>OX359279.1:12372500-13583750 GCA_947179155.2 Hedera helix | reverse complement strand
AAATGGATTAGTCATTTCTGCTGTAAAAATGAAACTTTTCCAAACTACTGTAAGATTTCTTGGTCATAAGATTACTAATGGGACTATAATACCTATTGATAGGAGTATTGAATTTGCTTCTAAATTCCCGGATGAAATTAAGGATAAAACTCAATTACAGAGATTTTTAGGGAATCTTAATTATATAAGAGAATTTTATCCGCAATTGTCGAAGGATGCTTCTATTCTTTTTACCAGATTACAAAAGAACCCTTCTCCTTGGTCAGAACAACATACTGAAGCCATTAGACTTATTAAGTCTAAGGTAAAACAGCTACACTGTTTATCTTTACCAAACCCTAATTGGAAAAAGATTGTTGAAACAGATGCTTCCAATCAAGGTTATGGAGGTATTTTAAAGCAGGTAAATCCGTATAAAAATACAGAAGAACTTGTTAGATTTGCATCAGGAACTTGGAAAGGACCTGTATTAAATTATCCTACTATTAAACAGGAATGCTTATCTATTGTTAAATGTGTTTTAAAATTTCAAGATGATCTTTTAAATCAGCATTTTTTAATAAGAGTCGATTGTTCTGCTGCTCGACAAATCTTTAAGAAAGATGTACAGAATCTTGCTTCCAAACAGATATTCGCTTCTTGGCAAAGTATCTTATCTGTATTTGATTTTGATATCGAATATATCAAAGGCGAACAGAATTCTTTACCCGATTTTCTAACCCGTGAATACTTGCAGGGTTAATGAACAGCAGAGGACGAGGCCGAGGCCGAGGCCGAGGCAGAACTCAACCGCAGTATTATACAGAATTCCCGAGTATTAATACTCCAAACAGAAATACTGAGGCTTCTTCTAGCCAAACAGTAAAAGATGTTCTGGTTACACCAGAAACATACATCTTTAACAGTAATTGCGAAGAAACAGTATTATATATTGAACAGAATGATGAGAAATGGATGAATGATCCATGGGAAATTAAGCGAAGGTATCTTACTACCCAGCAATTTCCCTCTCACTTTGACCAGTACAGATATATTTATGAAAATATATTACTTGAAACAGCAGCTATGGAGATTAAACATACTCTCCATGATCCGTCAAGGACTACTAGTCCTATTGCTTACAGTAAAGTTACTATCAGAAATATCATGCCTATTTCTACATGGGGCATGCACCCGCATTCTACTAGAACTTTTAACCATTCCAGTAGTGAAACAAAATATAGTTATTGGGATTATATCGATTCCTTTACTTATATTTTTTATTACCAGAATCCTATCCGTAACCATACTTGGTTTATCAGGATCTGCCCTACTATTCTTAATAACGAAGTTCCAAACTGGTTCTTCGTTTGGTGGGACAAATTTGGAATTTTACCAGAAACCTTACCAGAAATTCTTCAATCAGAATTCAAGGATTGGCAGATTGCCTATTCTCACATACCAGTAAACAAAGGACTTTCTATGTCTAAATTATTTGCTCATTTTATTATCCGATTTAATATCCCTTGGATTTGGAAATGGGATTTACAGTGTGACTACCAGAACAAAATCCCACGACTCAAAAGAGTTTACTATACCAGATGGTGGGATAAGGGAATGAATCCAGTCCTAACAGAATTAGCCAAAACAGTTAAAGCCCACACCAAAGCCTGTTTTGATGCTGTACCTAAAGCCCTTCCATCTCCAACAGAAAACCCTTTTATCAAAATCCAGTCAGATTTAAAACAGAAATATCCAGACCTCAGTGAAACTGATTTAATCATCAAGGCCATGGATTTCATGAAAGACCAATTTTTACAGTCCTTATCTCAGGATGATATATCCATGAGATCTACTACCAGCAGTCATGACCAGGATGACAACACTTTCTCCGTCCTTGCAGGAGAAAGCCAACTACCAGAAGACGAAGAAGATACCACTGGTGGGGATCCCACTATTGGAGATTTTTGGGATTCATTAACCAGTATGATATCAGAAAAGATACAACAGGACAAAGGAAAAGAGAAAGCAAAAGACAAAAGAAATTAAAGTTACCAGATAATGCGCTTCAAAAGATGCTCCAACAGGAAAAGCAGTGTCGGCAAGACATCTACCGCACTTTTTCAGATAAAGTAATAATAGCTGTCTCCCACTTGTCTGACCAGCTGTCTACCGAATCTTTAACTTTTTGACAAAGCAATGAAGCACAGGAAACGTCGGCACCAAAGACAAAACAACTTTAGCAAAACGCGTAAAGAGCTGTAAAGCTGAAACAGTAACTCCACTCGGAAGAAATTATTGAAGACAGGACGCACGACTCCAACCATTTAGGACACGCCACCTGTATCTTCATTTATCTATTTAAGGGAGCCTTCACCCATATGTTGAGGCACACTTAGCTACGCTTAATTTTCAGTATTAGCTTTCAATCCTCTCTTGTAAACCCTCTCTGTAAAAACCTCTTTGCATATATAAAAGCTTCTACTATTCTGTGAGTATTTCTTTATCTTTATTATGTTTTATGTCCATAACATATTATGAATTTTTAAATTCTATATTAGATTATCATAAAGAACGTATAATACAATATCGTTTTTATAGTCAGAATCCCACTTTTGGGGATTATAACCAACAGTACTTTCTAGACAGAATAGTTCAAACTGAAGAACTAATAAGAATAACAGAACGAGAAATTAGGCAAGAAATTTGCTTGCTTGTTCTGGCCGGAAGGCCACCGCCACCTCAACAGTAGATCTATATGAGACCATATATGTTGTGATTTAAATTATTATAATTTTGTTATTATCCTTAATATTCTTGGTGCTGTATTTAAATTATATTGTGGATATGCTTGCATATTGTTGTTATACATGTGGGACGTCACCCAAGTCGCGTTAGGTTAGGTCGTGTTGCGGGTTAGCTTGAGACCGTATACCTGTAAGTCGTTGACAGACGTGCATGTTATACCTCCTTTATTCATGTTTATATCCCCACTCTACTTTGGTATCAGAGCCACGTTGTATTAGGAATAATAATAATAATTATAAAATTTTATATCCAGAAAAATTTAGAACCTGTAATTCAACAGAATTATAGTTTAAAAGAAGTTCTTGAAAGAATGAAACTAAACCCTTTAGTTGAAAAACCAGTCTCTGTTCAAGACTTGAAAACAGAAGTAAATGTTTTGAAAAATGAAATAAAACAGTTACAAATTACTGATCATTTATATTTATACTAGGTTGTTCATCCAGTTGAAGACCATTCATTTCAATAATGGCTTTTAAATAGTTTACTTCAGATTTACAATTTCCTGTACAAGCAAGATTATTATCTTCCTTAACAGATGAACTACTAGAATCAGTTTCAGACTGTGAATATATTTCTGCTAATTCATTATCAGAAGAGTAGGAAAACTCAGAATTAGAATTATTATCTGTATCTGAAATGCAGTTTAAAATCATCTGTTGAATATTATCTTCAACACTTAGCTACGCTTAATTTTCAGTATTAGCTTTCAATCCTCTCTTGTAAACCCTCTCTGTAAAAACCTCTTTGCATATATAAAAGCTTCTACTATTCTGTGAGTATTTCTTTATCTTTATTATGTTTTATGTCCATAACATATTATGAATTTTTAAATTCTATATTAGATTATCATAAAGAACGTATAATACAATATCGTTTTTATAGTCAGAATCCCACTTTTGGGGATTATAACCAACAGTACTTTCTAGACAGAATAGTTCAAACTGAAGAACTAATAAGAATAACAGAACGAGAAATTAGGCAAGAAATTTGCTTGCTTGTTCTGGCCGGAAGGCCACCGCCACCTCAACAGTAGATCTATATGAGACCATATATGTTGTGATTTAAATTATTATAATTTTGTTATTATCCTTAATATTCTTGGTGCTGTATTTAAATTATATTGTGGATATGCTTGCATATTGTTGTTATACATGTGGGACGTCACCCAAGTCGCGTTAGGTTAGGTCGTGTTGCGGGTTAGCTTGAGACCGTATTTATTATTATTATTATTATTATTATTTAGTTTCTAAATGATTTATGAATTAATTAATAAGAATACTCTCATAATTTATAATTAAGCTCCTAAATGGTTTAAGAATTATAATTATTATATTAAATTAATTAGTTCTTAATTAGATTAGGAGTTTAATTAAAAATTCTATTCCTAAAGGTGTTAGGAGGGTTGACTATATCTATAAATAAGAGGAGTAGTATTATGGATTGAGGTTACATACAGTTCTATAAGTTTTGGAAGAGTACTCACAAGTTCTCTAGATCTAAGAAATTATAAGAGAGAGAAAATTAGGGCTTGCCACCACCCACTTCTTGAATCATTATTATTTCTTAGTGGATCACCTCTAGAGGCCAACCACTTGGGTGGCTAACGTTGATCATTAGAATCTATTCGGTGAAATTCAAGAAGGATGCGAAGGAATAGGAGTTGAACTTGTACACAAGAGAGCGTAATTCAACAAGAGTATAATTCTCTATCTCCTTCTCATTAATTAATAATTGCGCATAAAGGTCCATCCTGGATTATGTTTTGTAGTAAAATTTTAAAATCTATTTTACCATGCTTCTGCTGTTTATCTGCAATTTGATTATATGTTCATGGATTATTACAAACTAACAGTGGCAGCTTTTATATATGTATGAGTACGTGTTTAGAATAATTTGATTAGGCATACATGTATAAAATTATGGGGTTTGAAAACAATTTCCAAAAATCGTGTTTTGGATGCAAAAGATCAAAAATCACGTTTTTCAAGAAAAAATATGAACTCGACAGTAGCGTTTGACGCAGCTGCGTCACTCAGTCATGCAGCTGTGTGGGTGTCTGGCGCAGCTGCGTGGCAATGTACTATTTTGGTCTGATTTGTGTGTCTGTGTGTGTAGTTTTTCAAAAATTAAAATAAAGGGTTATTTCACATGATTTTATAATTAAAACAAAAAGTTATTTTAAATATGAAATTGAATTTCATGCAACTTAAATTGCCCATTAAATGATATCAATGCATATATGGAATGATTTTAATTTCATAAGATGAATATTATTTATTGATATATATGTTGATATATATGATAATAAATGAGATTGATTATGAACTATTGACCAATATGATTGGATTTATTTTAATTAGATGCATGAATGATTGAATTTTATAAATGGGGTTTGCATACCTCGTCTTTTCTAATTTTTCTTAATGTAAATTCTATCTCCTTCCTATGTATTTCCCATTGACTGCTGATCAATGTTTCTATTTTTATGAAAATAGTTTGTAATATGTTAGTTAGAATTATTTTGAAGAATTGGAGCCAAGGAGCAAGGAACGCTTGAAGACCCATTTGTAATGGAGCCCAAAATTAAATGTAATAGTAATATTTAATAATGTTCTTGCACCCTAGGTTTGACCTTTTCGTTCACTTGGTGGCTCTATTGAACTAAATTAGAATAAAAGTTCATAATCAATCAAAGTATAATATAGTATTCTATATGCGCATGATAATTATATGTATATATTATATATTATCAAACATGCTTCATATGTTAAATAATATGACGCGTATTTTATATATATATATATGTGCATGCACGCTAACAAGATAAAACCATGAATACTAATAAACCCCTCATGATGTAGAATAAATATTATTTATAAAATAAACTAAAATGTTTAATTCACGAATTAAAGGAGTTTAATTCAATTAAATAAAATTAGAATGATTTTAATTTATTTATTTTACTACTCATAATACTAAGTTGTAACGTTCAATGATATTAATAGAACATCGAACGTCGTTTTTTAGCGCAATAAGACGATAGAGTATCAAATACTTAATATAAGTTTGTTGGGCACACACAAGACTTATATCAATTACTTGAGATGTTTTACTGCATAAGATATTTATAAATGAATTGAACAATGCTATTTTGATGTGCACACACATGGATAGTGTTTTTCTCTTCACTTATATGGAAATGCTAGTTCAAACTTAACTTAAATAATTTAGATTTGGGTGTGGATACACATGATCATAATAATCTAAATGACAAAATAAAAAGGAGTTACATGTTGATGTAATAGATAATGAGTTGTCTACCGATTGAATAAACTATAGTTCGTTGTGCATACACAAGGCTATACGTATGTCGATAGGATCCTTTTCTCACTAGCGAATCTTTAATTCGATTTGTCGAACTATATTAGGAGGGTAATATAGTTTGATGAAAATAGTGGGAGACACCATTTAAATAAAAACCTAATTAACTTGGTGATTAGTAAAATGAATGCATGTTAAAGTTGTTATTAATTCACTTAAAGAATATTGTTATGTTTAATTCACTAACACTGTATAGCATATTGGATGTTAGCAATTAATCGAATTGAATTGTTTGAATTGATTAATTTTTTTTGAGAATAGTTCTCAATGCTAAAAAGCAAGCAAATGTCCTTAATTTGCATATCCTTGCAAATGTTGCAGACTAAGCCTTTGAGGAAGAAATTGCTATTTTAAAAAATGGCAAGATGATACAAAGGTGGCTCAATGCATCATACTAGCATCCATAAGTATCGAGTTACAACGTCAACACGAGAAAATGGATGCACCTACTATATTGCTGCACATTCAATAGTTGTATCGCGAGCAAAGTAGGTTAATTAGATATAAAATATCTAAGGAGCTCTTCTAATCTATAACTACAGGATAAACACATGTCTTAAAGATGATCAATTGGATTGATCAATTGGGACAACTGGGTCTTGTCAAGGATGAAGAGATGAGTCAAGAATTAATCTTGCAATCACTCACTGACTCCCTTTCATAATTTATTGTGAACTTCAACATTAATAAGCTAGACATCAGTTTAACTAATTTGCTTAATATGTTGAAGACTGTTGAGAGTCACTTTGCTTCCAAGAAAAATCAAGTCTTACTTTTAGATGAATCTTCTAAACGGAAGAAGATGGCTAAAGGTGTTTATGAGGAGTGATAAAAGATAAAAGGCAAACAGAAAGATACTAATTAAATGACATACATAAATGTGATTCCAATGGCAAAGGAGTTTGCTTTTATTGCGATAAACTAGGACACTAGAAGAACAACTGCAAGAGAGTTGCAATACATAAATAGAAGAAGCTTGGAGAAGTTTCTACTACAGATATAGATTTGTTCATAATGAAATACAACTTTCTATAAGTCAAGTTCTACTTGGGTATTTGATACTGGCTGGTGGTCTCACATATGCAAGCTATTAAAGAGACTAGGCAGAAGTAGAAGACTGAACTAAAGATAAGTAATAATGTGCATGAAAAATGGAGCAAAATGTTGCTGTATTAACTATAGGAACTTACAGTTTAGCATTGCCTACGGAAAAGTCTATTAAGTTAGTTAGTTGTTATTATATTGATTACTTGATGTACATTGTATACTTGACTTACATGAAAAATATTTCAAATTGACCAAACTAAAGGCAAGGAGATGATATGAATTATACATTTATACAACACTGTTAACTCGGTCATGTTAATGAAATAAGACTAAACAAGTTTTTTAAAGATAGGCTTTTAGAGCCTTTTGATTATGAATCAAATACAACTTGTGAATTTTGTATCATGAATAACATGACTAAATCTTCATTTAGAAGACATAGATAGAGAGTTGTAGAGATGCTGGAGTTGGTATACGCAGTTGTGTGTGGGACCTATGACAACAAATGCAAAATGAGGGTATTCATTCATTACTTTCACTAATGATTCTAGATTTTTGATATATGTATTTGATGAAATACAAATCCAAATCATTTAAAACGTTCAAAGAATTCAAAAGTAAAGCACAGAAATAAACAACAAAATATATTAAAGTTCTTTGATTAGATCGAGAAGTGAACACTTAAGTAGTAAGTTTCTAGATCATCTCAAGCGAAATGGTATTCACTCACAATGGACATAGTGATGATCCAGGATGAGTTTTGCCAATCTTCCAGTATCCTTCTAGGGTTATACCCTAGAAACGATAACATATTTACTAAATACGATACATTATAATTTTGTTGTCAAAAAGTTTAATAGTGATAAGCTTGGGATAAGATCTGACAAGTGTAAATTTGTGGGATATCTTAAAAATAGTTTATGGTATTACTTCTATAATCCGACTAATTAAAAGGTGTTTGTCGAAACACACTACCTTTTAGGAAAAATAAGTTTATCCTTGAAGGGGTTAGTGAGACTAAGATGGATTTTAAAGAAGTTCAAAAATCACAAAACATTACAGATCAGGTGAAGAAATATGTTCAAGTAAATAAACCTATTATACTACAATCAAGTTATAAATCTAGTTTAGTATTGAAAATACCTGACATGTATGGATTCATCATAGATGATGATGATGAGGTACGCATCATAGTGAATGATGATCCAGTTACATGTAATGAGGCATGAGTAGAAACTCAAGAGAAATGATTGTTGACCATAAAACCTGAAATGGGTCTTTAGAAAAAGACTAAAGCACATTACAATGTGGAAACCTATGAGACCTAACTAGTGGCAAAATGTTTCATACAAGGTCAATGAGTTGACTATGATGAAACCTTTCACTAGTAAAAATGCTTATATCCATTCGGATTTTTCTTACAGTTGCAGCTTACTATATAAAAAGGATGTATGTATGATACAACCAAAGGGATTTGTCTCCATAGAGATGGAGTAAATCAAGTATGTAAGTTACAACGATCCAATTATGGATTAAAGCAAGTTTGTCAAAGATGGAACATCCGTTTTTAATGAGATAATCAAAAGAGTTTGATTTTATCAAAAATGAGGATGAACTAAGTGTATACAAAAGGTTAGTGGGAGCACTGTAACATTTCTAGTACTATACGATGATATACTACTGATAAGGAATGACATACCAGTGTTGCAATCAATGAAGATATAATTTTCTAATTACTTCTCCATCAAGGGCTTGGGAGAAACATCCTAACATTCCATTGGGAATAAAGGTCTATAGAGATAGATCGTAAATGATGATTGGCTTGACCCAAGGAACGTACATTGATTTGATGCTAAAGAAGTTTAGCATGCCAAACTCCAAGAGGTCTCATGTTGATGAGTCAGGGAGTAAATCTCTCATAGTAAATGTCCCAAAGACACTAGTATAGAGAGATTTCATGAATAAGATACTTTCTTCTTCGGCTATAGGATCTATCATGTATGGATGATAAATACTAGACCTGATATTGTTTATGTATGATAAACAGATATCAGTTCAATCCTAGAGAAGAATATTAGAAAAGAGTTTATAATGATAGGTCTGATTTAAAACTAGAAGGCTTAACAGACTCAAGTTTTTCAAACTAACCAAGACAACCACATATCCATTTCAAGCTATATGATTACCTTGAATGGTGGTACAGTGAGTTGAAAAAGTTTCAAACAGCAAATAGTTGCTGATTTAGTGAGAAAGACATAGTAAATAACTATAAATGAAGCTGTAAATGTGATTGTTTGGTTCAACAAGTTCATTACAGAACTTGGAATGGTTCCTAGCATTCTAGCATTAAAGGAGTATAGTTCGCCAAGGAACTTGGGTCTCATCTAAATTCCAAACATGTGTTGTAACACTTTCGTATGATTAGAAAAATTATTGTAAAAAGAGACGACACCATAGAGATGACAGACTCACAATACAACATTATAGACCCATTAACTCTTTATTTACTAAGCAATTTGTACGTCATTTAGAGAAGAATGGTATGAGGATACCAAAGGGCGATTGACTTTAGTGCTAGTAGGAGATTGAAAGTAGTATATCCTTAAGACAATCACATTTGATGTGATAAGCATATACTTTGTAATCTTATTTGATTTATTAATAATAGTATCAAGTCATTTCTTTATTCATGATTAATTAGCTGAATTAATTATAAGAATAAATTCATAATTTTGGAGCAATGCTTTTAGAATCATAATGTTGATTATGATAATGAGATCTAAATTCAAGATAACTCAAAACAAAAATGTTCCTAATCGCGAGATCACTAAAATGGGGATTAAGTGTATCTGGATAGATTAGTACATACTATGATTGCTCTTATGAAGAGAATGATTTATCTCATAATCATTTATGTAGAGACACTAAAGCAAATATATAGGTGCTTATTAGAGAATAAGTTAACTGAACGTGACTTGCTTAAGGAACGCCTAATAGAGTCTTACTTGTCTGTCAATAAGAGTTCCTTTTGTGATAGTAGTACAAGTAATCTTTGAACTTGAGATCATTATAGTATCTTGTGTACGATGAATTATATTTTGACATATTCATTAAAACCTTAAAGGTATATTGAATGGTATATTCGAGTATAATAAGTTGTACATGAATATAGGTGAATGATCAACAAAGAATCTACCACTTCTAGTAAAAGAAGAGAATGTCCTATGCAATTCGATAAATGATAACTCAATAGTCTTTGGTCAAGGCAAAATAAAAATTAGAAAGTAGTTTTTAATTTACATTAATTAGAGTTATTCATGAAAGTAATATGCACACAAGCCAATCATATTTGATATGATGAAGCATGTACTTTGTAATCTTATTTATTTATTAATAAAAATTTATTTATACAAATGCATTTTCTTTATCCATATTTAATAGATGACATTAATTGTGATAAACTCATAGTTGTTGAGCAATACTTTTAGAATTATGAATTAATTGTGATAAACTCATAATTGTGATAAACTCATAGTTGTTGATCGTGCTAATGAGATCTAAATTTAAGATAGCTTAAAACTAAAATTGTTCATAATCGTGGGATTACTAAAATGGGGATTAATGAATCCGGATAGATTAATACATACTATGATTGCTCTTAAAAAAATGATGATTGATCTCATAATTATTTGTGTAGAGATATTAAAGCGAGTATACAAGTACTTATTAGAGAATAAGTTCACTGAACGTGACTCACTTAAGGAACACCTAATAGAGTTTTACTTGTCTGTTAATAGGAGTTCCTTTTGTGATAGTAGTACAAGTGATCCTTGGACTTAAGATCATCATAGTATCTTGTGTATGAAAAATTATATTTTGATATATTCATTAAAACTTTTAGGGTGTATCAAAGGATATGTTTGAGTATAATAAGTTGTACATGAATATAGGTCAGTGATTAACAAAGAATCTACAACTTTTATTAAAAGAAGAGAATGCCCTATGTGATTCAATAAATGACAACTCAGTAGTCCTTGGCCAAAGCAGAATAAAAATTAAAAAGTAGTTTCTAGTTATATTAATTAGAATTATTCATGAAAATAGTATGCACATAAGCCAATCATGTTTGACATGATGAAACATGTATTTTATAATCTTATTCATTTATTAATAAAAGTTTATTTATACAAAGACATTTTTTTTATCCATATTTAATAGATGACATTAATTGTGATAAACTCATATTTGTTGAGTAATGCTTTTAGAATCATGATGATGATCATACTACTGAGATATAAATTCAATATACCTCAAAACTAAAATTGTTCCTAATCGTGGGATTACTAAAATGGGGATTAGTGAATTCGGATAGATTAATACATACTATGCTTGCTCTTATGAATAGGATAATTGATCTTTTAATCATTTGTGTCGGGACACTAAAGTAAGTATGTATGTTCTTATTAGAGAATAAGTTTACTGAACGTGACTCGCTCAAGGAACACCTAATGGAGTCTTACTTGCCTATGAATAGGAGTTCCTTTTATGATAGTAGTACAAGTGATCCTTGAACTTGAGATCATCATAGTGTTGGTTTGCAAAAATATGACATACATATAATTAAATTATATAAACGTAACGGAAGTAAACAAAATTAGATTTTAAAATTTTTCTACAAACCAATAACCAGGATCTTTCTTATACGACTGTTATTAATTGAGGAATGATAAAAAATCTATACATTTGTAGAACCAAACTTCCACAGGTACAAGTTCAACTCACTTTAATCTTTTGCGTTCTTCTTCAAATTCACCGATTAGATTTCACGGATCAATGTCAGCTCCCTAAGTGTGAAATCTCTAGAGGTGATCGACCAAGAGATCTATGAATTCAAGAAGTGGATTTTGATTTCTCCAAACCATTGATGACTATCCCTAATTCTCTCTCCCTAACTCCTTAGATGTAGATAATTATGAAGTACTCACTCTATTCTTATGAAAGAGTGTGTAACCTTAATTTATGATAGACTCCTTTTATTTATAGATATAAACAACCCTCCTAAACTATTTAGGATTAGGGTTTTATTTTAATTTTTAATCTAATTAAGAACTAAATTAATTAATTACAATTCCTAAACCATTTAGGAACTTAATTATTTAATATGAGAGTATTTCTTATTCATTTATTCCTAAAACATTTAGGAACTAAATTAATTATTATAATAATTACAATTCCTAAACCATTTAGGAACTTGATTATTTATAATAAAACTATTATTTATTAATTAATTCCTAAACCATCTAGGAGCTAAATAATAATAATAATAATAATAATAATAATAATAATAATAAGACTCCTCTTATTAATTTATAATTAGTATTTTTAAAATACTAAACTATAAATATTAAGCTATTTAATTTATCCTATCACCATAATATAAATTAAATATACTTAATTTATTATTACGATTTTACCACCCACCTCTAAAATAAATATTACTCTTTTGCGGTGTGATCCTTTAGGTTCTTCATATTAAACCGTTTGTAGAATAAATTAATTAAAACATGTCTAATCTTATTTATATATAAATAAATTAAACCATTTAATTTATTAATAAATAATATTTATTCTTACAATAAGGGTAAGCTCCTTTAGCGATTAATCGACATTCCAGATAATATAGATTTTAACATTTGATCGTAAAATACCCTTTCAATGAATAGTTACCATACAATTCAATCATTCTACCATATAATGACCCAATCAAATATAAGACATGGAGTTTCTCTCAAGTTTTATTTATTTGATCATATACATTTCAATTCACAAATGCATAACTCTAGTTAATGTAAATTAGAAACTTCTTTCTAATTTCATTCAACCCTGGCTAGGAATTTATGAGTTGTCACTTATTGAATCGCATAGGACATTCTCTCCTTCTACTGTATACCTTATTATACCCAAGCATATCCTTTGATATACTAACAAACCTTGAGGAATATGTCAAAGTATAACTAAGTACATACAAGATACTATGATGATCTCAAGTCCAAGGATCACTTGTACGACTATCATATAAGGAACTTCTATTGATAGACAAGTAAACTCCATTAGGTGTTCCTTGAGTGAGTCATGTTCAGTGAATTTATTCTCTAATAAGCAGCTACATACTTTCTTTAGTGTCTCTACACAAATGATTATGAGATCAATCATCCTCTTCGTAAGAGCAAGCATAGTATGTACCGATCTATCCAGATCTACTAATCCCCCCTTTTTGTGAACCAATGATTAGGAGCTATTTTAGTTTTGAGCTATCTTGATTTTAGATCTCATTAGCATGATCCTCATCTTGGTTCCAAAAGCATTGCTAAAAAATTATGGGTTTATCCATTTAATTAATTAAACTAACTAATCATGAATAAAGAAATGCCTTGATACTTTTATTAATAAATGAATAAGATTACAAAGTATATGCATATTATATCAAATATGATTGGCTTGAGGACATAATACTTTCAATCTCCCACTTGCATTAAAGCCAATCGCCATTTAGTATCCTCATACCATTCTTCTGTATGTTTCGTACGATTTGCTTAGTAAATACTTTAGGTTGTGGATCTGTTTGCTGTACTGAGAGTTTGCCATCTTTATGGTGTCGTTTCCTTTACAATGTTTCATCTAATCATACGAAAGTGCTGCAACACATGTTTGGATTTCAGATGAGAACTAAGTTCCATTGTAAATTAAACTCCTTTAATGTTAGAAACCATTTTAGGTTCTATAATGAACTTGTTGAACCAAACAATCACCTTTGCAGCTTCACATATAGTTATTTATTATGTCTTTGTCACTAAATTAGCATTTCTTTATTGTTTGGAACTTTTTCAACTCACTGCACCACCGTTCAAGGTAATCATATAACTTGAAACGGATATGTTGTTGTCTTGGTTAGTCTAAAAATCAGACCCTTTGTTAGAAACTCTTTTCTAATATTCTTCTTCAAGAATGAACTGATATCTACTTATCATACATAAGCAATATCAGGTCAAATACATATCAGCGAATCAATGTACGTTCCTTGGGTCAAGCTGAGCATCCTTTACGATTTATCTTTATAGATCTTTATCCACGATAGAATGTTAGGATGCTTCTCCCAAGTCCTTGATGGAGAAGTATTTAGACAACCACATCTTTACTGATTGTAGCATCAGCATGTCATTCCTTATTAGTAGTATACCAACATATAATACTAGGAATGTCATCCTCGTCTTTGATAAAATCAAAATCCTTTGATTGTCTCATCAAAACAGATGTTCCATCTTTGAGAAACTTTCTTCAATCCATAATTGGATCATTGTAGCTTATATACTTGATTTACTCCATCTCTATGGAGACAAATCCCCTTGGTTGTATCATACATACATCCTTTGATATCGTAAGCTGCAACTGCAAGTAAAATTCGAATAAACATTTTTACTAGTAAAAAATTTCATCATAGTCAACTATTTGACCTTGTTTGAAACCATTTACCACTAGTCAGGTCTTATAGGTCTCCACCTTGCCACGTGTTTTAGTATTTATTTAAAGACCCATTTCGAATTTTATGGTCATCAACCATTTCTCTTGAGTCTCTATTACTCATACCTCATCGTATGTAAGTGGATCATTGTTCACTATGATGCGTATCTCATCATCATCACCTATGATGAATCCATACCTCTTAGGTATCGTTGGTACTAAACCAGATATATAACTTGGCTTTGGTACAATAGGTTTATTTACTTGAACATATTCCTTCATTTGATCTGTAGTGTTTTGTGGTTCTTGAATTTATTTAAGATCTATCTAACTCATATTAACCCCTTTAAGGATAAACTCATTTTTCCTAAAAGGCAGTGTGTTTTGACAAACACCTTTTAATTAATCGAATTATAGAAGTAGTACCCTAAATATTTTTTAGGATATTTCACAAGTTTACACTTTTCAGATCTTATTTCAAGCTTATCATTGTCAAACCATTTAAAATAAGTTAGACAATCCAAATTCTAACATACTTAAGACTTGGTTCCTCCCTATCCATAACTTATATGAAGTCTTAGGGACGAAATTTGAAGGTACCTTGTTAAGTAAGTATACAACTGTTTTTAGGGTATTACCCTATAAGGATACTGGAAGTGTAACGACCTCGAGAATCCCCGCACTGGCCACAGGCGATCCCCGGTTGTTAACGAACAACCTTCTCCTTACTAACCACAACATTTAATAATAAAATGCTGCTAAAAACTTAATAAATTTAAACTTTTATAATATTCTCTTAAACTTTGTCTTAGAATCAAAATCTTTATATTAATCTTACAAATTCAGATCATTTATAAATCATGACCTAGTATATTATAATCATTGTGAGTATACAAACGCTCACACTTCAACAATAAACATTTAGTCTACTTACAGATTTCTCTAACCTAATCGAGTTCGCAAGTATTAGCACTTGCTTTAATGTACAACTGCCTTTCACTACTATTATAAGGCCTTAGCTCAAGAATAATACCCATTTGTAGTTATTCTAACATGTTACGTTAAAAGATTTAAACAGTTTTAACAACAAGATTTTATATCAATTATAACTTCAGCCATTTCCTTTGCGTTTACCGGGATCTTCAATTTCCTCGCACTTTGCTGAAAATATTTAATTATAGCAAGAATGAGCACGTCGGCTTAACAAGTCTAACAGTTATCACCTAACACGTAGATCACATTTTGAATCATGCTTTATGCTCAATGCTTTGCATTTCATATAGGCATCATGCTTATTATGCGTTGCATTTATACAATCACTTCATGCCTACAATGCATCTCAATATTTCTAAGTTTATATAAATCACATAACACATTTCAACTTATAACATCAATAGTATATCGGCTATTCACATCATATGACTGTACAAAGGCATATTAAAAATTTATCTACATATACAATAAGTGCACACATAACAGTTTATACATATAACAACAAGTTTATAAGAACATCACATAGTAATGAAAAACTTGCCTGAGTTGCTTCCTCGCTTACGTTTACAAAATTCAATTTATCTCGTTTGAAAGACCTAGTATGATTATCTTCTAATTAGTAACATATATAGGGATTCATTTATCATTTTCAAATAAATTGACTTGGCAGCACATAGTTCCCTATTTACTAACTAATAAATTAGAGGACAATATTATCACCATTGGATAATATTTTAATTATCGATCAGTATTATTAATAATACCTCATTCAATTACAAACGTTATTAAGTATTGAACAATATCTTAATTGGTTACTAATATTATTAAGCCCTTAATAATATTTACCCAATTACCAATATTATTAATCATTTAATAATATTTCATCACTTGCTATTATCATTAAATATTTAATAATAATTTACTTCTTTAGTAATATTTAAAGACTTAAATAATTAAATGTAAATTATCTAATCACTTTATCATTTCCTTAACTCCTTTAATTTATTTATTTAATATTAATTAAATAAATAATTAATTTAATTAACGTTACTTGTTATTTATCATTACACATTAATGATGTAATAATTAACTAGTTTATTAACTTTAATTCTCTTTAATTATTATTTAATGCCAATTTAAATAATAATTAATTAATTAATTAATTAATTATCCTTATTTATGACTCTATGAAGCCCTAGACACCAATACTCGAGTATATTCAAAATTTGTGAGAGAATTCTACACAAATAGAGTTTATGGAGATGAAAATCCTGTCCACGAAGGTATATTTTTGAAAGTCTGAGCATGAGACATGTCTCATTTCAGATTCTCCTTAAGGGTTGAGGCATGTCTCAGTTGTTCTAGATCACTTAAATTCAGAACAAAAAATATCCTCATTTATTATTTAATTTTAATTAAATAATAAATACTTAGTTTATTAATTTAAATCTTCTTTAATTATTATTTAATGTTAATTAAATAATAATTAATTAATTAATTATTCTTGTCGCAACCTATTGATACATTTAATCTAATATTGATATATTTGATTTGACAATATATCAAAATATATCAATTTATCGTTATTGTATTATATTGAAATATTTATTCCAATATTGTTATTTTTGGCTTGAAAATATATCAATATCGTTATTGCATTATATTGATATATTTGTTCCAATATTGATATATTTGACTTGAAAATATATCTATATCGTTATTGCATCATAACTTCTTCGTTACAAGTCCGTTTTTGTTCATCCTTATATCAAATTAAAGCTTATTAAGTCTAGTTTAATCTTATCTAGGCCTTGATTTCAGCACATTCACCAAACAAAATAGACCTTAAATGTTTACCAATTTGATTTTTTTCAAAAATGTTCTACTCCATAAAATGGCTCAATCTAGCAAACACTTCTAGGAAACTTCCATATCTACAACTTTGTAGTTTACACCAATATCAAATTCGAAACACATGATTTTATACAATTTTTACAATGATAGAAATCGCTTCAGATTGTGGGCAGACTGTTTTTGGTCCGACCCAACCCGCTACAAACGGCCACTACACACAAACCACAAGAAATTTTTGTCTGCTTAAAATTTCTGTGTAAAGCTTACTTCCATACCTTTAATTTGATATATAGCCCACTCTCTAACTCTAAAAATTCGATTTTATATGATTTTTCAAACCAACAGCAACATAACACCAATTTCTGCGAATTTTCTTTTTCATCTTTTTCTTTCATTTTAATTAAATTTGTGAATCATCTACTAGATTCATGAAAATCTATGGTTAGACCATTACACACAAGGTTAATCATGATCTACAACTATTAATCTCAATAAAAACTAACATCTACACAAGAAAATTAAAGATTAAACAAGGGTTTAATAATTATACCTTCATGGCTTTCTTTTTCTTCTCATTTCTTTCTTCTTCTCCTCTTCTTTCTCTACCCGTGAGCACTATCTCTCTCTCTCTCTCTCTCTGAAATACTGATAATGCTCTCATAAAGTTGGTTTAATCAATTAAATAATATATAAATATAAGAGATAAAAGGTGAATTTTGATTGGTTGGGAATATATTTCATTGGATAAGATAAGAAATGATTGGTTCAAATTAATCCTTACTCATAAAATGCAGAGATTCCAGCTGGGCCACCAAAATATGTAAAGTTAAATTTCTCTTTTAGGTCTCACTTTTAATTATCTGACCCGCTCTCTGACTTTTTGACCTGAAAAATAAAATTTAATATTACAGTCGATTCCTAATTTTGACGTTCCCGTCGTCATGGTAACATCTGTTTCTTCAAATTCACTTTCGAATGTTAAGTTTAACCTTTTACCCCAAACAGTCAAACAGTCAACTTTAACCAAAAG
Source organism: Hedera helix (assembly GCA_947179155.2). NCBI lineage: Eukaryota > Viridiplantae > Streptophyta > Magnoliopsida > Apiales > Araliaceae > Hedera > Hedera helix. Next base: position 13,565,140 of record OX359279.1, on the reverse strand, counting down.
TGAATCGAAACATGCGACGCCCCTAAATTCGGGATCCTTGAACCTCGAATTTGGTGCTCACTATTCATACATTCTACTTTCATTTACCGCTACTCAAAATTACTAATAATATATAATACATCCGTTAATATTCAAGTTAATACAAAATATACCTACCAAGCCCTAGGGTCTTCAACCTTTACATACATACAACGTTACTAGGGTAAGTATACCACATCTACAGCCACAATATGGATTTAAAACTACCAGCGGAGAACATTTCATCACTTCTTCATTTCGGCATCTTTCCTTTGCCTTTGTCTTTCTTATTTACACCTTCAGATTTAACATCTTTGTCTGCGTCACATTTAATCAGGCAAGAATGAGCAACCGAAGTGCTCAGCAAGTATAATGAATTGAATAACAATGCATCATGAGAAAAAGAATTTATAACAATAACGTAACATAATCTCATTTCAAATGAAAGCAAATAACTGAGGGAATTATCCTTTGAAACATGATAAATGAGAATCATACTAAAGGTGTGACATCCAGGATTTTTGAAATAATAAGGATTATGATAAATTGAGTAAAGGTTAATGTTTAAAACCTAGTGTCGAATAATAGAAGTATTAAGGAATGATTTATGGAATGTGATGAAGATTCATGAATATAAATTAAGAAGAGAAGGATGAAGGTGCAGAAGATAAATTATATGTAATAGAGAGTATGAAATAAGTGAGTTGAGTAAGAGTAAGTATGGTTAAAGAGATAAAATTTTCTAAGAATGAGAAATCAAAGAAATTGTGAATTGAGTTAAGAGTTGAATACTTGGACAGTCATGATTATTATGAGGTTATCCATGTGAGCTATGAAAATTAATGAGGAAAGATATGATTATTACGAATTAAATTGTTATTTATCAAGATAAATGAATAGTAATGTGCTATGAATAAAATACGTATGATTAGTACGACAATTATGATTCCGAGGACGGAATCCTGTTAAGGGGGGAAGAATGTAAGGATCCGAATTTTCAGGATTTTCTTTAATAATATTAAATGAGAATTTAATTGATAAAATTATCAAGGTTATTTAAATTAATTATTATTTATGTGATTTAAGGTACGTGATGAGACTTAATTAGTAAATTAAATCTGTACAGAGATCATGACGAATTGTGTTAATTTAAAATAATTGAAAAGTAAATAAATTGTTTAAAAACAATTTATGAGGAATAAAAGAATTTCAGATAAAGGTACAATAAATTGTACAATTAAATTGTTATAGAAATGTAGAAGTTATGATTTAATAATGTATGTGGTAATGTGAAATACAAGAATTAGATATGTATATATTTATATATATACATTTATATATGTGTGTTATGTTTAATTGATAAAAATTATAAATTTCATTAATTATGAAAATTAAGGGATTAATAATTAAATTAATCCAAAAATTACGAAAAGTTAATGAGGAAGTTAGTAAAAATTGTAATTATTGATTTTAAATTTATTAGGATTTATGGAGGAATTTTAGAAATTTATTGAGAAAGAAAGGTAATTATATAAATTATATACTAATAATTATATAATTTATATAAGGAAATTAGAATAAGGTATGAAGAAATAATAATTATATAAATTATATAAGAATAATTATGTAATTTATATAAGGTGATTAAATGGAATAAAGTTGGAGGAAATTAAGAAATTATTTAAAAGGAGAATGTAATTATATAAATTATATAATATTAAATTATATAGTTTATATATAAAGAAATTATGGTAATTATTCAAGAAATGAAATAATAAATAAGAAAAAGGAATGTTTTAAGTTAATAAAAATTATATTTATGTATAATGGAATTATTATGACTTTTATGAAAAATAATATCTCAGAAATGTGAACATGTTAATGTAATATGTTGTCCAAGTAACGAAGCGAAAAATTATGAAAAATAATTTTTATATGTCCTATGATTTATTTTATGATTTTTGGAGGTATAAATTACCTCAAATAATTACATGTATGTCATTATGTGTGTACAAAATTTGTCAAATAAAATACCGAAAAAGGTATTAATATTACTCATAAATCATGTTATGATTTTTGGTGAATTAAAATAAATATTTTATATAAAATATTTATTACATGAAATAATTACGTAATGTATTTAAATATTTAATTATGCTTAAATTGTTGCTATTTCGGATGAGGAGATGAGGGGTAAGGCGGTGGAAGTGAGCTGATTTTTAAAATTTGTTAAGAGATGTTTGGTTATAAAAAGGAAAGAAAGAAAGCATGCAAAAGTGGGGAAAAACAAAAATAAAAATAAAAACTCATCCAAATATTTTTCTCTCTTCTCCACCATAGCTTCCATCACCGACCACCACTTCCACCGTAAGACTCCATAGCCACCATCAAGAAGGGAGGTTTTTGGGACATCAAAGGAAGGTGGTTAAGCTTCAAGGAAAGGATTTTTGAAGGTATAAATTAATTTATTTGATTTATTTTATATTTATTGGTGGTAAAATAATTTTGTAGAAAATTAGTAAATAATTAAGAAGATTATTCTATATAATTTTCGGATGAAGATATGTTAATGATATGATTTTTGGAACGAGTTTGTTGGAAAAAATTTGAAGTAAAATGAGGTATTTTGGGAAGATGATGCACTGTTCGCGAAGGAAAAAGAAAATAAAAATTATGGGTTGTCCGCGCAATGCGCGGCAGCCATTACTTCCGGAAGCCGGGGCCAAAACGACGCCGTTTTAGGCCGCGGCTGGGGGTGGTCCGCGCCATGCGCGCGACCAAAATCCGCAGGGCGAACGACGTCGTTTAGACAGGCGGAAGTTTCCGGAAGAAGCCTGCGAACGACGTCGTTTTAGAACGAGAAGGAAACGTCCGCGCAATGCGCGGCCGCGGTTTTCGACGCGGAAAATATCTTTTTACCCCTGACCATTTCCGTTAATACTAAGTATGTCCTAACGTTGGGGAAATTACGAATTTACCCCTGAACTTTCCGAAAAATGTCCAGCGTGTCCTGTAGGCCGTGAAAATTACATAAATGACCTTGGACTTTCCGAAAAATTCCGGTTTTGTCCCTAAAGCCGCGGTAAATTACCAAAATGCCCCCAGCATTAGTTTTTAATAAAAATAAATGTTTAAAAATTGTTTAAAAATCATAGAAAATTATAGAAAAATACTAAAAATATAGAAATGATGTTTGAGCATTAAATTTAATATTTTTTTAAAAGTATTAAACATTAGGGATTAATATTTAAATGTTTAAATATTAATCTAATAAGGTTACCATTTAGAAAATGGTTAAATAAAATTTTTGGGACACCCAGATATGTTAAAATTTATCCGATAAGCCGGGTTGTCCGTAGTGAAGGCATTAAATATTAAGTTATGTTAATATTTTAAGGGACGATGTTAATATAATTAACCATATAAATTAATAATTGGCTCAGAGATGATATTAATTAAGTAAATTAATATCATAAGGAGATAAGTAATTATTATTTGATTATTTTATGATCATAGGTTGATCGAGTTAAGGTTTGAGCTAACAATTTAAATAACTGGACGCCAGGCAAGTTCTTCAATTCCTTTTATGTTAAATGTTGGAATGTTATGATATGTAATTCTTGTTTTAACTTCATACAAATTATGTGTTACATGATACGTGATTAATATGACCACAATGTGTATTTTGTGCAACGATATGGATATATATGAGATATATTGCTATAGTAGAAGCACAAGCACATGATGTATGACACACACCAAGCATGATAATGTATGTGCTACGTGAATCATAACTGTTGAACTTGCTGAGCCGTTGTGCTCATTACTTGCTTAATAAACATTTTGCAGGAAATAAATGAAATTCAAGAATATCGGATTAATTGTTAAAGATGAATAGTCTAGAAGGTGGGAAACGTTTTATTATATTTTCCATTTAATGTGGATACATGTGTTAAGTTTATAATGATGTTTCATATGTACATATATGTCGAATCCAGACAGGATAAGAAAAGTTAAATTTTGAACTGTGATTGTACCAGATAGATGTTACGATAGAAATTATTATATGTTTGATTATGAATGACGCAACAAGGAATATTTGTATGAAAATAAATGACTGTAAATTTTAAATCAATGAATAGTTATACGGATATAAAAGGATATTAAATTTGGAATGATGAGATTTAAGATATTGGTACAAAGAAAGAGAAAGAAAAAGTAAAGGTTGCGATCTATGGGACTAGGATCCAGATGTAAAGATTTTAAATATCCAAATGTTTTAATATAATAATTCAGTTGAGAAAAAGAAAAATTTATACTGAAAATTGGTAATTGATGATATTGAAATTAAATAATGGATCAATTTAGGTGATGAAAGATTTATTAACGGACCGAAATTTGGACGTAATGAAAACAAATATGAAAGTTAAGGGAATAAATTGGGTCGAATTTCGGGGTCGTTACAGTTGGTATCAGAGCTAGAGGTTATAAACCTTAGGAAAATGATACTTTAGGCTATAACCTAAGTAAGGAAGAGTAAAGGTAGTTGCGTGTTCTGAAAACCCAAGCGTATAGTAAGCTCGTGACTCATGATTGTATGGTGGAGCCCCTTTAGCGAATGGGCGACTATGGCCTGACTAGGACAAGCTCCTCAACCATATGATTATGGTAAGTTCCTGAGTCCAAATACGTGATCAGTTTGATGAACATGGGGGAATTAGAATAAAGAGATATAAGTTGAGAAAGATGTAAGTTAAGAAATACAAATCTCAGATATTGGCTAAGGTTAAGGAAATCAGAAAGATAGAAGATTATAAGGAAGAGATAAAGATGTTAAGAAAGATTTGAATGAAATGAATTAAGAAAATTTATAAGTTCAATTAAGAACATATCTGAAAGAATATTTGAAATGATTCAAAGATGAATCTCAAAGGAAATCAAAGGACACCTGATTCAAGCAATAAAATGACGAGGTAATCTAAAAAGCATAGAAAGAGATCATAATAATATGATCAGGAACGGTAAGAAGATCGTACTACGATACGATCACGAGATAAGGGAAACGAGTAAGGAATGGATTGTAAAGTAAGGTTATGATGGGATCAAGTAAGAATGTGAAATAACAGAGAGAACTGTTAATGGTCGAAAAGACATATTTTAATGTTATAAAGAGATATGGTACTATGAAGTAGTACAAGAAGAATACAGAGAATGATGAGACATGAATGACAGAAATGTTATGATAAGGGGGCAGAAAGTTTGGGTACGAAATTTCAATTGAGGACTCATGTGGTGACTGAGTTGCACAATCCTTTGTATGGGCGAAGGATCTGTGTTTACTTAGTTACTATGTGATAATCATTGAAATGTTAGAGTCGCGCTAGTGGTTCTGATAAATAGATAATATTAAGTTTAGGCACGAGTTCTTAAAACTCATGCATATGGTAAGTCCATGACTCATAATTGTATGTATGTTTGAGCCCCTCAGCATATTGATAGTCTTTGATTTGTTCTTAGACTACATATTGCTAGGACAAGCTTTAAAACTCATATTCTTGTGGTAAGTTCCTGGACTCACAATGTGTGGCAAGTTTGATGAACTATACGGGAGTATAGAAAAGCTGGAGTAGATAGAAATTTTAATGTGATAAATGAAAATAGTCCTAGCAATAAAGTTAATATTTAAGTAAAGAAACTGAAAGTGAATGTTAGGGAATCTAGGATATTCCTATTCTTCTAGCTTTGCTAGACTTCAAAATTTTTGACCTCAAGCTGATTTGGCACGAGTGTGCTTTGGGAAAAAGATGCAAATGAATTTTAAGCGATTTAAAAAAATGTCGATGCTACTTGTTTCGGCTAGACAAAAATGTTTTTACATCAAAATGTATTTCAAAAAAAACATCCACGCACCTTTTAGCCCGGTGCAGATGTGATGAATGACGGAATGTTCAACGTATTGTTGAGACGGTGCATTACTATTTCGTTATAAGATGATTCAACACCATAAAGTATGGTTTATGGTGTAGGAATTATTAACGACGGAATTCTCAACGGACTGTCTAAATGATGCGGTAACATGAAGTCATAAATGATTTTAATTTATAAAAATAGGTCAAAGCTATAAGTCAATGCCATTTGACTCGGCTGGACGTTTTGAAAAGTTTTGACATGATAAATGTTTTAAAAATTTCTGCGAGTTATAAATTGTTAAAAGTAAGTCTATGCTAATTGATCTAGCTAGACAAGCGTTGAAGGAATATAGGTCTGAGCTATTGATTCAGCTAGACAAATTTTTTCATATATTTATTGAATTCGTATTCTTTGAAGTTATACTAAATCAAATTTCTTTCGAATGAATTCTAAGGCTGAGATGAACAAAAAGATTAAGAATATTGCAGGTTGATCAAATGGTCACCTGGCATAGAAAGACATAGTATGGTGAAACATCCATCACTTTAATGACAGATTGATCCACTGTCAGGGTTTGCAGTATGAAGTACTCGGGGAGCGAAGTACTGTAAACCGGGATAAATGTTCATTCAGCATATCATGAAAGTTTTTCAAAATAAAATTTTTGAATTCCTCTACTCTTATGAAGATTGGATGGTAGGATGGGGTAGTATTATTTAAGTGTGAGTGATAATGGAAACGATAATTGTGAAGTAAGGAAAGTAAGAAGTGCGATGGATTAGAAAATTGCAATGGACAATAATTACGAGAAATGAAGGGAAGAAAGATATGTGGAATAAATGTAAAGAAATTGTGAAGTACGAGAATATAGAAATTTCGAGGACGAAATTTTATGAAGGAGGGGTGAATGTGACATCCAGGATTTTTGAAATAATAAGGATTATGATAAATTGAGTAAAGGTTAATGTTTAAAACCTAGTGTCGAATAATAGAAGTATTAAGGAATGATTTATGGAATGTGATGAAGATTCATGAATATAAATTAAGAAGAGAAGGATAAAGGTGCAGAAGATAAATTATATGTAATAGAGAGTATGAAATAAGTGAGTTGAGTAAGAGTAAGTATGGTTAAAGAGATAACATTTTCTGAGAATGAGAAATCAAAGAAATTGTGAATTGAGTTAAGAGTTGAATACTTGGACAGTCATGATTATTATGAGGTTATCCATGTGAGCTATGAAAATTAATGAGGAAAGATATGATTATTACGAATTAAATTGTTATTTATCAAGATAAATGAATAGTAATGTGCTATGAATAAAATACGTATGATTAGTACAACAATTATGATTCCGAGGACGGAATCCTGTTAAGGGGGAAGAATGTAAGGATCCGAATTTTCAGGATTTTCTTTAATAATATTAAATGAGAATTTAATTGATAAAATTATCAAGGTTATTTAAATTAATTATTATTTATGTGATTTAAGGTACGTGATGAGACTTAATTAGTAAATTAAATCTGTACAGAGATCATGACGAATTGTGTTAATTTAAAATAATTGAAAAGTAAATAAATTATTTAAAAACAATTTATGAGGAATAAAAGAATTTCAGATAAAGGTACAATAAATTGTACAATTAAATTGTTATAGAAATGTAGAAATTATGATTTAATAATGTATGTGGTAATGTGAAATACAAGAATTAGATATGTATATATTTATATATATACATTTATATATGTGTGTTATGTTTAATTGATAAAAATTATAAATTTCATTAATTATGAAAATTAAGGGATTAATAATTAAATTAATCCAAAAATTACGAAAAGTTAATGAGGAAGTTAGTAAAAATTGTAATTATTGATTTTAAATTTATTAGGATTTATGGAGGAATTTTAGAAATTTATTGAGAAAGAAAGGTAATTATATAAATTATATACTAATAATTATATAATTTATATAAGGAAATTAGAATAAGGTATGAAGAAATAATAATTATATAAATTATATAAGAATAATTATGTAATTTATATAAGGTGATTAAATGGAATAAAGTTGGAGGAAATTAAGAAATTATTTAAAAGGAGAATGTAATTATATAAATTATATAATATTAAATTATATAGTTTATATATAAAGAAATTATGGTAATTATTCAAGAAATGAAATAATAAATAAGAAAAAGGAATGTTTTAAGTTAATAAAAATTATATTTATGTATAATGGAATTATTATGACTTTTATGAAAAATAATATCTCAGAAATGTGAACATGTTAATGTAATATGTTGTCCAAGTAACGAAGCGAAAAATTATGAAAAATAATTTTTATATGTCCTATGATTTATTTTATGATTTTTGGAGGTATAAATTACCTCAAATAATTACATGTATGTCATTATGTGTGTACAAAATTTGTCAAATAAAATACCGAAAAAGGTATTAATATTACTCATAAATCATGTTATGATTTTTGGTGAATTAAAATAAATATTTTATATAAAATATTTATTACATGAAATAATTACGTAATGTATTTAAATATTTAATTATGCTTAAATTGTTGCTATTTCGGATGAGGAGATGAGGGGTAAGGCGGTGGAAGTGAGCTGATTTTTAAAATTTGTTAAGAGATGTTTGGTTATAAAAAGGAAAGAAAGAAAGCATGCAAAAGTGGGGAAAAACAAAAATAAAAATAAAAACTCATCCAAATATTTTTCTCTCTTCTCCACCATAGCTTCCATCACCGACCACCACTTCCACCGTAAGACTCCATAGCCACCATCAAAAAGGGAGGTTTTTGGGACATCAAAGGAAGGTGGTTAAGCTTCAAGGAAAGGATTTTTGAAGGTATAAATTAATTTATTTGATTTATTTTATATTTATTGGTGGTAAAATAATTTTGTAGAAAATTAGTAAATAATTAAGAAGATTATTCTATATAATTTTCGGATGAAGATATGTTAATGATATGCTTTTTGGAACGAGTTTGTTGGAAAAAATTTGAAGTAAAATGAGGTATTTTGGGAAGATGATGCACTGTTCGCGAAGGAAAAAGAAAATAAAAATTATGGGCTGTCCGCGCAATGCGCGGCAGCCATTACTTCCGGAAGCCGGGGCCAAAACGACGCCGTTTTAGGCCGCGGCTGGGGGTGGTCCGCGCCATGCGCGCGACCAAAATCCGCAGGGCGAACGACGTCGTTTAGACAGGCGGAAGTTTCCGGAAGAAGCCTGCGAACGACGTCATTTTAGAACGAGAAGGAAACGTCCGCGCAATGCGCGGCCGCGGTTTTCGACGCGGAAAATATCTTTTTACCCCTGACCATTTCCGTTAATACTAAGTATGTCCTAACGTTGGGGAAATTACGAATTTACCCCTGAACTTTCTGAAAAATGTTCATTATATTACGGTGATCGGCCTCTCGTACCTATGATTGTGCACATTATATTACGGTGTATCGAGGAGTATCGAAATTTAAGGCATCCGTCAAGCTATATCACCTAAAACAGGGTTGTTCATCTCAGTTTCTAAGAGTCCGCACCAACTACTAGAAATCTGGCCTATAGCAACGGCCGACGACCGTCGCTATAAGCCCAAAGACCATCGCATAATTACATGCATAATGCATAATTTATACCTTTTTAAGGTACTTTACTTGATAATTTTTGTACACGCATAATGTTATGCATGTAATTATATGAAGTACTTTATACATCCAAAATTAATAAAATAATACAATAACTTAATAAAATTAATTTTTTTTCACGTTTTAACTTTGTTACGGATACATTACATAAGCCTCCATGTATTTTCCACTATTACATAATATATACATATATCAATTGTCATATATATATATATATATATATATATATATATATATATATATATATATATATACACGCGCACATTATGCATTATAATAATTTCTTTCACACAATTAAATCACAAAAATATTAAGTCTCATAAAAATAGAATTAATTCTATTTTACATACACATTATTATCTTATTAAAATAAGAATTATTCCTATTTGTTAATTATTCTTTTTCACTATATCATATATTTTATATAAACTATACAATACAATATTGTTTAATTTATATAATTATTAACCTTTTCCTTAATAAATTCTTATCCTCTTATATAAATTATATATTTACTCTTATATAATTTATATAATTATAAATTCTTCTATATTTAATTATATTTCCTTATATAAAATATATAATTTATTACTATATATTTTATATGATTAATTACCCTTCTTAATAATTCCCAAAAATTCACCATAATTATTAATTAATCTATAATCACAACTATAACCTTGTTAATTCTCTCATTAACATTTAATTTAATTTAGGATTAATTTCCAATATTAATTCCCATTTTATTGACACGATTCTTCAAAATTAATAATCGTACAATAGAGTATATATATACATAATTAGTTTACAAAATTTACATTACCTATTTAATTTAAATAATTAAAATACACACATTTTATTTATTTAAATCTTTTTACACGTCATAATATCCTGGATCATACATTCTTCCCCCCTTATAAAAATTTCGTCCCGGAATTTCTACACTAACTATTCAAATAAATAGGGATAATTCTTTCGCATTTTCTCTTCTAATTCTCACGTGGCTTCTTTAACGTTATGATTTCGCCATAGCACTTTAACGGAAGGAGTCACTTTATTTCTTAAGACTTGTTCTTTCCTATCTAATATTTGGACAGGAATTTCTTCATAAGTTAAATCCTTCTCTATTTGAATAGGTTCATATGCTATGATGTGCTTATAATCTGGCTTGTATGGTCGGAGCACTGACACATGAAAAACATTGTGTATTTGCTCTAATTCTGGAGGTAGAGCCACTTCATATGCCACTTCCCCAACTTTCTTTAATACCTCGAACGGTCCAATAAATTTAGGACTTAACTTACCCTTCTTTCCAAATCTGATTTTTCCTTTCCATGACGATACTTTAAGAAATACGTGGTTTCCCACCTCAAAATCGCGACTTTGTCTATGTAAATCCACATAATTTTTATGTCGATCCTGTGCTGCTACTATTCGAGCTCGTATCAACCTGACTGTATCCGTCGTTTGTTGAACTAGTTCAGGTCCTAGTAGTTGACGTTCGCCAACTTCATCCCAGTACAAGGGAGTTCTGCACTTTCTTCCATATAAAGCTTCATAAGGCGGCATTCCTATACTTGCATGGTAACTGTTGTTATACGTAAATTCCACCAAAGATAGATGATCATTCTAATTTCCTTTGAAGTCCATGATACATGCCCGCAACATATCTTCTAAGGTTTGTATCGTCCTTTTGCTTTGACCATCGGTTTGAGGATGGTAGGCCGTACTCAACCTCAGTTGTGTCCCTAACTTTTCTTGTAGACTCCTCCAAAAATTTGATGTAAAACGCGGATCTCGATCTGACATAATTGACACTGGTACTCCATGCCACGTTATCACTTATTTAATGTAGATTCTAGCCAATTGATCCAAATTGTATTTGATCTTGATTGGAAATAAGTGGGCCGACTTTGTTAGTCTGTCCACGATCACCCATATATCATTGTAACCCTTTTGAGTAGTTGGAAGTCTTACTACGAAATCCATAGTAATATGTTCCCACTTCCATTCTGGAATTTCAAGAGGTTGTAGCAGGCCACTTGGCTTCTGATGCTCAGCTTTGATTCGCTAACACGTCAAGCACCGACTTACATAGTCCGCAATTTCTCGTTTCATGTTTGGCCACCAAAAATACTTTCGTAAATCTTGGTACATTTTCATACTTCCTGGATGAATCAAAAATTTTGAATTATGTGCTTCCTGTAATATCTCCCCCTTCAATTCAGATACTGCAGGTATCTAGATTCGCCCCTCAAATTTGAGAATTCCATTACTATCTATTTGAAATTTTATTTCATCACTTGATATAACCCTATTCCTTACTCGGGTACAGTCATCATTTGCTAATTGGGCTTCCTTCACCTTATCTAACAATGTCGGTTGCATCTTTAAAATAAATAACATCTCATCTGCTTCGGAGGGATACTTCACTTCAATTTTCAACTTTGTCATCTCCTGAATCAGTTTATCCTGAACAGTTAATTTCATTAATTTTTCTCTCTCCTTTCTACTTAAAGTGTCCGCTACTACATTAGCTTTTCCTGGATGGTAGAGGATTTCATAATCATAGTCTTTTATTAATTCCAGCCACCTCCGCTGACGCATATTCAACTCCTTTTGTGTGAAGATATATTTCTGATAGGACTAAATTATACGATATTTTTATGCCCTAATACTTAGTTTTTATATTTATTGTGTGCTTAAATGTTTAATTATTTAGCTTATTTTGGTTTTAATAGGTTTTATAGGATTTTAGTTAATTTATGTTAATTTAGGTAATTTTATAGTATTTTTATATTTCTTTTTATTTATGTGTTTTTATTTATTTTAAGTGTTTTATTTATTATTATGTGTTTTTAGGATTTTTATATTATTTTTATTTATTTTTATATTTTATTTTGTAGGAAAAATAAAGCTTGGGGGCAAATATGTAAATCTTGTAAAAGTTTGATGGCATTTTGGTAATTAAACCGCACGGATGGCAAAAGTGTAAATAAGGAGAAAAGACGCGGAGGGGCAGAACCGTAAATAACTGGAAGTTTGCTCGCGCAATGCGCGCAAGGTTACGAAACAGCCGCCCGAGCTGGACGACGTCCTTTGCTGTCTGGGCGGAAAAGAAAATACGCACGCCATGCGCGCGGGCGGAAGAGAGGCTGACGTCACAGACGTGTTGACTGGTTGACTGGCGTGGCTGACTTGGCTTAGGACGCGTTTGGCTTGCGCGTTATTACCAGATTTCGGATTTTTGCTACTTTTTGATTCCAAATTGGATTTTTAATTCCAACTAGGGTTAGGAAAATAATTATTTTCTTTTTCTTTTATTTTTAATTGTAAATCCTACTAGGGTTAGGAGGATTTTGGAGCCTATAAATAGAGGGCTTGAGACACATTGTAAGACACCACTCTCATTAGAATAAAATTCTCTCTTCTATTTTTTAGTGTTCTTTATATTTATGAGTAGCTAAATTATTTTTCTTGGTTTAAGTGATTGAAGCCATCAAGATTTATACACTGTGAGATCTAATTTATTTTAATTATTCAATTTATATTTTGATTATTGAATATTCTTCTATGCTTAATTTTATGATTAATTTGTTTAATTGCTAGGAGTACTACTAGTTTATTATTTATATTAATCTACTGCTATTTGTGAAGCAACTAAGTTTAATAATTGTTTTGCAGATCAAAAGATTATTTTATCCTAGGAAGAATATACATCTAAATTAAATGCAAACAAGTGGCTTGTGTTGTTTAGTTCAACGATCTCTCTAATTCTTTATGCTGCTATTAAATTAAATCTTTAGCAAGTGCCGGAGGTTGTTTAATAGTAAGGATATTTAGACCAAGTGGCTCTACTTATCTAAAATTAAGGAGAGAGGAGAAAAATTATTCCACATGCGAGTAGTTCTTTCTACGGTGAATCTTTAAAATATTAATTGATTTATTTTTGCATCAGTGATCAGTTGTAAATTCTTGATGGTGGATATTAACTTAAACCAAGGCTTTTTCTTCTCATTTATTTCATTAAATTTTTGCATAATTATTTTAGTTAATTTTATTTAAACTATTTCTTTGATTCAAAACCCCCCCAGTTTTTATTTGCAAAAACATAAAATTAAATAATCATTCTCTGTGGGATCGACTCTTACTTGCACTACTACATATTTATTTTTCAAAAGTAAGATTTTATTTTTGGGTGCTCGCGACATCACACCAAATTTTGGCGCCGTTGCCGGGGATCGAACCCGGGTCATCCGCGTGACAGGCGTATATTGATTGGTTTATTTTTGTGTTTATTTTTAGTTTATTTTATTTTCGTCATTTTTCGTAGTTATTTTTATTTCCTTGCTTGTTTATGACCATAACTCGTTCTACTAATCAAAGTGATTTAAGGCTTGATCCAGAAATCGAAAGAACTTTGCGCGGATTAAGGAAAGAAGGACAAACAAATCTTGAAGCAAAAGACAACATGGCTGGAAATCGAACTTTGAAGGAACTCGCGGCCCCTGATTTGCACCAACAACCTTTATGCATAACTTTTCCCAATCTAGATGCTAACACTTCCTTTGAGTTAAAGTCTGGACTAATACATCTTTTGCCCACTTTTCATGGACTTGCAGGTGAAGATCCGCATAAACACTTATAAGAATTTCATGTGGTATGCACGAGCATGAAACCTCCCGGAGTGACCGAAGAACAAATCAAATTAAGAGCTTTTCCATTTTCTCTAAAAGATTTAGCTAAAGATTGGCTCTACTATCTACCATCCGGAAGTATAACCACATGGGAAGAGGTGAAGAAATTATTCTTGGAGAAATATTTCCCAGCTTCAAGGGCGGCCAGCATACGAAAAGAAATTTGTGGTGTGAGGCAGAACCATGGAGAATCCCTGTACGAGTATTGGGAACGTTTCAAAAAATTATGTGCAAGCTGCCCCCACCATCAAATCAGCGAACAACTCCTCATCCAATACTTCTATGAGGGACTCCTGTCTACTGATAGAAGCATGATTGACGCTGCTAGTGGCGGCGCTTTGGTGGACAAAACACCCGAAGCTGCAAGGAACTTAATTGCAAACATGGCGGCTAATTCCCAACAATTCGGCACTAGACTTGATTTTTCATCCAAGAATGTTAATGAGGTAAATATCTTTTCACTTGAGTAACGAATTGATAGTCTAACCTCCGTTGTTCGTCAAATGGCTGTAGGTAATACACAACAAGTGAAAGCTTGTGGGATTTGTGCGGTAGTAGGACATCCGACGGATATGTGCCCCACTCTTCAAGAGGAGTCCTATGAACGAGCAAATGCAGCAGGTGGTTTTCCTGGTCAACCACAAAGAAGATATGATCCCTACTCAAACACATACAACTCAGGTTGGAGAGATCATCCTAATTTCAGCTATGGAAATCCATAAGGGAATCCACCCACAAATCCAAACTTTGCAAGCTACCACCAATACAAGCAGCCATATCCCAACAAACAACAGGGCCAATCATCTAATTCTAATGTGTCTTTAGAGGATTTGGTTAAACAACTTACCACTAACACTTTGCAATTTCAGCAGGACACGAAGGCCAATATGCAGAATTTGGAAATGCAAATGGGACAAATGGCGACTGCAATCAATCGATTGGAGGCTCAAGGTTATGGTAAATTACCATCTCAAACGGTGGTGAATCCAAAAGAGAACGCAAGCGCAATCACTTTGAGAAGTGGTAAAGAGATACAAACTCCGGAAACGACAGAGTCTGCACCACCAGAGCAAGGCAAAATAGAAGCAAACCACATGGACAAAGGCGACAGTAAAGCTGAGGACAATGTTCAAGGCGACAATGGTACCCCTAAGCATAAATTTCCACCCCTCTCTGATTATACACCGGTACCCCCTTTTCCTTTAGCTTTAACAGAAAAACGAAAATATGAGAAAGATTCAGATTTATATGAAACTTTTCATCAATGCGAGGTCAAAATTCCATTGTTAGATGCAATTAAACAAGTACCTCGCTTTGCTCGATTTCTAAAAGAATTGTGTACACACAAGAGAAAACAAGCACTCACAAGGTATGAAAAGATAAAAGTAGGAAAAAATGTGTCTGCCGTGATTCAAAGAAAACTTCCTCCAAAGTGTCAAGATCCAGGAATGTTTACTATCCCTTGCCAGATAAGTGACACTAGATTTGAACAAGCCATGTTAGACCTAGGAGCATCTATTAATGTCATGCCATATTCTATATATGCTTCTTTGAAACTTGAACTTTTAAATAAAACCGGTACGGTGATTCAGTTGGCTGACAGATCTAATGCCTATCCTAAGGGTATTATAGAGGATGTTCTTGTGCAGGTAAATAATTTAATTTTTCCTACTGATTTTTACGTGCTTGATATGGAGAATGGTGATCAAAATGCTCCTATTTTGCTAGGAAGATCATTTTTAAAGACATCCAAAACCAAGATAGATGTTCATAGTGGTACACTTACAATGGAATTTGATGGCGATGTTGTGCAGTTTAATATTTATGATGCCATGAAATATCCCAATGATGATAATCCTGTTTATTCTATTGATGTGATTGACTCATTAGCACAGGAAATTTTTGAACTTGATGGAAAGGATGTAGTAGAAACGACAATCAGTCAGAATCTCGAGGAGGAAGAAGAGTTCGCCTTGACCGATGAATTAAAGGATGTTATTGCAACACTAAATGATTCTCCAAACACAGGTAACATTCCTTATATTGATATGCCAGTTCCTAACAAAAAATCTCTACCATCTGTTTTGCAGTCACCCACTCCAGACTTAAAGCTTCTTCCTGATCATCTCAAGTATGTTTTTCTTGGAGAAGAAAAGACATCGCCAGTGATCATCTCTAATAAACTTAGTCCATCACAAGAAGAACAATTCATGAAAGTTCTTAAGGAGCATAAGAAGGCCATTGGTTGGACGATTGCTGATATCAAGGGAATAAGTCCGTCGACATGCATGCATCGTATCTTACTTGACGAAGGAGCGAAACCCCCCCGTCAACCGCAAAGAAGACTAAATCCACCCATGATGGATGTTGTGAAAAAAGAGATTCAAAAGCTTCTTGAAGTTGGCATGATTTACCCTATCTCGGACAGCAGTTGGGTTAGCCCAGTTCAAGTAGTTCCTAAAAAGACGGGCATAACTGTGGTCAAAAATCAGAATGATGAGTTAATTCCCACCCGTGTTCAAAATGGGTGGCGGGTTTGTATAGATTATAGAAAATTAAATACTGTTACCCGAAAATGTAAGACCCCAAATTTTATGAAATACAAAAATTTAATTTTTCTTCATATAGATATTTTTTTAAACAGTAAGTGGTTAAATCGATAAAGTTAAAAGTTAAGGATGTTATGTGCAAATTTTATTTTGTCGGACAATATTCGCTTTGTCGGGGAATATTCGTTTGGTCGGGGAATATTCGTTTGGTCCGACGGCGCCGAAATAACAAATTATTGGTGGACCCCACAACGGAATATTTGTCGGATATAGAAAACGACAGAAATAACCTTTTTAAATAAAAATAGTCAACGGAACTGTTAAAATACCGTTGATAAAAGAATAGTAGCATATGATAGTTATTGGTATTTTCTGTAGCACTCGGTACTCTACAGTAACACACGGTATTGCATAGTGTCTCATATTTTTGGTCTGATAATTGACACCGTAACTGTTACGCATCATTTCATCGATAATTGTCACTGCATAATATTTTATATTATCAATTCAATAATTGTTGTTACACAGTATTTTGCATTATTGATTTAATAATTGTCATTACACTGTATTTTATATCATTGAGTCAATAATTGTTGTTGCACTGTTTTTAAAATTATTGAACCTAATAATTGTCACAGTAACATATGCACAGTAATTCACATTATTGAATCAATAATTGTCATTACACAGTAACGTATGCTTTATTTTACATTATTGTTATCTCTATTATGATGTTATTTAAACAGTTGTATTTCATTAATTTATTGACTTGATATCTAAGAGTTAACTATACTGTATTTATAACAATTAGTCATAATAATTGAATTGATAAAGTTATTTGTTTATAATATAAAGTTAGGTGATTATTAGGTGATATGAAATGAATGGTGTAGATTAAAGTGTGAATTATTGTTGAATAATTGAATTGATTTGTTTATAATATAAAGTTAGGTGATTATTAGGTGATATGAAATGAATGGTGTAGATTAAAGTGTGAATTATTGTTGAATAATTAAATTGATTTGTTTATAATATAAAGTTAGGTGATTATTAGGTGATATGAAATGAATGGTGTAGATTAAAGATAATATAATATTTGAAATGGATGGTGTAGATTAAAAGATGATCTTTAAATGAATGGTTTAGATTAAATGAATGATAAGATTTTTGGCTATAAATAGAAGCCTTAACTTAAGGATTTTTCATAAACTTCCTTACTTGTTCTTTCTTTCTCTCTCTAAATACTTCTTGTGAAAGTTCTCTCTAAGTGTGCTTAAGTCATCTTGTGTATTTGTGAAGATCTATAAGTATACGTGTACTGTTCAAGTTAATCAACCTCATTTAAATCAATATCCAGTCACGTGTTACGGTAAGGGATACCATCTTTTTCATCTTCCATTATTCAAACATACTATGGTAAGGGATTATCATTATTTGATTCTCGATAATAATATTGTTTCTTCCTTACTCATAAGACGTGCCTTTTATTTCCATGTATTAAATTGTGGGAATAACCTTACGGAGCGGATTGCCGCCTGTTGGTGAATAACCTTTCATATTCATTCATTATTAATCTCTGAGAATAACCTTACGGAGCGGATTGCCGCCTGTTTGGTGAATAACTCTTTGTACTCAAATTCTATTAAATTGTGGGAATAACCTTACGGAGCGGATTGCCGCCTGTTGGTGAATAACCTTTCGTATTCATTCATTATTAATCTCTGAGAATAACCTTACGGAGCGGATTGCCGCCTGTTTGGTGAATAACTCTTTGTACTCAAATTCTATTAAATTGTGGGAATAACCTTA
The DNA here is from genome assembly GCA_947179155.2 of Hedera helix. Taxonomy (NCBI): domain Eukaryota; kingdom Viridiplantae; phylum Streptophyta; class Magnoliopsida; order Apiales; family Araliaceae; genus Hedera; species Hedera helix. Next base: position 13,546,504 of record OX359279.1, on the reverse strand, counting down.
CGGAGCGGATTGCCGCCTGTTGGTGAATAACCCTTTGTATTAATTTCTTTCACCTTTTGTTAATCAAACCTGCTACGGTAAGGGATATTATTTTCTTTCATACTCCTAAATCGAAATTTATTATGGAACTATTGCTTCTATAATTCCTGAAAATATTATATGTTCCATAATAGTTGAACTTCATTATTTCAACTGAACCTTCCTATTTACGTGAACCTTTCTATTGAATTGTAACCGTTATTCTGAACTGTGGATCTTGAATTTCACTCCACATCATGTTGACAATTTGGACATTATTTGAATCTGTACAAAGTAAACTTCCGATACTTATTGTTATCCTATTTCTTCTGTTCATCATTTATATCATTCTAATCATCCAAAAATCAAGCTGTTGTGAATATCTGTGGCCGGGGGCACAGATGTGATATATTTGTTGAACAGATGATAGGTTAAAGGCGATATAATAGGTTAAAGGCGATACATCTGTTCGGTGTCTTTTATGGCACGTGGTGAATGTTCTCTTTGGCCCGTAGTGCAAAGATGAACTGTTGTTTGGTATGATTATGACCAAAGGCTGAATCTGGTATAATCATGACCGTTGGTGTTATATTGAATGTCTTTGGCCCGTAGTGCAAAGATGAACTGTTGATCTGCATGATTATGATCAGGAACTGTGAATTTGTATTATCTTGACTAATGATATTTCAGATGATAAAAGTTGATGATGTTTTTCCTAAAAAGAGAACCGAGTGGACATTATAGTCTGCATTATTCTTCTAATAGATTACTCATTCTGCTGCTATTATTGATCTGAACGTTGTTTAAGAATTTAACTGCAGTTTTTGATATAAACCTTGTAGTCTATTGTATTCTATCAAGAACTCAACTGTTGAAGACTAATGATAATTTATTCGTCATTATCTTAGTCATGATATTCTTTACTGGGCTATTTGAGCTCACCCTTTCTTTTGTTCCATTGTTTTTCAACAGGAGATGAAAACATAACAGGGTCTAGCCGGGGAATGGAGTGAGGGTCCGAGGAATAGTTATCATAGTCTTCACGTTTTGTAAAATAGTGTGGCAATAATAGTGAAGACTTAGTTGTGTATTATTATACACTGTATTGTTGTACGTTGTGCTTTGTTGTAATAATTTTGTTGTAGTATTTTGACGACTCAAGTTTGGGCTGTGTGGGCCCAGATTTGGGGGCGTCACAGTTGGTATCAGAGCCATACAACGAAGAGCCCCGAGCCTCTCGCTGGTGACTTCCTAGGGAAAGGGGATGCACCGAAGCCAGACTCTCCATAGGGGACGCCTATAGTACAGGTGGCAAACTGATAGGTACCATTGTGAGGTGCTGTCCCTATGGTGGGATGAGAGTCACAGTTGGCATCAGAGCTTAGGGATATGGTCTTTAATGGAGATCTGGGGTAGAACTAGGAGGGGAGAGACGAATAGAATCAGTCACTAGTGTGTCCTACCTAAAATAGATTTTATTATCTAATGAGTCGATTTGAATGTAGGAACATGAAGAGATGAGTCAGTTTATTTGAACTAACATTTATTTTGTGACCACAGTTAATTATGGCATCTGGAAATCAGGAGGTTAACTATGAAATTACCGAAACAAATGTAGCTGCAAAACAAGAGGCGACGAATAATCTACTTACAAACTCAGAGTTGAATCATTTGCCTAAGGCAAAAATTATGCGTGTTCTATCCAGTAAGGATGAAGGTGAAAGCTCTGCTACAGTCGTTCCAGATCCATTCTTAGAAGCAATTAAAGGAAGTAACGAACTTGCGGAAATTATTGCCTTTAATTTACTCACTAATTGGGAGAGTGATATCACCTGGTTATGCTCTATAACAAAGGATCAGAATATATGGACTTTTCATATTAGTCTTTGGGATTTATGGTGTTCCAGCTATGATTTTCAAGATTATTTAAAAATGATGTTTCTATACTTTTGGGCGTTACAATTTAGAGGAATTCAGGTTAAGTTAGTCACTATCGTGGAAACTGCAGTCTATCGAAAATACTATTTTAATGGAAATCATTGGTACCTTACTACTGATGAAGTTGATGAACCCGAGAAACAGTTTGCTAGAAAATTATTCAGTGGTATTCCCATGGTTGAAATACGTGAAGATCCGAATGAAGTATTCGGGATTCGATTTGACGATAACAGTCAAGAAACCGAATGAGGTGATAACCGGTAAGCTATTCATAAATTCTCGTGAAGTCTATGTCATATTAGATACTGGCTCTATCCACTCTTTTATCTCACCTATATGTACTCAACATTTAAATTTGACTATTGAAAACTTAAATCTTGTCTTATCAGTTGAAACCTCATTGGAAGAAATACCTATTACATTTACTATCTATAAATCTTGCCTAGTTCAAATCAACAACCTCACATTACCTGTTGACCTTATTTCTTTGGAGATGCGTGAATTTGATGTGATTTTAGGAATTGATTGGTTGACTACCCATCATGCTAAAATTGATTGTTTTCATAAGATTATTAGTTTTCATATTCCTAATCAACCTGTCATGCAAATTCAAGTAACTAAACCATTGAAATCTATAACTGTTATTTCTAGCCATAAAGCCATTCGTTTATTAAAAAACGGATGTCAAGCCTTTTTAGCTCATGTCACTGATTTGAACAAAAACACGTCAAACTTGAATGATATTCCCATTGTTAATGAGTTTTCTGACGTTTTTTTCTGAGGAACTTTTTGGCTTACCCCAAACCGTGAAATTGAATTCTGTATCGATCTTGAACCCGGCACTAAGCCCATTTTTAAAGTCCCATACCAAATGGCTCCCATAGAACACCAAGAGTTGAAAGTTTAATTACTAGATATCGGTATCATTCATTCTAGTACAAAACTTATATCGAGCGAGGAATGCGAGAAGAGTTTTCAAGAACTCAAGAGGAGACTTGTTTCAGCTCCTGTTCTGACCATACCATCAGGATCAGGAGAATTTGTTATCTACAGCGATGCTTCTGGCAAAGGTCTAGGCTGTGTCCTTATGCAACATGGAAAGGTTATAGCCTACGCCTCTCGACAACTCAAAGATTATGAGAAAAATTATCCTACTCATGATCTAGAGTTGGCAGCAGTCGTTTTCGCGTTGAAGATCTGGAGACACTACTTGTACGGAGAAAAAGTGGATATCTATACGGATCATAAAAGTCTCAAGTATTTCTTCACCCAGAAGGAACTCAACATGCGACAACGACGTTGGCTTGAGCTGTTAAAGGATTATGACCACACAATCCAGTATCACCCGGGAAAGGCGAACGTTGTAGCTGACGCTTTGAGCAGAAAATCTTATGCAAGTACAAGTGCACTGCTGACAACACAAAAGTGTATTTTGTACGACTTGCAAAAGATGGAGATAGAGCTAAAGACACCAGGGACCCACTCGAAGATTGCTCACGTGCGAGTAGAACCAACTTTAATCGATAAAATTAAAGCTGCTCAAGCTACCGAGCCGGAACTGATAAACATGATAAAGAAAGTACAAGAAGGTGCCATTCCCGAAGCAAGAATCGACGAGAAAGGAATACTTCGAGTCAACTCTCGACTCTGTGTTCCTAACGATCCTGAATTAAAGCATAAAATTATGATGGAGGCACACAACACGCCGTTTGCAATCCACCCAGGAGGTACCAAGATGTATCGAGATCTTCGACATACATTTTGGTGGAACAATATGAAAAGAGAGATTGCGGAGTTTATCTCAAGGTGCCTAACTTGTCAACGTGTCAAGGCAGAACATCAAGTTCCTAAAGGTCCATTACAATCACTTGAAGTTCCCGAATGGAAGTGGGAACACATCAATATGGACTTCGTGACGGGTCTTCCAAAAGTTTCTCAAGGCTTAGATACAATTTGGGTGATCGTAGATAGATTGACCAAATCTGCTCATTTCTTGCCTATACGAGAAAACTTTTCACTTGAACGTCTTGCCGGTATGTACATAAATGAGATCGTGAGATTGCATGGCATGCCAGTTTCCATAGTTTCTGATCGGGATCCTAGATTCACTTCACGCTTTTGGATCAGTCTACAAAAAGCTATGGGCACTGAACTACGTTTTAGTTCTGCATACCATCCTCAAACGGACGGACAATCGGAAAGGACGATCCAGACCCTCGAAGATCTTTTGAGACTTTGTGTATTAGACTTCAAAGGAAGTTGGGATAAGTACTTGCCATTGGTGGAATTTTCTTACAACAACAGTTACCAAGCAAGCATAGGCATGGCTCCATTCGAGGCATTGTATGGAAGGAAGTGTCGCTCTCCAATATGTTGGAATGAGGTAGGAGAAGCAAAATTGTTGGGACCCGAGTTGGTACGCTTGACGACCGAAAAGATCCAAATGATCCGACAACGAATACAGACCGCACAAGAACGACAAAAGAGTTATGCTGATCTTCATCGGAGAGACGAAAGTTTCAACGTCGGAGATCATGTATTCTTACGTGTTTCTCCATGGAAAGGGGTTACGAGATTCGGAAAGAGAGGAAAGCTCAACCCTCGATTTATTGACCCATTTGAAATCCTCGATCGAATAGGAACCGTAGCCTACAGACTAGCCCTACCACCAAGTATGTCTCGCATCCATAACGTTTTTCACATATCTATGTTACGTAAATATGTGAAGGACCCAAACCACGTCATTGAGTTAGAACCAGACGTGATAGCAGAGGATTTAATATACGAGGAAGTACCTGTTAAGATCCTGGATAAGAAGGAGCAGATCCTACGCTCAAAGGTTATACCTCAAGTTAAGGTTTTATGGAGGAACCAAGATACTGAGGAAATGACCTGGGAGCTAGAATCTGAGATGAAATCTAAGTATCCTTACCTCTTCGATATGTCAGGTACGTCAATTTCGGGGACGAAATTTCATAAGGAGGGGAGGTTGTAAGACCCCGAATTTTATGAAATACAAAAATTTAATTTTTCTTCATATAGATATTTTTTTAAACAGTAAGTGGTTAAATCGATAAAGTTAAAAGTTAAGGATGTTATGTGCAAATTTTATTTTGTCGGACAATATTCGCTTTGTCGGGGAATATTCGTTTGGTCGGGGAATATTCGTTTGGTCCGACGGCGCCGAAATAACAAATTATTGGTGGACCCCACAACGGAATATTTGTCGGATATAGAAAACGACAGAAATAACCTTTTTAAATAAAAATAGTCAACAGAACTGTTAAAATACCGTTGATAAAAGAATAGTAGCATATGATAGTTATTGGTATTTTCTGTAGCACTCGGTACTCTACAGTAACACACGGTATTGCATAGTGTCTCATATTTTTGGTCTGATAATTGACACCGTAACTGTTACGCATCATTTCATCGATAATTGTCACTGCATAATATTTTATATTATCAATTCAATAATTGTTGTTACACAGTATTTTGCATTATTGATTTAATAATTGTCATTACACTGTATTTTATATCATTGAGTCAATAATTGTTGTTGCACTGTTTTTAAAATTATTGAACCTAATAATTGTCACAGTAACATATGCACAGTAATTCACATTATTGAATCAATAATTGTCATTACACAGTAACGTATGCTTTATTTTACATTATTGTTATCTCTATTATGATGTTATTTAAACAGTTGTATTTCATTAATTTATTGACTTGATATCTAAGAGTTAACTATACTGTATTTATAACAATTAGTCATAATATTTGAATTGATAAAGTTATTTGTTTATAATATAAAGTTAGGTGATTATTAGGTGATATGAAATGAATGGTGTAGATTAAAGTGTGAATTATTGTTGAATAATTGAATTGATTTGTTTATAATATAAAGTTAGGTGATTATTAGGTGATATGAAATGAATGGTGTAGATTAAAGTGTGAATTATTGTTGAATAATTAAATTGATTTGTTTATAATATAAAGTTAGGTGATTATTAGGTGATATGAAATGAATGGTGTAGATTAAAGATAATATAATATTTGAAATGGATGGTGTAGATTAAAAGATGATCTTTAAATGAATGGTTTAGATTAAATGAATGATAAGATTTTTGGCTATAAATAGAAGCCTTAACTTAAGGATTTTTCATAAACTTCCTTACTTGTTCTTTCTTTCTCTCTCTAAATACTTCTTGTGAAAGTTCTCTCTAAGTGTGCTTAAGTCATCTTGTGTATTTGTGAAGATCTATAAGTATACGTGTACTGTTCAAGTTAATCAACCTCATTTAAATCAATATCCAGTCACGTGTTACGGTAAGGGATACCATCTTTTTCATCTTCCATTATTCAAACATACTATGGTAAGGGATTATCATTATTTGATTCTCGATAATAATATTGTTTCTTCCTTACTCATAAGACGTGCCTTTTATTTCCATGTATTAAATTGTGGGAATAACCTTACGGAGCGGATTGCCGCCTGTTGGTGAATAACCTTTCATATTCATTCATTATTAATCTCTGAGAATAACCTTACGGAGCGGATTGCCGCCTGTTTGGTGAATAACTCTTTGTACTCAAATTCTATTAAATTGTGGGAATAACCTTACGGAGCGGATTGCCGCCTGTTGGTGAATAACCTTTCGTATTCATTCATTATTAATCTCTGAGAATAACCTTACGGAGCGGATTGCCGCCTGTTTGGTGAATAACTCTTTGTACTCAAATTCTATTAAATTGTGGGAATAACCTTACGGAGCGGATTGCCGCCTGTTGGTGAATAACCCTTTGTATTAATTTCTTTCACCTTTTGTTAATCAAACCTGCTACGGTAAGGGATATTATTTTCTTTCATACTCCTAAATCGAAATTTATTATGGAACTATTGCTTCTATAATTCCTGAAAATATTATATGTTCCATAATAGTTGAACTTCATTATTTCAACTGAACCTTCCTATTTACGTGAACCTTTCTATTGAATTGTAACCGTTATTCTGAACTGTGGATCTTGAATTTCACTCCACATCATGTTGACAATTTGGACATTATTTGAATCTGTACAAAGTAAACTTCCGATACTTATTGTTATCCTATTTCTTCTGTTCATCATTTATATCATTCTAATCATCCAAAAATCAAGCTGTTGTGAATATCTGTGGCCGGGGGCACAGATGTGATATATTTGTTGAACAGATGATAGGTTAAAGGCGATATAATAGGTTAAAGGCGATACATCTGTTCGGTGTCTTTTATGGCACGTGGTGAATGTTCTCTTTGGCCCGTAGTGCAAAGATGAACTGTTGTTTGGTATGATTATGACCAAAGGCTGAATCTGGTATAATCATGACCGTTGGTGTTATATTGAATGTCTTTGGCCCGTAGTGCAAAGATGAACTGTTGATCTGCATGATTATGATCAGGAACTGTGAATTTGTATTATCTTGACTAATGATATTTCAGATGATAAAAGTTGATGATGTTTTTCCTAAAAAGAGAACCGAGTGGACATTATAGTCTGCATTATTCTTCTAATAGATTACTCATTCTGCTGCTATTATTGATCTGAACGTTGTTTAAGAATTTAACTGCAGTTTTTGATATAAACCTTGTAGTCTATTGTATTCTATCAAGAACTCAACTGTTGAAGACTAATGATAATTTATTCGTCATTATCTTAGTCATGATATTCTTTACTGGGCTATTTGAGCTCACCCTTTCTTTTGTTCCATTGTTTTTCAACAGGAGATGAAAACATAACAGGGTCTAGCCGGGGAATGGAGTGAGGGTCCGAGGAATAGTTATCATAGTCTTCACGTTTTGTAAAATAGTGTGGCAATAATAGTGAAGACTTAGTTGTGTATTATTATACACTGTATTGTTGTACGTTGTGCTTTGTTGTAATAATTTTGTTGTAGTATTTTGACGACTCAAGTTTGGGCTGTGTGGGCCCAGATTTGGGGGCGTCACAAAAAGACCACTTTCTCATACCTTTTATTGATCAAATGCTTGAACGATTAGCTGGTCATTCTTACTATTATTTTCTTGATGGTTATTCAGGTTACTTCCAAATTGCCATTGCTCCGGAGGATCAAGAAAAGACGACATTTACATGCCCATTTGGAACTTTTGCATATCGTCGTATGCCGTTTGGACTTTGCAACGCCCCCGCTACTTTTCAAAGGTGTATGGTTAGTATATTTTCATATTATATTGAGCATATCATGGAAGTTTTTATGGACGATTTCACCGTTCATGGGGACTCTTTTGATAATTGTTTGCACAACCTTACACTTGTTCTTCAAAGATGCATAGACACTCACCTTGTACTCAATTCTGAAAAATGTCATTTCATGGTTGAACAAGGTATAGTTTTGGGTCATGTTGTTTCATCTAAGGGAATTGAAGTAGATAAAGCAAAAATTGATATTATTCAGTCTCAACCTTATCCGACTAGTGTGCGGGAAGTGCGTTCTTTTCTTGGACATGCAGGTTTTTACCGGAGATTCATAAAGGATTTTTCCAAGATAGCATCACCCCTATGCAAATTACTACAAAAGGATGCAGATTTCAATTTTGACAAGGAGTGTAAGACAACGTTTGATAAGTTGAAGGAATTATTGACCACTACTCCAGTTATTCAACCTCCGAAGTGGGACATACCTTTCGAGATAATGTGCGACGTAAGTGATTATGCAGTAGGAGCTGTTTTGGGTCAAAAAGTTGGGAAAGCATCTCATGCAATTTATTATGCTTCGAGGACCTTGAACGATGCCCAGAGAAATTATTCGACTACTGAAAAAGAACTCTTAGCTGTCGTTTTTGCTTTAGAAAAATTTCGATCTTATTTACTTGGTACTAAAATTATTATTTATTCTGATCATGCAGCTCTTCGTTATTTGATGACAAAGAAAGAGGCAAAACCAAGGTTGATAAGATGGATACTTCTCTTAAGTGAATTCGATTTGGAGATCAAGGACAAAAAAGGATCAGAAAATAGTGTTACAGATCACTTAAGTCGTTTGGCGAATACTAAGGATGAGCTTCCTCTCGAAGAGACATTTCCTGATGAACAATTGTTCTCTGCATATAAAAAATCACCTTGGTATGCAAATATTGTCAATTATTTGGTTACTAACATTTTGCCTTCTAATTTGTCTAAAGCTCAAAGGGATAAAATCAAAAGTTAAGCAAAGTACTACGTGTGGGATGACCCATACTTATGGAAGCATTGTGCGGACCAAGTAATTAGAAGGTGCGTCCCTGAAACTGAAATTGATCATATTCTCACTTTTTGTCATTCGTATGCTTGTGGAGGTCATTTTGGATCTAAGAAAACAGCGAGGAAATTACTTGACTGTGGTTTTTATTGGCCATATTTATTCCAAGATTCCTATTTATTTTGCAAGTCATGTTGTAATTGTCAAAAGTCAGGTAATATATCCCAACGAAATGAAATGTTGCAAACGCCCATACTCTTTTGTGAAATTTTTGACTTTTGGGGCATTGACTTTATGGGACCGTTTCCTGTATCTTTTGGTAATATTTATATTTTACTTGCTGTCGATTATGTTTCAAAATGGGTGGAAGCTAAGGCCACAATGACTAACGATTCCAAAGTTGTTGCAGATTTTCTCCGTACTAACATATTTTCCAGGTTTGGAATTCCTAGAGCTCTAATAAGTGATAGAGGCACTCATTTTTGCAATCGAACTGTGGAAGCTTTGTTGAAAAAGTATCATGTCACTCATAAAGTGTCGACTGCATATCATCCGCAAACTAATGGACAAGAGGAAGTGTCGAACAGAGAAATTAAGTTCATTCTTGAAAAGACAGTCAATCCGAACAGAAAAGATTGGAGTTTGCGCTTGGATGATGCTTTATGGGCGTATAGGACGACTTATAAAACGCCTATTGGTATGTCACCTTATAGATTAGTATTTGGAAAACCATGTCACTTACCTGTGGAGCTAGAACACAAAGCTTATTGGGCTATTAAGAGTTTCAATATGAAGATGAGTGATAGCGGAGAGCATAGGAAGTTGCAAATACAAGAATTGGAGGAAATTCGCAATGATGCTTATGAGAGTGCAAGAATTTACAAGGAGAAGACAAAGGCTTTTCATGACAAGATGATTTCTAGAAAATAATTTACAATTGGTGAAAAAGTTCTTCTCTACCAGTCTCGACTTCGGTTGTTTCCAGGTAAGTTGCGTTCTCGTTGGGATGGACCTTTTGTTGTGACTAATGTTTTTCCTTATGGTACAGTTGAAATTCAAAGTTTGGAAACTTCTAAAGTATTCAAAGTGAATGGTCATAGACTCAAGAATTTCTATGAGGGATTCCGAGGAGAAGGCTCGAAAAAAGTGGATCTTGAGGATCCGATTTATACTACTTAAAAACAAAGGGGAAAGCATGCTGTCAAGCCAATGACGATAAACAAAGGCGCTGCTTGGGAGGCAAACCAAGAAATCAGATTTGCATTTCTTTTCCTTTTTCTTTTTATATTTATTTGTGTCTTTTTCTTTGCATTTTATTTTACATTGGGGACAATGTAAATTTTAAGTGTAGGGGAAGGGATTTAGGATTTTTGTTATTTTTAGGTCATATTTTGAAAATTTTAGGAATTTTAAAATTTTTTGAATTTTGTGGGTAAATTCACTGCAAACCCTCACGAGACAAAACTCGTCCACTTGGGGTAACCTTGGGGTTTAAAGGCTTGTTGCACATGCTAAGTGTAACCGTGTTTCCTACGAAAATGGGGTAGTTTTTTTATTTTTAGGATGTGTCACTTGAGCAATGAGTTAATTGAATTTTAAATTTTTAGCCAATGATAAAAATTTGGTTTTTATTTAATAACTCTTGGAAAAATGATAAATTTTTGCTTAGTTTGAATTTTTGACTTTTTATTGATTATTACTTTGTTTGAGATCCTTTAAATTTCATGCACTTATATCCATTTGTTTGAGCTAGTTTTAATTAAGAGAAAGTTTAAATGGTTAAATGCTTATGAAATATATTTTTGAACTCTATATCTTATTTGATCATTAATTGAAGTCAAATATAAGACAAAATATAATTTGGAAGAGATGATTTAGGTAATTTTTATAGGATTATTATTGAAAAAAATTATGTGGTGGGTTGAGATGGAGCGTAAAACGCACTCACTCATAAACACATGAAAAAGCGAGATGGAGCGTAAAACGCACTCGTTGGTGAGATGAAGCATAAAATGCACTCACCGTGAAAGAAAAAAAGAGAAAGAAAAAAAATAGGATGGAGCATAAAATGCACCCATTAAATGAAAACAAAAATGATGAAAAAAATATTTGAAAAAAAAATGCATAATCCTAGTGTGTTTCTTTGATTATAAGCCTTTTGATCTTCTGATTTATATTTGTCTGTATTAACTGAAAGTGATGTGAAAAAGAAGTATATTGAGTTTTGTTGTATGTCTTTTATAAGGTAATTAATAACCTAGACTTATCTGAGTTTTAATTAGTTTGATACATTTGGATTCACACACACACAAAAGGTCTTGATTAAAGTAAAATTGATAAATCTGTTGAATTTCTAGATTTTGCATGGTTTTGAAATTTTCTTTGAGTTATCATTCAAAAATCTTTGAGTCTGATGTTGAAATTTATATTGCTCTGTTGCTCAAGTAAGTTGTTTGGTTATTATTTTTATAGTTTTTATTTTTGTTTTGCCCGAGGACGAGCAAAAGCTAAGGGTGGGGGTATTTGATATGACTAAATTATACGATATTTTTATGCTCTAATACTTAGTTTTTATATTTATTGTGTGCTTAAATGTTTAATTATTTAGCTTATTTTGGTTTTAATAGGTTTTATAGGATTTTAGTTAATTTATGTTAATTTAGGTAATTTTATAGTATTTTTATATTTCTTTTTATTTATGTGTTTTTATTTATTTTAAGTGTTTTATTTATTATTATGTGTTTTTAGGATTTTTAGTATTTTTATATTATTTTTATTTATTTTTATATTTTATTTTGTAGGAAAAATAAAGCTTTGGGGCAAATCTGTAAATCTTGTAAAAGTCTGATGGCATTTTGGTAATTAAACCGCACGGATGGCAAAAGTGTAAATAAGGAGAAAAGACGCGGAGGGGTAGAACCGTAAATAACTGGAAGTTTGCTCGCGCAATGCGCGCAAGGTTACGAAACAGCCGCCCGAGCCGGACGACGTCGTTTGCTGTCTGGGCGGAAAAGAAAATATACGTGCCATGCGCGAGGGCGGAAGAGAGGCTGACGTCACAGACGCGTTGACTGGTTGACTGGCGTGGCTGACTTGGCTTAGGACGCGTTTGGCTTGCGCGTTATTACCAGATTTCGGATTTTTGCTACTTTTTGATTCCAAATTGGATTTTTAATTCCAACTAGGGTTAGGAAAATAATTATTTTCTTTTTCTTTTATTTTTAATTGTAAATCCTACTATGGTTAGGAGGATTTTGGAGCCTATAAATAGAGGGCTTGAGACACATTGTAAGACACAACTCTCATTAGAATAAAATTCTCTCTTCTATTTTTTAGTGTTCTTTATATTTATGAGTAGCTAAATTATTTTTCTTGGTTTAAGTGATTGAAGCCATCAAGATTTATACACTGTGAGATCTAATTTATTTTAATTGTTCAATTTAGCCAATGATTATTGAATATTCTTCTATGCTTAATTTTATGATTAATTTGTTTAATTGTTAGGAGTACTACTAGTTTATTATTCATGTTAATCTACTGCTATTTGTGAAGCAACTAAGTTTAATAATTGTTTTGCAGATCAAAAGATTATTTTATCTTAGGAAGAATATACATCTAAATTAAATGCAAACAAGTGGTTTGTGTTGTTTAGTTCAACGATCACTCTAATTCTTTATGCTGCTATTAAATTAAATCTTTAGCAAGTGCCGGAGGTTGTTTAATAGTAAGGATATTTAGACCAAGTGGCTCTACTTATCTAAAATTAAGGAGAGAGGAGAAAAATTATTCCACCTGCGGGTAATTCTTTCTACGGTGAATCTTTAAAATATTAATTAATTTATTTTTGCATCAGTGATCAGTTGTAAATTCTTGATGGTGGATATTAACTTAAACCAAGTCTTTTTCTTCTCATTTATTTCATTAAATTATTTGCATAATTATTTTAGTTAATTTTATTTAAACTATTTCTTTGATTCAAACCCCCCCCCCCAGTTTTTATTTGCAAAAACATAAAATTAAATAATCATTCTCTGTGGGATCGACTCTTGCTTGCACGACTACATATTTATTTTTCAAAAGTAAGATTTTATTTTTGGGTGCTCACGACATCACACCAATTTCAGACTCTTATGTCTGTATATATCTCACATTTGTCCCCATAGAGGTAATGTTTCCATATTTTCAATGCAAACACTACCGCTGCCAATTCCAAATCATGCGTCGGATATCCTTTCTCATAATCTTTCAACTGTCGTCATGCATATGCAATAACCTTACCGTTCTGCATAAGCACATAACCTAATCCTTTATGAGAGGCATCACTGTACACCACAAAATTTTCTGTTTCATCAGGCAAAGCTAACACCGGAGCTTCACTTAACCTCTTCTTTAACTCACAAAAACTTTCTTCACATTTATCTGTCCGCACAAACTTTACAGACTTTCTAGTTAAATTGGTTAACGGAGTTGCTATCTTAGAAAAATCGTGAATAAATCGTCGCTAATAACCCGCTAGACCCAAGAAACTTCTCACCTCTGTTGGTGTCTTTGGTTGTTCCCAATTAATTACAGCTTCAACTTTTGCAGGATCCACAAAAATTTCATCTTTATCAATAACATGACCCAAAAAGTGAACTCTTTCCAACCATAATTCACATTTCGAGAATTTAGCATATAACTTTTCTTTTCTCAAAGTTTCCCGCACTATCTTTAAATGATCTGCATGCTCTTCCTGAGACTTGGAATATACCAAGATATCATCTATGAACACCATTACAAATTTATCCAAATAGGGTTTAAAAATCCTATTCATCATATCCATGAATGCCGCTGGTGCTTTCGTCAATCCAAATGGCATCACCAGAAACTCGTAATGACCATAACGAGTTCTGAATGCTGTTTTTGGTACATCCTCCTTTCTTATTTTCAATTGATGATACCCTGACCGAAGATCAATCTTTGAAAAATATTTTGCTCCCTTTAACTGATCAAAAAGATCATCAATCTTTGGCAAAGGGTATTTATTCTTGATGGTTATCTTATTTAACTTTTTGTAATCAATACACAATCGTAAAGTTCCATCATTCTTTTTAACAAATAGCACTGGTGCTCCCCATGGAGACACACTCGGTTGAATAAACTTCTTATCTAATAGCTCCTGTAGTTGCTTCATCAACTCTTTCACTTTCACTGGAGCCATTCTATACGAAGCCTTAGATATTGGAGTAGTTCCCGGTGCTAAATCAATCATAAACTCAATTTTTCGATCTGGTGGAAGACCAGGTAAGTCATCCGAAAATACATTGGGAAATTCGTTCACTACCGGTATTTTCTCTATTTTCATCTCCCCTTTCTGGGTATCCATCACATATGCTAAGTATCCCGTGCCTCCCTTCCTTAACGCCTTTCTAGCTTGCAGACTGACATACAACTAAATTGTCTCAGTAATTTCCTACCATAAAACACTACTTTTGACTTTTTGGGAGTCTGTAAAGTTACACACTTCCTCTGACAATCAATCATGGCCTTATGGTTATACAACAAGTCCATTCCAAAAATGACGTCAAATTCTCCAAGACATATCGGAATTAAATCCACATATAACTTATGCTTTCTTATCAATATAGGACAATGCTTATGCACATGATTAACGTGTATCACTTCTTTGTTTGCAATCTCTATATTCAAGGGTTGTTCTAAGTTTTCATGAGTCAACCCTAGTCTTTTGACAAATTCATCAGATATAAAAGAGCATGTAGCACCCGAATCAAAAAGTACACATGCATTAGTATTGCAAATTGAAATGGTACCTGACACCACATCTTTAGACTTTTCTGCATCTTGCACCGTCATGTTAAAGGTCCGAGCGGTAGGATGACCTGGTTGAGTTGGTGCGGGGAATGTTAGTTTCCCTCTGGTGTTTGCTCCTTTCACTCCACTCGTTACCTCCATCGTCTTCTTTGGACACTTTGAGCAAAATGGTCTGCCGCTCCACAATTAAAACATCATGTTTTCTTCAGTTTTGGGCAATCTGGTGCAATGTGTCCCTCTTGTTGGCACTTATAACAAACCTTTTTCCCTTTCAAACAAACCCCTGAATTATTTTTTCCCACAATTACTACACGGTTCAATTTTCTTCTTTACATCTCCGGATTTGTTTCCGGAGGTGTTAGTACTACCACTCCACCTTTTCTTACTAGGAGGGTTGATACTACTACCAGTTTCCCTCTTGGAATCTCATTCACTCTTCCTTTTCATTTGTTTTTGATGATATTTCGTAATAGCTTCACTACCTCCCTTAGCCAAGATTCCCTTTTCCAATACATCAGTGTATGTTGTTGTCTGAAACATATTCACCGTGCTATAGATCAATCCCTGTTCAAATCTTTTAGCTTTTCGCTTTTCTGTACTGACCTGGTATGGAGCAAACCGGGCCAATTCATTAAACTTGGCTGCATACTCAGCTACTGACATGTTATTCTGCTTTAATTCCAAAAACTGAATTTCTAACTTATTCTGCATACTAGTTGGAAAATAATTTTCAAAAAATAGTTCCTTAAACCTCTTCTAAGGAACTATTTCTCCTGCCTCTCTATTCCGATTTGCTTGCCACCAGTGGGCAGCCTCTCCTTTCATCATGAAGGTTGCAAAAGCAGTCTTTTGCTCCTCTACTACTCTAACCACCTTAAAAACCCTTTCCATTTCCATAATCCAAGTTTGAGCTTCTATAGGGTTTATAGAGCCCTTAAATCCTGGTGGCCCAGCTACTTTAAAATCTTTAAAATTTGCAAAGTAAGGGGGTTGGGTATTCTATTCAACGGGAGCTGGATTCCTATTTTGCATTGCTCCTGTTAGTAATTCTACTAACCTTTGTACCAAATAAACTAGGGTTGTTTCTGGTTATGTTCTTGTACTTGTCCCAGTGATTTCATTCACTGATTCCTCTCGTGCCTTCCTAGCAGGTCTACCTCTCTTTGGTGGCATTCTGAAATTTAACTTCATATCAATTTACATTACTATATTTACTATACAGAATTTAAAATTAGCAATTTATATCAAAACATACTTCATAACACTATCATTCATATATTTACAGTAACAGTCAACTATTTTACAAGGTACATACGTACCTCGGTTCATACATACATCCTATTCACATATCCTATCTCTACCATTTATATCAAAAGTAGGATCTCATACTATTTACATAAACACAAGTATATATATATATATATATATATATATATATATATATATATATATATATATATATATATATATATATATATATATACCCCAACATCAGATTACCCTACGTTCCATGGATTCATTACTCTTCTCATTGCTTCCTCGTATTCTTGTCTTATAATATTGATCGCCACATCGCGATCAATGTCTCGCCAATATTAGCCATCTTCCACTCAAAAATATCGAATCCGGTTTGTGCTCTTTTAGATGCACACTTAAAGGCGTACTCTATGTAATATCCCGGATATTTAAATGAATTAGAAATAAAATATTTAATATTTAATAAAGGTTGGAGTTTGATAACCTAGTAGTGATAGATAAATAGAGGTCCAAATTAAATTTAACGGACTAACTTAGATATGGTGATATCAAAATTTTTGATAAGTTAGCAAGTAAAGTGATAATTCAATAAACTTGCCTACCAGCAAATCTAATTAAATTAAGAGAATTAATTAGTGGAGTTATGTAATTATGCGACGTGGTTGCGTGTAAATTAAATATGTATTTATATGAATATATATATATGCGTGCATATTTAGTAACATAATTTAATGGTTAATTAAATTGTGATAAATAGATAGATTAATATTAAATTAATCCGAATTGAATTAAAAGGTTTATTGTGGAATTAATTTATTCATTAATCAACAATTATGCAAATTGTTGATAAATTATTTGTGAGGAATAATTATGTAATTTATATAATTATAAATTATATAAAGTAGTTGAATTAATTAAGGGAGATTAGTAATTGTATATATGTACAACCTTTAATTTCATATATATGTACATATATATAAAGGGTTTAAATTAATTGAGAAATTTTAAATAGTAATTGAATATATTAAATGAATATATTCTATAATTAAATAAATCATTGTAAATGATTTATGAGAGTGAGAAATTTAATTATACAATTATTTGTGTAATATTAATTAAATAATTAAATAAATTATTTAAATAAGAAATTGAGTAAATATATTATTATTTCAATGTATTTTCGGGTAAATGGAATTATTTTCATAATTGATGAGAAATGAATTGTTTAATGTAAATATATTAAATAATTTAATTTATGGCCTAAATAATATATATTAAATTATATATTGTATTTATTTTAATTTCATAATTTATTGTGAAATTGTTTTCGAGGTAAGGTAATGTGTATAAATAATATATATAGATTATATATATTATTATTAGCGAACACACTCTAAAGTTTTAATATCAAAATAATTGGCAAGTTGTCATTAATTAAATATTCAATTAAATTGAATATAATGAGTGAATTAAATTTTATAAATTAATTAATATGATAATTAATTAATGTAAATAATGTAAAATATTATTAATAATATTATTAGTCCATTTAGTAATTTAATATTAATGGGTTAGTGTATTTAATTATTTACTCAATCTAATTATTTATTTAATCATGGATTGAATAATTAATGTGTAAATTATTAAATTAGCCCAACATGGGTCAATTAGTAGCCCAAGTGGAGAATAATAAAATTTGACAATTTAGTAGCCCAAACAATTTAATAGAAGCCCAATGATTGGCCCACTTGAAAAATACTTAATTAAACTATTATTTATTAAAAAAATGAGAAAGTGACAAACATTTTGGGACAATTCTTCATGTATTGCCGGCAATGATGGTGCTAGGAGAGAGAAAATGAATTGATTGTTATTTCTTTTATTTTTCATTTAAATAAATTAAGGTTACTTGTATTGATTTTTAAAAATACATGGACCATCCCTCTTTTCACCAACTCTAGTCCTTAAAGCTTTTCTTGTGCTAGTATCTTTGCTAGGCTCTTGATGGCTAGAATTGATAGATATATTTTATATCTATAGAAGTGCAAGAATACTTGCATTTGGAGGCTAAAAGAGTTAGTCATTTATCATCTTTCATTTTTTTTTTCTCAAGCTAAAGAGAGCTAGAGAACATTTGAGAGAGTGAGAAAATATTTGAGAGTAAAAATAGCAAGAGAAGGAGGAGGAGTCTAAGCTAGTTCATGACATCTTCTTATACTACATATTTGGAAAGAAGAGGAGAATAGCTATCAAACCAAGGTAATTATTTTATAAACCCTAATCTTGTTTTCTTTCAAGTTTATGGTAGAAATATTAACATAGTAATTTTTATGGTTAAAATCATACTATGTATGCTTCTATAATTGATCATGAGTTTAAATTATGTTTTATAAAGTTTTAATGATGGAAAATATGTGTTTGGTGATGTGTAATCAAATCTCAAAATAATGTCCAAAAATAATTTTTTATAAAATTTAGATTTAATGTTATAATATTATAGAACATTAAATCATGAGAAAAATAAAGTTTGAATCACTTAAAATGGAGTTATACACAAAAAAGTTATGATTTGTGGTAGTTTATGTGATGTAAAAAATTTTATAAAAATTTTTACTATTAAATCATGAAAAATTATATTTTCATGTTATAAATTTATATTAGGTGATTGGTAATTTTTTTGGATTTTTAAAGCTTACTTGAATGCATAATTTTTATTAAAGTGGTGTATAAAAATTACTGTTCACAATCTGCTGGGAAGAAGGAAGAAAACACTGGCCGCGCAATGCGCGGACCACTGTTCATCGCCAGACGCGAGACGAAAAACGGCGTCGTTTTAGGCGAAGAAAATTTCATCCGCGCGTTATGCGCGGAAGCCAGCAACGGTGCCCTTCAAACGACACCGTTTTGGGACCAAAGAAATTACTGCGCGCGCAATGCGCGAGAAACGTTTTTCGGATGAAATTACAGTTTTGCCCCTCCGTTCGGTTTTCTGATTAATTACGAAATTGCCATCGGTCCGGTTTTTCGGTTTATTTACGATTTTGCCATTCTGGATAATTTAAATTAATTTAAATGTTTAAAAATTAATTTAAAATTATAACAAAAATATTAATAATACAAAAATGATATTTAGGTATTGAATATTATATTTTTCAAATATAATAAGTATTTAGGATTAATATTTAAATGTTGTAAATATTAATCTAGTTAGTTTAATATTATATTTTTTTCAAATATAATAAGTATTTAGGATTAATATTTAAATGTTGTAAATATTAATCTAGTTAGTTTAATATTATATTTTTTTCAAATATAATAAGTATTTAGGATTAATATTTAAATGTTGTAAATATTAATCTAGTTAATATTATATCTTCTGAATTTATGATTAAACTAATTGTTTATTATTTAATTAATATTAAATAATAAACAAGGATGATAAATTAATTAATTATTATTCAATTACTATTAAATAATAATTAAAGACAACTAAGATTGAGTATTTAATTATTTGTTATTTGATTAACTTTAAATAATAAATAAATTCAGTTAGTTATTATGTAATAATAACTAATGATATTTGAGTATTTACTATATAATTTTATTATTTATTATTTAATTAACTTTAAATAATAAATGAATCTAGTTAGTTAGTTATTATTTATTATTAAATAATAACTAAAGATATTTGATTATTTTTAATATAATATAATTATTTATTATTTGATTAACTTTAAATAATAAATAAATCTTGTAAGTTATTATTTATTATTAAATAATAACTAAAGGTATTTAATTACTTACTATTTAATTAATGTTAAATAGTAATTAAATGAAATAAAGAAAATGTCTTTTAACTCTTTTGTTTAAACAATTATAATAAATTGTTTAATAGTTTAATAAGTGTTTAACACTTGAGAAAATTATTTTCTAAATTATTAAATTATTAACCTAATTTGATTGAGAGTCTATAAGGTTAATAATATCGTTTTGACTGATGTAAATTATGTGTTAGTACTTATGTGTGGTAGATAAGTTTCTTAGTGAGCGTATAGTTGTACAAATACGCTGTACTAATTATTAGACCAACTTTATTTAATGTTAGGTCTTTCAAAGCCAGTTAGTTAAAGCTAAACATTTATTGTAGCTGAGCAGACAGGCAAGTTTCCTAAACCCTACTCAATTTATATTCGAGCAGGATACATTATTTTATTGTTCAAGTTCCTAACTCAAACTCAAGTTGTTACGTTTCAAGCATGCTATGGTTTAATTCTGTATAATTATTCCACCTCTTTAAATTATTGATTCGCACATAGTGCTTGTTGCATGTGTTCATCTGTAATATCCCAGATATTTCCAAGATTTTAAATAATATCTTAATTGATTTTATTAAAGGTTAAGGTTTAAAACCTAGAATTTGAGAAGTAAGATGTGTAGAAAATGGGTAAACATTTTTTTTAACATAATTTATTTGTTATAAATTAAATGTGAGAATATTTTAATAATGCATGTAAAGAATTTATTAAGAAAATAAATTCAATTGAGAAGTGAAGGTGATTATATTAATATCTATATATATACCTAGAGTTGAGTTTGTTAGTCAAACAAGATGAGGTGTGAAGTAAATTAAATACTCAATAAAACTAATAAATTAATTAGTTTTAGTATGAATTAAAAAGGAAAGTCATGTAATATAATTAATTGAGTTAATTATATAAATTATGAATTAAGGTTATGAGTAACAAGTAGGGAAGTGGAATATTGCCTAGAAGGACAATATTAATAAGTTAATTAATTAAGTAAATTACTTAATTAATAAGTTATTATAGATGTTAGCCCAATATGGAGATATTTGCATGAAATGGGTAATTAAATAAGGGAGCCCAATAAAAAGTAAGTTATGTAGCCCAAACCATTAAAAGTCAAATGATGGTCAATGGTTGGGATAAGCATTTCAAGTATTGATTGAGTGTAGAGAATTAACTAGTGTAGGGTTAATTGAATAACCCTAGTTGGTAGACAAGAGAGAGCATTAACCAATCATTGGTTAATTGTTAGGTATATAAAGGCGGTGTTAAGAATTAACTATGAATGAGTTAATTAAGTAAACCAATGTGGTAGAATTAATTATAGCAAGTCTAATTGGATTATATTATAAGTTCAATTGAGGTATTAAACTAGGTCAAATTAATTAACTTAGTAGTCTATGTGATTTACTAAACATTTGTGTATTCTTGTTGTTCTTCGGTATTAAAGATTGTCACTAATAGTAATTAAATTAGTGAACAAACCTGAAGTGTGAAATAGCAAGAAATGTGCTATAATTAATTATGGTGTTAATTCAAAATATAGAATATAAATAATTTGAATGGGTATTATATTTAAATTATTAAATTAAATAATTTAAATATGTATTATATTATAAAAATGGGAATTTAAATAATTAAATAATTAAATTAATTATTTAATTATAGTACAATAATTAATTATTGGACCAATATGATTTGGGTCCATTCCTTTTATTTTCGAATTGGGCCGTATATATTGGGCTTGTAATTGGTTATCCGTTAACCAAAATAGGAAGAGAGACTCGGTTAGTGAATGAGCCGGTCACTCAAATTTGGGACACTGTTATACGTAACGTGTCTGAGGTTGGGAGCAACAAGCCATGCTTGGCAGAGGGAGTTGGTGGGCAGGGTAAGGTCACTGATGGAACAGGAGAAAGAGTGGAGTGTCCTTAATAAGCCGTGCTCTCCTTTTCTTTTCATTTTCTGCTCCATTTCATTTCCCATTCCATCTAATTAGAGAGAGATAGCTCACGTCTGTAAAGAAAAAGAGAAGAAGGAGAAAGCCAATGGGAGACATGAAGAAGCTGTGAAGGTATCTCGTTATACACTTGTTTAATGTTTGATTTGATTGGGTAAATGTTAGTTTTAATGAGATTAATGGTATTAGATCATGAATATTTTGTGGGTAATGGTCTAACCATAGATTTAAATGAATCTAGTAGATGATTCACGGATTAAATTAAATGAAAGGAAGTTGAAGAACACAAATTCGCAGGAAAGCGGTGTTGTGTTACTGTCGGTTGATGATTTTTATAAAATTTAATATTTGGAGTTAGAGAGTGGGTAAGGTACCAAATTAAAGCTACGGGAGTAAGCTACACGTAGAAATTTTTAGATCTCAGAAATTCTTTGTGGTTTGTTCGTAGTGACTGTTTGAATCAGTTTGGGTCAGACCGAAATGCTGCTGCCCAGAAACTGTAGCGATTTTTGTTCATTGTAAAAATCATATAAAATCATGTGTTTGGAATTTGAAGTTGGTATAAACTACAAAGTTGTAGATATGGAAGTTATCTAAAAGTACCCAAAATAATTAACGATTTTATGGTGTAGAGCATTTTTGAATGAATTAATGTTGTGTGACTGTCCTGGAGATTTAATTCTCTGGACAGGTTGTGTAAAACATTAGATCTGTGTTGTTTGGTACATCGGATGAAGTTAAGGTCTGAATAAGAATTAAAGTAGACTTCATAAGGTTTAATTTGATATAAAGTTGGTCAAAAACGGACTAGTAACGAAGAAGTTATGATATTTCTAACAATTACCGTGCTGTCGGAGAACACTCTCTGGCAGTCGGCTGTCCGAAGGCCGAAGACGGAAGGCCGAAGGCCGAAGGCCGAAGGCTGAAGACGGAAGGAAGAAGGCCGAAGGCCGAAGACAGAAAGAAGAAGGCCGAAGGCCGAAGGCCGAAGATCGAAGACGGAAGGCCGAAGGCCGAAGGCCGAAGGCCGAAGGCCGAAGACGGAAGGAAGAAGGCCGAAGGCCGAAGACGGAAGGCCGAAGGCCGAAGGCCGAAGACGAAGGCCGAAGGCCGAAGACGGAAGGAAGAAGAAGGAAGTAAGAAGGCCGAAGGCCGAAGCCGAAAGACGGAAGACCGAAGGCCGAAGGCCGAAGATGAAGGCCAAAGCCGAAGGCTGAAGGCCGAAGACAGAAGGAAGAAGGCCGAAGACCGAGGACCGAAATAAAAAAAAAAATAAAAAAAAATAAAAAAAATTAAGGATTAATAGTAATTGTAAGTGGAGTTAATTATTATTAAGTGTTCAATAATAAGGGTAATTGGTTTAGTTGTTATTATGTGATTAAATAATAACCGAACATGGTTTAATATTATTGAAGAATTAATAATATAAATGTACAATTAAGATGTTACAAATTTGTTAATATCAATTGTAGATTAGTCGGATATTATTACGTGGATAATAATATCGTTGGGTAGTTAAAATATTATCCAAGGAAGATAATATTGGTTGGTGACTATGTAATTTTAAAAAGGGTTGCCATTAATTAATTACTATTAAGATATTAATAATTTAAGGGAAATGGAGATAATTAAATTAATTATTATGATATTAAATAATAATTAAAGTGAATTAAGGAAATAATTAATTATTGTGCAACAATGATTAAGGTAAACTATTATTAAAAGGAATTAATAATAGTAATGATTATTTAAAGTGTTATTTAACAATTAAATAACATTATAAGTTATTACTAATTGATAGTAAGATTTAAAATATTTCTCGAAATGGATAATATTATGATAACTCATCGAGTTAAATGTTGTGATTAAGTTAAACCAAGGGTATGGTCCATTAGTGACTAAGTAGTTGTTCGACCTAACCAGAAATAAGGTCCAGGCATTAATACAGTGACAATAATAAATGTCAAAACTGCATAGTTTGCACAAAATATTTACGGTGTTGAATATGGAACATTGAGTCAAAGCAACGAGAGATTAAAATAGGAAATTAACTATACGGATTTTAAAAGGGGGACGATAAGAAGAAATAAATATCTTTAAAGATTTAGTATTGAGTCAAACTGTGACTGATATTGTGCACCGTTGATCTCACATACCGTGTAGGTGGTGCAAGGAACGTGAAAGATTAACGTAAGCTGGTTATACAAGTCCAGGCAAGTTTTTCAGAACGTGTTGCATTATATGCATGATTTATAAGATGTTATTAAACTGTGACATGCTCATATGTGGTTATGTGCAAAGATGTTTTAATGTGCATTGGTAAAATAAGTTGATTTGAACTATTGATATGCGGTAGTTGATTTAAGACAATTGATCTGCATTGAACTATATGTCATGATAGAAGCTAGACATGAAGCATAAATTAAATGCGAGGTATGACATGCATGAGATAGGTATGTACTGCAAAGCATAAGATGCATGAAGCATAATTAAACTGTTTTTACGTGTTATGTGAAACTGTTAAACTTGCTGAGCCGTCGTGCTCACCCTTGCTTAAAACAAAACATTACAGAGTAGCTTGAAGAAGCCGATTACTTCGGTAGAGGCAAAGATGAAGATTGACTAACGAGTCATCAAGATGGAAGCGTAGGTGCTTTCGTAGTAAAACCTTGGGATAGATTAATTCATTTACTTGTGTAGGTATATATGAAGAGTTTATGTTTTGTTGTGCTATAGATTAGCAAACTTAAAATGTTAAGAGAACATTTACATATTATCTGAATATCATTTCAGACGTTGTCCTATATGAATAAGGATAATAGGATGGTGTGAATGAGTCATTATACATATGATCTCAAATGGATTGTAATAGAATGTCGTATCATGTATGATATGAAGACATACTAGGAATGTATAAAGATTGCGATTCTGGAATAGAAAGAGATGTCGTAAAATTGTAAATAAATAATTATTTAGCAATTATAATATTGTTGTAATTCATGAACAATAAGAAAAAGGTTGTACTCGTGTTGAACCGAGTCCGAGGTTCGGGGGACCCGGATTCGGGGTCGTCACAAGTTGGTATCAGAGTTGATAGGTTATAAACCTTAGGTAAGAGTACCTTAGGCTATAACTGTAGTAGAAGATAAGTAAAATGAATAAAACTCCGGAAGAGTTTAAGTAATAAAAGATGAATTTGGAAATTCATAAAATTATCCAAAGATGGATTTGAGAAGATATAAGAGAAATGAAAAAGGTAATGTTGAACCTAATTTGAAGAAATGATAGAAAAATATCTTATGATAAGATTTTGATAAGCATAAAGAAAATGCTAATAAGGTCATGAAATGATCTAGAGAGATGAACTCGTAATGAGGCAGATGTGCTAAAATATGAATGGAGATAATTCGTATTAAGTTAAGGAAAATTAGAGGTTATGGGTTTTTAATTGAGGACTCATATTAGTGGTTGAGTTGTACAATTCCTTGTATGGATTTGTGCTTGGTTTTAGAACCGCTTAGCTTCCTACATTAATATAGTGGTTGAGTTGAACAGTTCTTTGTATGGGCAGGGGATTTGTTCGTGGTTTAACGACCGCTTAACTTCCTATATTGATTAGTGACCGAGTTAACCGATTTCTTATATGGGCAGGAGATTGTGTTTGGTTTGACGACCACTTAGCTTCCTATAGTGATAATCGATTGAAACCTGGTGTCGTGCTATTCGTTATATGAATGTTGATAAGGTGATTCTTTTCTCATGGATATAACAAATAGGTAGAGGATGTTAAGATAAGTTCGTGTTCTGAGAACCCACACGCATGGTAAGTTCGTGACTCATAGTCATGTGGTGGAGTCCCTCAGCGAATGGGCGACTGTGGCCTGACTAGGACAAGCTCCTCAAACCATATGATTGTGGTAAGTTCCTGAGCCCAAATACGTGGTAAGTTTGATGAACAATGAGTATGGGTAGAGTTAAGTAGCCAGATTAAAGTTATACTAAAGGTAGTTATTAAGCTGGAAATGAGGGTGGAGGAAAAATTTGAGGTGTTTTGAGGTTTTAGGATATTCCAAATCTTCTAGCTATGCTAGACTTTGAAATTCTTAAAATCGTGCTAAATTCGCACTGTTGTGCTTTTGAAAAGACAAAATGAATTTTCTTGTTTTATTATTAAGTCGCAGTAACACGAGGTGTGGAGAAGTCCATCGTTACTTGTGATGATATGATAAACGACGGAGTCATCAATGCAAAATAACCTAGTGTTGGATGTATTTTTAAGCCCACTATGGTACGATGTAATATGACAAAGTCAAAATGATTTTCAGTATTTTGAAACGTTTAAAGAAGAGTCTATGCTATTTGCTTCGGCTAGACAAATTGATTTGAAAATATCAAAATGTATTTATAAAATCATCACACGCCATTAAAGCCATGGTGCAGAGATGAAAAAGACGGAATCCTCAACGCACTGTTGCAACGGTGCGGTATCATGAAGTCCTAAAAATGAATTTCAGTTATTTTAACTAATCTAAAATGATTTTTAGTTCGTAATATACGAACAGTTCAATGACGTGAGTCTATGTCATTTATTTTGACAGGACATTTTTGGTCAGAAATGATTCAAGTTGTATTTCCAATCCAAATTATTCTGGTGCGGAATTTGGTAGTAAGTCTGAGGTGAACAAGTGCAAAAAGAAGTATATTCTGTCGGCTAAAGCAGATATATCTTCGTCGGCATATAGCTCCGACTGGCGCCCAACTAAGACGTTCTGCACGACGTATGGTACAATAGGTTGATCACCTAGCGTACACCTATGGAATGTTTTCAGTCTTTGTGATTGATAAACACTCTGTTTATAAGTATTTACAGGGATAAATACTAT
This sequence comes from Hedera helix, assembly GCA_947179155.2. Classification (NCBI taxonomy): domain Eukaryota; kingdom Viridiplantae; phylum Streptophyta; class Magnoliopsida; order Apiales; family Araliaceae; genus Hedera; species Hedera helix. The sequence goes on along the minus strand of OX359279.1, from coordinate 13,519,594 downwards.
TTATTCGGAATTCAGTTAATTCCTTTCGTATGTTCACGGTCTTGATGACCCCTCAGCATATTATGAAAGTTTTAATGAATATTTTGATTTTCAATTTATTCTTTTGCAAGATATTCCATTGTTCTGGAATTTTGAGTTTAGAAGTATGAACTTCCCAGAAAAGGGTGGTCATAGAATTGGATGAGTAAAGAGTTATACTCAGAGATGAAAATTGGTAGAAATGTGTATGAGATAATTTCGGGGACGAAATTCTTATAAGAAGGGGTGAATGTAATATCCCAGATATTTCCAAGATTTTAAATAATATCTTAATTGATTTTATTAAAGGTTAAGGTTTAAAACCTAGAATTTGAGAAGTAAGATGTGTAGAAAATGGGTAAACATTTTTTTTAACATAATTTATTTGTTATAAATTAAATGTGAGAATATTTTAATAATGCATGTAAAGAATTTATTAAGAAAATAAATTCAATTGAGAAGTGAAGGTGATTATATTAATATCTATATATATACCTAGAGTTGAGTTTGTTAGTCAAACAAGATGAGGTGTGAAGTAAATTAAATACTCAATAAAACTAATAAATTAATTAGTTTTAGTATGAATTAAAAAGGAAAGTCATGTAATATAATTAATTGAGTTAATTATATAAATTATGAATTAAGGTTATGAGTAACAAGTAGGGAAGTGGAATATTGCCTAGAAGGACAATATTAATAAGTTAATTAATTAAGTAAATTACTTAATTAATAAGTTATTATAGATGTTAGCCCAATATGGAGATATTTGCATGAAATGGGTAATTAAATAAGGGAGCCCAATAAAAAGTAAGTTATGTAGCCCAAACCATTAAAAGTCAAATGATGGTCAATGGTTGGGATAAGCATTTCAAGTATTGATTGAGTGTAGAGAATTAACTAGTGTAGGGTTAATTGAATAACCCTAGTTGGTAGACAAGAGAGAGCATTAACCAATCATTGGTTAATTGTTAGGTATATAAAGGCGGTGTTAAGAATTAACTATGAATGAGTTAATTAAGTAAACCAATGTGGTAGAATTAATTATAGCAAGTCTAATTGGATTATATTATAAGTTCAATTGAGGTATTAAACTAGGTCAAATTAATTAACTTAGTAGTCTATGTGATTTACTAAACATTTGTGTATTCTTGTTGTTCTTCGGTATTAAAGATTGTCACTAATAGTAATTAAATTAGTGAACAAACCTGAAGTGTGAAATAGCAAGAAATGTGCTATAATTAATTATGGTGTTAATTCAAAATATAGAATATAAATAATTTGAATGGGTATTATATTTAAATTATTAAATTAAATAATTTAAATATGTATTATATTATAAAAATGGGAATTTAAATAATTAAATAATTAAATTAATTATTTAATTATAGTACAATAATTAATTATTGGACCAATATGATTTGGGTCCATTCCTTTTATTTTCGAATTGGGCCGTATATATTGGGCTTGTAATTGGTTATCCGTTAACCAAAATAGGAAGAGAGACTCGGTTAGTGAATGAGCCGGTCACTCAAATTTGGGACACTGTTATACGTAACGTGTCTGAGGTTGGGAGCAACAAGCCATGCTTGGCAGAGGGAGTTGGTGGGCAGGGTAAGGTCACTGATGGAACAGGAGAAAGAGTGAAGTGTCCTTAATAAGCCGTGCTCTCCTTTTCTTTTCATTTTCTGCTCCATTTCATTTCCCATTCCATCTAATTAGAGAGAGATAGCTCACGTCTGTAAAGAAAAAGAGAAGAAGGAGAAAGCCAATGGGAGACATGAAGAAGCTGTGAAGGTATCTCGTTATACACTTGTTTAATGTTTGATTTGATTGGGTAAATGTTAGTTTTAATGAGATTAATGGTATTAGATCATGAATATTTTGTGGGTAATGGTCTAACCATAGATTTAAATGAATCTAGTAGATGATTCACGGATTAAATTAAATGAAAGGAAGTTGAAGAACACAAATTCGCAGGAAAGCGGTGTTGTGTTACTGTCGGTTGATGATTTTTATAAAATTTAATATTTGGAGTTAGAGAGTGGGTAAGGTACCAAATTAAAGCTACGGGAGTAAGCTACACGTAGAAATTTTTAGATCTCAGAAATTCTTTGTGGTTTGTTCGTAGTGACTGTTTGAATCAGTTTGGGTCAGACCGAAATGCTGCTGCCCAGAAACTGTAGCGATTTTTGTTCATTGTAAAAATCATATAAAATCATGTGTTTGGAATTTGAAGTTGGTATAAACTACAAAGTTGTAGATATGGAAGTTATCTAAAAGTACCCAAAATAATTAACGATTTTATGGTGTAGAGCATTTTTGAATGAATTAATGTTGTGTGACTGTCCTGGAGATTTAATTCTCTGGACAGGTTGTGTAAAACATTAGATCTGTGTTGTTTGGTACATCGGATGAAGTTAAGGTCTGAATAAGAATTAAAGTAGACTTCATAAGGTTTAATTTGATATAAAGTTGGTCAAAAACGGACTAGTAACGAAGAAGTTATGATATTTCTAACAATTACCGTGCTGTCGGAGAACACTCTCTGGCAGTCGGCTGTCCGAAGGCCGAAGACGGAAGGCCGAAGGCCGAAGGCTGAAGACGGAAGGAAGAAGGCCGAAGGCCGAAGACAGAAGGAAGAAGGCCGAAGGCCGAAGGCCGAAGATCGAAGACGGAAGGCCGAAGGCCAAAGGCCGAAGACGGAAGGAAGAAGGCCGAAGGCCGAAGACGGAAGGCCGAAGGCCGAAGACGAAGGCCGAAGGCCGAAGACGGAAGGAAGAAGAAGGAAGTAAGAAGGCCGAAGGCCGAAGCCGAAAGACGGAAGACCGAAGGCCGAAGGCCGAAGATGAAGGCCGAAGCCGAAGGCCGAAGCCGAAGGCTGAAGGCCGAAGACAGAAGGAAGAAGGCCGAAGACCGAGGACCGAAATAAAAAAAAATAAAAAAATAAAAAAAATTAAGGATTAATAGTAATTGTAAGTGGAGTTAATTATTATTAAGTGTTCAATAATAAGGGTAATTGGTTTAGTTGTTATTATGTGATTAAATAATAACCGAACATGGTTTAATATTATTGAAGAATTAATAATATAAATATACAATTAAGATGTTACAAATTTGTTAATATCAATTGTAGATTAGTCGGATATTATTACGTGGATAATAATATCGTTGGGTAGTTAAAATATTATCCAAGGAAGATAATATTGGTTGGTAACTATGTAATTTTAAAAAGGGTTGCCATTAATTAATTACTATTAAGATATTAATAATTTAAGGGAAATGGAGATAATTAAATTAATTATTATGATATTAAATAATAATTAAAGTGAATTAAGGAAATAATTAATTATTGTGCAACAATGATTAAGGTAAACTATTATTAAAATGAATTAATAATAGTAATGATTATTTAAAGTGTTATTTAACAATTAAATAACATTATAAGTTATTACTAATTGATAGTAAGATTTAAAACATTTCTCGAAATGGCTAATATTATGATAACTCATCGAGTTAAATGTTGTGATTAAGTTAAACCAAGGGTATGGTCCATTAGTGACTAAGTAGTTGTTCGACCTAACCAGAAATAAGGTCCAGGCATTAATACAGTGACAATAATAAATGTCAAAACTGCATAGTTTGCACAAAATATTTACGGTGTTGAATATGGAACATTGAGTCAAAGCAACGAGAGATTAAAATAGGAAATTAACTATACGGATTTTAAAAGGGGGACGATAAGAAGAAATAAATATCTTTAAAGATTTAGTATTGAGTCAAACTGTGACTGATATTGTGCACCGTTGATCTCACATACCGTGTAGGTGGTGCAAGGAACGTGAAAGATTAACGTAAGCTGGTTATACAAGTCCAGGCAAGTTTTTCAGAACGTGTTGCATTATATGCATGATTTATAAGATGTTATTAAACTGTGACATGCTCATATGTGGTTATGTGCAAAGATGTTTTAATGTGCATTGGTAAAATAAGTTGATTTGAACTATTGATATGCGGTAGTTGATTTAAGACAATTGATCTGCATTGAACTATATGTCATGATAGAAGCTAGACATGAAGCATAAATTAAATGCGAGGTATGACATGCATGAGATAGGTATGTACTGCAAAGCATAAGATGCATGAAGCATAATTAAACTGTTTTTACGTGTTATGTGAAACTGTTAAACTTGCTGAGCCGTCGTGCTCACCCTTGCTTAAAACAAAACATTACAGAGTAGCTTGAAGAAGCCGATTACTTCGGTAGAGGCAAATATGAAGATTGACTAACGAGTCATCAAGATGGAAGCGTAGGTGCTTTCGTAGTAAAACCTTGGGATAGATTAATTCATTTACTTGTGTAGGTATATATGAAGAGTTTATGTTTTGTTGTGCTATAGATTAGCAAACTTAAAATGTTAAGAGAACATTTACATATTATCTGAATATCATTTCAGACGTTGTCCTATATGAATAAGGATAATAGGATGGTGTGAATGAGTCATTATACATATGATCTCAAATGGATTGTAATAGAATGTCGTATCATGTATGATATGAAGACATACTAGGAATGTATAAAGATTGCGATTCTGGAATAGAAAGAGATGTTGTAAAATTGTAAATAAATAATTATTTAGCAATTATAATATTGTTGTAATTCATGAACAATAAGAAAAAGGTTGTACTCGTGTTGAACCGAGTCCGAGGTTTCGGGGGACCCGGATTCGGGGTCGTCACATCATCAGGTATGAAAGGCTGATCACCTTCATTACCATAAGATTCAGTTAAATTTGTTCATGGTCATTATTAACACTCAAAATTAATTAATTCAGTCATTCAATTATTGAAATTATGACTCGTACTCTTTCACAATTATTATATTGTTGAAAATTCAAAAGCTTATTCTTTCTTTCAATCATGATATATCGTTATCGTATTTAAACTTGCTGAGCAAAGTCGTTGCTCACTCTTGCTATATCATGATAACAAATTTCAGAATAATACGAATGTCCAAGGAGAGACGGAGACAGAAGCAACAGACAAGATTATAGTGTTATGCATTATAACTAAATTGTTATATGATGTAAGTAATTTTGTAAACCTTTTTATGAATCTAAAGGTATATATGTAAGTTAAGGTTAGAAACCTTGGGAAATGTTGTAGAATAAACAATTTATGTTTATATATTCCGCATTAGTTATAGAACGTGTATGAAGATGATGTATCGTGACGTACCAAGTCTAGGGTTAAAGGAACCCGGATTTGGGGTCGTCACACTCTATATCGTCCATCCTTACTTGTTTAGCCCTCATCTCATTTTTCGTGAAGCCTACTTGTCTGGTTGCTCTGCCCCAAGCATTTTCAATCCTCGTACGATCTGCCATTTCTCTATTCAACCTATCAACGAGGATCTGTCTTTCTGTAGACAGCTCTACTATTCTATGTTCAGCTTGGGCTAGTTTATTTACTACCTCATTTTTCTGTTGGGTGAGGACCTGAAGTTCTTCCTCTCTTTGCTGTGACACAATGTTTTGAGCTACAACTTGGGCTTCTAACTCATGTACTTGGTGTGTAAGATCGGCCACCTGAATCTCTAAACCATTTATAGTGTCTATGGCATTAGCTATTAATTCCTCATTTGGGTCTAAATTTTCATGCGGAGTACCTTTAGAAGACCCTCCTAATTCCTCTTCTTCTTCTTCTTCATTTACTTCCATAGGTTCTTCTGGTTCAAGGTCCGGTCCATACTCCGACCCTGGCACAGACACTGGTGGACTAGCAACCACCCGCTCAGGTACTACATGTGTTAGTCCCCGTGGACACAATAATGATCTAGAAGGGGGGGGGGTTGAATGGATCATTAAAACTTTTTCCACTTATAACGAAAGCATATTAGTTATAAATGATGGGATTAATTCAAGCACAACGGATTATACTTTTAAAACCCCCTTAAAGATATATGAGTCATTTCAATTCAGTGTGTTAATCTATAGTATGTGTGATAACAGATTTAGCAGTTATTGTGCAAAAATGAAAAAGACATAAAGTAAATGACACAAGAGATTTAAGTGGTTCGGAGACTGAACAACTCCTACTCCACTCTTCTACTTTGACAAGTAGGAAATTCATTAAGGTTTAGTCCTCCGGACTAGGACACTCTTGCCCTCATCAAATCCAACAGACTTGGTTCCTTCAGTTACATTAAGACTAGGACACTCTTGCCCTCATCAAAGCCAGCAGCTTTGGGACTGTAGACTAAGCCAAGCAGACTTAGAATCTCTTGTACCCTTTGGTACTCAACAAGTCCAACAGACTTTATTTCTTTAGTTCTCCATGCCGAGACACTATGACCCTCATTAAGTCCAGCAGACTTGAGTTGTTTGTTTGTTGAGTTGTGCTGCTAAGTAAAACATTTGCTCTTCTTCATCTTTAAGTACTTAGCACCTGCTTGTGATCAACCTTTGAATGCTGCTGATGTTTGTCGTTGATGTTCTTCTTCTTTCTGTATTCAGCAACTACCCATGATCACCTGAAATGTATTGCTGAGTTCTTTCAATAAGCTTTTTGCTCAGCAGTTGTGTTGAACACTTAGCTTGTATTTCACACAGAATCCCATTCTGTACTCCTCTTTGCTCAAAGTGTTCTTGGCTTCTTTGATCCTTCGATTCTTAGCTCATATGCCAGCCCTTTGGCATTTTCCGTTTTTCTGGGTGAAGCTTTTCAACAGATTAGGTCGTGTATATATTGTTCTTGCTTATTCACTCTTTCTATTCTTTTTCCAGATTTGCTCTTTTTGTAGATCTTTGAATTATTTTTCCGTTGCAGATCTCACTGTTACAAATCTTCCTTTAGCAAATCTTTCTGTAGCAAATCCTCCCGTTGAAGCATGTTTAGTTTCTGACTTCTTTATGAATACTTTATTCATTTAGTCAGAGTGTTAGTGCTCTGCAGACTCTGACTTGTTGACTTGTCTTCTTTATCCCTGGAGAGAGAGAGAGAGAGAGAGAGAGATGTCAGTCTTGGGTTCTTCCCAATCTTTATAGAGTGGACAGGTCTTTTAGAGAATATGATCGTTGGGACACAGTCTTCTGATCTCTTGAGCCTGATGCATGATACTAGAAGTCTTTGCTCTGACACTCAACATGCATAAGTCAGTATTCTGACATTGCTGACTTCTTCTATAGCAGATGCCTTAGAAGTGTTGACGTGGATGTTTCTGAAGTAATTAACAACTCATTTTGAGACTATTGACTTAAGTGCTTAGATGTCTTCAATCCTTGTTGGCACTTAAGTACTCGACGATCAATCCAGTTGTAGCTTCTTGCTTCTGATCGTTAAGTCATCTGTTGGTCCTGCTATGTAGCTCTACGATCTTGTTTGTCATAGGCTTCTTTATAGATCAGAGAGTGATTGACTTTACTAACTCTACGATTTTATCCGAGCCTTGTTGTCCTGACGATATGTTTCTCATGCTTCGTGATCTTCATTATGCTTTATGTATATAGAGCATAAGTCTATGATCTGGTTTAAGCTTTAACAGATGATTTCTTATCATAGAGGATTGCTCTATGAACTTCAGGCTTGCTCGAACTGCTTGGTTCTATATGTCATAGAGGACTGCTCTATGAACCTTCAGTTGCATTCTCTGCTGTATAATCAAAGGTTGTTTATGACAGGTAGCATTTGAATATCTTCAGCTCGATTGCTTGAATGTTGTACTTCTGAGCTTGCTTTTTCATTCTATGACTTAGCTTTGCAATTTTACGATCTGACTTGTGGTGTAAGTCGTAGTGCAATCGCAGAGTTATGATTTGAACTGCTCTACGATCTCAGTTAAGGCTAAATACTATAGATGTACGAGATCTTCGTTCAGTTTGTTTGACAGCTCAAGGACAGCCTTCTGAATAATCCTTATGAGGATTGCTGTCATGATTCTGAATACTTATGTAGAGGTTGCTCTTTGACTCTGCTTGGTTCGTAGACAAGATTAAGAGAATCGTAGAGTGACTGTCTATATGGACTCTACGATCCCGAGAGTTAGCCCTACGATGCTGAGACAACTCTACGATCTGCCAAGAGGACTCTTTAATTTTTCGAGCCTTATTCTGCGTTTACCTGACAGACTCTACGATCTTCCTAGAAGACTTTACGATCTTCCTTTGAGTGATTTCATAAGACTTCTATTTGAATAACTCTTCACTTCTCAATCAGTCTTTGCTGATGGAGTTGGTGCTTGGATCTTCTGTTTGCTTGCCGGTCATTCAGGGTCCTCATACTGATGATCTTTAAGTAGACACTCTATGATTCTGCTTTGGAAATGTGAGCGTATGACTGGCTATGCTGATGGCTTGCAGACTCTACGATCGTGAGTGTAGTCTACGATTCTTGCTTTAACTCTCTTGCCAGACTGTTGTTCTTTTCGGTCGATCAGGCCTATCTATTACAATTTAAGATCAACCTAACAAGTTTGATCTTTCTATACATAGTCCTTGTACATAGTGATCTTTTAAAGGACTGTACAATGCTATTAACTCATATGAGATCAACTTAACAAAATTGACCTTGTCAATTTAAGTCCTTAGAACATAATGTCTATTAACTATTAAGGACTTTACATCTTTCATCAATGCAGACATATTTGCATATTGATTCATTTATCTTTTAAAACACATCATCAAATCTTATGATAGAGATATAACATTCACATGCATATTCCAAATAACATGTATATCCCTAACTTCTTCCTCTTCGAACCAAGCCCCACTTGGTTTACCTGCTTCCAGCATCCTATAAAACAATAACACAATAACCCTCTATTAACGTTAATCTAACAATCACGTAATAACTTTTTAAATAGCACATAAATTATTGACTTTTGGACCCTAGATTCCCTACTTCCCTTTTTCTTAAACTTGATTTGAGTTGCGTACTTATATCTAGGTTTTGTACTAAGGTTTTTCCCCCACCTATAGTCTTAAACCCTTCGGCTCTGATACCATCCTACGACACCCCCAAATTCGGGCTCATTGAACCTCGAATTTGGTGCTCACTATTTATACATTCTACTTTCATTTACCGCTACTCAAAATTACTAATAATATATATTACATCCATTAATATTCAAGTTAATACAAAATATACCTACCAAGCCCCCAGGGTCATCAACCTTTACATACATACAACGTTACTAGGGTAAGTATTCCACATCTACAGCCACAATATGGATTTAAAACTACCAGCGGGGAACATTTCATCACTTTTTCATTCCGACATCTTTCCTTTGCCTTTGTCTTTCTTATTTATACCCTCAGATTTAACATCTTTGTCTGCGTCACATTTAATCAGGCAAGAATGAGCAACCGAAGTGCTTAGCAAGTATAATGAATTGAATAACAATACATCATGAGGAAAAGAATTTATAATAATAACGTAACATAATCTCATTTCAAATGAAAGCAAATAACTGAGGCAATTATCCTTTGAAACATGATAAATGAGAATCATACTAAGGGTCAGAAGACCATTGAACATATGTTAATTAATGGTAGCACTGATAACCTGTATGTGTCACAAAGACCATAAAACCTTAAACCCGTACTCGAGGTGATCGGCCTCTCGTACCTATGATTGTGCACATCATATTACCACATATCGTGGAGTATCGGAATTTAAAGCATTTGACAAGCTATATCCCCTGAAACAGGGTTGTTCATCTCAGTTTCTAAGAGTCCGAACCAAAACAATTTTGTTTGGCTCAACACTTAACGATAAAGAGTAATTTGAAATTCATTTGTATCAAAAGTCTAGCCGGACAAATGGCATAGACTCATAATTATCAACTCACTGATCAACAATTATGATTCGTTAAAATTTTCGTTTAAGATTGAATATGAGTAACAATAGAGATTTTCAATTTTAATTGAACAATTTACAACATCAATTGAAATCAATATTCAAGAAAGTGGAATAATGATAAAACTTAGGAAATAGAACTCAATTGGGATTTTAATATCTAACATATGATAAATGGTTCAAGATTAGGGTTTAGGAACTTGCCTTGATGTTCGATTATTAAATTAACAGCTAATTATCCTTTCTTGGACAACCTATAATAATAACATAATTAAATAATAATAATTTAGTAACCCACGATATTAATTTATGTAATTAATATCACTCACAACATAATTATTCTACCCATCGAGTTTATATTGGTGTTTACAATTAATTATAATCTAATTTGGTTATTTAATTTAACCGTGCCCTTTTTGTGTCCTCATGTAAATCACTTAAATACTAATTGAAATTATTCTTCAAAATTGAAAAAATGTTAAATTTAATTTATAAATTATTTTTATATATTTTATTGATTTTTATATAATTTTTATTAATTTTTAAACATTTATTTCAATCAAATTAAATTCGAATGGAAATCCTGTAATTATTCTGAAAATCGGAATCAGTGGCAAAACCATAAATACGCGAAAAATCTACGGTCGCACATGGCGTGCGCCTCCCCCCCTCATTCGCTAGTTAAACGACGTCGTTTGGCTCCTGCATCCGAAAAATTGGTCGTCGCGCATGGTGCGGCCCTAACCCTTATCCCAATACGATGCCGTTTCATCCTGGCTTTCAGAAAAAATATGGTCGCCACGCATGGCGCGAGCGGCCTTTTTTCATGTTTTTTTCTTTTCTCTTCTGCCAGCAGTTTTTTTTTACCATCATTAAATCCAATTTTTGTTTCAACTTTCCATAATATACTTACTCCAAACCCTATATAATTTATACATATGCATCTAAAAATTATAACCAACAATTATTCTAATTATTTTTTAATTTTTCATAAAAAAAATATTCACACTATATATAACTAAAATATATTAAATAAAAAGGATTACCTTCCAAAGCTTGATAATTCTTTAATGAAGCTTGATAAACCCCTTGTTGGCACAAAAATTTTCCTCTTGGTGGTGATGGTGGCTACGGGTGGGGATGATGGTGGTGAAGAGAGAGAAATGAAGATGGAGGTGGAGTATATAGTTTTGTGTATAAAATATTCTTACTCCTTTACTTCTTTAATATATAAGCATGCAAGTTGGTCAAAAGAGGAAAAAAAAAATCTACTCCACCGACTTAAGTCTCATGTATGGAGGAAGTTTTCATGCATGCGTACTATTTTAATACATTACGTAGTTATTTCATGAAGTAAATACTTTATATAATGTATTTAAAATATTTATTTTAATTTACTAAAATTCATAAAATGATTTATAATTAATATTTATACCTTTTTAAGATACTTTACTTGATAATTTTTGTACACGCATAATGACATGCATGCAATTATATGAGGTACTTTATATATCCAAAATTAATAAAATAATACACATAACTTAATAAAATTAATTATTTTTTTCACGTTTTAACTTTGTTACGAATACATTACATAAGTCTCCATGTATTTCCCACTATTACATAATATATACATATATCAATTGTCATATATATATATATATATATATATATATATATATATATATATATATATATATATATATATATATTATGTATTATAATAATTTCTTTCACACAATTAAATCACAAAAATATTAAGTCTCATAAAAATAGAATTAATTCTATTTTACATACACATAATTATCTTATTAAAATAAGAATTATTCCTAGCTGTTAATTATTCTTTTTCACTATATCATATATTTTAAATAAACTATACAATACAATATTGTTTAATTTATATAATTAGTAACCTTTTCCTTAATAAATTCTTATCCTCTTATATAAATTATATATTTACTCTTATATAATTTATATAATTATAAATTCCTCTATATTTAATTATATTTCCTTATATAAAATATATAATTTATTACTATATATTTTATATAATTAATTACCCTTCTTAATAATTCCCAAAAATTCACCATAATTATTAATTAATCTATAATCACAATTATAACCTTGTTAATTCTCTCATTAACTTTTAATTTAATTTAGGATTAATTTTCAATATTAATTCCCATTTTATTGACACAATTCATCAAAATTAATAATCGTACAATAGAGTATATATATGCATAATTATTTTACACAATTCACATTACCTATTTAATTTAAATAATTAAAATACACACATTTTATTTATTTAAATCTTTTTACACGTCATGTTATCCTGGATCTTACAAAACACGTATCGTATTTACAGTTCATACTTACTAAATTTGACGTTCCCGTCGTAACAGTGAAGTCCGTTTCTCAAAAAGTTTCTCCAAACTCGAACTTTGACTTTTCACCTTACAAGTCAACCGTTTTGACTTTGACCAAAAGTAAACTCAGACACCAAATTGTGTTTACTATATCTCTTTGTTAAATTCGACGTTTTGAACTCAACGGTGCAGTCCATGTCTCCAAATTTTCTTCCAAACTCCAAATTGAGTTTTCTTGACTTTCTTCTCTTTCCTTTAGTCATACTTTGACTATTTAACCACTTTGGTCATTTCTTAACATTTCAATTTGTTAACTTGCCTTTACACATACAAGTATACTCATGATATCAGGTATACATTACCTCATTCTCTTCACACTGCTATTCCATGTAATCACAACCACACATAGTTTATCCTTAATTTTAGATGTCACATTACTAACTTGGTCATACATACAAGTCTTACAATTATTAAATGCTTAGGCTTATTCACTATATTCATATGGCTTATCATATATATTAATTTGACTTGCCATAATCTTAATCCATTTTGGACTATTATATAGTTTATAACACTTGGCTACTAGGTTGGGTTTAATTTAATTGTCACCACAATACCTAGCTTATCGCTTCCCAATTTACTAACTTGGACTATCTTAATTACCATTCAAGGTTCAACTTTCATAAGCTTGTTTAATTAATATATCAAGCTTTACAGTGTTCTTGATAATTAATTCAGTTAATCATTTATCACGTTCAGCTAAAATATAATTAGCACACCTTGGAGTATATATGCATCTATACATATACACTTTCATGTTAACTTAAAAATATCTCTCCAATTAAAATTTATTTTTCTAATAAATTTTCACATACCTCATATAAAAATTTCTTATAATATCTCTTTTAGTCAAATACATTTATTGAACCTTAAAGATATTATATTACCTTATTATTAATATACCTCCAAGTATACATAATAATCAAATTTTAGGTTTTGAATTTTTAAAAACCTACATTTACTCACATTTAAATCCTAATACAAAGATTAGGGTAAAATATTTACTTAATTTTTACATCTTTTATTTCTCCAAATCTAGGTTTTAAACTTCGACCTTCATTTTATCATCAAGATCTTATTTAAAAGTCTTGTCAAATATCCAGGATATTACAGGAAGATTGGTAAAACTCATCATGGATCATCATCATGTCCATTGTGAGAGAATTCTATTTCACTTTGAGATGATCTAGAAACTTACTGCTTAAGTATTTCCTTCTTGATCTAATCAAAGAACTTTAATACTTTTGGTTGTTTGTTTCCCTACTTTACTTCTGATTCTTGTAACATTTCAAACGATTTAGATTTGTATTTCATCAAATACATATATTGAAATCTAAAATCATCAGTGAAAGTAATGAATGAATACACTCATATTGCAAGTGTTGTCATAGGTCCCACACATACTTGTGTGTACCATCTCTAATAACGCTGTAACTCTCTCTTCATGTCCATGATATAAGATTCACAAGTTGTATTTGATTCATAATCAAAAGGCTCTAAAAGCCTATCTTTATACAATCTTGTTTAGTCTTGTTTTATTAACATGATCGAGTTAACAATGGTGCATGAAGGTATGATTCGTATTATCTCTTTACCTTTAGTTTGTTCAATTTGAAATATTTTTCATGTAAGTTAAGTATTCAATGTCCATCAAGTAATCCATATAGTAATAATTTGCTAGCTTAATAGACTTGCCCGTAGGCAATACTAAACTATAAATTCCTATGGTTAATGCAACAACCTTTTGCTCCATCCCCACGCACATGATTACTTATCTTTAGTTCAGCATTCTACTTTTGCCTAGTCTCTACAACGGCTTGCATATGTGAGACCATCAACCAGTATTTAATACCCAAGTAGAACTTGACTTATAGAAAGTTCTATTTTATTATGAATAAATATATATCTGTAGTAGAAGCTTCTCCAAGCTTCTTCTGCTTAGTTACTACAACTCTCTTACAGTTATTCTTGCAGTGTCTCAGCTTATCGCAATGAAAGCAAAGTCCTGGGGATCACTTTTATTTATGTTGTTTAACTAGTGCCTTTCGTTTGCCTTTTATCCTTTATGACTCCTTATAAACACTTTTAGCCATCTTCTTCCCTTTAGAAAATTCATCTACTAGTAAGACTTGTTTTTTTTTTTTGAAGGAAAATGACTCTCAACTGTCTTCAATGTTTTTAGCTAATCAGGTAAACTGACATCTAGCTTACTAATGTTTGAAGTTCATAACAAATTGTGAATATGAGTCAGTGAGTGACTGCAAGATCGAATTTTGACTTAACTCTCCATCCTTGACATAACTCAGTTGTACTAATTGATCAATCCAATTGATCATCTTTAGTACATGTGTCTATACTATAGTGCCAGCAATCTTTATAGATCAGAAGAGCTCTTTAGATATCTTATATCTAGTTGACCTACTTTGCTCACAATACAACTATTAAATGTGCAGTAATATAGTAGGTGCATCCATTTTCTCATGTTAACATCGTAACTCGATACTTATGAATGCGAGAATGATACATTGAACCACCTTTGCATCATCTTGCCATTTTTTAAAATAACAATATCTTTCTCAGAGGCTTAGTCTGCAACGTTTGTAGGGATAGACAAATTAAAGACATTTGCTAGCTTTTTAACATTGAGAACTATTCTAAAATCTGTTTAATCAATCTGAACAATTCGATTCGATTAATTATTAGTATCCAATATGCTATGAAGTGTTAGTGAATTAAACACAACAATATTCTTTAAGTGAATTAATAACAACATTAACATAGATTCATTTTATTAATTAACAAGTTAATTAGGTCTTTATTTAAAATGGTGTCTCATACTATTTTTTTAAAAACTATATTACCCTCCTTATATAGTTCAGCAAATTTAATTAAAGATCCGCTAATGAGAAAAGGATCTTATCGACATAAGTATAGCCTTGTGTGTGCACAATAAGTTATAGTTTATTCAATAGGTAGACAACTCCTTGTCAATTACATCAACATGTAACTTCTTTTTATTTTGTCTCTTAGATTATTATGATTATGTGTGTGCACATCTAAATCAAAATTATCTAAGTTAAGTCAAGTTCAGCACTTTCATATAGTAAAGAGATAAATATTGTCCGTGTGTGCGCGCAATAAAATAGTAATGTTCAATTATTTATAAGCATCAAATGTGATAAAACAATATCTCAAATAATCGATATAAGCCTTGTGTGTGCACAACAAACGTATATTGACTATTTGATGCTCTATCATTTTATAATGCTAGAAGGCAATGTTCGATATTTTATTAATATATTTGAACGTTATAACTTAATATTATGAGTAGTAGAATAAATAAATTAGAGTCATTCTAATTTTATTTAAATGAATTAAACTCCTTTAATTCATAAATTAAACCTTTTAATTCATTGTATAAATAATATTTATTCTACATCATGAGGTTTTTTTTATATTAATTGTCTCATCTTGTTTAGCACGCATGCACACACACACACACACACACACACACACACACACATATATATATATAAAATACGCGTCATATTAATTAACATGCAAAACATGTTTAATAATATATAATATATACATAATTAACATACACATAAAATATTATATTCTACTTGGATTGATTATGGACTTTATTCTAGTTTGATTTATTCGAGCCACCAAATGAATCAAATGGTCAAACCTATGGTGAAAGAATAAATACATAATGTAACTATCACATTTAACCCGGATTCTATTACAAATAGGTCTTCATGCACTCTTTACTCTTTAGCTCCAATTACTCAAAATAATTATAACTAATCATATTACAAACTATTTTTCATAAAACAAAAACTTTGATTAGCAGTCAAGGAAAAGTATATAGGAGGAAAATAGAATTTACATTAAGAAAAATAAGATAAGACGAGCTACACAGACCCCATTTATTAAAACCTATTCATTCATGCATCCAACTAAAATAAATTCAATCACATATTGGTCAATAGTCCATAATTAGCCAATTTTTATTTATCATACATATCAACATATGTATCAAGAAATAATATTTATCTCATGAAATTAAATAAATCATTCCATACATATATCGGTATCATTTAATGGACAATTTAAATTGCATGAAATCTAATTTCATGTTTAAAATAAATTTTTTATTTTAATTATAAAATAATTTTAAAAAAATATACTCTTTATTTATTTAAAATAATATAAACACATATTAGTGAACCAAACTAGAATATATGTGTATATTATTCACCGAAATCGAGAAGCATCATGCCTGCTTACTAACATGTACATACATACATATATATATATATATATATATATATACCAAATTCATGAATTACTTTTCCATGAACCCTCTTGCACAATTTGCTCAAAATTTTGAAAAAGAAATCAATTCGGCAACAACGAATTTTGGTTCTTTGAATTAAATAATTTTTCATAAAGAATAATTTTATACAATAAATTATATACACTAAATTATTCTAAACACATACCTATAAATATACGAAATCAAAATAATTAATAATTTGCATAAGTCTGACTCTGATACCACTGTTGGTTTGCAAAAATATGACATACATATAATCAAATTATATAAGTGCAACCTAAGTAAGCAAATCATATTTTTAAATTTGTCTACAAACCAATAACTAGGATTTTTATTATGTGACTATTATTAATTGAGGAAGGATAAAAGATTTATACATTGGTAGAACCAAGCTTTTACAGGTACAAGTTCAACTCACTTTAATCCTTAGCATTCTTCCTCAAATTCACTGATTAGATTCCACAGATCAATGTTAGCTCTCTAAGTGTGAAGCCTTTAGAGGTGATCCATCAAGAGATCTATGAATTAAACAAGTGGATTTTGCTTTCTCCAAATCATGGGTGACTATCCTTAATTCTCTTTCTTTCTCTAACCCCTTAGATATAGAGAATTATGAAGCACTCTTTCTATTCTTATGAAAGAGTGTGTAACCTTAATCTATAATAAAACTCCTCTTATTTACAGATATAAACAACCCTCTTAAACTATTTAGGATTAGGGTTTTAATTTAATTTCCAATCAAATTATAAATTAAATTAATTAATTACAATTCCTAAACTATTTAGAAACTTAATTATTTAATATGAGATTATTTTTTATTAATTAATTCCTAAACCATTTAGGAACTAAATTAATTATTATAATAATTATAATTCCTAAACCATTTAATAACTTGATTATTTATAATAATACTATTATTTATTAATTAATTCCTAAACCATCTAGGAACTAAATAATGATAATAATAGTAATAGTAATAGTAGTAGTAGTAGTAATAATAATAATAATAATAATAATAATAATAATAATAATAATAATAATAATAATAATAATAATAATAATAATAATAATAATAAGACTCCTCTTATTAATCTATAATTAGTATTTCTAAAATATTAAACTATAAATATTATCCTATTTAATTTATCCTATCACCATAGTATAAATTAAATATACTTAATTTATTATTACGATTATGCCATCCACCTCTAAAATAAATATTACTCTTTTGCGGTGTGACTCTTTAGGTTCTCCATATTAAACCGGTTGTAGAATAAATTAATTAGGATATTTCTAATCTTATTAATATATAAATAAATTAAACCATTTAATTTATTAATAAATAATATTTATTCTTACAATAAGGGTAAGTCTCCTTAGCGATTAATCGACATTTCAGATAATATAGATTTTAATATTTGATCGTAAAATGACCTTTTAGCGAATAGTTACTGTACAATTCAATCATTCTACCATAAAATGTCTCAATCAAATATAAGATATGAAATTTCTATCAAGTCTTATTTATTTGATTATATGCATTTCAATTCACAAATGCATAACTTTAGTTAATGTAAATTAGAAACTTATTTCTAATTCCATTCAACCCTAGCCAGGAATTTCTGAGTTATCACTTATTGAATTGCATAGGACATTCTCCCCCTTTACTAGAAGTGGTAGATCATTTGTTGATCATTCACCTATCTCCATGTGTACCTTATTATACACAAGCATATCCTTTGATATGCCAACAAGGCTTGATGAATATGTCAAAGTATAACTCAGTACACATAAGATATTATGATGATCTCATGTCCAAAGATCACTTGTACGACTATCACATAAGAGACTCCTATTGACAAATAAGTAAAACTCTATTAGGTGTTCATTGAGCGAGTCATGTTCAGTGAACTTATTCTCTAAAAAGCACCTACATAGTTGCTTTAGTGTCTCTACACAAATGATTATGAGATCAATCATCCTCTTCGTAAGAGCAAACATAGTATGTACCAATCTATCCGGATCTACTAATCCCCTTTTTAGTGATCTCATTAGCACGATCCTCATCTTGGTTCTAAAAATTTTGTTCAAAACTATGGTTTATCCATTTAATTACTTCAGCTAACTAATCATGAATAAGAAATTATTTAAAACTTTTATTGATAAACGAATAAGATTACAAAGTATATGCATATCACATCAAATGTGATTGGCTCGATGACATTATACTTTCACATAGTATTTTGTGTATGATGAATATTTTGACATATTCCTTAAAACCTGTAGGGAGTATCAAATGGTATGTGCGAGTATATTAAGTTATACATGGAGATAGGTGAATGATCGATAAAGAATCTACCACTTCTAGTAAAATAAGAGAATATCTTATGTGATTCGATAAATGACAATTTAGTAATCCTTAGCCAATACATAATGAAAATTAAAAACTATTTTCTAATTCATATTAATTAAAGTTATTCATTTGAGAATCGAAATACATATAATTAAATAAAATAAGACTTGACAGTAATACCATGTTTTATATTTGATTGAGATATTGTGAGGTGAAAGAATTGAATTATACGATAACTATTTGTTGAATACTTTCTTTTATGATTAAATATTGAAATCTATATTATCTAAAAAGTCGTTGATCACTAAGGGGACTTACCTTTATTATGAAATAAATATTATTTATTTAAATAAATTAAATAGTTTAATTTATTTATATAAATAAGATTAGAATAGTTCTAATTAATTTATTTTATAACCGATTTGATATGGAGAACCTAAAGGGTCACACCACAAAAGAAAAATAATTATTTAAGAAGTAAATGATATAATTGTAATAATGAATTAAGTATATTTAATTTATACTATAAGGATTGAATAAATTAAGTAGCTTAATATTTATTATTTAGTATATTGGAAATACTATTTATAAATTAATAAAAAGAGTATTATTATTATTATTATTATTATTATTATTATTATTATTATTATTATTATTATTATTATTATTATTATTATTATTATTATTATTATTATTATTATTATTATTATTATTATTACTATTATTATTATTATTTAGTTCCTAAATGGTTTATGAATTAATTAATAAAAGTACTCTCATAATTGATAATTAAGTTCCTAAATAATTTATGAATTGTAATTATTATATTAAATTAATTAAGTTCCTAATTAGATTAGGAGTTTAATTAAAAATCCTATTTCTAAAGGTGTTAGGAGAGTTGACTATATCTATAAATAAGAGAAGTCTTATTATAGATTAATGTTACATAAACTTTCATAAGTTTTGGGAGAGCACTCACAAGTTCTTTAGATTTAAGAAATTAGAAGAGATAGAGAACTATAGTTTGCATCTCCCACTTCTTGAATCCTTATTCTTCCTTGGCGGATCACCTCTAGAGGCCAAACACTTGGGTGACTAACATTGATCAAAAGAATCTAATCGGTGAAATTCAAGGAGAACACGGAGATTTTGGAGTTGAACACGTACATGTAAAAAGCTAGAATATACAAGTGTATAATTCTCTATCTCATTCTTGTTAATTAAGAGTTATGCATAAAGATCGATCCTGGTTTTGATTTGTAAAATTTTAAATTATGATTTTACTATGCTTTCACTGCTTATATGTAATTTGATTGCATTTTCATGGATATTACAAACCAACAATGGCATCAAGAGCCAAACTTTATGCAAATTATTAATTGTTTAGATTTCATATATGTATGGGCATGTGTTTAGAATAATTTATTAGGCATAATATGTTGTGTAAAATCATTTGTTTTGTAAACAAGATGCAAAAATCGTGTTTTGGATAAAAAACATTGGACTGGATTTCTGAAATCGCGAACTACAGCAACACTGTCTAATGGACTGCGCTGGGCTGCAATGTTATAGTATAAATACTACGCTGGGGCTGTAGACACCCAAATTTTGCGCCTGTGTACTAACCCTGATAGGAGGGCAAAATCGTCATTTGACCCGACATGCAAAAAGGAGGGTGGACCCCAACACGAAGCCACCCCAACGATTTACGGTCAAAAGCCGCCACAACGGACAACGAGCATCCGGTCACTTGAGGCAAGACAAACGGTTGATCCAGAAAAACCCGAGTTGATCACAAAAAGCGACTAATGGCCACTACGCTTACGATGTTCGGGGGTGGAAGGGGGCAGCGCCCCCTGGAAGCCAAGCACAAAGAGCAGTTTATACATCAGGTAGCAGCCTTCCAAAATAATACCGCAAAAATTGGCGAATTAAGACCGCGTGACATGGAAATCGAGAAAAGCAAGTCGGACAGCCGCGGATGCACCTGCGGCCACCGACAAAGGGGACAGTGCGCGGCTCGAGGAGACAACCCGGCAGCCGAGAATTCGGCACGGACGGCCACAGCAGGCAGCCGCAGGTGCATCTGCGGCGCCGCAGATGCACCTGCGGCTGCCTGCTGAACTCTATACAGCGGCCATTTCCACCCGAGAAGAAGAAGAAGAGAAGAAATTAGGGAGTTTTAGAGAGAGAAAGCTCGCGGGAGGAGAGAAAAAGAGTGTTGTTCTTGGTTAGATTTGAGTGAAACATTTGTATTCTCTTGCTAGTTAGTCGAGTGTTCTTGTGGTGTTGTCCGATTTGTGAAATAAGAAGCTTTGATCGGCATTTTGCAAGGTGAAAAGGGTTTTCTTTTGATATTTTCTTGTTTGTATTAATGTGATAATGTTGTGTTTTGGGTTTGTGTAGCATAGTATGTTGTTATATTGATGATGATCCGTGGGTTAGGGGTTGTTAGCGAGGGTTCCATTGGAACGTAACTTCCTCCGAACGCCCCGATGACATCCGTACGGTGACATATCATTCGTTGGGTTCATAGATAGTTGTAGTATTGGCATTGAGATTTGTGATGCATATGATACCGTAATGAGTTAGTATTGTTAGATTGGTCGTAGTGTTGGTAGTGCAACGATTTGGGTGAATGTGAGCCTAGGGAAGAGATCCTCGTGGTCAAATCCCGATGATGGATATTTTTGGGTGTATGTAATCATTAGATAGGATGCACGGTTGTATATATGTAATATCGGGCCTTAAAGCGATACCAAATCATGGTCGGGTTAGGGCCCCGTAATAATAAAGATATGTGGTTGTGGGTGTTTGGGGTTGTCTGGATGGCTCACATGCCCATGGATAGCCCCGACACGTTTTGAATGCTTATTTTGATTTACGACATAAAACGATTTTCCAAAAAATAAAGCAAATGATAAAGATCTTCTAAAAAGAATCAAATTAGGATATTAGATTCACGAGGTTTAAAAGTTAAGAGTTTGGGCGAACTTTGATCATTGTTTGACGAATAGGCTCCATTGGATTTTGAAATGTCATAAAGGATGTTTTCGGAAAAAATAAATAAACGTTTTTTATTAAACTTTGTGCATAGGGTTAAAGAGTTCTAGAAGTTGCCTTCATTTTATTTATATTTACTGTTAGAAGGCAATGTATAGTCTCGATTCCTATTTGACAAAAGTTTAAAAACTATTGTTTTCTAAAAAATGACAACTAATAAAAACCTCATCGTTTTCGAAATTAAAATCAATCTTTCTTATAAAAAGCGAAGCCTCGTCATTTGGGTCAAAAGACGTCTAAACACTTTCCCGACAAAACATATTTTGCCATATAAAATCAAAGCAACTTTTATGCAAAGTTCACCACTACCATCACCTAGGCACGCACGCACACACACGCAACTCCTGCATTGTTAGAAATTTAAAAGGATAGGAAAATATCGAAATAGCGGTAACCGTGTTTTCAAGGAAGTCGGGGGGTGCCTAACACCTTCCTCTCGCTTAAGCAAGCCCCCGAACTCTATGAATCTCGGTTTGCGGACCAATTAATTCGGAGTCACATATGAGCCAGCAATTACAAAAACAAAAATTCGGATGAGTTGGTACATCCATTTTAAATATACCAACTGGCGACTCTGGTCAATTGGCACATAAAAAATTTCGACATTTCAAAACCCCGTCGACACTAAGCTGACCCTTTTCAAAAGTCACATCTTAATCTAAAAGCTAAAATTGGAAAGGGCTTTTTTATTAAAAAACGAAACGACGAAAATCCCGGCGTCGACAGGGGCGTTATTCCATTGACTTTCACACTACATCGGGGCGCGGTGTTGTAAAACAAACGATGTGCCGGGGCCCAGTGTTTGTTCTTCAACACTGTGCCGAGGCACAGTGCTGCAAAATTTGTTTTTGACTTTTTGAGTAGTTTTTTTAAAGCTATAAAATAAATGGTTTATTTTAGAGTATTTTATAATTAAAATAAAAGAGTTTATTTTAAGCATGAAGTTGGATTTCATGCAACTTTAAATTGCCTATTAAATGATATCAATGTATATATGGAATGATTTTAATTTTATGAGATGAATATTATTTATTAATATGTATGGTGATATGTATGATAATAAAAGGAATTGATTATGGACTATTGACCAATATGATTGGATTTATTTTATGTGGAAGTATGAATAAATGAGTATTTATAAATGGGGTCTGCGTACCTCGCCTTTTCTAATTTTTCTAATGTAAATTATATCTCTATCCAATGTACTTTTCCTTGACTGTTGATTAAGGTTTCTATTTATTGTAAATAGTTTTGTAATATGATTAAGTAGAATTATTTTGAAGAATTGGAGCCAAAGAGCAATGAGCGCTTAAAGACCCATCTGTAATGGAGCCCGAATTTAAATGTAATAGTTATATTTAATTTTATTCTTGCATCCTAAGTTTGACCTTTTGGTTCACTTGGTGGCTCTAGTGAACCAAACTAGAATAAAAGTCCATAATCAATTCAAGTAGAATATAGTATTCTATATGTACATCAAACATGCTTCACATGTTAAAATAATATGACGTGTATTTTATATATATGTGTGTGTATGCACGCTAAATAAGATGAGATAATTAATATTAACAAACCTCTCATGATGTAGAATAAATATTATTAATAAAATAAATTAAAGGAGTTTAATTCAATTAAATAAAATTAGAATGGTTCTAATTTATTTATTCTACTAATAAATACTAAGTTGTAACGTTCAAAGATATTTAGAATATCGATCGTCACCTTCTAGCATGATAAAAGAATAGAACATCAAATAATCAATATGAATTTGTTGTGTCGCACAAGGCTTGTATTAATTATTTTAGATGATGTTTTATTACATAGTAGATCTTTATAAGAAATTGAATATTATTGTTTTATTGTGTCGCAGAAGGACGTATTTTTCTCTTCACTTATATGGAAATGCTAGGTTGGACTTAACTTGAATAATTTTGATTTGGATGTGTCGCACATGATCTTAATAATTCAAGAGGTAAAATAAGAGAAGTTACCAGTTGATGTAATTGACAAGATGTTGTCTGCCTATTTATTTATATATAGTTTGTTGTGTCGCACAAGGCTATATACATTTGAAATAAAATCCTCATTCTCACTAACAAATCTTTAATTAGATTTGTCGAACTATATATGTATATGGTAATATAGTTTGATAAAAATAGTGAGAGATACCAATTTAAATAAAGACCTAATATATTTTGATAATTAATAAAATGAATGTATGCTAAAATATTGCCTATTTTTCACATGCAAAATTTTACAAACGTCAAACTCACTATCATTGCGTAACATACTTGATGCTAACAAACTGACTAGACCGAATTACGCAGACTGGTTAAGAAATTTAAGAATTGTTCTCACTGCTTAAAAACTTTTCTATGTCCTAAATTCGTCTGTCCCTGTAACTGTTGCAGTACATGCCTCTGAGGAAGAAGTTTATACTTTTAAGAAGTGGCAAGATGATGCAGTTGTGGCTCAATGCATCATGCTTGCATCCATGACTAAAGAGCTTCGGCGTCAGCACAGATAGATGGATGCTCCTACTATACTGCTGCACCTTAAAGATCTTTATGGTGAACAAAGTAGGATTACTAGATATCAGATATCTAAGAAGCTCTTCCGATCTCGGATGACCAAGGACACTACCGTTGAGACTCATGTCCTCAAGATGATCAATCTGATTGAAAAATTTGGACAGTTAGGGTTTATGATAGATGGAGAGTTGAGTCAAGATCTGATCTTATAGTCACTCTCAGATACCTTCTCACAATTTGTTATGAATTTTCACATGAATAAGTTGGACTTTAGCTTACCTGGGTTACTAAACATGTTGAAAACTGCGGAGGGTCATTTCCCATCTAAACAGAACTAAGTCTTGTTTGTAGACAATTCTTCCAAGAAAAGGAAGAGACCCAATGGATCTTTTCAAAAGAAAAAATCTAAGGAGGCTAAGGACAAGGCAAAAGTAAATTGTAATAAGAAGGCAGATCTAGATAGCAAATGAATGTGCTTCAATTGCAACAAGTCGGGTCACTGGAAAAGAAAATGCAAGGAGTATATTACAAGTTTAAAGCAGAAGAAGCTTGGAGAAGCTTCAACCACAGATCAAGGTTTGTTTATGATTGAAATAAATCTTTCTGTAAGTCAAAGTTCTACTTGGGTATTAGATACCGGCTGTGGTTCTCACATATGTAATGCTATGCAGGGACTAAGCAGAAGTAGAAAGATAAACAAAGATGAAGTCATCCTGCACGTGAAAAATGGAGTAAAGGTTGTTGAATTAGTTGAAGGATCTTATTGTTTAGCACTGCCTACGGACAAGTCTATTTATTTAAATAATTGTTATTATGTTCCAGCACTCATTAGAAATATTATTTATATTCCTATGTTGGACATGGATGACTTTCATATTATAATTAAGAATAATAGTTGTTCTATTTATAATGATAATGTTTTGTATGGTACTGGTAAATCTCACAATGAACTTTACTTACTTGACTTACAAGAAAATATATTACAACTTAAACAAACTAAGAAAAGAAAAAAAATATAATGTAAATTATACATTTATGTGGCACTGTAGACTTGGTCTTATTAATGAAACAAGATTAAACAAGTTACAGAAAGATGGGCTTTTAGAGCTATCTAATTACGAATCATATCCAATTTGAGAATCTTGTCTCATGGGTAAAATGATTAAATCTCCTATTAGTGGAAAAGGAGAAAGAGTTACAGAGTTGTTAGAATTGGTACACACAGATGTATGTGGATTTATGACAACACATGCACAAGGAAGGTATTCATATTTTATCACTTTCACTGATGATCATTCAAGATTTGGATATGTGTATTTGATGAAATACAAATTTGTATCGTTTGAAAAGTTCAAAGAATTCAGAAGTGAAAAAGAGAAACAAACTGGCAAAAGTATTAAAATTCTTCGATCAAATCGAGTAGGTGAATATTGAAGCAATGAGTTTCTTGATTATCTCAAAGAAAATGGTATAATCTCACAATGGACTCCACTAACAACACCACAATTAAATAGTGTATCTGAAAGGAGAAATCGAACCTTGTTGGACATGGTCCATTCTATGACGAGTTTTACCGATCTTCCGGTATCTTTCTGGGGTTATGCCCTAAAAATGGTTGCACACCCACTTAACAAGGTACCTTCAAAATCTGTCCCAAAGACCCCGTATGAAGTATGGACAGGGAGAAAACCAAATCTTAAGTATGTTAGGATTTGGGGTTGTCCACCATATGTCAAAAGGTTTAAGCATGATAAGCTAGTGACAAGATTTGATAATTGTAAATTTGTGGGATATCTTAAAGAATCTGCAGAATATTATTTCTATCATCTTACTGATCAAAAGGTGTTTGTTGCAAAATATGTTATCTTCTTGGAAAAGGAGTTTACTTTTGAAGGGGTCAGTGGGAGTAAGATAAATCTTGAAGAAGTTCAAGAACCGCAAAACACTACGAGTCAAATTGAGGTTCCTAACCAAGTAACACAACTTACTGTACCAGTACCTATTCAAAAGTCTGAAAGAGTACCGAAGATATATGAAAGGTATTGATTCATCATAAAAGATGATGATGAGGTACACATCATAAATGATGATGATCCATTGACTTACGAAGAGGCTATGAGTAATAAAGACTCAGAGAAATGGCTAGCAGTCATGAAATCCAAGATGGACTCCATGTATGAGAACCAAGTATGGACTTTGATTACTCCACTTGAAGGCATTAAACACATCGGGTGCAAATGGGTCTTTAAGAGAAAGATTGGAGCAGACAACAAGGTAGAGACCTATTAGCCCCGACTAGTTGCAAAAGGTTTCAAACAAAGATAATGTGTTGACTATGACGAAACCTTCTCACCAGTAGCGATGCTCAAGTCCATTTGAATTTTTCTTGCAATTACAGCTTATCATAACTATGAGATATGGCAAATGGACGTGAAAATGACATTCCTCAATGGGAAACTACACTACAAAAAAATGGAGCTTTAGTAACAACCGATTTTCGTTGCTAAAGGTGCCAAATTTTGTTGCAAAAGTCTTTAGCAACGATTTTCTTGTGTTGCACCTTTCGTTGCGCAATGAACGTTGCTAATTGTTACGCAACGAATGTAGTTTGGTTGTTGCCGAAAGTTATAAATTTTGCAATGAAAGTTGGCTTTCGTACAAGAGGCTCGATCCTTTAGCAATAAAATTTATTGTTATAAAATCAATAAAAAAACGTCACTAAAAATCACTATTTGTTGCAAAATCCTACTAATTGGCAATGAAATGAACTCTTTTTTTTGGGCAATGAACATGTGCTTTCGTTGCAATTGGTTCACTTTGCCAATGATCCGTTTCGTTACAGAAAAGCATGAAAATTGTTGCCTAAACCTGTTTTCGTTGCTGATTGTATACTTTTAGGCAACGATGATCAGCAACGATAATGTTTGTTGCGGGTTATTTTTCAGTAGCTATGAAAGTTGTTGATTAGCAACGACATTATACGTTGTCGTTTCTTTATATGTGCAACGAAAATTGATATGATTTGCAACGATATAAATGTTGTCTTTTTATTTGGGTATAGTAACAATATCATCCCCGTTGTTACTAGGTTAATTTTTCATTGCCAAAAATTATATTTTAATGCCATTAGCAATGAAAACTTGTTGCTAAATGTATAAATAGTTGTTGCTATATTCTTAATTGTACAACGCTTTGGTAATGAAAGAGTCATTGATTGTATTGTTGCCAAATTAAAAATTGACAATCTTGTTGTGTACCTGATTGGCTTAAAAATAAAATAAAATCTCAAATATTATTAATTAAATAAAATCATGCAGTACATGATTATTCATTAGTTTTACAATCAACTATCTAAACCTACCATATCAAAACCATTGATGTTGATCCCATCAACTTTCGGATCTAAAAAAAATGTTAGAAGTGAAAAGGTGATAAATCAAGAATGTTTTGCAATTATACAAGGACATAATATAATGATGAGCAATTGACCTAGTAGCTCTCTACTATGACATCTAAATATTTGAAAAAAGAGACAAATGTAATTTCTCGACAGATTAAATTAATAATTTGTCACTGAACTAAAATTTTCATAACACAGTTAAGCCCATGAGACTATATGATTTTGTAATATCCCAGATATTTACAAGATTAGTAAATAAGATTTTAAATATTAATTAAAGGTTATGATTTAAAACCTAGAGTTGTAGAAGTGAGATGTGTGAAAAATAGGTGAACATTTTTTTTTAAACATAATGTATTTGTTAGAAATTAAATATGGGAATATTTTAATGATGCATGTAGAGAATTTATTAAATAAAAAAAATTCAATTGAGAAGTGAATGTGGTTATATTAATATATAAACCTAAAGTGTGATTGTCAGCCAAATAAGAAGATGAATAAATTAATACTCAATAAAACTAATAAATTAATTAGTTTAAATATGAGGTAAAGAGGAAAGTCATGAAATATAATTAATTAATTTAATTATATTATTTATTGAGTTAAAGTTATCGAAGAGCTAGAATTATTGCTTAGGATGACAATAATATGAAGTGATTAATTAAATAATTAGCTTAATTATTAAGTTGATGCATAGAATTAAAAAGTGAATTTAAAACAAGCCCATTATGTAATTGTTGAAAGACTTGTTGATAATTATAGAGAGGTTTAAATAAATTTAAACCTTTAACGTCATGAAGAGTCCAAGTAATTTAATTATTGGACTAGCCCAAAAAGGAATTATAGATGTTAGCCCGATATGAAAATGTTTGCATGAAATGGGTAATTAAAGAAGATAGCTCAATAAAAAGCAAGCTATGTAGCCCAAACCATTAAAAGTCAAATGTTAGTCAATGTGTTGGGAAAATATTTTCAAGTATTGATTTAGTGTAGAGAATTAACTAATGTATAGTTAATTGAATAACCTTAGTTGGTAGACAATAGAGAGCATTAACCAATCATTGGTTAATTGCTAGGTAAATAAAGGTGGTATTGAGAATTAACTATGGATGAGTTAATTGAGTAACCTTAGGTAGTAAATAAATTAAAGATTTAACTATGCCTGTGCTAGTTGTAGGAAGAATATTATAGGTACAATTGGTAGGTAACCTTGGGTTGGATGTTGTAGAGAATTAACCATACCTTGGTTAATTGAGGAAATGATAAAATAGGTATATCTATTTATATGATGAGTTAAGACCATAGTTGGGTGTGTGGACCAACCTAGGTCATTTTAATGTAGAGAGTTAACCACATTGTGGTTAGTTGTTGTGAGATATATAAATATGTATATATAAATAAGATGAGCCTTAACTAAGGTTGAGTATTGTGTGACCAATGTTAAATGTTGGGGAGTTTGGTGATTGAGTGTTATATACTCAATTGGTTACTTGTTTTGCTAGCTTGAAAAATTTGCAAGTAACATGTCACACTATGGTAAATTAAGCTAATCATTCCAAATGGCCATTCATGCAATAGTAAGCTCAATTAAGCCTTAATTTCACCAACATTGGTGAATTAAGAAAGTTAATGAGGTATTAGTAGAGGGCTATAAATAAGACATCTCACACTTGTGCCAAGTTTGTTAGTTCATTTGCTAGAGAATTCTAGAGAGAAAAGAGAGAGTTCTTTGAGAGAAGAGCAAGTAAACTCTTGTGAGTTGAAGATATACCAAGGAAATAGGCTAGAGAATAGTCAAGGAGGAGTCTTTAGCATCTTCATGTCCAAGAGAAGAAGAGCATCCATGTCCAAGAGGTTAAAAAATGTTCTAAACCCTCTTTAGTTCATTTTTATAGCTTAGAAATAATTTAAACGGTTAAAATATATTTTTAATCGTTCAAAAGTTATTTTGATGCTCTAGAAGTCTAAATCTATGATATATAGGTAGATTCATGGTTTAGTATGTTTAATACAAGTATTGGTATGTGTGGTATGCAAATAAATGGAAGAAAATTCCATATTGTGTTACCGGTAAAACCCTAGATGGTTCGATCTTAAATTTCTTGTCATAATATTTTCAAAAATGCGATTGAACCATGAAATATTGTAAAACAAGAAGTTAGGAAGACAACAACACTAAGATGGTGTCATTTGGATGTGTAGAGTTTATTTTATTCAAGTTTGAACCATTAAAACCAAGGCTTTGTGGTTTTAGTTTTCACTCTGTTCTTGTGAGCAGTTTTTAGTCTAGTTCTGTTCGGAATTTGAATTTGGGATCTCAAGAGAAATTGTAGAAGGGGAAATTCTAATGAGAATGGTCTCAAGAATCACCCCAAAATATTTTAAAATGAAGAATGTATGGCTGTCGGAACGTCGGAGGGTCGAGTAGTCAAAAAGTTAACTTTCTGAAAAATAGATTTGATGCACCTGCGTCAGGATCTGGCGCAGCTGCGCTAGAACAATCTGCCCAGCAGATTTTTCTGGCTCCGGGTTGGGTCGGGTCGGGTCAGTCCGGATCGAGTTTTTTATGAAAATTTAAGTTGAAATAAGTGTAAAATGAATGAGTTTGAATAATAAACCAATATATGAAGTTTATTAATAGCTAATGAGTAGCTAGATGTTTAAAATAAAGACTAAAGTTAACACAATTAAAAAATTAACTATTGGTATTATTTGATGTGTATTAAAATATTAATAAATGATCAATAATATTAGTATATGATTAAAAGGTTATTAAATGATAAATAATATTAGTAAGAGATTATAATATTATTAAATGGTTAATAATATTAATAAGTGATTAAAATATTATTAAATGGTTAATAATATTAATAAATGATTAAAATATTATTAAATGATTAATAATATTAACAAGTAATTAAAACATTATTAAATGATTAATAATATTAGTGAGAGATTAAGATATTATTAAATGGTTAATAATATTAATAAGTGATTAAAATATTATTAAATGGTTAATAATATTAATAAGTGATTAAAATATTATCAAATGGTGAATAATATTTGAAAATAATTAAAATATTATTAAATGATGAATAATATTAGTAAGAGATTAAAATATTATTAAATGGTTAATATTATTAATAAGTGATTAAAATATTATTAAATGGTTAATAATATTAATAAGTGATTAAAATATTATTAAATAGTTAATAATATTAATAAGTGATTAAAATATTATTAAATGGTAAATAATATTAATACGTGAGTAAAATATTATTAAATGATTAATAATATTTCAACGTAGTTGTATATTATCAAAGGTATATAATATTTTGAAGTATTTGGTACACTATTTAATCTCCGAATCATTAAGTTATGTAAGAGAAGAAAGTTTAATTAAATTAAACCAATGTAAATAGTTCATTTGTGATAAATTTAGACAACTTATTAAAAGTAGGTCGTGCGAAGAATATGTAGTGAATGCGTAAGTTGGTTAAGTGTACCCGACATGTCCAAACTAGGTTTGAGCTAGGTTTTTGTCTGGAACTTAAAAGTTCATTGGTCAGACAACTAAAGAATTAATAATTTGAAGTTAATGTCTTAAGTTAAGACTAATTAATAGTCCTGGTAGCTAATTATTATGTCAATTTGTTATATAAATTGTAGGTTGAGCAAATGACGCAAATAAGAGTAAATGGTAGAAGCGATTCAGACAAGTTTTTTAGAAGTTGCTCCTATGCGCATAGCTATGCTATAATGTGTTATTAAATTATTGATATGGAGATATATTGATGATATTTATGTTATGTGCATAACATGAGATATGGTTACATGTGAAATATGCTCAGATATGAAGCATGTTTGCTAGATGCTAGTTGTTTATTGTCTGAGATGCATAAGAAGTATGAATCATTCATAATATGAAAAACATGAAATGCATGATGTAAGAAGAAAATGCAGAGCATGTATAATATGTGAAGTATGTAATGTGCTACGTGTAACTGTTAAACTTGTTGAGCCGTCGTGCTCACTCTTGCTTAAAACCAACATTTTCAGATAGTGCAAGTTATTCGAAGTTTTGTTAAAGATCAAGAAACAGGAATGCACATTACATTCACTGAAAGTCTAGCGTGACCATTGTAGATATCAGTCCGAATTGGACAGGTAAAATGATTGTGTAGTATAAGAATTGGTTGGTATGTAATATGAGTGTTAAATACTCAAATTGATTGTAATAGAATGTCGTATCATATATGATACTGAGACATACTAGGAATGTATAAAGATTGCGATTCTGGAATAGAAAGAGATGTTGTAAAATTGTAAATAAATGATTATTTATCAATTATAATATTGTTGTAATTCATGAACAATAAGAAAAAGGTAGTACTAGTGTTGAACCGGATCCGAGGTTAAAGGAACCCAGATTCGGGGTCGTCATAGATTTCCAAGAAGGCAACGCTTGATCTTTTCAAGTTCAAGAAAACAGAGATTGCAATGCTCTAGCCTTTGCTCTGTCTCGATATCCACACTAACAGGAGATAATGCAAATACAAAAGAATAACCAAATACCCTAACCATCTTAAGCTGCATTTCTAGAGAAATACATCGATCCTTAATTATGAATAAACTTACTAAAAATTAGATGCTATAATCTTAATTCAATTTTTATTAGATAAAATAGATGAATTTAAACATATGCTAATTAAACTTTATTAATACAATTTGTTAATTCACATGTTATAATTAACAGATTTTCTTAGAATAAACTCAATGTCTCAATCTTTTTCTTTTTAGTTTCTGAAGAAAATTATTAATATATTTCTTAATTGAATAAAACAAAAGTTTGCATGGACCATAAGTTTGGTTTCACTTTATACATAACTAGTAATTAACCGTGCCTGAAGGCACGACATAACGAAAAATTAGATTAAAATTCAAAAAATATTATATTACTTAAAGACATTTTATAATCTAAAATAACTTACAATCACACATAACAATTATCATAATTCACAACACCACCATAATAATTAATTATCCTTTAAAAATAGATATCCAGAAAAATGTAAATGTTGTTGTTGTTGTTGTTGTTGTTGTTGTTGTTGTTGTTGTTGTTGTTGTTGTTGTTGTTATTATTATTGTTGTTGTTGTTGTTGTTGTTGTTGTTGTTGTTGTTGTTGTTGTTGTTGTTGTTGTTGTTGTTGTTGTTATAATAATAATAATTATTATTATTATTATTATTATTATAATAATAATAATTATTATAATTATTATTTTTATTGTCCCCTTAAACTCTGGGGGTCCGACAGCTTTAAAATCCTTGAAGGTAGCAATCCGAGCTGCTACCGGTTGGTCAACCACACGGTTAACATTCCTGGTATGGAAAGCTCCCATCAACAAGTCAAAAACTGCTGCATGGGGTTAACTGGCTCCTCAGGAGCATTTACCGACTCCTCTAGCGGGGGTTGAACATTTGGTCTACGTCTTGGCTGCATTTTTTATATAAAAATTTTCTTCATGATTATTATATATCATTTACATGCCACATTCTTACGAACTTTAAATACATAGTCGTCAACACACATTTAATAACTGAATTTATATTCATAACAACTTAATTTGTGTTTAACGTAATACATTACAAGTACCATATTGCTATTTTCATCCCTTCAGATTACAAAAGTCGGGATTCACATTTAACAGCTTTACCACCACCTTAGACCTTCCCTCCTTAAGACAAAAGATGTTATATAACACTTTCTATTTCTTTTATAACGAACCAGGGATTCACGTAACATACACACATGACTATATATACATAACTATATATATATATATATATATATATATATATATATATATATATCTATTACATATATCCTATGAAAGCATTCCACGCCTAATTGCGTCGTCATATTCTTCATCCATAATTGCTATCATCTTCCACCTGCTCAGAGTATCTCTGGCCTGGTTATACTCCACCGGGTAATAATGCACTTTATCTTGTGCTCTTCCAAATGTCGTGCGAAAAGCATAGCTCATATCCTCCATTCTTACATTCATGCTATATATCTTGGCCTTTTTGGCCCTTACTTCTTCCTCCACCAGATGTACTCTCCTTACTGCCTTAGCCCCGGCATGTTCGTACCTGGCTATCTTAGCAGTTGCATCGCTTTGCCTCCAAGATTTCTTTTTCATTCTTTAGCTTTTGAACCTTCTGTTCTTCTTGTCTCAACTTATCTCCCAACTCTACGTTTCTATTAACTAACACTTGGACTGCATTCTCATGTTGTTCTACAGCTGTCTGCCGTTCAGCAGCTTGAGTTTCTAACTCCAATATCTTGTCCACGAACTCACTATTTTGCTGTATCAGGCCAGTCACCTATTCTCGATCGGCCTCTCTTTGCTCAAAGGATGCATTATTTGGCAATGCTCCATCTGAGTCTCCTTCCAACTCATCGGGATCCTCTTCTTGATCACTGTCTTCAGCTGGTACTATTGCCATAGCTGGTACAGTGGTCATCACATCTATCTGAATGTCCCTAGGCTCTTCTTCTATTGCCCGATTGGATTCACCAATCTCTGGCATGCTATAAAATCACAAGAATAATTATTTTAGTTCAATGCAATTTTTCTTATCTCTACAACACATAGCACATAACACATATTGTGAAAATTTTAACTTTAATAATTTCCACCATTAGCCTCTTAGAACTCTAAATGAGTTTCACTATATTCCTAAAGGTCATATTCCTAAAGTTTCCCCACCTAAGGTTTATAACCTATCTGCTCTGATACCAACCTGTGACGCCCCCAAATCCGGGTCCCTTGAACCACGGGTTTGGTGCTCACGATACTATTTTACCCTGTCAACATATCCATTCATTCAGAATAATAATAATAAAACTTTAGTACATTCATTCATAACTATCCCAGGTTCTACATACCTTTATACATACATACATCTGTACCTGACATATTACAAAAAGATACAGTTTACATATACATGACCCTATCACTGTACATTAACTATTTTCTGACTTTTCCTTTTCCCTTGTCCATACCCGACCCCTCGACCTGCTCAGGTTTAGCTGAAATATTATGTTTAAAAGCAAGAGTGATCATAAAAATAGCTCAACAAGTAAATAATCAATGATGACATGATATCTCAGAGAGGTGAATGAAAATCATTTACAATGGGTATGAGTCGTTTACAGTAAGCTGAATCAAATAATGTAATGGATCATTTCCAATAGCTGACCAATATCAGTTCAATGTATGAACATGAGAACATGCATAACTTTACATGATTAGATGAAACATGAAGCTTGCTTGCTGTACGGTCACAAGACCTAGAACTCGTTAAGAATAATACCAATCGTAAAGACTGACACAGCCCAGGATAGTCATAAGACCGTTGTTCAATTTAGATGTGTACTCTAGGTGATCAGCCCATCGTACTTTTATATTGTACACAACATAAATATCTAGTGACGCAACCACGCCATAAAAATATATTGCTTTATACTTTACTCCCCTTTATCAGGGTTGTTCTGTTACAGCATATCATAGAATTCGCACCATAGCAACGTGGATTGGAGCACATAACAAGAAACATTTGATTTCAACATAAATCATCATATGTGTCTATCCGGAATCAAGATTGGCATTGACCTTTGTCAGAGTAGTTCAATGATAAATGAACTTTACATGAACACGTGAATGCATATTATGAATAACTGTTCAAGGAACTACAATTAAGAGTTCAGATAAAACACTTGCCTGTATCATCGTCTATCACAACCGGCAAAATATTACCCCGTTTATAATCTACATGACCATAATATGGGTTCATGCATTAGTTACATACACATGCATGTTATAACTTATTATACTAGGTACTCTTTAGCTTTACATAACCCTAATCACGTAACACATTATTCATTTATCCTTAATAGCTACCACGTTGATTATTTTTATCAATTTATGGTTTATAACACATGTATCTATCATTTAATATCAAAACATTTTATTTTTGGAATTTTAAAATTTTCTTGGCTGGAATAGTGCATCTCGCCTCGGCGAGATGTTTTGGCCTGAATATCTCATTGGCCGCGAGATCTTCTCGGTTACACCTCGCCACGACGAGCTCTGAACTCGCGTCGGCGAAGTCCCTCACAGAGAACTGTGCCTCGGATCAGTCCTTAAGGTAAAACACGGCGCCCCGACGCCATACTGGTTTTTCTGAAAAAAAATTCTTTTCAAAATCTTGGCTATCTTTGCACTTAATTTGATTCTTTAAGTTCCAACACCCCACATAGCACACATAACATGTATTGGACTTGCGTGGGCGTTCAAAACATTTAAAAATCTTAAAATGGTATTGTTTTTTTCAATTAAATTGTTTTGGTCATCGACGAACGTTTTAAAACGTTTAAAATAAACAATTGTCGCCATATGAATCAAATGAGTTCTACTTCAACTCTAACACGTGTGTTTACATAAACTTACATGTTTAGCCCCATTTGACCTTCAATTATTCACAATGGCCAAAAATGACACATTATTGGCATTTTGTCAATTTTTAACAACTCCCAACTTAAACTAACTTAACATTTTGAATCTTATGCACCCCATAGGATTAACATATATTCATTTAACAACTTTATATGCACGTGTAGCTTCTACATGCACCTACCAAAACACTTATAGATTATGAATTGGTTTACATGCAACATATGGCCTAATATTGCAACTTTACTACACACGCCATAATTTTAAACCTCTCATACATTTACTAGGCTACTAAGCAAGAATTATCACATGAATTCAACATGCTCAACACCTTAATCTAGGGTTCCATTATTTCTAGCAACCCATAACACAAAATAAAGCTTTAGATCATCACTCTTATCTTGAATATATTCATGAATAGTGCACCACCTTTGGTTTTAGCACATAGAAGGTTAGGGTTTCATACAAAACCAAACATGAAACACATAAACTTACAAAAACCCACATAATAAACACATATAGCTCAAGATACATGCATGGCTTCACTCTAACTTGGATTTAAACACATAAAGAAGGAGTTGTATGGCTAGAACACACTTATTACCTTCTTTGTGCTTTCCTTCTCCTAGCTATAAACCTTCTAAAAGCTTGATTCTCCCCTTTAATGGTAGTTTCCTTCTATCTTGAATCCTTCCTTAAGCTTTCTTGGTAAAACCCTAGCTTATCTTCTCTTGCTCCCTCTCTCTTTGAGCTCTCTTGCTAGCAACTTACGAATGAACTTTTGTTTGGCTTAGTACTTGAATTATATGATATACATATATGATGATATATGCTCTCCAACAACTAACCATGCATTGGTTAGCTTAACCATGCATAGTTAGGGCTATCCAAGGTATTTCACTTGATTAAACAAGGGCGTAATTGTCATTTCACCATCATAGGATACCAAGGTCCTTATTTGAAATATCAAGGGTATTTTGGTCTTTTGTCAAATTCTCTAGGAAATTTAAATTTCTTAAATTATAATTTACTTATTTCTTTACTAATTTAAATTCTTTTTGATCCAAACTCGTTTCATAAAGTTTGAATTTAATTCCACCATTAAATACACCGTAATTGGCTTGTCCCAAAATACTTGTCACCTTTCAAAATATTTAGTTTCCATTAATAACTTATTAATTTACATGATTGAGAATTTGTGTATCCTTACATTCTTCCCTCCTTACAAGGATTCCGTCCTCGGAATCACTGTAACAAGATTATGCAAACAAACTTGGATATTCTTTCTTCATTTTCTCTTCTAACTCCCACATTGCTTCTTCCATATTATGGTTTCTCCACATTACCTTCACAGAAGGTATCACCTTGTTCCTCAAAATTTTCTCCTTCCTATCAATGATCTGAACAGGAGTCTCCTCATATGTCAAATCTTTTTCAATCTGAATTGGCTCGTATTCAATCACATGTTTGTAATCCAGCTTGTACGGCCTTAACACTGATAGATGGAACACGTTGTGAATGTGTTCTAAATCTAGAGGTAATGCCACAACATAGGCTACCTCTCCTATTCTCCTTAATACTTCAAATGGTCCAATAAA
This sequence comes from Hedera helix, assembly GCA_947179155.2. Taxonomy (NCBI): domain Eukaryota; kingdom Viridiplantae; phylum Streptophyta; class Magnoliopsida; order Apiales; family Araliaceae; genus Hedera; species Hedera helix. The sequence goes on along the minus strand of OX359279.1, from coordinate 13,481,482 downwards.
CCTTGGGCTCAGCTTTCCTTTCTTTTTAAACCTTATTTTCCTTTTCCAGGGAGATACTTTCAAAAACACATGGGACCCAACTTCAAAATCTCTCTTCTGTCTACGCTGATCGGCATATTTCTTCTGCCTGTCTTGTGCTGCTACGAGCCTTGACCTTATGACTTCGACAGTCTCAGTAGTCTATTGTACTATTTTTGGTCTCAATAACTTCCGTTCTCCTACCTCATCCCAGCAGAGAGGTGTTCTGCACTTCCTCCCATATAATGCCTCATACGGCGGCATGCCAATACTTGCATGGTAACTGTTGTTATATGTGGATTCCACTAACGGCAAATGGTCGTCCTAATTACCCTTATAGTCCATTACGCATGCTCTGAGTATATCTTCTAATGTTTGGATCATCCGTTCACTTTGACCGTCTGATTGGGGGTGATACGTTGTGCTCAACCTCAATTGCGTACCCATACGCTCCTGAAAACTCTTCCAAAAGTTAGATGTAAATCGCGGATCTCGATCCGAAACAATCGATACGAGAACTCCATGTCTCGACACAATTTCCTTTACGTACAACTTTGCTAACTGATCCAAATTAAACTTGATTTTGATCGGTAAAAAGTGTACAGACTTCGTTAGTCAATCCACTATCACCCATATTGCATCATTGGATTTCTGTGTAGCTGGGAGTCCCACGACAAAATCCATTATAACGTGCTCCCACTTCCATTCTGGAATCTCTAGCGGTTGTAGCAATCCACTAGGCCTCTGATGTTCTGCTTTAATTCTTTGACACGTTAAGCATTTACTCACGCATTCAGCTACATCCTTTTTCATATTGGGCCGCCAAAAGTGTTGGCGAAGATCTTGATACATTTTCGTACTTCCTGGATGAACTGAATACTGCGAACTGTGCGCTTCTTGCAGAATCTCATCTTTTAACTCCGATACTAACGGCACCCATACTCTTCCTTCCAATTTTAGCATTCCGTTGTTGTCTATCTTGAACTTTATCTCTTGTCCATCAGATATGCAATTCCTGATTTGACCACAATCTTGATCTTGCATCTGAGCTTCTTTCACTTTATCTAATAACGTTGGACGCACTTCTACCACAAATAACTTCTCTTCTGATTCTATTGGATATTTTACTTCCAGCTCCATCCTTTCCATTTCTCTGATTAGCTCTTCTTGAGCAGTTATCATTTCCAGTCTTTCTCGACCTTTCCTACTTAAGGCGTTAACTACAACATTAGCTTTCTCTGGATGGTATAAAATCTCACAATCATAATCCTTGATTAGTTCTAACCATCTCCTTTGTCTCATATTCAAATCATTTTGGGTGAAAATATACTTCAGACTTTTGTGATCTGTGTATATCTCACATTTTTCTTCATATAGATAATGTCTCCATATCTTTAATGTAAACACCACTGTTGCCAATTCCAAATCATGGATTGGATACCTCTTCTCAAAATCTTGCAGCTATCTTGAAGCGTATGCTATGACTTTGCCGTGCTGCATCAATACACAGCCAAGTCCTTTGTGCAACGCGTCACTGTACACAACAAATCCCCCCGTATCGTCAGACAATGACAACACAGGTGCTTCACTTAGTCTTTTCTTGAGTTCCATGAAACTCGTTTCACATTTATCTGACCATACAAACTTTACAATTTTTGTTGTCAAATTAGTTAGAGGTCCTGATAGCTTTGAGAAGTCTTTAATAAATCTTCTATAATATCCTGCTAAACCAAGAAAACTCCGCACCTCTGTTGGTGTCTTTGGTTGTTCCCAGTTTATTACTGCTTCAACTTTGGCTAGATCTACATATATTCCATGTTGGTCGATCACGTGTCCCAGAAATTGCACTCTTTCCAACCAAAACTCACCTTTCGAGAATTTTGCATACAACTTTGCTTCTCTCAATTTATCTAATACAATTCTCAAATTTTCCGCATGCTCTTCCTAAGTCTTTGAATAAATCAAAATGTCATCGATGAATACCACCATGAACTTGTCCAAATATTGCTTGAACACTCTATTTATTAAATCCATAAATGCAGCCGGCGCATTCGTCAATCCAAATGGCATTACTAGGAACTCGTAATGACCGTAACGAGTCCTAAATGCTGTCTTAGGCACATCTTCAGGTCTCACCTTTAACTGGTGATAACCACTTCTCAAATCAATCTTCGAAAAATACTTGGCTCCACGTAACTGATCAAATAAGTCATCGATCTTTGGTAGAGGATACTTGTTCTTAATCGTCACTTTATTTAATTCCCTGTAATCAATACAGAGTCTTAACGAGCCATCTTTCTTTTTAACAAATAAAACTGGTGCTCCCCAAGGTGACACACTTGGCTGAATATACTTCTTGTCCAACAATTCTTGCAACTGAATCATTAACTCTTTTAACTCTACTGGGGCCATTCTGTATGGTGCCTTTGAAATTGGCGTTGTTCCTGGTACGAGATCTATTAAAAATTCGATCTCCCTATCTGGCGGAAGACCCGACAATTCCTCTGGAAATACATTTGCATAATCCTTTACCACGGGTATCTGACCCATTTCTGATCCCACTATTCGTGTATCAACCACATGTGCTAAATATCCCATACATCCTTTCCTCAACAGCTTATTGGCTTGCATCATCGTCAGACAACAAGATTGTCGTGGCGACTTGCTGCCATAAAATACTACCTTAGACTTAGAAGGAGTCTGAAGGTTTACACATTTCCTCTGGCAATCAATTAGCGCCCCATGGCTATACAACCAGTCCATTCCCAGTATTACATCAAATTCTCCTAACCAAATAGGATTTAAATCAATTAACAGTTTATGCCCCCTTATCGATAACCAACAATCCCGATGAATATTTTCCACCTAGATTACTTCCTTGTTCGCTACTTCTATGTTCAACACATTTTCTAACTTTGATTGAGGTAGATTCAATTTCTTAGCAAATTCATCAGATATAAAGGAACATGTAGCACCCGAATCAAACAACACATATGCATTTGTATCATTGATAGAAATGATACCTGACACTAAGTCCTTTGATTCCGCCGCATCCTGAACTATCATGTTGAACGTACGTGCCATCGGTCTCCCCGGCTGAGTAGGTCCACCTATAGCCAGCTTCCCACTAGTATTTCCCCTGCTTCCACTTCCTTCTTCAGCTTTCTTCTTAGGACAATCTCTAATCTGATGCCCCACTTCCCCACAATGAAAACAACCTTTGTTTGTCTTTGGAACCGGACAGTTTGGTGCAATGTGTCCTTCCTGACCGCATCTGAAACACACGTTTTTTCCCTTCAGACATACTCCGGAATGTCCTTTTCTACAATTGGGACATGGCTCTATCTTCTTCTTTGTCTCCCCTTGCTTGCTTCCCGCTGGATTACTATTCCATTTTCGCTTGTTAGTGTTACTTCCCCCACTACTACTTTCTCTGTTGGCTCCATCACCTTTCTTCTTACCATGTTGTTCCTGCTTGTACTTTGCTAAGGCATCGTTGCCTCCTTCTGCTATAATGGCCTTTTCCATCAGTCCAGCAAAAGTCCTAATCTGAAACATTGAGACCCTGCTGTAAATCCATGGTTTTAATCCACGTTCAAAACGTCTTATTTTTCTCTGTTCAGTGTCCAACTGGTGTGGAGCAAATCTTGCTAACTCATTAAATTTTGCCGCATATTCGGCTACTCCCACGGTGCAGCACCTGCTCTCAGTCTTCCTTTATTGGCAGTCCACCAATAATTTTCTTCCCCTTTTAACATAAATGTAGCAAAGGCAGTTTTCTATTCTTCTGCCACATTTGCTACATCAAATACCTTTTCCATTTTAATTATCCAATTTTGGGCCTCTATCGGATTCATTGTACCCTTGAACTCTGGGGGTCCAACAACTTTAAAATCCTTGAAGGTAGCAATCTGAGCTGCTACCAGTTGGTCAACCACAGGGTTAACATTCCCGGTATGGAAAGCTCTCATCAACAAGTCAACAAAGCTGCATGGGGTTAACTGGCTCCTCAAGATCATTTACCGACTCCACTGGCGGGGGTTGAACATTTGGTCTGCGTCTTGGCTGCATTTTCTGTTTAAAATATTTTCATCATGATTATTATATATCATTTACATGCCACATTCTTACGAACTTTAATTACATAGTCATCAACACACATTTAATAACTGAATTTATATTCATAACAACTTAATTTATGTTTAATGTAATACATTACAAGTGCCATATTGCTATTTTCATCCCTTCAGATTACAAAAGTCGGGATTCACATTTAACAGCTTTACCACCACCTTAGACCTTCCCTCCTTAAGACAAAAGAGGTTATATAACACTTTCTATTTCTTTTATAACAAACCAGGGATTCACGTAACATACACACATGACTATATATACATAACTATATATATCTATTACATATATCCTACGAAAGCATTCCACGCCTAACTGCGTCGTCATATTCTTCATCCATAATTGTTATCATCTTCCACCTGCTCAGAGTATCTCTGGCCTGGTTATACTCCACCGGGTAATAATGCACTCTATCTTGTGCTCTTCCAAATGTCGTGCGAAAAGCATAGCTCATATCCTCCATTCTTACATTCATGCTATCTATCTTGGCCTTTTTGGCCCTTACTTCTTCCTCCACCAGATTTACTCTCCTTACTGCCTTAGCCCTGGCATGTTCGTACATGGCTATCTTAGCAGTTGCATCGCTTTGCCTCCAAGATTTCTTTTTCATTCTTCAGCTCTTGAACCTTCTGTTCTTCTTGTCTCAACTTATCTCCCAACTATACGTTTCTATTAACTAACCCTTGGACTGCATTCTCATTTTTTTCTACAGCTGTCTGTCGTTCAGCATCTTGAGTTTCTAACTCCAATATCCTATCCACGAACTCATTATTCTGCTATATCAAGCCAATCACCCATTCTCGATCAGCCTCTCTTTGCTCAGAGGATGCAAAATTTCGGAAATGCTCCATCTGAGTCTCCTTCCAACTCATCAGGATCCTCTTCTTGATCACTGTCTTCAGCTGGTACTATTGCCATACCTGGTACAGTGGTCATCACATCTATCTGAATGTCCCTGGGCTCTTCTTCTATTATCCGACTGGATTCACCAATCTCTGGCATGCTATAAAATCACAAGAACAATTATTTTAGTTCAATGCAATTTTTCTTATCTCTACAACACATAACATATAGCACATAACACATATTGCGAAAATTTTAACTTTAATAATTTCCACCATTAGCCTCTTAGAACTCTAAATGAGTTTCACTATATTCCTAAAGGTCATATTCCTAAGGTTTACCCACCTAAGGTTTATAACCTATCTGCTCTGATACCAACTTGTGACGCCCCCAAATCCGGGTCCCTTGAACCACGAGTTCGGTGCTCACAATACTATTTTACCCTGTCAACATATCCATTCATTCAGAATAATAATAAAACTTTAGTACATTCATTCATAACTATCCCAGGTTCTACATACCTTTATACATACATACATCACCTGACATATTACAAAAAGATACAGTTTACATATACATGACCCTATCACTGTACATCAACTATTTGCTGACTTTTCCTTTTCCCTTGTCCGTACCCGACCCCTCGACCTGCTCAGGTTTAGCTGAAATATCATGTTTAAAAGCAAGAGTGAGCATAAACATAGCTCAGCAAGTAAATAATCAATTGTGACATGATATCTCAGAGAGGTGAATGAAAATCATTTACAATGGGTATGAGTCGTTTACAGTAAGCTGAATCAAATAATGTAATGGATCATTTCCAATAGCTGACCAATATCAGTTCAATGTATGAATATGAGAACATGCATAACTTTACATGATTAGATGAAACATGAAGCTTACTTGTTGTACGGTCACAAGACCTAGAACTCGTTAAGAACAATACTAATCGTAAAGACTGACATTGCCCAAGATAGTCATAAGACTGCTGTTCAATTTAGATGTGTACTCTTGGTGATCAGCCCATAGTACTTTTATATTGTGCACAACATAAATATCTAGTGACTCAACCACGCCATAAAAATATATTGCTTTATACTTTACTCCCCTTTATCAGGGTTGTTCTGTTACAGCATATCATAGAATTCGCACCACAGCAATGTGGATTGGAGCACATAACAATAAACATTTGATTTCAACATAAATCATCATATATGTCTAGCCGGAATCAAGATTAGCATCGACCTTTGTCAGAGTAGTTCAATGATAAATGAACTTTACATGAACACGTGAATGCATTTTATGAATAACTGTTTAAGGAACTACAATTAAGAATTCAGATAAAACACTTGCATGTATCCTTGTCTATCACAACCGACAAAATATTACCCCGTTTATAACCTACATGACCATAATATGGGTTCATGTATTAGTTACATACACATGCATGCTTTAACTTGTTATACAAGCTACTCTTTAGCTTTACATAACCCTAATCATGTAACACAATATTCATTTATCCTTAATAGCTACCACATTGATTATTTTTATCAATTTATGGTTCATAACACATGTATCTATCATTTAATATCAAAATATTTTATTTTTGGAATTTTAAAATTTTCTTGGCCGGAACAGTGCATCTCGCCCCGCGCGAGATATTTTGGCCTGAAGGTCTCGCTGGCCGCGAGATCTCTTCTCGGTTACACCTCGCCCCGACGAGCTCTGAACTCGCCTCGGTGAAGTCCCTCACAGAGAACTGTGCCTCGGCACCATGTTGGTTTTTCTGGAAAAAATTTCTTTTAAAAATTTTGGCTATCTTTGGCCCTAATTTGATTCTTTAAGTTCCAACACCCCACATAGCACACATAGCATGTATTGGACTTGCGTGGGCCTTCAAAACATTTAAAAATCTTAAAATGGTATTGTTTTTTCCAATTAAATCGTTTGATCGTCGGCAAACGTTTTAAAACGTTTAAAATAAACAATTGTCGCCAAATGAATCAAATGAGTTCTAATTCAACTCTAACACCTGTGTTTACATAAAACTTCATTTGATCTTCAATTATTCACAATGGCCAAAAATGACACATTATTGGCATTTTGTCAATTTTTAACAACTCCCAACTTAAACTAACTTAACATTTTGAATCTCATGCACCCCATAGGATTAACATATATTCATTTAGCAACTTTATATGCATGTTTAGCTTCTACATGCACCTACCAAAACACTTTACAGATTATGAATTGGTTTACATGCAACATATAGCCAAATATTGCAATTTTACTACACAAGCCATAATTTTAAACCTCCCATACATTTACTGGGCTACCAAGCAAGAATTATCACATGAATTCAACATGCTCAACACCTTAATCTAGGGTTCTATTATTTCTAGCAACCCATAACACAAAATTAAGCTTTAGATCATAGCTCTTATATTGAATATATTCATGAATAGTGCACTACCTTTGGTTTTAGCACATAGAAGCTTAAGGTTTCATACAAAACCAAACATGAAACACATAAACTTACAAAAACTCACATAATAAACACATATAGCTCAAGATACATGCATGGCTTCACTCTAACTTGGATTTAAACACATAAAGAAGGAGTTGTATGGCTAGAACACACTTATTACCTTCTTTGTGCTTTCCTTCTCCTAGCTATAAACCTTCTAAAAGCTTGATTCTCCACTTTAATGGTAGTTTCCTTCTATGTTGAATCCTTTCTTAAGCTTTCTTGGTAAAACCCTAGCTTCTCTTTTCTTGCTCCCTCTCTCTTTGAGCTCTCTTGCTAGCAACTTACGAATGAACTTTTGTTTGGCTTAGTACTTGAATTATATGATATACAAATATGATGATATATGCTCTCCAACAACTAACCATGCATTGGTTAGCTTAACCATGCATGGTTAGGGCTATCTAAGGTATTTCACTTAATTAAACAAGGGCGTAATTGTCATTTCACCATCATAGGATACCAAGGTTCTTATTTGAAATATCAAGGGCATTTTGATCTTTTGTCGAATTCTCTAAGAAATTTAAATTTCTTAAATTATAATTTACTTATTTCTTTACTAATTTAAATTCTTTTTGATCCAAACTCGTTTCATAAAGTTTGAATTTAATTCCACCATTAAATACACCATAATTGGCTTGTCCCAAAATACTTATCACCTTTCAAAATATTTAGTTTCTATTAATAACTTATTAATTTACATTATTGAGAATTTGTGTATCGTTACAATTATTATTATTATTATTATTGTTGTTGTTGTTGTTGTTGTTGTTGTTGTTGTTGTTGTTGTTGTTGTTGTTATTATTATTATTATTATTATTATTATTATTATTATTATTATTGTTATTATCATTTTTTTTTTATTATTATTATTATTATTATTATTATTATTATTATTGTTATTATTATTGTTATTGTTGTTGTTATTATTATTATTATTATTGTTGTTGTTGTTGTTGTTGTTGTTGTTGTTGTTGTTGTTGTTGTTGTTGTTATTATTATTATTTTTATTATAATTATTGTTGTTGTTGTTGTTGTTATTATTATTATTATTATTATTTTGAATTCAAATTTGAATGAATGGGTGTGAAATTGAGTGTTGATTTGGGGGAAAATTGTGTGTGTGAGATGAGATGTGAGCCATTAGATTAAAATTGAAATATCCTAGCCGTTGTTGTGCTTTGTCAAATTTTGAATTTAAAATGAGTTGTGTTTTATTATATAGATTTTTTTAGGACGGTAGAAATTTCATATAAGGGAGATAATCTAGTAAAATTTCTTACCTATCTAATTCACTTTCAAGAAGTCCTGTGAGGAGTGGAAAAAGACGTGCGCAAACATCCAATGTGACAATGTCAAGTTTTTTCTGTTAAAATGTTGACTACATCAGCAAGGACCTGCATTATGTGGCAATTGGAATCAAATATATTATAAGGTGGATTGTAATTGGCAACATAAGGAAATTTTCTTCCATTTACAAACTAAAAATTTAAACGTAATATACTTATCCAAAATTCAAAAGACTGACCCAAAATAAGCTTGCTACAATACTTATAGTATGATCAACCATCTTTTCCATCACACTAATGCCCCTTTAACATCGTGTATATTCCAGTATTTGTGTAACATCTGCCAAAAACATATTCACCTATGAGATATTTGAACTTTGAACATTAATTTACAACTATTTCTGGTGGCTATTAAGGCATGTTTAGTTGCCACATTTGTTTTTTTGTTTTAATTTCAATATATGCTCTCAGTTTCCAGATTTTCAGAATAAAAGCTACAAAATAGGACCTTTGGATTTAGTTCATGGGTGGTTGAAATGTCTCTTCCATGCCAAAGGTACTTACTTGTATCCTTCCCCATGAATAAGAAATTAAAATTATTCCTCACTTAAAATTTGAAGTTGAAAAACATCTTAAAGAAGCTATCATCAAAATTCCCATGCTAATAAACAGCCAAAATGTAACTTTATAACGTATGTACTCAGTGTGAGGTGTCAAGCCATTAAAACCATGTTTTCAGATGAATAAAAGCTCGGTCTAGGAAGGACTAGATCTGTTTCTGCTCAATCTCATTAAACTTTTTCTTTTTAAGCTATAAACTAGATCTAGAGAAAGAAAATGGTACGTGCTGTTATTCAGGTTATGCGAACAAGACAAGATAAATAGTACTGGAGTGAGAGATTCTGATGGCATTCAGAAACCAAGGAGAAGACTTTTATTGTTGTACCAAATCTAGTTAAGAGTCGTTAAGGCATTGAAGGGATGGACTATTGCAAACAAATAAATTAGTAATATTACCTTCTGATGCTTGCCAATTATGTTTCCATGATTACTAATTATGACGGCAGTATTCCAAATGGTCTCCCCATGCTTCAAATCCCTTTCAAGAATTGGACTTACTATGAACATGCAATCCTAAAAATTTGGCAGTTCATAAGATCAAAAAGGAAGCACATTGCAGTATAACCTAAACTATAACCTCATTTTGTACTACTGCTTTTGAACTTGCAAAGATCAATTTCTATGACTTTGAACATTTTTACTTTAAAAATTAAAGAAATATCACAAATTGGAAAAAAAATGATTTAAGAAATCGTAAAATTCAATCTTAAAAGTTTTCTATGCATTTCTTTTATGCCCTTGAGGATGCATAGTGTGTATAATTTTTTGTTAGTGAATCACAAAGCTAATAAGAGTTAATTGGTGCATCTATTTATCTATTTGCATATATAATATAATTAAATTCCCTATTTTATAGGTGATAATGAACAACTGAACCCCTAAGGGTTGGTTCAGACATGAGTTCGACATATAATCTAATGTCTTTCGTAGCTTTTAAGAGGTGGGCATCTAGGGTTCAAGCCTCTTTTGTGACTCTTGGGAAGTTAGGCATCCAAGCCTGCCCCAGATTCATGACGATAGGCCTTAATAAATCTGAAGTATTTCAAAGAGTAGTGGGCATATCCAAAATTTAGACAGTAAGGTAAAATGAGTATTTCTGGGTCCAAAAACTAAGATAGAGAAGGTAAACAACAGGGCAAAAATAACACCTAAAGCAATATACGCTGGTATGTGATAAAAATCATTTTTCAATGGTTTTAATCATGGAAGAAGCAACAGTGATTATTTTGGAAAGCATAGCAAATATGAGTCATAAAAATAAAAAATCAAACTCACTCTCTTCTTTAAAATGGGAAGATTTAGAAGATAAAATTTCTTCAACAATAATAGCTTTTTTGGCAAGCACAAAGAATACAAGTCAAAAAAGTAAAAATCAAACTCACTTCTAAGAAAATGGGGTAAAACTCTACAGAAAGTAACCTAAATAACTGTGTATTTAAATATCTAAAGAAATCTAGTAGTTTTCAAATGCACTAAATAAATTTAAAGTGATTAACACTCTAATATAATATATTTATTGAATATAAATCTAATAATAATTGAACACTGTAGTATTATCTATTTATCAAATGGTCTCCCCATGCTTCAATTCCCTTTCAAGAATTGGACTTACTATGAACATGTTGTATTTCCTTGCAAAATCTTGAAGAAACTGTGTCAATTCTCCATCAAAAGGCTTAGCAAATTCACACCATTTCTTTTCACGAGTGCAAAATGCAAATGGCATCATCCATGTTTCCTGTATACATTTAGGGTTACAGTTTGACGCATGGAAAATTAAACTATAAAAACTTCCAGTATTCATGCTAAAACTCACTTGCAAGCATAATATATTGACATCTAAATGCACACTCTGTAGGCCTAACATAAGAGGTAATATGAAGCTACAATATGAAAATATTTTTCAGAAATTTTAACAGCCGGTGCCTTAAGCATAATCGCGTTCAATCACAAAACTATAAACCCGATTTCTAGGGCACGACTATAGTAGCCGGTGCCTTCAGCATAATCACGTTCATTGTCAGCTTTGGATTCTCTCGCCATCAACTCTTTCATGTACTCCAGCGATTTCTCTCGTTCTTTGTTGTTATTGCTGCAAGATGACCATGATTATAGAAGAGGGAGAAACCACGAGTAAGGCGGCTTGACTTAAGTGAAATTTAGGGTGAATAATTAGGCTACTGCTCTAAGAAAAAAAAATGGGCAGGATAGAGTGAGCGGGAATGAAATTTTGGGACCAATTCCCTAAAATATTATTTTAAGCAATGTTTTTAAACTCGGATCGATCATTAAACTGAGAAGGGTACCGGGTGGATGGGTCACTGGTCCAATCAGTGGTCGAACTGTTATTGAACCGGTAATGTCATAAATTCAAAAAATATATATTATTAATAATTAATAAAATTTTAAAATATCTAATTTTATATAAGCTAAAATATAGTGAAATAATGTTATAAAATTAGTGAAAATATCTAATTTTAAATGTAAAAATATTTTTGTACAAAAAAAATTAAAAATACTTTAAAACGGGTCAACCTAGTCAATTAACTGGTTTTACAAGTAAAACCACCAGTTTGACCGGTGATTAATCGGGTTTTGATTGAGTCGGTGAAAATCGATTTTTTGGACCAAACTGGAATGGAGTGCCATTGGGTTTCAGTTTTTTGATTGGTCGGATCGCCGGTCTGGGCCGGGTTTTATATGGTTTGATATAATTATAAAAAAAAACTAATTAATACCCTTTTTACAAGATACCCAAGGATCCTATCAGAGGATATACATATTTACACTTGTAAAGTCATCTTCTGCCGAGCATTCATATATTTACACTTATAAAGTCATCATCTACCAACCAAGTTAGACTATGATCAAACTATATAAAACCAATCGTGGCCAAATTGGGAATTCCGGTCAATTTCTACCGAAGATTGATTTCGAGGTGAAAATTTTAAGTAATTTAATACTTTATGTAGCAATTTGTAAGCCCAATTATTTTAGGCGCCAAATTATGAATTTGAGAAAATTTAATGTAACAAAGGTATATTTAGCGCATTCCATAATGCTCAGTTCTCTGTCAAATGCTGGCATGAACGCGACTAAATTATTTGTTTTCATTTCTTTTTATGTTAGTATAAAATGACATAATGTGTTTAAATTTTTCATCACAATTCGATTATCATGTCAGTGTTACCAAGTTAGACAAACCAATATACTATTTAGTACTAGTAATAAACAAATTACTCGTTAGTTATAACAGAAATTCCAAGTATTAATAGTGCAATTTCAATTACTTAGGAAAAAGGGTGTAAACGCGCCGAACTAAACCAAACAGAGAGTTGTTCGGATTCGACACAAAAAGTTAAAATTTGAAATTATTATTTTACTTAAAAAAATTTAAAAAAGTATTTACTATTACACTTTACAAAAATAAAAACACAATTAAAAATAATAATATGTATCAAATCACAATCGAACGTTCGAGTAGTTTGAATCCTAAACGAGTCGAGTATAACCTTACTTAGATTATACTTATATTTTTATTCGAATTATTTTTTGTGCTAAAATGTAGATCATATTATGAATGAGTTTGACTCTCGTTCGCATCTTTGCAAGTCGAGCTCGAATTGAACCTAAACGGATTGATTTGTTTTAGGGCTGTCGACGCCGGGATTTTCGCCGTTTCGTTTTTTTAATAATTAAAATGTCCCTTTCCAATTTTAGCCTTTTGAATTAAATGTGATTTTGAAAAGGGTCGGCTTAATGTCGACGGGGTTTTGAAATGTCGATTTTTTATGAGCCAATTGACCAGAGTCGCCAGTTGGTATTTTTGAAATGGATGTACCAACTCATCCGAATTTTGTTTTCGTAATCGTAATGGCTCATATGTGACTCCGATTCAATTGGTCTGCAAACCGAGATTCATAGAGTTCGGGGGCTTGCTTAAGCGAGGGGAAGGTGTTAGGCACCCCCCGACTTCCGTGAAACACGGTTACCGCAATCTCGATGTTTTCCTAAAATGTGTGTGCGCGCGTGTGTGTGCGTGTATGCCTAAATGAACGTTTGTGGTGCGTTTTGCATAAAAGTTGCTTTGATTCTATATGGCAAATGTGTTTATCTGGAAAGCGTTTTAGACATCCTTTGACCCAATTGACAAGACTTCATTTTTTTACAATAAAGATTGATTTTAATTTCGAAAACGATGGGGGGGGGGGGGTTTATTAGGTGTCGTTTTCATAAAACAATTTGTAAACTTTTGTCAAATAGGTATCGAGACTATACATTGCCCTCTAATAATAAAATGAACAAAATAAAGGCAACTTCTAGAACTCTTTCACCCTATGCACAAAGTTTAATGAAAACATTTATTTATTTGCGAAATCGTTTTTTATGACCTTTTGGAACCAAATGAAGCCTTTTTGCCAAACATGGATTTAAGTTCGCCAAAACTCTTAATTTTAATCCTCGTGGATCTAATATCCTAATTTGCTTGATTTTATAAAAATCTTTATCATTTCATTCCAAAATCGTTTTCTCGTGTCAAAAGGGAAAACCAAGCATCAAAATAACGTTGCGGCTATTCACGGGCATGTAAGCCATCCGAATAACCCCAAACGCCCACAATCGCATATTTCACTATCACGGGGCCTTAAACCCGATTTTCGATCCAACATCGCTTTAAGGCCCAAAAATTACATATTTACAATACAAATGCATCGCCATCGCTACATACGTAAAATCTAGAAAATAAACTAAAAGGATATCATCGGGAGGTTAGGAGGAGATTCCATCCGCAATAAATCCTCTCTAACCATCCCTAATCCATAGATCCAAACATATATCGACTACATCGGATCTAACTTCAACATATACAAAATCAAACTCTATTAAATAGCAATGCACCAAATATTTTCGGATCTAACAGTAGATCCACCCAACAAATACACAAATATTAGATCTATAACAACTTAAACAATAAGATGAAATGAAAACTAGATCTAACTAGATTAAAACCAACAACGCAATAAATTCAGATTTTCTCACGTTTCAAACGATGAAATGGAAGCCTTAACACTTGGAAATCAAAATAGGCTACAATATAGAGTGAAGATTGAACAAAAGATGAAGAATCCTCCCTTTTTCTCTCAAACCCGTGGGTTTCTCTCTCTCCTTCTCGCCATTTTCTCTCTCTATTTCTTCCTCTCTTGCTCTCGGCCGGAACCTCTTTTTTCCTTTCTTTTTTCTCTCGGCCGGAGGCCTTTTTTCTTTCTCCCGCGTCCCTTTTCTTTTTCTCTCGCCGTCTCCTGAAAATGAAACTGGAAATGGCGATTTAGCAACTTCAGATCTTGGCCGCAGATGCAACTGCGGCCAGCCGCAGGTGCAGCTGCGGCTGGCTCCGGTGTTTTCCTCGATTTCCGCATTCTGATGTCGGTCTTTCGTTTTTTCGCTAGAAGGCTCGTATTTTGCAATCCGGAAATCCCTGGGAAACGTGCCATATTGTTCTGGGAGGCTAGTTCGGAGGGCTGCGACTTGATATAGCATTTGCTAACTGTGCTTGGCTTCCAGGGGGCGCTGCCCCCTTACACCCCCGCCAGCTCACCGGCGAGCTGGGCAGCCGCTCGCTCACCGGGGAGCGAGACCCCCGCACATCGTAAGCGTAGTGGCCATTAGTCGCCTTTTGTGATCAACTCAGGTTTTCTGGATCAACTGTTTGCTTTGCCTCAAGTGACCGGATGCTCGTTGTCCGTTTGTGGCGGCTTTGACCGTAAATCGTTGGGGTGGCTTCGTGTTGGGGTCCACCCTCCTTTTCGCATGTCGGGTCAAGTGACGACTTTGCCCTCCTGCCAGGGTTAGTAGAGAAGTGCAAAATTTGGGTGTCTACAAGGGCTTGTTCGGCAATGACTTGTAAGTTGGTTTGACCAACTTATAAGTCATTTGTCCCAAAAACCTGTTTGGCAACAACTTTTTTTTTTTTGACTTATAAGTTAGTTTTTAAGTCAAAAAAATAAGTTCCATTTTTGTTACTTATTTTAAAATGACTTATAAGTTAGTTTTTTTAAGTTGGTCAACCTACATGAATTGTCTATTTTACCCCTCTGCTTCATTGCTAAATTACATGTTACCCCTCTTCGCCATTACAAGAACAAGTGAACACCATAACAGCACTTACCTTCAATACCTTTGGGACATTACCAAATGGACGTTCCTCTAGTTCCTCTCTCTCCCAATTACCTTGAACCTTCGCTTTCTCCTACACTAACCACCGAAGATGCCATTGTTTCCGATTAGCCCAAGCTTATGAGTTCTGCTCTCATCAAGGTTGCGAAGCAGGTAAAGAAAGTTTTTCTTTCTTTTACACACTTCAATTTAATTAAGTTCTCAATTGGATAGACTTCAGATTTGATGCATTTGCAGAGTTAATGTTTAGAATTAGGTCGACATAAGACTTCCCTTTTGAACCAGATTAATCTTTATATGCCAAATTTATCACGGTAACCTAGATGGCTTTAAGTCTGAAGCAGATATGATTGCTTGACATGGGAAAAACTCCCACTTTTAAGCATCAGTTAACATTATTTACCAATTTCGATAGCCAATTTGATCTTACACCTATTATGATATTGATTTTAGTCTTTTCAATTTACTTTATTGATCAAGTACGAGTCCTTTGAGAATTACAAAATTAAAATTGAAATCTTTTGATGATTTTCTTAAAAGATTATTTTTTATTAAAGGATATATCTGTACAAGATGCTTGATTTCCCTAAACAAGTCTGATTTTTGGAAAGAGATGGATTGTATTGAATTTTCTTTGAAGCTGTAAGAAGTGATAAAACTGGTTATATGTTAATTTACCTCATCTCAGATATTAGTACTAAGAGAGATGCATTAATACATTTTAATCTATTAGCTAATGTGTTGTGCTTATATTTGGCAGAAAGAAACCAATAGCTGCACTCTTTTGTGTATATACTAAACACTTTGCTTCTTATCTATTTACTCTTATGATATTAATCTAATTACTCTTATGATTAATATTTTATGAACCTTCTCTATTTCATCAATAAGTAAATTTCTTACGGCATTATTAACCATTAGATAACCTAACCAGGCATCATAGTGAATTGCTCATTATTCATTCTTATGTTCATTACAATAGTGAATTCTATTGTACCATGCGCCATTATTGGTCATGGTCATGGTAGTCGATGCTGCGGGTTCTTCATATTCAGGTATGCAACAGTAATTTTCAAAAGATGAGACTAACAAGGAATTGTCTTCGATATGATTTGAAGGTGAATAAGATGATATTGATGAGGATGAGACTAATGAGGACATGGAGGAGGACAGTGGCGGTGGTGGTGGTCCAGGTGGTGGAATTGTCAAGAAAGTTATTGGTTGCCGCTGTAACTATTCTTTGAATGGACTTGGGAGACACGATTGTGGAACTATCAATATTGTGCGAGGATGAAAGTGGAAAATTGAAATTGGTTGAGGAGCCTTTTAGGCATAAAAGGGCAACATCATATGCTCTGGCTACAGCCTCTATTGTTGAGTAAGAGCCTAACCAAATTCTTGTTTTTTGATTGGGTGCTCTTATTTCTGATACCCATGAACCTCAGCTCCTCATTCTCACTCCTTTGAATTTCTTGATCTTCTTGCTATTACTTGATGAAGATATTTGAATCTTGTTGTTGACCATCTTTGTTTTCACCAGTTTTGGAGGGCTTGAATTAGAATTAGTTTAACTTTTGTGTGTGTTTGTTGGTATATGAATTAGTTTAACTTTTCACCAGTTTTGGAGGGCTTGAAATAGAACTCTTGAAATTTGATTACAAGAGGATTAAAACTCACTCCCATAAGTTTATGACATTAGATTTTAAGGTTTGTCCTTAATGAAAATCAAACCCAATGACTAGAATGTTTTCCTTTGTCTAAGAAAGCCATGACCATGCTAGAAATTAGCCTCGCCATCTTGTAAAAGCAGGTGAACTGGTATCAAGAATAGTACTAAGGCCTGAATGTCTACTTTGGTTAGTTAAATAGTTTCTATGATATATTCCAAATGTTCATTTTCTTGAATTGAAGTTAACGAAAAATATAGACGACTCATTCGGAAGAGTGAATGCTTGTCTAAACTTCATAAATAACTTACGACCTGAGGGAACTAAGAATGAAAAATTACCCAAGAATTTGGGAACGCAGATTGTTATAACACTTATGATACTTATGGTGCATTATACTTATGATGGACAGACTTGTTATGTAGTTTTCTGGACAGAATTACAATTAGGTGTAGAATTTCTGGAACAAACTACTGCATTAATGCTACTGAACTTTAGAATTTTGCTAACAAACTGTAGACTTTGTAGAACAGGAATTGGACAATTTGTTAAGCTTTCGGTTTGTAATAATTTGCAGTAACAAAACTGGAACAAAATTTGATGCCAATTTGAGATATTTTCAAATTCATTTAGTTTTAGACAATATAATTTTGAAATTTGTAAAATATCTAAAAAGTAGGAAAATTTATTGTTTTCAAAGAATTCAATCACATTTGAAAATCTTTCAAATTGAGATTAAAAAGTAAAATTGATATAAGGGAGGGAGTATAATTATACATACATACTTAGTGGTTGACAAATAATGACAATTACTTACTATGTCATCATAGGCTGAATTAATCTCAAAGTTTGATGGAAAACCTTGAAATGTTCTATTTCTATTGCAGCGACAAACAACAAGGCTGACAAGGAGTTTTTCATTCCCTTTCATTACTTTTGCACATGTAAAGATGTAAGTCCCACTTCTTGCTCCCATTTTCCATCTTTAAGACCACTTGCCAAAATGGACTCTCTTTTTTTACCATTCTACAAGAGTTGTAAGGGGGGAATGTTATTCAGGCATACTGAAAAGCAGTAAATGAAAGAAATCAGAGTTAGATCCATTTAAACTACTAACCATCTTTACCTTAATCCTTTTAGGCAACCAAATGCAGTACAGTAAGAATCACTAATTATACTACTAACTTTTGGAATTATTTTTCCCCTTCATGACTAACTTCACTATGCAACAGATGAAAGTTAGCGAAGTCATAGTCGAGGATACGAATGTGTCATAGTTTGGGGGGGGGGGGGGGGGGAGGGAGGGGGGATTTAGCATTAAACATGCCAAATCCAAGAGTTTTTTTTTTTTTTTCTTATAGTTTTATTGGAGTATTAAACATTCAATGTATCCATTACATTAGTGTTATTATGTGCATTATATTCAAATTTTAATTTTGAACTTCCAAAAATATTTTATCAAACAGCACAGCAAGAGTGCCTACCTCTCCCTCCTCTTCTATAGTTCTGCGTTCCACAATCAATTAAACTGTACCTGTGTACAAAAGTTCAGCTTACCCTAACAATCTTAACTATAGCTCAAGATGAACCCTACCAAACAAAACCAAATATTTAAACTGATTCAAAAACAAACTGAATCCAAGAGTTCTATGCTTGTGTAAACTCTAGCACAACAAAAACTACAAATACAATGTAGCAAAATTATAATAGTTGTTCAAATCATTTCGTTTGTCACTATAATCAGTTGTGTGTAATCCAAGAATCTGTTTTACACTTGCAGATCAGCTTAACAGAAAATGGTTAAATAAAAACTACATACCGGTGAACTATAAACTTGTTGATCTATCATTAACCAAGTTAAATCAAACATAAATATTATTATGTCTTACCGGATAATTGTGAAAAATATTTGTTCTACTAGATAGAAATATATTATTTTTCTAAGTCTAGGTAACTACTTTCTTATCTAAAAGTCTGAACAAACACAAACTTAAAATAATGAAACAAAAATCAAAGGAATATTACACGGCTTTAGGATAGATCCAAATTACATAAATTTAAAACTAAACGAACAGAACAATCCCAGAGATTGCGAATCTTGAAAGAAACAGACATATAGAACCTAAAAGATAGTGACGAGATCTACAATAATAACTACTATCAGAACAATCATAACCCTAACAAATCTACCCACCAAACCCATAAAGGGAGTACATACACCACATCTATGGCAGTCACCGTCTTCCACCTGGTATGCTCGGTGTAGGTCACAACATCACGAATCACATTTTCCAAGAAAATTTTGAGAACTCCACAAGTCTCCTCATTAATCAAGCCGGTCATGTCATAGTTTTATAAATTCAAGCTTCTATGGAACTAATCTCAAAGTTTATAAAAAAAAATTGTAAATAAAGGAGGTATATAGTTTTTCTACCAAAATTCACATGTCATAGCTATAGAGTAAACCACTGTATGTAAGCATAGTAATTTTCCTGCACAAATAAACAAGTTATAGAATAAAGACACCATATCCAACTACTTACAAATCCTTTGTCTCAGTAAATTGAAAGCTCCAGATGTTCCTAGTAGTGTTATAAAAGTGGCTCTGGAGTTCTGCATCATATATCATTTCTAAAGGGAAATTTTCATCTCTACGGTCCGCCTCTACTTCAGTCTAAAACCAAGCCCCCCGTATTCAAATACAACCCTAAAGTAGTGCCATTCAGAATCATATGGATGCACGATTCATGCAAGGCAACAATACAAGAGGTCTGACTCCGTCTTAGTCTCATGCTACTTTCCTGTATCTAGATTTTGTCACCACTGACAAAAAAACGTATCTAATCCCATTTCAGCAGCTGAGAAGTTTCCATTTGCACCTCACCACTTCACGGATGGTGTAAAGATCGATCAGGTAAGTTTTTAATACATATATATATTAATTATGGGGAAGGTTAAAACATGTAATATTTCTTATATTGTGATGATCATGTAATAGAGTTTCAACGTAAAAGTTTATGTCTAGGCAAATACTCTTAACACGGTGTTGATGCAAAGTTTCTTTTTCCTCTTTATCACATCTCTAATCCCGTTGTTTATATTTTTTTAGTGATCTGCTCCTTTTTCCTTAGTTTCTTCTCATAGTGTGAGATGTCTCATTATATTAATGCTTGCATTAGTAACTGTAGGCATGTCTCATGTCATGAATGTGAATGAAATAGCACTAAAGATGTAAAGCAATGCAAATTTGCATGACGTAGTACTAGACTTCATCATGAATGTCTCTTTCTTAAGGAGTTGGTTTAAAAATATATCATTTTCTATATATGCTTTACTCACTTAGAGACATTGGCTACACTATCATGTAACTAACTATTCCTACCATCATTGGAGAGTGCTTAGATGGTGGTCTCACTTTTAATCATTCAAC
Organism: Hedera helix; assembly: GCA_947179155.2. Taxonomy (NCBI): domain Eukaryota; kingdom Viridiplantae; phylum Streptophyta; class Magnoliopsida; order Apiales; family Araliaceae; genus Hedera; species Hedera helix. The sequence continues at coordinate 13,460,782 of OX359279.1, read as the reverse complement.
TAAGTTTAAAAAATCCTATGAATCTTAAAGAAACTAACAAATGGTGGTTGCAAGTTACTTATAATATAATGTCATGCAGAAAATAATACAAGTATAAATGAAAAGGTAAACTCACTCTTGATTTACTATAAACAATATGGTCAAAATGACACAACAAGACATTGACTTGAAAACCTTTGTTGCAGGTCTCCATTTAAAATTAAATTAGTTAATTTGGCTGGGTTGATTTTACTGTTATTTTGGCTGAGGTGATTTAAATGATTGTGATGTTTCCTAGATTCTCAAGGTTGGTTTGCTCTGTATGCAAATTTGATTCAACAAGACCTTTTATCCCAAACTAGAATGAATCCAATATGAAAGCGTAAAAGAAGAAAGATAATGCATACATTAAAAAGATAAAACAAAAAGAATTGAAATGATAATAATAAAATAAATATAAAAATAATAATAATAATATTCTAAGAAACAGCTACATATATATATATATATATATATATATATATATATATATATAAAATAAATTAATAATAATAATAATAATTAAAAAGAATAACACTAAAATAACTTAGAAATTTAAAATGCTAGAAAGACATAACTGAAGAACGAAAAATAGATGTAAAACAAGCGTTTAAGTTGTAACATCCTACTCAGCCTCCAATATGCATATTGCATTTTCCCACTCACTCCTATCACAGGCCAAGTCTCAAATATATAGCTCCTAACCCATATGTCAAAAACTAAGTAAAAAGAAAATAGCTCCCAAAACCTCCCTCCCCCAAGAAAAAGAAGTTGTAGTGTTGTGTTCTTTTTACATTCCTTTTTGTCTTTTCTAATTTCTTGCATTTTATTTCACAATTCTTTTTTAGAAAAGGGTGTGCAGTAGGTGGAGTGTGAGGGTTTATTTATTTTTTTATTTATTTTGGTGGGAGGGGGGGTGGGAGGGTTTGTTTAAAATTTCTATGAGCATTGCTAAAGCAGTTTTCATTTACGTGTATACTCATATTTTTCTTTTTATTGTAGTTTTTGAGCAAGTTATAAAGAATTCAGTGCGTGGATTATGGGCCCCTCGTAGGATTAATTTAGTTGGTGCTCACATTGATGTTTTTACTAGTGAATGGACACAAAAGGTTACCCTCATTTCCCAAGAAAATACTTAGATGCTCCAGGTTTTCGATTTTATATGAGCTTTAATAATTTTTCTTTATACTTAATCATGTTGATGTCTGTCTTTCTTTTAATATCAAGTGTTGTAAACTTATTTAACAAAAATAGTTCATAATTAAGATGAAAAGGAATACAAGTTGTATTTTATAGAATGACTGTAGTTCTGAGTGTATGTATCTATCTACTAGTGATATTAATATTATTATTTTTTTTTTCTTGCCGCTACAATAAGTTAATATGCAAATTGATGAAGCATGATTGCAAAGGATAAAAAGAGTGGACGATAGATTAGTATTTTTGTTTTTATTTTGAAAATGGTGTTAATTTGATACTTTTTGTAGGATGTTTAAATTTTAATTAATTTTTATGATCATGGATGATGATGTATTTGACATTTTATCCCTTTTATGATTAGGCTGTTTTATCAATATGTATTGTTAAAACTTTAAATGGTTGTGACTTGTGAGTAATTGTTAAATATTTTCTTTCTTTTTTTTTTATAAATAATTTTAATAGTTTGTTTATTAGGTGATTGATATTCGAATTCAGATATCCGAATATTCGAATAATTTATTTATTCGAACAAAAAAATGAAAACAAATATTAGTCGAATATAATTTTGAATACCAAATAAGGATATCCTTTTTAAAATCTATCGAATATCGGATATGAATACGGATAGTGTATTATTTTTTTGGACATGGATATTACTGTATTCAAATTCAGATATATTCATTTACAGACCTAGTTGGGGTTATGTTAATTTAGAACAACATTTTAATAGTCGTTGCACAAAATTATACAAATAAAATGAATGTCTGCTTTATGTATGCCTGCTTGTTGACAGTGATGTTACATTTGTGTTCTTGTTTTCATATTTTAATGTAATATGCTTGACTAAAATTAATTCCATAGTCCCTCTTGGTGCATTTTATTCATTCATTCATTCATGCATTTTATTCATTCATGCATTTATAGTAATTTGTTTCTTTTCAAAAAAATAAAATATGATAAATGATAATTTTGCAACGACATATAAAATTCGTTACGAAAAATAAAAACCTTTCACAAACTGTAACGAAGGGCAAATTTTGTTGCTAAGCATTCATTTTTTGCAACGACAAAAATCGTTTTCGAATGTCTATCAAGAATTGGCAATAAATTGACGAAAAAAGTAAATAGGTGGCTAATTTTTTTTTCCCACCAACGAAATTTTGCAACGACCTATGAAATTCATTACGAAAAATAAAAGACTTTCATAAATTATAACGAATGACATTTTTCGTTGCTAAGTATGCACTTTTAGCAACGATTTTATAAATTGTTGCTCGAAAAATTGTTACCAAATATTCATTTTTTTGTAGTGCTAGAAGAGGATATATATATATATATGATATAGCTGGAGGGTTTTGTTTCAAAGGTTAAAACAAATTAAGTCTATAAGCTACAACGATCCATCTATAGATTGAAGCAAGATTATCAAGGATGGAACATCCGTTTTGATGAGACGATCAAAGAGTTTGATTTTATCAAAAACGAGGATGAACCATGTGTGTACAAGAAGGTTAGTAAGAGTGTTGTGACATTCGTAGTATTATATGTTAATGATATATTACTGATAGAGAATGATGTTCTAATGCTACAGTCGATCAAGATTTGATTGTCTAAACACTTCTCCATGAAGGACTTGGGAGAAACATCCTATATTTTGGGGATAAAAATCTATAGAGATAGATCTAAAAGGATGCTTGACTTGTCCCAAGGAACATACATTAATTCAATGCTAAAGACGTTTAGCATGAAAAATTCTAAGAAAGGGCTCATGCCAATGGGTCCTAGAATACATCTTTCCAAGAAGCAGGCCCCAAAGACAACTGAAGAGAGAGACTGTATGAGTAAGATTCCTTATGTCTCAATAATATGATCTATCATGTACGGGATGATATGTACAAGACTTGATGTTGCTCATGCACTTAGTGTAACAAGCAAATATCAGTCCAATCCTGGAGAAGAACACTTTAAGGTAGTGAAAAATATCCTAAAGTACTTAAGAAGAACTAATGATATATTTCTTATCTACGATGGGTCTGATTTGAAACTAGAGGGCTATACAGACTAAAGTTTTCAAACTGACCGAGATAACAGTAAATCCATTTCAAGTTATATGTTTATTATAAACAGTAGCGTAGTGAGTTGGAAAAGTTTCAAATAGCAAACCGTTGTTGATTCAATGACAAAGGCAGAGTATATAGCTACCAGTGAACCTGCACATGTAGTTATTTGGAGGAAGAAATTTATTACAGAACTTGGAGTGGCTCTGAGCATTCAAGGACTAATGCCTTTATTTTGTGACAACACATGAGCTATTGCACAATCCAAGGAACCTAGGTCTCATCAGAAATCCAAACACGTGTTGCGACGGTTTCATTTGATTGGAGAAATCATTGAAAGAGGATATGTCATCTTGGAGCGCGTAGACTCTCTTGACAACATAGCAGATCCATTACTAAAGTTTTAACTCAACAGTAGTTTGATCATCTCTTAGAGAAGATGTGTATTATATACCGAGGCAATTGACTTTAGTGCAAGTGAGAGATTGAAAATAGTATGCACACAAGCCAATCATCTTTGATATGATGAAGCATATACTTTGTAATTTTATTCATTTATTAATAAAGTTTATTTATACAAAGGTATTTTCTTTATTCATATTTAATAGATGACATTAATTGTGATACACCCATAGTTGTTGAGCAAAGCTTTTAAAATCATGCTAATAAGATCTAAATTCAAGATATCTCAAAACTAAAATTATTCCTAATTGTGGGATTACTAAAATAGTGATTAGTGATCCAGATAGATTAGTACATACTACGCTTACTCTTATGAATAAGATGATTGATCTCATAATCATTTGTGTAGAGACACTAAAGCAAGTATGTAGGTATTTATTAGAGAATAAGTTCACTAAACGTGACTTCCTCAAGGAACTCTTAATGGAGTCTTATTTTCCTGTCAATAGGAGTTCTTTTTGTGATAGTAGTACAAGTAATTCTTGAACTTGAGATCATCATAGTATCTTGTGTATGATGAATTATTTTTTGACATATTTCTTAAAACATTTAGGTGTATCAAAGGGTATGTTCGAGTATATTAAGTTGTGCATGGAGATAGGTGAATGATCAACAAAGAATCTACCACTTCTAGTAAAAGAAGAGAATGTCATATGCTAATCAATAAATGACAACTCGGTAGTCCTTGACCAGTGCAGAATAAAAATTAGAAATTAGTTTCTAATATATATCAATTAGCGTTATTCATTTGAGAATTAAAATACATATAATCAAATAAAATAAGACTTGATAGTAAAATCATGTCTTATATTTGATTAAGACATTGTGAGGTAAAAGCATTGAATTGCACAGTAACTATTTGTTGAATAGGTTCTATTGTGATTAAATGTTGAAATCTTTATTATCTAAAAAGTCATTAATCGCTAAAGGGACTTACCTTTATTATGGAATAAATATTATTTATTTAAATAAATTAAATAGTTTAATTTATTTATATAAATAAGATTAGAATAGTTCTAATTAATTTATTACATAACCGGTTTAATGTGGAGAACCTAAAGGGTCATACCACAAAAGAAAAATAATTATTTAAGAAGTAAATGACATAATTGTAATAATGAATTAAGTATATTTAATTTATACTATGAGGATATAATAAATTGAATAGCTTAATATTTATTATTTAGTATTTTAGAAATACTAATTATAAATTAATAAGATGAGTCTTATTATTATTATTATTATTATTATTATTATTATTATTATTATTATTATTATTATTATTTAGTTCCTAAATGGTTTAGGAATTAATTAATAAGAGTACTCTCATAATTAACAACCCTATTCCTAAAGGTGTTAGGAGGATTGATTATATCTATTCTTAAAGGTCTTATTATAGATTAATGTTATATACACTTTCATAAGTTTTAGGAAAGTACTCATAAGTTCTCTAGATCTAAGAAATTAGAAGAGATAGAAAACTAGGGTTTGTCATCACTCACTTCTTGAATTCTTATTCTTCCTTGGTGGATCACTTCTAGAGGCCAAACATTTGGGTGGCTAATGTTGATCATTGGAATCTAATCGGTGAAATTCAAAAAAGAGGCAAAGGAATTGGAGTTGAACTTATCCCTAAGGAAGCGTAATTCAACAATAGTATAATTCTCTATCTCCTTCTTGTTAATTAATAATTGCGCATAAAGATCGATCCTGAATTATGGTTTATAATAAAAATTTAAAATCTGTTTTAGCATGCTTCCGCTGCTTATCTGCAATTTGATTGTATGTTCTTAGATTATTACAAACCAACACCAATATGCTATGCAGTGTTAGTGAATTAAACATATCAAAAAAATTTAAGTGAATATTAATAACAACATTAACATGCATTCATTTTATTAATCACCAAGTTAATTATATCTTTATTAAAAATGGTGTCTCTTAGTATTTTCATCAAACTATATTACACTCATTACATAGTTCGACAAATCTAGTTAAAGATCCGCTAGTGAGATAAGGATCCTATCGATATAAGTATAACCTTATATGTGCACAATAAACTATAGTTCATTCAATAGGTATATAATTCCTTGTCAATTACATCACCATGTAACTCCTTATTATTTTGCCTCTTAGATTTTTATGATCAAATGTGTGCACATCCAAATCAAAATTATCTAAGTTAAGTCTGACCTAGCACTTCCATATACATGAAGAGAAAAACACTGTCCTTGTGCGTGCACAACAAAATAGTATTGTTCAATTCCTTATAAACGTCCAATATGATAAAACAACATCTCAAATAATCAATATAAGCCTTGTGTGTGCACACCAAATGTATATTGAGTATTTGATACTTTATCATTTTATCATGCTAGAAGGCGACATTTGATATTCTAAATATATTTGAACGTTTCAACTTAATATATTTTTCTTTGAGGGGTTTGTTATTAATTGTATCATCTTGTTTTGCGTGCATGCACACATATATATAAAATACGCATCATATTATTTAACATGCAAAGCATGTTTGATATATGCCCTCAAGATATATGCCCTCAAGTCAATCACATTTGATGTGATACACATATACTTTGTAATCTTATTCGATTTACTAATAAAAGTATCAAGGCATTTCATTATTTATGATTAATTGACTGAATTAATTAAGTGGATAAACCTATAGTTTTTTAGCAATACTTTGAAAACCATGATGAGGATCATGTTAATGAGATCTAAATTCAAGATAGCTCAAAAATAAAATGTTCATAATCGTGGGATCACTAAAATGGGGATTAGTGAATTCAAATATATTAGTACATACTATGTTTGCTCTTATGAAGAGAATGATTGATCTCATAATCATTTGTGTAGAGACACTAAAATAAGTATGTAGGTGCTTATTAGAGAATAAGTTCATTGAACGTGACTCGTTCAAGGAACACCTAATGAAGTTTTACTTATTTGTCAATAGGAGTTCCTTTTGTGATAGTAGTACAAGTGATCCTTAGACTTGATATCATTATAGTACCTTATGTATGATGAGTTATACTTTGAAATATTCCTTAAGTGTGACGCCCCCAAATCACTATACTTGTTATCGCTGACCTGGTGCTCACTATAAATGCTAAATCATTAGGTTTATAGATGATTCCATTTATTCATAGACAAAGTTCTCATCTTAATTCCAAAAGATCTTTCATTATTTTTTATCAAGTCCTTGTAATCGATACAAGAGACTTAATATTCAATCATAACATTTTATCCTTAATATTTAAATATTTTATAACTTTACATATTCCAACGTCCACGGCATTAAATCATTAGGACGGCTCTTGGGAATAGAGAATCTCGCGGTGAATGTTTGTATCTTCACCCGATGATAAATTTTTGCATCTTTATCCGTGACAAATAGTTGTATCTTTGTCCAGTGCAAAATTCTCTTTCCGTACAGAACATTACCCAACTAGTTAAAACCCTCATTCGAAACATATTTGTTTATAGTGATATCTCTTTATATTAATAATCATACTTATTCGACATTCAGAATAGTAATACCGAGTTATACCTGGTTTCGAGGAACCTTAACGATAGATTTGACTAGTCAACATCGCTTAGTTTTGTCTCGTATATAAAGCACTCACAAGTTATTTACCGATCGTCATCCAGATAAATAGATCATTATTAATACGGTGTTAAGTTTTAACAATTCTAAGTTTAATCAAAGTAAAGACATAACAATAGAATGTGATAAAATCTGATAATATTTATATAATATTCGGTTACATGTGTGAAACTTGTTCTTATTACAAAATCTCATTATGACTACGGTTAAGAACAGTTAAGGAAAGTAAAAAACTAGTTTACACATTTCTTATTTCCTTTCTTTTTTGAGCCAGAGCTATTTGGTATGTCTGCAATTTAGGTTTATGCAAGGGTGAACTAAGATGCTCAGAAAGTCTTAAACACATAGTATATAAGTGAACTCACACCGATATAGATTGTAAGAATTCATGGCACAACAATTGATATAACAAATGTTCTTCACATAGTAAGACTGAGTGATGGTTAGACCTTGAACTGTTCTTTGTCTTTCGACTTAGAACCTTTTACAGTGGATATAGAAAGGGGATCAACCTAACGACATCATATGTTATGCATAACATACTATACACTGGACTAATTACGAACAGTGATACATACTTGTTCATCTCAGTTTACTTAACATGTCAGGATCATCCCAAGATAACTTGGTTTGATATAATAAAGCATGATTCGAAATATATCGTGACTAAGCATTTCATTTTTCAAGTTATGCCGAAACAAGAAGCAATAACTCATATATTAAAGATTTATAACATGTTTCTTGTAAAAAATGTATAAATCACATAAAAAGCAAGTAAACAAATATTAAGGATAGAAAACTTACCTTAAGCACAATTTTGGGTTTTACGGTAATCGTTTAAAGCGCCTATATAAAGGGTTTCGCGTACCGAATGTTAGTTCATCAAATTTTCTTGTTCCATAACTTTTTTTTATACCTAAACTAGACTATTTTCATTGGCAGAATGTTTAGGTGGCTTGGCTAACTCAAAATCTTGTACAAGGATCCGAGGGCCCTTAATTATTTTTAACTTTGACGTCGTTTCCAGTAACTATCATAAATTTTTCATACGAACACATTTTGAAGTGAATCTTGAGTCTAAATTGCTTATAATTTCATGATCTAAAACTTTCATTTGTATTGCTAAGGCAAATTCAGATTTTAAGTTTTTGGATTTTAGCAAAAACAGTTAGTGAGCATGTTTTGAGCAACATTTTTAGGGTTAACCATGTGAAACATGGTACCGCTTGCTTTAACTCTGTAAGAAATCATGTTATAAGACTCAATAACACTTTTTAACATAAAAATAATAAATCATAAACCTTTACGTAGAAAGATTCATGACTTTTGCTCAAGAATACACGAAGAATACGAAGAACGGATAAACCGTACATGGTAACAACTATGTTCTTGAGCTTTTGGTTTTCGTACTTGAAATAATTTGAGCATTATAATTGCTTACATAAGTGATTATTACACTTTATAATTGACAAAATTTGGTCATTATAACGGCTTGCATAATTGATTAAAATAATTTATAAAAATGGTCAAGAAGATATGAAGAACACGGAGAATGGATAAACCGTACATGGTACGATGTATGTTTAATGAGCTTTAACTACGAATTGAAATTCGAAATTATACAAAAAATGTAGAAAGGCTCAAGAACACGTGAAGAACACGGAGAACGACAACGTACATGGCTACGACTCGCGTTCTTAAGCTTTTGAAAAATTAAAGACGAAAGAAAAATCGAACATAATAACTTTTAAAGATTGTACCTTTGGTGTTTGCAAGTTTTAACTATTTCTTTACAATTTTCAATACTTGAATTATAACTATGTAGAATATATAGAGAGAGAGTATTTCTGCTCTAGATTGTGCTCTTGAAAAAGATGAGAAAAATGAAGAGCTTAGCTTCCTATTTATAGAAAAACCAAGTTTCATTAATCGCATTTTTACCCTGGCTTATTATTCTTTGCACCCTAAACTTTACTTACTTTTTCTCCACCAAGCGACATCATCATGATGACGTCATCTTTGTGCTTCTTTAAGGATGATGTCATGCTTACATCATGCTTGCATCATCCTTTCATGTGATTGGTCGAAAAATGTTCACCTGGATTGTTGGTTTGGTTTCCTTGATTCTGATTAGTCCATTTTTGATTTTTAGTTTCTGTAATCGTGTTAGTTCTTTTCCAGTTAGTGTAATCGTGCTAGTTTTCCCTAGTTTGGTTACACTAACTTAGTTACACATAACCTAGTTTGATTTCAACTAATTAATTAAATAGTATATTACATTAGTATTTATACGTATTTCCTACGTATAATACACCGTATAATATTTGTATTCTACTTGTATTATACCTCGTATTAATCTCATATAATCTTCTATATAATTGTTATATTTATACATTCCTGTATACTTTTATTATTCTTTGTATTCCTTCTGTATTTGCTACGTATTCGTTCCCTATACGTGAATAGTATTCTCCCAAAATTATTTTAGGTAAAAAATTTATTGGTAAAAATGCATCTACCGTAAATAAAAACGCTACTCAGGAATGTGAATTTTTAAAATTCGAAAGAAAGTTTTTCGAATGAATAGTATTTTACACGTTTTTTGAGTAAAACTTTTATTGGCTAAATAACATTTATACTTCATATAAATGCTATTTCGTGAAATGTAAAAAGTCAAAACGTCGAAAAGAACAGTCAGAAAGACAACAAATGTTTTCTCATTAATCGTGCATTTTTCATCTTTTTTCCCAGAAAATTTTATTGGTTCCCTGACATCTAAACCTCATATTAACACTAGGTTGTGAAATATGAGAAGTTCTACAAATGAAAGAAACAGTCAAACGAATGAAAAGTATTTCCTCATGAATATTACTTTTATACGTTTTTTGAGAAAAAAAACTTTTACTGACTATTTCGTGTTTTCAAAGCGTGAGAAGGATGAATCTTAAAATGGAATGTCAATTTAACCTTCACATTTTGCTCAAGGGCCTAAATTATTTTCTAAGGTTTAGACCCTAGGGTTTAACTTTTTTAAAAAATTTAGGTTTTTGCCCTAAATTGACTTTTGATTTTTAATAAGTGCTAAGGTTAACTACTCAAACCAAAACACAAAATCCTACACATAGATAATTCACATAGCACATTTAAAAGCTCAATTCAAGCTTTATTATTCACATAACACAAATTAGGTTAAAGATTTGTAACCTCTTAGTTGTATACGATCGTAGCTTCGAGTCGTATTTTGTCTTTAAGATAGCTCAAGGTATGCTTGGACAATCGTTCTTGTAATGCCTCCAAATTCAGATACATGTACCTCGAATCTGGTGCTTTATGATCCAACTCACACAACAAACTAATATCATCTAAATGCGGAATAATAAGAAATATTTACATTGAGATAACATAAATATCTACGTCCCAAGTCTCGCAACCGTTACTAGTACATACATCACTTAAAATATTCATTACAAGCATAAGTCTTAATATAATAGCAAATAAAATTGACTACCACGTCTAGATAAGGCTACTCAGCAACTTTGCCTTTGTCCTTTCCTGAACCAGTTCCTTGCTCAGGCTTAACTGTAATGTTTAAGGGATGCAAAGGTGAGCAACAAGTTTGCTCAGCAAGTATATAAAAAAATTAATAGTAAGCATTTATGTGCGGGAATTCATATATTAATGGATATAACAATAATAAAAGCTCAGGAATTGAATAAATGAATTTTGAACAGTAAAGTGTCAAAAGTTTCAATTCATGTCATTTATATTACTAGAAAGTCACTATGGACTGAAGAATATATATGAAATCAAGAATTTCAATAATTCCGGACAAATAAATATATTATACTGAGAGGTCACTATGGACCATGAACACATGCTGGAATTAACAGTATTTCACTGAAAATTCACAATAATAAACAAGTACAATAGGTAATCAGTCTAAAGTACCCTATTTTATACATAACACTCAGACATGCTATTCGCGCGCGTGTCGGTTTCCCGACATAAAATAATTCTTCATCTCAGCATACTATAAGAGTCATCACCAAGGCAATCAGTTTGGATGGCTTTCTCAAAAATATGATTGATTAATAATCAATCTTATTATTGGTATAGCCGATACAAATGGCATATACATGCATCTTAACACGACTGGGAACAATTAATAATTTCAATGTTCGCAACTCAGGTTCGAATAATCGTTCAAGGATATAATCATGATATTATGTCAAGTTTTAGAGATAATAAATTTAATCTTTGCAATACAGATAAACAGGAATTAATCCATCAGATAATTTTACTTGTACGAATTGATAAAAGTACAAGTTAAAGTACTTGTCTGGATCGTCGACTCTATAGGACTGTAACTCCTTATCCTTTGAACAACCTATGTTCAACATATTCGTCTAACGGTTAAATTCTATTAACCTTCACATAATAATCTAATAGGTTTAACTTACAAATTCTATATAACTTGGACTCTTCAAATCGTTACCCATATAATTTAAAAAAAAAACTATTTATGTATACCTTATTGTTTCTCACATTCATTCATTAATTATTAAATAACACTTCGCATTATTCTATTTGTTTCACAGCAAAATGATCTCACCATATTTGTTTATGACTTATTATTACATTCTTTGAACACCCTTTATTAATCCACAAATAAAATAATTTAAGTTATCATTTTATTTGTTTAATTTTCAATTAGAGTAACCTTTACTCTTATTTTAATTTAATTATGCTTCACAATTAAAAAAAAATCATAATATTATTTTAATTGTTCATCCTTTAATAATTCACAATCAAAATAATTGTTAACAATATTTAATTACATTTGCTTTATTGGTTTACAATTAAAATAATTCTTAATATTATTTCAATTGTTTAGTTTCATTAATTCACAATTAAAATAACTCATAATTTTTATTTTAATTGCTTATGTATTATGAATCCACAATTAAAATAGTCCTTTATTACAATTTTAATTATGTAAATAATCTTTATTATTAACTCACAAATAAAATAAATTTTCATTATTATTTTATTCGTTTAATGTTAACTCACAAATAAAATAAATTTTAAAGTATTACTTTATTTGTTTAATATTATTTAATCAACTTACAAATAAAATAATTTTAAAGTATTATTTTATTTTTTTAATATTATTTTAATTAACTCACAAATAAAATAATTATTAAGTATTATTTTATTTGTTTGATAATATTTAATTAATTCACAAATAAAATAATTATAAAGTATTATTTTATATTTTTAATAATATGTTAATTAAATTACAAATAAAATAATTTTTAATTATTTTATTTGTTTATTATTATTTATTAATATTTTTAATTATTATTATAATTAAAAAGAAAACTCTTTTTTTTTCGTGACCGGGTTGACCCGGTCAACTGACTCGATTTGACCGGCCCAGTCAACGGCTGACCATGACCGGTGTTGCAGCGCCCGGTTTAATGCCCAGGGCCGGCGTTGCAGCGCCCATAAGCAGAATGCAAAAAAAAAAAATCTCAGATTTCGTTTTCCTACCTTTTTTGATTTAATCCGTCATATATTGCTCATTTTAAATCCAAATTGGTCCAAATTAGTTTTGTTGTTTCATAAACTCATAACTCTTCAACATTCCAACTTTTTTATTATTTTTAAAAATATTTATCTAACAAAAAATATTGCTTTTTTCAAGATAAAGTTTCATTTGAACATCCTTTTACAAAAAAAATCACTATAAATTCATTTTAGCTCCATTTTTGTTCGTTCCACTTGAAAAATCTTCGTATTTCATAGAACTACAATTTACAATTTTTAGATCATGCAAATGAGTTACACATTTTATTCCATTTTTACCCAAACCACATATTTTTATTATGATAATTAGGGTTTTCATGCTTACACATATTCCTTTTGCTCCTTTAGATATAAAACACATGTAAACACATACTAATCATATATACACCTTCACAACTCCTTTCTCATGCATTTGGAATCCACAAAAATTTCTACACACAACATTCTATTACATCTAAACATAAATTTTACATATCTAGCTACAATATGCTATATAAAAAAATACTTAGAGTTAAAAGTTGTTTATACCTTCTAGTAGCTTTCCTCCTCCTAGAAATAAACTTGAGCTAGTTCTCCACCTTCTCATCTTTGCTAGATCACACTTGAACCAACAATTTACAATAGTTTCTCTAGATTTTCTTATTTTTTCTCTCTTACTCTCTCTATAGCTTATTTACTTAGCCAAATTCTAGCAACCTTTGCAAATGAAATAAGATAAGCCTATTTATAGGTAAATTCAATATACATATACATGTATCAATACATGTACAAATACATGTATAAAATATACCTAATTGGTTATTATCCATCCACCAAGCTATTAACCAATGGATTAATAATAGTTGGTGAAATGTTGTCAAATTTTTTCTAATTTAGGGCTTAACACCATGCCTTCTTTAATTATACCATCACATGCACATTTATTACCCAAAATCAGCATTCTAGGCTTACAGGGAGGGGAGGGTTCGGACAAGACTTATGTATATATATATTATGTTTTTTTTTTAAAACATGCATGCATATATATATATATATATATATATATATATATATATATATATACACACACTAACTTATATATCCTTACATATATATATTCACATACACACCCATGTCAACACCAAACATAACACCTTGGGCCAACTCAATCGAATTATCATTGGTCCACTAATTAACTTTAGTTTGGGTCATGCACATTTAATTCTATTAGGTTCAAAATTAACCTCATTCACTTTGAACTTTAATATCTAACATATTGGACCATGCCAAATGACATTTATAATGTCCATATTGAATTCAAATATTAAATCTTAATAATCCATTTAATTATTTCATCACCCTACCATTAATTTAATAATTTAATTAATTAGTTCATCTTACCAATTATGCCACACAGGGCATATAACATAAATTTAAATTAATTAAGTTTATCATCATCATCACTTTCTTGATTACTTATCACATGTTAAATCATTAATACATACATAAATGTATGAGCACACAAGTAATTTTTCAAGTAATTAATTAATTTCATTAATATAAACATTTACAATTTCTCGGATATTACAGTTCTTAAGTTTTGAATTGACAACCTTAGTTAGATCTTGTCATATCATTTTTGAAATATTTAGGATATTACATTAAGACCTTTAGGGTATATCACAGAGTATGATCGAGTATAATAAGTTATACATGGAGGTAGGATAATAGTCAACAAATGATTTACCATTTTTAGTAAAGGATGAGAATGTCCTATGTAATTCGATAAATGACAACTTAGAAATCCTTGTTCAAGGTGAAATAAAAATTAGAAATGAGTTTCTAAATTACATTAGAGTTGCACATTTGAGAATTGAAATGCATATAATTAAATAAAACTTGACAGAAATTTCATATCTTAAATTTAATTGGGACATTATGTGGTAGAATAATTGAATTGTATGGTAACTATTCGCTAAAATGTTCTATTATGATCAAATGTTGAAATCTATATTATCTGCAATGTCGATTAATCACTAAGTGGGCCTACCTTATTGTGGAATAAATATTTATTCTGAATTAAAGAGTTAATTCGTAATAAATGAATTAGAATTGTTCTAATTTATTTATTATACAACCGATTTAATATAGAGAACCTAAAGAGTCACACCGCAAAAGAGTAATATTTATTTTAGAAGTAGATGATATAATCGTAATAATAAATTAAGTATATTTAATTTATATTATGGTGACAGAATAAATTAAATAACTTAATATTTATAGTTTAGTATTTTAGAAATATTAATTATAAATTAATAAGAGGAGTCTTATTATTATTACTATTATTTAGTTCCTAGATGGTTTATGAATTAATTAATAAATAATAGTATTATTATAAATAATTAAGTTTTTAAATAGTTTAGGAGGGTTGATTATATCTATAAATAAGAGGAGTCTTATCATAAATTAAGGTTACACACTCTTTTCAGAAGAATTGGAAGAATACTTCATAATTATCTACATCTAAGGAGTTAGAGAGAGAGGGAGAGAAATTAAAATCAACTTCTTTAATTCATAGATCTCTTGGTGGATCACCTCTAGAGGCTTCACATTTGGGGACCTAACATTGATCCATGGAATCTAATCAATGAATTTGGAAAAGAACGCGAATGATTAAAGGGAGGTAAACTTGTACATGTGGAAGATTGGTTCTACAAAGGTATAAATTCTCTATCTCTTTCATGATTAATTAATAGCTATGCATAAAGGTCGATCCTGGTAATGGTTTATAAAATTTTAAATTCTGATTTTACCATACATCCGCTACTATTGTGTAATTTGATTGCATGTTCATGGATATTATAAACCAACAAAACGTTCTGCCCAAATTTTATTTTTGCTTTCTGGGTTGGGTCGGGTCGGATTGGTCCGGACCTAGTTTTCTTTTCAAATATAAGTTGAATAAGTGCAAAATGAATATGTTTGTATAATAAACCAAGTTGTATAGATTATATTAATGACTAATTGGTAGAGAAATATTTAAAATAAACACTAAGGTTAAAACAAATAAAATTAAATAATTTGTACTGTTTGAAGATTTTTAAAATATTATTAAATCATTAATAATATTAGTAAGTGATTAAAATATTATTAAATAGTCTATAATATTAGTAAGTGACTAAATTGTTATTATATGATTAATAACAATAGAAAATGATTAAAATATTGTTAAATGATTAATAATATTAGTAAGGATTAAAATACTATTAAATGATTAATTATATTAGTTAAGAATTAAAATATTATTAAATGGTTAACAATATTAGTAAGTGATTAAATAATTAATAATATTAGTAAATAATTAAAATATTATTAAATGGTTAAAAATATTAAGGTAGTGATTAAAATGATATTAAATGATTAATAATATGTAACGACCCCGAAATTTGACCAATCTTATTACCTTAAATTTCATATTAATTATACATTATCTTCCTTAACGTCCAAATTTCGGTTCGTTAATAATCTTTACTCACCTTATTTAAACCCTTAATTTGTTTTATAAATCATCAATTACCAATTTTTTTGGTATAAATTTTTCTTTTTCTCAATTCAATCATTATATTAAAATATTTGTACATTTAAAAAAAAAACTTAATTTTTTGATCCTACTCCCTGGATCGTAACCTTTACTTTTTCTTTCTATTACCATCATCATAAATCTCAACACTCATAATTTAATATTGATCATATCCATACAAATTCTCTTTGTTTCATAATTGAATATATAATACCCTTTATTGTAACAATTATCTTGAACAATCACATTTCACATTTTAACTCTATTCATCCTAACTGGATCCAACATATAAGTAAATGTATACCATGTATCATTATAAACTTGACAAATTTATCCACATAGAATTATAATATAATAACAACATTCATAACCTTCTAGGTTATTCCATCTTTAATGTAATCTGATACTCCTGAAATTCATTTCTTTACCTGCAAAAGTGTATTTTAAGCAAGTAATGAGCACAACGGCTCAGCAAGTTCAACAGTTAACACATTTCATGCTTCACGTAGCACATACCGTTAATTATATTAATCTCTTCCCGTAAAATATTAATATAAATTAATCTCAATTATCTTCAATACGGACAATCCGGCTCATCGGATAAAATTTAGCATATTCGGTTGTCCGGATTTTCATTTATTCATTTTCTAACTTTTAAATTTAATAGATTAATATTTAAAACATTTAAATATTAATCTCCAATATTTAATATTTTTACAAAAATATTAAATTTATTGCCCAAATATCATTTCTATATTTTTAGTATTTTTCTATAATTTTCTAAAATTTTTAAACATTTATTTCAATTAAAAATAATTTTTGGGGGCATTTTGGTCATTTCTGTGCCCTTAGGGACACAACCGGAATTTTTCGGAAAGCCCAGGGGCATTTTCGTAATTTCCGCGACCTTAGGGACTCGTTCGGTATTTTCCAGAAAGACAGGGGGTAAAACCGTAATTTCGAAGGCTAAGGGACACGTTCGGTATTTCTTAAAAAGGTCAGGGGCACGCTGGTAATTAACCAACGTGACGACCACCGCGCATTGCGCGCGGCCCTTCCTGCGCCAGCCAAACTACGTCGTTTGGCTTGGCGGTGACCCAAATATAGCCGCGCATAGCGCGACCCTGCCCCAACTGCTCTTAAACGACGCCGTTTTGTGCCCAGCGTCCGGAAAAAATGGCTACCGTGCCATACGCGGCAGCCTGAAATTTCTTCTTTTTGTTCCAGTAACAGTGAACCAACTAAGCAAAAATACACCATTTTTGCACAAATTTCCAACAACATAAACACTCCAAAAATTATATAATTCATAGATATACATCCTAAAATTATTTAGAATAATTATTTTAATTATTTACAATTTTTTCACACAATTCTTTTATTAACAAAAATACACAAAATAAATCAAATAATTAATTTTTATACCTTCAAAGCTTGATTATCCTTCCATGAAAGCACCAAATAATTTCCTCTCTTCTTGGTTGGCTCATGGAATTTTCACGGTGGTCATGGTGGTTGCCGTCTACGGTGGAAGAAGGGAGAGAGTTGTGTTTCTTCCTTTTTCTTTTCTTTCCTTATCTTGCTTATTCCTTTTATAATCACCAAAAGCAACATACCAAATTTTTTAAACATAAAAGCCACCCCACCGACTTATCATGCCACCGACTTATAAGTTGGTTGGTAAAAATTATGCATAAATAAAGTATTTTTATACATTACGTAATATTTCGTGTAATAAATATTTTATATAATGTATATAAAATATTTATTTTAATTCACCAAAAATCATAACATGATTTATAATTAATATTAATACATCTTTTGAGTACTTTTTTGATAAATTTTGTACACGCATAATGACATGCATGTACTTATTTGAGGTAATTATACCTCCAAAAATCATAAAATAATTCATATAACATATAAAAATTATTTTTCATAATTTTTCACTTCATTATTTGGACAATATTTTACACTAACATGTTCACGTTTCTGAAATATTATTTTTCATAAAAGTCATAATAATTTCATTATACATAAATATAATTTTTATTAACTTAAAACATTCATTTTTCCTCATTTATTTTCATTTCTTTAATATTTACATTAACTTCTTTATATATAAATTATATAATTTAATATTATGTAATTTATATATTTACATTTTCCTTTCTTAAATAATTTCTTAAATTCCTCCAAAATTATACATTTAGTAACCCTCTCATTAATTTAATTTTCTTATATAAATTATATAATTATTCTTATATAATTTATATAATTATAATTTCATTCATACATCACTTTAATTTTCTTATATAAATTATATAATTTATTATTATATAATTTATATAATTACATTTCTTCTCAATTAATTTCTAAATTTCCACCATAATTCTTGATTAAATCTAAAATCAATAATTGCAATTTTATTAACTTCCTCATCCACTTTTTATTTAAAATTGGATTAATTTAATTATTAATCCCTTAATTTTCATAATTAATAACACTTATAATTACCACAATTAAACATAACACATTTATATATACAAATGTATATATATAGATATCTAATTCATACATTTCACATTACCACATAATATCATTTAATTTCTATACATCCACAACCATTTCTAAATATCAATAATTTCATCAAAGTTTCTCTTATTTTTCATAAATTGTTTTTAAATAATTTATTTATTTTTTAATTATTTTTATTCAATCACCATTTGTCATCATCTTTATACTGGTTTAATTTTCCAATTAAATTCCTTCACACACTTTAATTCACTTACATCATAAATAATTTAAAAAACTTTGATAATTTTATTTATTAAATTCTTATTTAATTTTATTAAAGAAATTCTGAAAATTTGGATCCTCACATAATATTAGTAAATGATTAAAATGTTATTAAAAGATTAACAACATTAGTAAAGGATTAAAATGTTATTCAATGATTAATAATATTAATAAAGGATTAAAATATTATTAAATAGTTAATAATATTAGTAAGTGATTAAAATGTTATTAACTGGTTAATAATATTAGTAAGTGATTAAAATGTTATTAAATGATTAATAACATTAGTAACTGATTAAAATGTTATTAAATGGTTAATAACATTAGTAAGTGATTAAAATGCTATGAAATGGTTAATAATATTAGTAAGTGATTAAAATGCTATTGATGAAAAATAATATTAGTAACTGATTAAAATGTTATTAAATGATTAATAAAATTAGTAAGTGATTAAAATGTTATTAAATTGTTAATAATATTAGTAAGTGATTATAATTTTATTAAATTATTAATAATATTAGTAAATGATGAACATATTATTAAATGGTTACTAGTATTCATAAGTGATTAAAATATTTTTAAATGGTTAACAATATTAGTAAAGGAATAAAATATTATTAAATAATTAATAATATTAGTAAATGATTAAAATATTATTAAATGGTTGATAATATTAGTAAATGATCAAAATGTTTTTAAATTATTAATAATATCTGTAAATGATTAAATTATTATTAAATGGTTAATAACATTAGTAAGTGATTAAAATGCTATTAAATGATTAATAATATTAGTGAATGATTAAAATTTTATTAAAT
Source organism: Hedera helix (assembly GCA_947179155.2). Classification (NCBI taxonomy): domain Eukaryota; kingdom Viridiplantae; phylum Streptophyta; class Magnoliopsida; order Apiales; family Araliaceae; genus Hedera; species Hedera helix. Next base: position 13,440,655 of record OX359279.1, on the reverse strand, counting down.
GATTAACAATACTAGTAAAGGATTAAAATGTTATTCAATGATTAATAATATTAGTAAATGATTAAAATATTATTAAATGGTTAATAATATTAGTAAGTGATTAAAATGTTATTAAATGATTAATAATATTAGTAATTGATTAAAATATTATTAAATGGTTAATAATATTAGTAAGTGATTAAAATATTATTAAATGGTTAATAATATTAGTAAGTGAATAAATGCTATTAATGATTAATAATATTAGTAACTGATTAAAATGTTATTAAATGGTTAATAATATTAGTAAGTGATTAAAATATTATTAAATTGTTAATAATATTAGTAAGTGTTTACAATTTTATTAAATGATTAATAATATTAGTAAAGGATTAAATTGTTATTAAATGGTTAATAGTATTAGTAAGTGATTAGAATGTTATTAAATGGTTAATAATATTAGTAAATGATTAAAATCTTATTAAATGAATAATAATATTTGTAAGGGATTAAAATATTTTTAATTGGTAATAATATTAGTAAAGGATTAAAATATTTTTAAATTGTTAATAATATTAGTAAATGATTAAAATATTATTCAGTGGTTAATAGTATTAGTAAGTGATTAAAGTGTTATTAAATGATTAATAATATTAGTAAGGGATTAAAATATTATTAAATAATTAATAATATTAAGTTATTGATTAAAATGTTATTAAATGATTAATAATATTAGTAAAGGATTAAAATGATATTAAATGATTAACAATATTAGTAAATGATTAAAATGTTATTAAATGTTTAATAATATTAGTAAAAGATTAAAATATTATTGAATTGTTAATAATTTTATTTAGTGATTAAAATGTTATTAAATGATTTATAATATTAGTAAATGATTAAAATAATATTAAATGGTTAATGATATTAGTAAGTGATTAAAATATTATTAAATGTTTAATAATATTAGTAAGTGATTAAAATGTTATTAAATGATTTATAATATTTGTAAAGGATTAAAACGTTATTAAATGGTTAATAATATTAGTAAGTGATTAAAATATTATTAAATGATTAATAATATTAGTAAAGGATTAAAATGTTATTAAATGATTAATAAAATTAGTAAAGGATTAAAATGTTATTAAATGGTTAATAACAATAGTAATTGCTTAAAATGCTATTAAATGAATAATAATATTTGTAAGGGATTAAAAAGTTTTTAAATAATTAAGAATATTCGTAAAGGATTAAAATATTATTAAATGGTTTACAATATTAGTACATGATTAAAATATTATTAAATTATTTATAATATTAATAAACGATTAAAATGTTATTAAATGATTAATAATATTAGTAAATAATTAAAATACTATTAAATGGTTAATAATATTAGTAAGTGATCATAATGTTATTCAATGGTTAATACTTTTAGTAAGTGATTAAAATGTTATTAAATGATTAATAATATTAGTAAATGATTAAAATGTTATTAAATAGTTAATAATATTGGTAAGTGATTAAAATGTTATTAAATGATTAATAAAGTTAATAAAGAATTAAAATGTTATTAAATTGTTAATATTATTAGTAAGTGATTAAAATGTTATTAAATGATTAATAATATTAGTAAAGTATTAAAATGTTATTAAATGATTAATAATATTATTAATGGATTAAAATATTATTAAATGGTTAATAATATTAGTAAAGGGTTCAACTATTATTAAATTATTAGTAATATTAGTAAATGATTAAAATATTATTAAATGATTAATAATATTTGTATGCGGTTAATAAATTATCAAAGATTAATAATATGAAGTGTTTGGTACATTATTAAATGTTTGAAACATTAAGTTATGTAAAAAAAAAAAGTTTAATTGACTTAAACCATGGTAAAAAGTCTATTAGTGACTAATTATTGGACTAACTTATTAAATGCAGGTTGTATGAAGAACGTGTAGTGATGGTGTAGCAGGATGAACGCATCAGGCAAGTTTTTCAGTATTATGTGATATTCTTGAGAACGTGTTGTTATGTTCATTGTTATGCTACAATGTTATATTAAATTGTTATATGAAGCGATATAGATGTTATATGTGTTATGTGAAATCACTAAATATGATTTTTGGGAAATACATGAAAAGCATGAGGTATAATTACATGAGACGGTATATAAGAACAGAGAAGCATGTATAAAATGTCATACGTGGATTTATTCCTAAACAAGCATGATGCATGAACTAAGTGTTATGTGATAATTGTTAGACTCGTTAAGCCGTTGTGCTTACTCTCGCTTTAAAACCAACATTTTAGCTAGGTACGGGATAGCCGAGCAGTACAGAGCAAGGAACGTGCAAAGCATAATGAATCTGTAGCGACCCCGAAATCCCATCATTTACTAATGACAATTTCGTGTGCTAAAACATACATTTATCCTTCAAAATCATTTATTTGACCATAATACGGTCCATAAATCTGTTTATTTATCTTACCTTCATTACATGTCTCAGAGTCATAACCTTCAATTTCCTTGCGCTATAACTCAGATCATATACACATAAGTTATAATCTAGTCTATTACATTTTTAAAACTGTTATGATTTACATGACAGAACCTGTGAATAATTTCACCATTAGTTTATCTATACATACTCCTGCTCACCTCATACTTGTTCGATACATGCAAGTTTCATTATATAACATACTCGACTTATAATAATACATTAACCTTATCTCTTTTTATAACATTTCTTAGGACAATTTACATTCATCGCTATCACTATGGATTTACAAACCATTCATTTCTTATTACTATCATAGTTTACATTTAACCGATTTACATGCACACTACCCAAATACATGTACAAATTTCTTTCACGCTTATCCATACATTCACATTCTTTTACCTTTAACTTAACCTAAACCTCCGATTTTCTCGTACTGTACCTGAAAATGTTAATTCATACCAAGGGTGAGCACAAAGGCTAAGTAAGTCAATCAAATAATACCTTTCATGCTTACAATTTATATTTATGCGTTATGCATCATTTACTTTACCATGCTATGCATAAATGTCACGTATTTCACGGAGTGCACAATTCGAATCTTTACTATCACATAGTTCACATAGAACAATTATTACATTTAAGTCTGAAAAACTTGTCTGATCTACATTTATTTACTTAACCTTTACGCTTCTTTAATCGTCTGTCATAACCATCTTGTCGGTTTGCTAATCCAAGTTTTATCTGTAAACATACAACCTATATATCATTATAGGATCATAAAATTTTACATAATTCCTTTTACATAAACCATAAATATTAGACCATTAGTCTCTATTCATTTCACTTTTGATGTATTATATCTTACGTAAGTTAATAATACATCATAACTCGTTCTCAACCTTTTCATAAATCATAACATGTTTTGACTTAGCTTTAAGCATGTTATTTATGCCATTATTTAGTTCAATAAACCTTATCACCCTTTACATTGGCCATTTTTATCTATCTAGGGTTTTACATAGCTTATCATTGTGACGACCCCAAATCCGGGTCCCTTGAACCTCGGATCCGGTTCAACACTAATACTACCTTTTTCTTATTGTTCACGAATTACAATAATATTATAATTGCTAAATAATCATTTATTTATAATTTTACAACATCTCTTTCTATTCCAGAATTGCAATCTTTATACCTTCCTAGTGTAACGACCCCGAAATTCGACCCACTTTATTTCCTTAAATCTTGTATTTAATAAACATTATTTTCATTACGTCCAAATTTCGGTTCGTTAATAATTTTTAATCACATTCTTTTATCCATTAAATTGATTTTAAAAACATAAAGTACCAATTTTTCGGTATAAAATTTTTCTTTTTCTTTTAGTCATTGCTTTAAATTAATTGGATATTAAAAATCCTTACATTTCGATCCTAGTCCCCGGATCGCAACCTTAACTTATTCTTTCTCTTACCAGTATCATATTTCTCAACATTTCAAATTTAATGTTGATTATAAATCCCTAATTATTTCTTTATTTCATAATTCATAATTAACCATTGAATAGTCTCTATCGTAATATTTATCTATTACCATCACAGTTCAAAATTTAACTTTACAAATTCTGTCTGGATTTGACATATACGTATATATATCACATTAATACCACCTTTTGTACATGCATACATCACGTCAATACAAGCTTTGCGAATGTATTCCTATTGAATCATAATATAAACATATAATAATAATGTTCACAATTCTTTTAGGAAAATCCGTCTCTACAAAATCTGATATTCTCGAAATTCATTTTTTTCCTGCAAAAATATTATTTAAGCAAGTAATGAGCACAACGGCTCAGCAAGTTCAACAGTTATGATTCACGTAGCACATACCTTATCATGCTTGGTGTGTGTCATACATCATGTGCTTGTGCTTCTATCATAACAATATATCTCATATATATTCATATCGTGGCACAAAGTACACATTGTGGTCATATAAATCACGTATCACATAGCACATCATTTTTATGCATTTAAAACAAGAATTACATATCATACATTTCAACATTTAACATAAAAGGGAACTGAAGAACTTGCCTGGCGTCCAGTTATCTAAATTGAAAGCTCAAACCCTTAACTCGATCAACCTAAGATCATAAAATAATCAAATAATAATTATTCATCTCCTTATGATATTAAGTTAATTAATTAATATCATTTCTAAAGTAATTAACCCTACCCGACAATTTATTTTAGGGTACCGGGTCAATTATTAATTAATATGGTTAATTATATTAACCTTGTCCTTTAAAATATTAACATAACTTAATATTTAATGCCTTCACTACGGACAACCCGGCTCATCGGATAAAATTTAACATATTTGGTTGCCCGAAAATTTTATTCATACATTTTCTAAATTATAACCTTATTAGATTAATATTTAAACATTTAAATATTAATCCCCAATATTTAATATTTTTACAAAAATATTAAATTTAATGCTCAAACACCATTTCTATAATTTTAGTATTTTTCTATAATTTTCTATGATTTTTAAACAATTTTTAAACATTTATTTTAATTAAAAACACTTTCTGAGGGCATTTTGGTAATTTCCGCGCCCTTAGGGACATAACCGGAATTCTCCGAAAAGTCCAGGGGCATTTTCGTCATTTCGGCAACGTTAGGGACAAATCCGGAATTTTTCGGAAAGTCCAGGGGCAAATCTGTAACTTCCGCGGCCTTGGGGAACACATTCGGTATTTCTGGAAAAAGGCAGGGGCAACACGGTAATTTCCAGCATTGTCGGTCGCCCGCGCATTGCGCGGCGACTGTTCCTGCCGACGCTACAAAACGACGTCGTTTTCCAGCCCGTTTCTGGGCTTCCGCGCGATGCGCGGCCTGTCCCCTCTCAGCGCCTAAAACGACGCCGTTTAATACCCTGCGGCTGAAAAAAAATTGGCTGCCGCGCAATGCGCGGCAGCCTTTCTTCTTCTTCTTCTTCTTTCTCCCGAACAGTAGACCAACTTAACATCCTAAAACCATTTTTGTTCCACAACTTCACAACATAATACCTCTAAAAATCATATAATTCATAACTATACCTTCAAAAATTATTTAGAATAATTATTCTAAATAATTTCTAATTTTCTATAAAATTTATTTAACAACAAAATCACATAAATAAATTAAATAAAAATATTTATACCTTCCAAATAGTTTTCTCTATCTATGTTGGCACCAAAACCTCATCTCTCTTAGCGTCATGGAGGTTGCCGGTAGTCTCGGTGGTGGTCTCGGTGGTGGTCTCGGTGATGGGAGAGAGATAGTTATGTTTTTGTGTGTGTGTTTGTTGCTTTCTATTTCTTTTATTTCTTGCCATGCTTCCTTATAACACATAGGTTCCACCGACTTATGCACTAACCGGATAAGCCACGCATGCCAGCCTTTCCTTCTCTCGAATTTTCCATGCATAATTAATTATTTAAATACATTACGTAAATATTTCGTGAAATAAATATTTTATATAATGTATATAAAATATTTATTTTAATTGACCAAAAATCATATCATGATTTATAAATAATATTAACACCTCTTTGGGTACTTTTCTTGACAAATTTTGTACACGTACAATGATATGCATGTACTTATATGAGGTAATTTACACCTCCAAAATTCATAAAATAATTCATATGACATATAAAAATTATTTTTCATAATTTTTCACTCCGTTACTTGGACAACATGTTACATTAACATGTTCACATTTCCGAAATATTATCTTTCATAAAAGTCATAATAATTTCATTATACATAAATATAATTTTTACTAAATTAAAACATTCCTTTTTCTTATTTATTATTCAATTTCTTTAATATTCATATTAATTTCTTTATATATAAATTATATAATTTAATATTATATAATTTATATAATTACATTCTCCTTTTAAATAATTCCTTAATTTCCTCTAACTTTATTCCATATAAATACCTTATATAAATTACATAATTATTCTTATATAATTTATATAATTATTATTATTCTCATATTTCACTTTAATTTCCTTATATAAATTATATAATTATTATTATATAATTCATATAATTACATCTCTTCTTTATAAATTCTAAACTTTCTCCACCATTCTTAATAAAATCTAAAATCCATAATTATATTATTACAACTCCCTCATAAATTTTCCATTTAAAATTGGATTAATTTAATTATTAATCCCTTTATTTTTCATAATTAATAACATTTATAATTATCAATTAAACATAACACACATATATATACAAATGTATATATATAAATATATACATATTTAATTCATGCATTTACATTATCACATAACCTCCTTTAGAATCATAATTTCTGTACTTCCACAATAATTAAATTGTACAATTTATTATACATTTACCTGAAATTTCTTTTATTCTTCATAAATTGTATTTACACAATTTATTTACTTTTCAATTATTTTAAATTCACATAATTCATCACCATCTTTGTACAAATTTAATTTACTAATTAAATCCCTTCAAACACTTTAAATTACTTAAAATAATAATTAACTTAAACAACCTTGATATTTTTTTATCAATTAATTCTTATTCAATATTATTAAAGGAATCCTGAAATTCGGATCCTCACATTCTTCCCCCCTTAACAGGATTCCGTCCTCGGAATCATAATTGCCGTAATAATTATACGTATATTATTCATAGCACTTTGCTTTACCTTCATCTTGATGAATAACAATTTAATCAATAATAATTATATTTTATCTCTTTAATATCCATAACTTACATGGATAACCTCATAATGGTCATTACCGTCAGAATATTTAATTTACAATTTCTTTATAGTAGTACATTTCATTTTTCTCTAAAAATTTTATGAATAACACTTTAATTCATTTCTCAATATACTTATCAAGATTATTTCTCATTCTCCGAAAACTTTTATTTCTTTAATCATACTTACCCTTACACAATCCACTTACGACATTCTTATATCGCACATCATTCATACTCTGCACATTCATCTTTCTCTTCTTAATTCATATAATTCTTCTTCATATTTCATAATTCATTTCTTAACACCTTCTATCATTCAATACTAGGTTTTAAATGCTAACCTTTATTTAATTTTATCATAATCTTTATTTGGAATTATTTTTAAAATCCTGGGTGTCACATTCACCCCTCCTTCATAAAATTTCGTCCTCGAAATTTCTATGTACTGATATCTCATTCATTTGTAACCATTACAATTTCTTTTTACTCATTCTTTATATCTTTCTTTCATTCCGTCCTCGTAATCATTACACACTGTTATTTCTAGTCCATCACATTTCATAATTTCTTTATTTCACAATTATTACCCTCAATAATGTTCACATTAAGAAAAATACTACCCCATCCTACCATCCAATCTTCATAAGAGTAGAAGAAATAAAAAAATTTATTTTGGAAAACTTTCATGATATGCTGAATGAACATTTATCCCGGTTTACAGTACTTCGCTCCCCGAGTACTTCATACTGCAAACCCTGACAGTGGATCAATCTGCCATTAAAGTGATGGATGTTTCACCATACATTGGCACGCCAGATGATCAATCTGCAATGCCTGTTTCTTGCTATGCCAGGTGACCATTCGATCAACCTGCAATAGTCTTAATCTTTTTGTTCATCTCAGCCTTGGAATTTATTCAAAAGTAATTTGATTGGGTATAACTTTCAAAGAATACGAATTCAATAAATATATGTTAAAATTTGTCTAGCTGAATCAATAGCTCAGACCTATATTCTTCAACGCTTGTCTAGCTAGATCAATTAGCATAGACCTTCTTTTAACTATTTATAATCCGCAGAAATTTTTAAAACATTCATCACGTCAAAACTTTTCAAAACGTCTAGCCGAGTCAAATGGCAATGACTTATAGCTTTGACATACTTTTATAAATCAAAATCATTTATGACTTCATGTTACCGCATCATTTTGACAGTCCGTTGAGAATTCCGTCGTTAATAATTCCTACACCATAAACCAAACTTTATGGTGTTGAATCATCTTATAACGAAATAGTACCGCACCGTCTCAACAACACGTTGAGCATTCCGTCATTCATCACATCTGCACCGGGCTAAAAGGTGCGTGGATGATTCTTTTAAAATACATTTTGATGTAAAAATATTTTTGTCTAGCTGATACAAGTAGCATAGACACTTTTTTTAAATCGCTTAAAAAAATTTCATTTATATTTTTCAAAGCACACACGTGCCAAAACAACTTGAGGCCAAAATTTTCGAAATCTAGCAAAGCTAGAAGAGTGGGAATATCCTAAATTCCCTAACTTTTTAACACACCTGCCACCTTCGTTTCTTTCACTTAATTATAATATTCATTGCTAGGACTATTGTTATTTATCATACCAAAATTTCTAACTACTCCAACCTTTCTATACCCCCGTATAGTTCATCAAACCTGCCACACATTATGAGTCCAGGAACTTACCACAAGAATATGAGTTTAGAAGCTTGTCCTAGCAATATGTAGTCTAAGAACAAATCAAAGACTATCCATATGCTGAGGGGCTCAAAACATACCATACGATTATGAGTCATGGACTTACCATATGCATGAGTTTTAAGAACTCGTGCCTAAACTTAATATTATCTATCTATTAGAAACTCTTAACGCGACTCTAACATTTCAATGATTATCACATAGTAACTAAGTAAACACAAATCCTCCGCCTATACAAAGGATTGTGCAATTCAGTCACCACATGAGTCCTCAATTGAAATTTCGTACCCAAACTTTCTACCCCCTTATCATAACCTTTCTGTCATTCATGTCTTATCATTCTCTGAATTTTTTTCTTGTACTATTTCATAGTACCATATCTCTTTATAGTATCAAGCTATACCTTGTTGACCATTACTAGGTCTTTCTATTATTTCATATTCTTACTTGATTCCATCATGACCTTGCTTTACAATCCATTCCTTACTCGTTTCCCTTATCTCATGATCGTATCGTAGTACGATCCTCTTACCGTTCCTGATCATGTTATTATGATCTCTTTCTATACTCTTTAGATTAACTTTTCATCTTTTTTTTTTTTTTACTTAAATCAGGTGTCCCCTGATCATCTTTGAGATTCATCTTTGAATCATTTCAATTATTCCTTCAAATAAATTTTTAATTAAACTTATAAATTTTCTCAATTCCCTGCCTTCGTTCAGATCTTTCTTAACATCTTTATCTCTTCCTTATAATCTTATCTCTTCCTTGCAATCTTTCATATTTCCTTTACTTTAGTCATATTAGAGAACTGTATCTCTTAACTTATATCTTTCAATTTTGATTCCCCCATGTTCATCAAACTGATCACGTATTTGGGCTCAGGAACTTACCATAATCATATGGTTTGAAGAGTTTGTCCTAGTCAGGCCATAGTCGCCCATTCGCTAAAGGGGCTCTACCATACAATCATGAGTCACGAGCTTACTATACGCTTGGGTTTTCAGAACATGCAACTATCTTTAGTCTTCCCTACTTAGGTTATAGCCTAAGGTATCATTTACCTAAGGTTTCTAACCTCTAGCTCTGATACCAACTGTAACGACCTCGAAATTCGACCCACTTTATTCCCTTAAATCTTGTATTTAATAAACATTATTTTCATTACGTCCAAATTTCGGTTCGTTAATAATTTTTAATCACATTCTTTTATCCATTAAATTGATTTTAAAAACATAAAGTACCAATTTTTCGGTATAAAATTTTTCTTTTTCTTTTAGTCATTGCTTTAAATTAATTGGATATTAAAAATCCTTAGATTTCGATCCTAGTCCCCGGATCGCAACCTTAACTTATTCTTTCTCTTACCAGTATCATATTTCTCAACATTTCAAATTTAATGTTGATTATAAATCCCTAATTATTTCTTTATTTCATAATTCATAATTAACCATTGAATAGTCTCTATCGTAATATTTATCTATTACCATCACAGTTCAAAATTTAACTTTACAAATTCTGTCTGGATTTGACATATACGTATATATATCACATTAATACCACCTTTTGTACATGCATACATCACGTCAATACAAGCTTTGCGAATGTATTCCTATTGAATCATAATATAAACATATAATAATAATGTTCACAATCCTTTTAGGAAAATCCGTCTCTACAAAATCTGATATTCTCGAAATTCATTTTTTTCCTGCAAAAATATTATTTAAGCAAGTAATGAGCACAACGGCTCAGCAAGTTCAACAGTTATGATTCACGTAACACATACCTTATCATGCTTGGTGTGTGTCATACATCATGTGCTTGTGCTTCTATCATAACAATATATCTCATATATATTCATATCGTGGCACAAAGTACACATTGTGGTCATATAAATCACGTATCACATAGCACATCATTTTTATGCATTTAAAACAAGAATTACATATCATACATTTCAACATTTAACATAAAAGGGAACTGAAGAACTTGCCTGGCGTCCAGTTATCTAAATTGAAAGCTCAAACCCTTAACTCGATCAACCTATGATCATAAAATAATCAAATAATAATTATTCATCTCCTTATGATATTAAGTTAATTAATTAATATCATTTCTAAAGTAATTAACCCTACCCGACAATTTATTTTAGGGTACCGGGTCAATTATTAATTAATATGGTTAATTATATTAACCTTGTCCTTTAAAATATTAACATAACTTAATATTTAATGCCTTCACTACGGACAACCCGGCTCATCGGATAAAATTTAACATATTTGGTTGCCCGAAAATTTTATTCATACATTTTCTAAATTATAACCTTATTAGTTTAATATTTAAACATTTAAATATTAATCCCCAATATTTAATATTTTTACAAAAATATTAAATTTAATGCTCAAACACCATTTCTATAATTTTAGTATTTTTCTATAATTTTCTATGATTTTTAAACAATTTTTAAACATTTATTTTAATTAAAAACACTTTCTGAGGGCATTTTGGTAATTTCCGCACCCTTAGGGACATAACCGGAATTCTCCGAAAAGTCCAGGGGCATTTTTGTCATTTCGGCAACGTTAGGGACAAATCCGGAATTTTTCGGAAAGTCCAGGGGCAAATCTGTAACTTCCGCGGCCTTGGGGAACACATTCGGTATTTCTGGAAAAAGGCAGGGGCAACACGGTAATTTCCAGCATTGTCGGTCGCCCGCGCATTGCGCGGCGACTGTTCCTGCCGACGCTACAAAACGACGTCGTTTTCCAGCCCGTTTCTGGGCTTCCGCGCGATGCGCGGCCTGTCCCCTCTCAGCGCCTAAAACGACGCCGTTTAATACCCTGCGGCTGAAAAAAAATTGGCTGCCGCGCAATGCGCGGCAGCCTTTCTTCTTCTTCTTCTTCTTCTTTCTCCCGAACAGTAGACCAACTTAACATCCTAAAACCATTTTTGTTCCACAACTTCACAACATAATACCTCTAAAAATCATATAATTCATAACTATACCTTCAAAAATTATTTAGAATAATTATTCTAAATAATTTCTAATTTTCTATAAAATTTATTTAACAACAAAATCACATAAATAAATTAAATAAAAATATTTATACCTTTCAAATAGTTTTCTCTATCTATGTTGGCACCAAAACCTCATCTCTCTTAGCGTCATGGAGGTTGCCGGTAGTCTCGGTGGTGGTCTCGGTGGTGGTCTCGGTGATGGGAGAGAGATAGTTATGTTTTTGTGTGTGTGTTTGTTGCTTTCTATTTCTTTTATTTCTTGCCATGCTTCCTTATAACACATAGGTTCCACCGACTTATGCACTAACCGGATAAGCCACGCATGCCAGCCTTTCCTTCTCTCGAATTTTCCATGCATAATTAATTATTTAAATACATTACGTAAATATTTCGTGAAATAAATATTTTATATAATGTATATAAAATATTTATTTTAATTGACCAAAAATCATATCATGATTTATAAATAATATTAACACCTCTTTGGGTACTTTTCTTGACAAATTTTGTACACGTACAATGATATGCATGTACTTATATGAGGTAATTTACACCTCCAAAATTCATAAAATAATTCATATGACATATAAAAATTATTTTTCATAATTTTTCACTCCGTTACTTGGACAACATGTTACATTAACATGTTCACATTTCCGAAATATTATCTTTCATAAAAGTCATAATAATTTCATTATACATAAATATAATTTTTACTAAATTAAAACATTCCTTTTTCTTATTTATTATTCAATTTCTTTAATATTCATATTAATTTCTTTATATATAAATTATATAATTTAATATTATATAATTTATATAATTACATTCTCCTTTTAAATAATTCCTTAATTTCCTCTAACTTTATTCCATATAAATACCTTATATAAATTACATAATTATTCTTATATAATTTATATAATTATTATTTTTCTCATATTTCACTTTAATTTCCTTATATAAATTATATAATTATTATTATATAATTCATATAATTACATCTCTTCTTTATAAATTCTAAACTTTCTCCACCATTCTTAATAAAATCTAAAATCCATAATTATATTATTACAACTCCCTCATAAATTTTCCATTTAAAATTGGATTAATTTAATTATTAATCCCTTTATTTTCCATAATTAATAACATTTATAATTATCAATTAAACATAACACACATATATATACAAATGTATATATATAAATATATACATATTTAATTCATGCATTTACATTATCACATAACCTCCTTTAGAATCATAATTTCTGTACTTCCACAATAATTAAATTGTACAATTTATTGTACATTTACCTGAAATTTCTTTTATTCTTCATAAATTGTATTTACACAATTTATTTACTTTTCAATTATTTTAAATTCACATAATTCATCACCATCTTTGTACAAATTTAATTTACTAATTAAATCCCTTCAAACACTTTAAATTACTTAAAATAATAATTAACTTAAACAACCTTGATATTTTTTTATCAATTAATTCTTATTCAATATTATTAAATGAATCCTGAAATTCGGATCCTCACATTCTTCCCCCCTTAACAGGATTCCGTCCTCGGAATCATAATTGCCGTAATAATTATACGTATATTATTCATAGCACTTTGCTTTACCTTCATCTTGATGAATAACAATTTAATCAATAATAATTTTATTTTATCTCTTTAATATCCATAACTTACATGGATAACCTCATAATGGTCATTACCGTCAGAATATTTAATTTACAATTTCTTTATAGTAGTACATTTCATTTTTCTCTAAAAATTTTATGAATAACACTTTAATTCATTTCTCAATATACTTATCAAGATTATTTCTCATTCTCCGAAAACTTTTATTTCTTTAATCATACTTACCCTTACACAATCCACTTACGACATTCTTATATCGCACATCATTCATACTCTGCACATTCATCTTTCTCTTCTTAATTCATATAATTCTTCTTCATATTTCATAATTCATTTCTTAACACCTTCTATCATTCAACACTAGGTTTTAAATGCTAACCTTTATTTAATTTTATCATAATCTTTATTTGGAATTATTTTTAAAATCCTGGGTGTCACACCTAGTATGTCTCAATATCATACATGATACGACATTCTATTTCAATCAATTTGAGTATTTAACACTCATACTATATACCAACCAATTCTTATACTACATAATCATTTTACCTGTCCAATTCGGACTAATATCTACAATAGTCGGGTTAGACCTTTAGTGAATGTAATATGCATTCCTGTTTCTTGATCTTTATCAAAAACTTTGAATAACTTACCTTATCTGAAAATGTTAGTTTTAAGCAAGAGTGAGCACGATGGCTTAACAAGTTTAACAGTTACACATAACACAATACATGCTTAACATATTATACATACTCTGCATTTTATTCTTACATCATGCGTTTCATGCATTTCATTTTATGAATGTTTCATACTTCTTATGCATCATATGCAATAAACAACTAGCATCTAGCAAATCATGCTTCATATTTGTACATATTGCATATGTAACCATATCTCATGTTGTACACATATCACAAATATCATCAATGTATCTTCCTATTAACAATTTAACATCATATTATAGCATATCAATGCACATAGAAACAAGTTCTGAAAAACTTGTCTGGTTCGCTTCTACCGTTTACGTTTATTTGAGTCTTTCGTTCACCTTATAATTTATATATAAAATCGACATAATCATTAGTTACAATGACTGTGAGGATTCAAATTTCCAGGATTTCTTTAATAATATTAAATGAGAATTTAATTGATAAAATTATTAAAATTGTTTAAATTATTTATGATGTAAGTGATTTAAAATGTGTGAAGGAATTTAATTTGTAAATTAAATATGTACCAAGATGGTGATGAATTGTGTGGATTTAAAATAATTGAAAAGTAAATAAATTGTTTAAAAACAATTTATGAAGAATTACAAAAATTTCTTGTAAAGGCACAATAAAATTATTATGGAAATACGAAAATTATATTTAAATGGTGTTAGGTGGTAATGTGAAATATATGATATATATATATATATATATATATATATATATATATATATATATATGTGTGTGTGTGTGTGTGTGTGTGTGTGTGTGTGTGTGTGTGTGTGTGTGCATGTTTAATTGATAATTATAAATTTTATTAATTATGGAAATTAAGGAATTAATAATTAAATTAATCCGGAAATATATGAAAAGTTAATGAGGAAGTTAGTAAAATTAGAAATATTGATTAATCAATAATTATGGTGGAAGTTTGAAAATTAATAAAGAAGAAAAGTAATTATATAAATTATATAATTTATATAAGGAAATTAAAGTGAAATATGAAGGAAATTATAATTATATAAATTATATAAGACTAATTATATAATTTATATATAAGAGGAATAAATTGAATAAGGATGGAAGAAAATATTATAAATTGTATTTTGTGTGAAATGGAAATTATATAGGAATAAGGTAATTATGTAAATTATATGATAATAAATTATATAAGAAAAGTTAGTGTAAATTGTAAAGAAATGAAAATAAATGAGAAAAATGAATGTTTTAAGTTAAAAAATATATATAATTAGGTATAATTGAATTATTATGATTTTTATGAAGGATAATATTTCGGAAATGTGAACATGTTAGTAAAACATGTTGTCCAAGTAACGAAGTGAAAAATTATGAAAAATAATTTTTATATGTTATATGAATTATTTTATGAATTTTGGAGCTTTAAATTACCTCAAATAATTACATGCATGTCATTATGCGTGTATAAAGTTTGTCAAGAAAAGTACCTAAAAGAGGTCTAAATATTAATGATAAATCATGTTATGACTTTTAGTGAATTAAAATAAATATTTTATATACATTATATAAAATATTTATTACACGTAATAATTACATAATGTATTAGAAAAAAATAATTATGCATGAATTTGGAAATTTCGAGAAGGCTAAATTCGGTTGCATACATGATAAGTCGGTGGAGTTTTATTTTTATCCAACTTGGTTTGGTGAATTGTGGGGTTATAAAAAGAACAAAGGAAGAAAAGAAAAATAATAGAAAAAGAAAGCAAAAAGTGAAGAAACATATTTTCCTCTCCTTTCTCCTTCTTCCTCCCAACCGAGAACCACCACTACACCACCTTACGCCACCGAACCTCTATGGCTAGCAAGGGAGAGAAATTTTTGGGTCATCCAAGTGAAAGAAAAGCTTCAAGGAAGGTATAAAAATTAGTTACTTACTTTATTTTAGTATTTTTGGATGACAAAATAATTTGTGGAAAATTAGAAAATAATTAAGATAATTATTCTAAATAATTTTTAGATGTATATCTATGAATTATATAATTTTTGGAATGATTATGTTGTGGAAATTGTGAAGAAATTTTGGTATTTTTGGCTTAAGTTGGTTTACTATTCGCGGAAGGAAGGAAAAAAAAAAATCTGGGCATGTCGTGCATTGCGCGGCGCGGCTTTTTTGGAAACAGGGGCCGAAACGGCGTCGTTTTGGGGCACTGAAAGAGGAAGGCCGCGCCATGCGCGACAACCAATTCCTCGCCAGGCCAAACGACGTCGTTTGACTACGAGAGGGGAGGCCGCGCGCCATGCGCGATCGACGTACGCGAAGGAAATTACGGACGTACCCCTGTCCTTTTCAGTTAATACCGACCATGTCCCTTAACCACGGAAATTACAGTTATGCCCCTTGACTTTTCGAAAAATTCTAGTTATGTCCTTAAAGCGCGGAAATTACCAAAATGCCCTCAGAAAATAATTTTTAATTAAATAAATGTTTAAAATATAGAAAAATACTAAAAGTATAGAAATGATATTTGGGCATTAAATTTAATATTTTTGTAAAAATATTAAATATTAGAGATTAATATTTAAATATTTTAAATATTAATCTAATGAGTTTAAAAGTTAGAAAATGATTAAATAAAATTTTTGGACAACCAGATATGATAAAGTTTATCCGATGAGCCGGGTTGTCCGTATTAAATATGTTTGATATTAAATTATATTAATATTTTACGGGATGAGGTTAATATAATTAACCTTATTATTTATTTATTGACTCGATACCCTAAAATAAATCGACGGGTAGGGTTAATTACATTATAGATGATATTAATTAAGTAAATTAATATCATAAAGACATGAATAATTATTATTTGATTATTTTATGATCATATGTTGTACGAGAAGCATTATAGAAGGGTATTTATTATTTAATTCCACAACTCAGGCAAGTTCCTCAGTCCTTTAATGTTTAATATTGTCTGTTATGATATATTAATACTAGTTTAAATGCATATAAGTTATGTGTTATGTGATCTGTGAATAATAAGACAACTATGTGTACTTTGTGCAATGATGTGAGATATATTGTCATAGTAGAAACACAAGCACATGATGTATGACACACACGGAGCATGTTAAGGTATGTGCTACGTGAAGCATAAACTGTTGAACTTGCTGTGCCGTTGTGCTCATTACTTGCTTAATGTAAATTTTTGCAGGCAAAGAAATAAATTTCAAGAATATTGGATTAGATTAGAGATGAATTGCCTAGAAGGTTGGAAACGTTATTGTTATATTTTAAATATTATAACTCAATGTGGGTAAATTGCAAAGTTTACATTGATGTTTTATATGTACATATACGTTGGATCCGTATAGGATGAATAAAGTTAAATTGTGAACCGTGAATGTTCAAATTAATTGTTACGATATAAATTATTATACGTTTGATTATGAACGATGCAACAAGGAATATTTGTATGAAAATAAATGACTGTAACTTTTGAATGTGGTATATTATGATACTAGCTACAGAAAGAAAAAGTAAAGGTTGCGATCCAGGAACTAGGATCAAGAAATGAAGTTTTTTTTTTATGATAAAACATTTAATACAATGATTGAATTGAGAAAAAGAAAAAGAAAAAGAAAATGTATACTGAAATATTTGGTAATGGTTGATTTTAAAATCAATTAATGGATTAAATAAAGGGATTAAAGATTTATTAATGGACCGAAATTTGGACGTAAGGAAAATAATGAATAATAAATATGGAAATTAAGGTAATAAGCTTGGTCAAATTTCGAGGTCGTTACAATGACTATTAATTAATCTTAACTTAAGACCTTAACTTCAAATTATTAACTCTTTAGTTGTCCGACAAATGAACTCTTAAGTTCCGGACAAAAACCCTAGTCCAAACCTAGTTGGACATGTCGGGTACACTTAACCAACTTACGCATTCACTACACGTTCTTCGTATGACTTATTTTAATAAGTTGTCTAAAATTTTGCCACAAACGGACTATTTACTTTGGTTTAATTCAATTAAACTTTTTTCTTTTACATAACTTAATGATTTGGACATTTAATAATGTACCAAATATCTCAAAATATTATCTATCTTTGATAATATACAACTACATTCAAATATTATTAACCATTTAATAATATTTTAATTACTTATTAATATTAATAACCATTTAATAATATTTTAATCTCTTACTAATATTATTAATCATTTAATAATATTTTAATTATTTATTAATATTATTAACCATTTAACCTCTTATTAATATTATTAATCATTTAATAATATTTTAATCTCTTATTAATATTATTAACCATTTAATAATATTTTAATCTCTTACTAATATTATTAACCATTTAATAATATTTTAATTATTTATTAATATTATTAATCATTTAATAATATTTCAATCACTTATTAATATTATTAATCATTTACTAATATTTTAATCACTTATGAATATTATTAACCATTTAATAATATTTATTCTCTTTTTAATATTATTAACCTTTTAATAATATTTTAATCACTTATTAATATTATTAATCATTTAATAATATTTTAATCATTTGCTGATGTTATTCATCATTTAATAATTTTTTAATCATATACTAATATTATTGATCATTTAATAATATTTTAATAATCTTCAATCAATACTAATAGTTAACTTTTTAATTGTGTTAACCTTAATTTTTAACTTAAACATTTAGGTATCATTTAGTCACTAAAAGACTATCTTACAATAGCTTATCTTTATTTCAATAGTGAAATTATCTTTTGTTAAGTTTTACAATGCCCAACAAGCGAAACTTTCAGTTTCGAACAAGTCTGGACTAAAAAATTAATTTTTTTAACAAGCATGGACGTAAAGACGCCGGCCCAAAGCTGTTTTGGGGCGTAGATACGCCCATTGGTAGAACCAAAAATAGACCGGGTGTACACCGGGTACTTTGGCTGCCAGAACCTCTCTCAGTAGTTTGGCCATAACTTTGTTATACGAAAATATTTTGAGGTGATTCTTGAGTCTAAATTCATTAGACTTTCATGATCTACAACTTCTCTTTAGTTCACAAATCTAAATTCCAAACAAAAGTATCCGTAAAATTTCTCACAAGGACAGAATGAAAAACTAGTTTCATAAATCCTTGGTTCGATTGGTTCAAACTTGAATAAAATGAAATCTACACATCCAAATGACACCAACTCAGTGTTGATGTCTTTCTAACTTCTCGTTTTATAATATTTCATGGTTCGATCATAGTTTTGAAAACGTTTTGATAAGAAATTTAAGATCAAACCATCTAGGATTTTATCGGTAACACAATATGAAATTTCCTTCCATTTATTTGCATACCACCCAAACAAATTCATGAAATAAATATACCAAACCATGAATCTACCTATATATCATAGTTTTAGACTTCTAGAGCATCAAAATAACTTTTGATAGGTTAAAAATATATTTTGACCGTTTAAAACTTATATAGACTATAAAAATGCACTATGGAAGGGTTAGAACACTTTTTAACCTCTTGGACATGGATGCTCTTCTTCTCTTGGCCATGAACTTCACTAGGGACTCCACCTTGGTTATTATCTAGCAATCTTCCTTGGTGAAATCTCAACTCACAAGAGTTTTCTCTCTTTTCTCTCTTAGGAGCTCTCTTTTATCTCTCTTTATATTTCTATACTTAGAAGCTAGCAAATGATCAAACTCGTACAAAAGAACTAATGAGTTCTATTTATAGACACATTCTATCATCCAAAAATCTATACATATACAATATGTATCTCTACAATATCACCAATGCTTGCAAAAAATAAAATCAAGTTTAATTATTAAATGAATGACCTTTGCTTGAATTGATTTATGGAAGTTGAGTGAAGCAACTAGGTGGAGTAAATTTGAAGCAACCATTCTCTAACACTTAACTAATGTATGGTTAAAGCTCTTACTCTTGTAACATATGTTGACCTAACTATCAACCATGGTCCAAGCTCATCAATTGATCATACACACATCTTCCAACAATTAACCACAATGTGGTTAACTTATTAACACATCAAGTGACCTAGGGTTGATCTACCAAATCCAACCTTAGTTAAAGATTCTCATCTTCCACCAATTAACCAATGTTTGGTTAACTCTCACCAAATATGCATACATATTTTATATGTCTACACATTTTACACAACTTAACCCAAAGAGAGTTAATTCACACATTCAATATCACTTAGGGTCTATGCACTAACTCCCATGTAGTTAACTCTCTACATATATATTCAATATATTTATATATTTACTAACACTTAACTCTAGCATTGGTTTTATTTTTTTATTACCACTTAGGGTTAACAACTAACCCAACAATGGTTAGTTCTCTACAAACTCAAATTTATAAATTTAAGGAATTGACCATCTTCATTGACTAGGGTCGGTGAACCACCCATTGGTTAATTCATTTAACCAACAATAGTTAACTCTCTACCAATTTATATACTTACAACACACGTATCTCTACATATTCACCAATAACCTTTTATTTAAATCACATCATAGCTTAAATTGACAAAATGAATGACCAATTAAATTTTGAATACAAGCAACATGCATCTTCACTCAATCCCTAAGTGTGACCCCATATTTGGTCAACACTCCACCATTTTTCTTTATTTTTATTATATATACATATACATATATATAATACTTACAATTTTAACTAACCATTAACCAAGGTGTGGTTAATTCTCTACAACATGCAACCAATGGTTACCTACCAATTCTATCTTGGTAAATTATATACATACATAATTGTATCTATAATATTCTTCCACCAATTAACCCATGTAAGGTTACTCTTTTCTAACAACTAACCCAAGGTGAAACTACCAACCTCACCTTAGTTAATTCTCATCTATCATGTATATATATAATTATGTATCTGCACATTTTGCTAGCAACTAACTCATCCATAGTTAAAGCTTTAATTTATTTACCATCTAGGATTACTCAATTAACTCATCTATAGTTAATTCTCATCATCACATTCATTCACCTAGCAATTAACTACTATTTGGTTAATACTCTCTCTTGTCTACCAACTAGGATTATTCAATTAACCCTATATTAGTTAATTCTCTATACTTAACAATACTTGAAATTACTCTCCCAACACATTGACTATCATTTGACTTTTAATTGTTTGGGCTACATAGATTACTTTGCATTAGGCTCTCTTATTTAATTACTTGGGCTACCCAACACAACTCACACATTTTTCATAAGTTGGGCTAGGTAATTTATTTAATTGGACTACCACCCCATTATATACAATACTTGCCAACATTAATTAATTGGACTTATATTAATTACCTCTTGGACTATTAATCAACGTAACATTTGGGCTTATTATTTAATTACCCACCTTCAAACAAATATTCTCATATTGGGTTTGTTTTAAATCCATTAATGAACTCTATATACCAACTTAATAATTAAGTTAATTACTTAATTAATTAACTTATTAATATTATCATTCTAGACAAACATTCGAGTTTTTCTATAACTTTAACTCATAACTAATATAATTAATTCAATTAATTATATTTCATGACTTTCCTTCTTACTTCATATTTAAACTAATTAATTTATTAGTTTTATTGAGTATTTAATTTACTCATCTTCTTGTTTGGCTAACAAACACAACTCTAGGTATATATATAACCACATTCACTTCTCAATTGAATTTATTTCCTTAATAAATTCTCTACATGCATCATTAAAATATTCCCACATTTAATTTCTAACAAATAAATTATGTTAAAAAAAATATTTACCTATTTTCTACACATCTCACTTCTCAAATTCTAGGTTTTAAACCATAACCTTTAATTGATTATTTAAAATCTCATCTACAAATCTTGTAAATATATGAGATATTACAATCATTATCATTCCCTGTCAAAAAGGCACATTTCGAACACTTTAAAAATTTTCTGGTCACTGTTCACTGCGCCCCGACGCAGAATATCTCGCCGGGGGCGAGATGTTCTCGGCCACATCGCGCCCCGGCGAGCTCTGAGCACGCTGGCCGCGAAAAGCTCTCAGCCATGAACAGTAACACTGCGCCCCGGCGTAGTGCTACTGCATCCGAAACTTTTGATTTTTGCTACTATTTTTTTGATTTTTAACTCATTCATCATACATCCAATTAAGTCCAACTTTGGAACATAATTAAGTCTTACTACCTAGTATTTTAAAAAAAAAATCCTTGTCTCGTTTGGCTTCTTAAAATCATTGATACATTAGCCCGTAGGAGGGCGTTCCAAAACATTTTCCACCTTAAAATCGTTTTTCACCAACTTTGTGATTTTTGGCAATTTGCTTTAAAACTTCATTCCAACACTTGAAAAAGTTCATATATGTCATATATGACATGTCTAAAACTTTAAAACAATTTAACTTCGCAAGAGGCGAGATTTGTCCGTTAAAATCCATTTTGAATCGAAACGATCGATTTTGATCGCTTGAATCGTCTTTTCGTTAAAATTTCCATCCGTTGATTACCAAATCAACCTAAACACGTGTAATAACATAAAACGAAGTTGTTTGATTTCATTTCACCTTTATTTTCTCAAAATTGTCAAAAATACCTATAAGTTGGATTTTTCCTTAACTTTTGCAAACTTTTCATTTTCAAAACTTAGACTCCACTTGACATCTTAAACTCCATGCACCACATAGGCCACCACATACACATTTAACAATTTTGTAAGTCCATCTCACTTCTATATGCACATTTTAATGCACTTTACAGATTATGATTTGGTCTACATGCAAATTATAGCCTAATTTTGCAATTTTCCTTAACCAAGTCATGTTTTCAAGTATTTATCATTCTTTGAAGCTATCTAGCATAAAATTTCTCATGCTTCAAATATGTTCAATTTTTCTAATTAGGTTTTCATCAAAACTTTCAACAAATAACATATGATTATCCCTCAAATCATGGTTTCTAGACTTGAACATGAACATGAATAGTATATCACCTTTGTTCAACAACCTTTTAAGCCTAGGGTTTCATTATAAACCAAACACAAGCATATAAACTCAGAAAATATTTACATCTAACCATGAATACATGTATGGCTACCATTGTTCTTGAACTTAAGCATATAAATGAAGAACTTTAAAGGCAAAGAAGCTTTTAAACCTTCTTGGATGCTCAATAATCTTACCTAGAAAGCTTCTCCATGACAAGGGCTTAATCTTTCCTTCTTGCTCCATGACCATCCAACCCTTCTAGCTCAAAAATCCAAGCTTCTTGCTCCTTCTTCCATGGTTTTTTTCTCTCTCTCTCTCTTTCTTAGGGCTTGTTTTTCCAGCAAAATGAACATAAGAAGAAGAGCTCATACTTTGCTCGGTTTAATAAGGCTTAACCCAAGTTGAGTTAAGTCAACTTAACCATAATTAACTCTAACCAAGGGTATTTTGGTCATTTCACATAATTAACTAAGGATATAATGGTCATTACACCATTCTAGGATATAATTGTTATTTTCCAATTTGTCAAGGGTACTTGTAACAGCCCGAAATCCCACTTCCTTAATTATATCCATTATATTCTGGATTACGAAATCATTAACCTTAAAACCATATTAACAGGGATCTCGTGCGTTAAAACTTAACCTTTAACATTTAAAATCCTTAATTTGACCATAATTTATATAACTTATCAACTTAAACCATAATTGCTTAACCATTAATCTTTACTCAATTCACTTTTGATGTATCATACCTTGTATAGGTTTATAATACATCCTACTTCATTCCCGGCATTTTTCATAATCGTTAACTCACTTTGACTTAGCTTTAGGCATATTACATTATGCCATTTCTTATTTCATTATACCTTGACATCCTCTATATAGCTTATTCTTAATCATTCACATAATCTTTTCCACGACTTTTACATTATTTCACTTAATTCACATAATCTTTTCTACACATACCAACTTACCTTGTCATTCTCTTATCTTCACCTTTTCAGGCCTATTCCTTTAACTTGTTACCAATATTCATAACTCATATCAATTTACATATATATATCTTATTTCTTATTCCGATATTTTCTAAACTTTAAACCTTCTATCTTTACCCATTCAAATACATACACATTCACACATATAAATATACACATAATCACTCTATTATCTTTTGACACATAACATCGTGTCTTACACTTATTCTTCCCAAATTACCTTATTATAGATATTACAATAACTCATTTAGCTCAAATCCATTACATAACCATCAAAATTCATTTTCTTTATAATTTCTCATTTTCCTAATTCTCTGGCTTAATTCATCTTTCTATATTCGACCACATAGGTCCTTCCTTACTATTTCAACCATTCAGGTTCTTTCTAACACATTGATCACATAATAATTCAATTTAATCACATAATGATCATCTTTAATCATTTTAACTAGGTTTTGTCTTATAACTTTCACTTAATTATCCATAATCCTTATTTAGAATTTCTGAAAAATCCTGGGGTGTCACAGTACTCATGGAATTTCACATTACCAAGCATGGACATTTTGGTCATTAAATCATTCTAGGACTCATGTGTCATTACTTAACTTGCCAATGACACTTTGGTCATTAGCCACAAAATCTAGAGAATTTAATTCTCTTAAATTCATACTTGCTCATTTTCAATCCATTTCAAGTCAATTTTGATCCAAACTTGTTTCCTTAGGCTTGAATTTTATTCCACAATCAAATACTCCATAACTTGCTTGTCCCATAACACTTGTCACATTTCCAAATGCTAATTTCGTTAATTAATTATAATAATTTACAATAAATGCTAATTTGTATATCATTACATTCTTAATTTTCTACGAACCTTCTCGGTTTTGAATTTCACAAATTTTAATTTCTGACATCTTCATTAGTCGAATTGCTCATTTTTTTATAAACCGTTTCTTCGAAAAGCGAACCTCGACCGGATTATCAAATCCATAATCCTTTATCATTTTAAACTCGTAATACCTTTATTACGACTTTACGTCCTTTCACTTATTTACTTAGCACTTAATTTAAACCATACTTGTATACAACTTTCTTTCTACTCTTTCTCGGGAGTATTACATCCTGTATTTACACATCGTATACATGATTATCTTATTCCAATCAATAAATATCAATTTCTTAATAACTTCAAAACATTCAAAGATCATTAACTTTATTATTTCTTTAATCCCCAATAAACGAATTAGGGTAAGTTGTTCCTTCTTTTATGCACATACTGACTTACCTTAGTTTGTCATTCTCGCAACCTAGTCTCTACAGGCCTATTCATTAAGCTTGTTATCAAATTTTATAACTTAAGCTCAATTCACATACTATTTCCTCATTTTCAATATTCTCTTCATTTTTAGCTTTTCTTTCTTTATCAGATCAAATACATACATATTCATACATTTAACCTATCACTCGCTGACACATCATAGTGTCTCCCAATAATTATGTATGTCCTTTGTCTTTAATCCATTACATTACCATTCCATCATCGAAGTTCATATTTATTATAATTTCATTATTTGTTACGTCGCTAAAGCATTTTACATAGATAACTGATCCTTATACATTCAATAGACCCTTATATACACTAAGAGTCCCTTTTTACCATTTCAACCGCACAGGTCATTTTTAATACATTGATAAAATAATACATAATTTTAATCACTTTTACAACTTCTGTCATTCATAATTAGATTTTAATTACTAACCTTTACTTAATTATCAAATATTCTTTTTTAGAAATCTTGTCATAAGCCGGGATGTCACATTCACACCTCCTTCAAAAAATTTCGTCCTTGAAATTGCTATTTACTCATTCCTTATTCAATTACAACATGCATATCTCTTTGCATTCTATTCAGCATAGCTAGGTTCTCAACTAACCTTTACATTTTCTCATCTCTCTACCCATCTTATCCCTTTCTATCATTCATTGCAGAAGATTGAAATGTCTTTCAGGAATCTTCACAATTGTTCAATAATTGTGAAGCAGTATGAATAAATAGGAATAAATTTTCCTTTAAACATAAAACTTTTTATCTTTTAAAACAAAACTTTTGCTTTTTGCTGAGGGGTCACACAGACCATGAACACGTTAAGAATATTAACAATCACAAAGACTGAGAATACCCACAGGTCATAAAGACCAGGAACATGAGTTAAGGCGCAACCACGCCACCCTTCTTCCTTTGGCCCATTGGTACGCTAGGTGATCAACCTATTGTACCCCTTTCTGTTGTGCACAACATTTTTCTTTTCTTTTTGGGTTGAACCACATTGACCAACCCCTTTACCATATCCCTTTTTCAGGATTGTTCACCTCAAACTTTAAAAATATTTTTCCTTATCCAATTCTGGATTTAAATACATTTACTCATTTCTTTAGTAAAATGGTCTAGCCGAAACAAATGGCATAGACTCACATCATTAAACTGTTCATTTCTTACAAACTTGAAACTTTTTAAAAATTCACTTTCACCATGACTTCATCACATTGCATTACGTAACGATGTATCTATGATTCATAATCTCACATCTACATCTTTGTTACCATGCTCTGAGAATTCTGTCATCGACTCAAAATTTGAACCCATTTAAAAATCTTTTTAAGGATGTCATAATACCGCACTATCTTAACAGTACGTTGAGAATTCAGTCATTCAAGACCTCTTAATACCGTACTGTCATAGAAGTACGTTGAGAATTCCATCATGTTATCATTCCACACCATATTCAACAGTGTGACAACGATTTCATAAATACATTTTCAAAATTTCAAATAACTTTTGGTCTAGCCGAATCAATTGGCATAGACCCATGAATCACGGAATTTTAAAATTTTTTGATACTTGAACAAAACATTTTCAATACACTAAAGTGCGAGAATAAGCACATTTTAAAACGTCGATGATCTAGCATAGCTAGAAGAGTTGATTGCCTATCCAATCCTAATAATATCTTATTTTGCTTCCTTAACTCCTTTAAACTTCCCTTTCCTTTCTTTACATAATTCAATCAT
Source organism: Hedera helix (assembly GCA_947179155.2). Classification (NCBI taxonomy): domain Eukaryota; kingdom Viridiplantae; phylum Streptophyta; class Magnoliopsida; order Apiales; family Araliaceae; genus Hedera; species Hedera helix. The sequence goes on along the minus strand of OX359279.1, from coordinate 13,413,108 downwards.
TACATAACAATTCTATCTCTTTCTTATTTTCTTAACCTTAACTTATGGCTCTCTTTTCTAACCCCACCCATGTTCATCAAACTTGCCACGCACTTAGGCTCAGTAACTTACCACAATCATATGGTTTGAGGAGCTTGTCCTAGTCAGGCCAAAGTCGCTCATTCGCTGAGGGGCTCCACCACATGATCATGAGTCACGAACTTACCATACATTTGAGTTTTCAGAACATGCAACTACCTTAGTCTTTCTCACTTCCTATGTATCAGGTACATGTAGAAGAAAAGAATCACATTCTCAATATACATAAATAATACCGTGACACTGGATTTCCATTGATTATCATTATAGGAAGCTAAGTGGTCGTAAAACCAAACACAAATCCCTGCCCATACAAGGAAGTGTACAACTCAGCTACTATCATGAGTCCTCAATGAAAAATCCCACATACCTTAACATTTCCTTAACTTTTCCTTTACAATTCCTTAGTCAACTTTTTCCTTTACTTTTCCTTAACCTGATATGAATTTTATCAATTCATATATTACAATTCACAACTCATCAAGAGTCCCTTTTCATGTCTTACAATTCATAACTCCTTAAGAGTCCCTACTCGTATCTTGTAATTCGCAACTCCTTACGAGTCCCTTTATCTTTGATCACTTTACGATCTTATAGCCTTTTACCATTCTCAATATCTTATCTTAATATATCTTTTATCATTTTTTAATCACGAATTTCCAAAATTTATTTCTTTCTTACTCAACTCCTTTAGAGTCCATTTCTTTGCTATTTCCTTCTTTCTCACAAAAGTCATAACCTAAGGTACTCTTACCTAAGGTCTATAACCCATCAGCTCTGATACCAACTATAGCGACCCTGAAACCCCATCCTTTACTAATGGCAATTTCGTGTGCTAAAACATATATTTATCCTTTAAAATGATTTATTTAACCATAATATGGTCCATAAATCTGTTCATTTATCTTACCTTTATTACCTGCCTCAGAATCGTAACCTTCAATTTTCTTATGCTAGAACTCAGATCATATACATATAAGTTATAATCTAGTCTATTATATTTTAGAATCATATATATTATGATTTACATGACAGAAACTGTGAATAATTTCACTATTAGTCTATCAATACATACTCCTGCTCACCTCATACCTGTTCGATACGTGCGAGTTTCATTATATAACATACTCGACTTACAATAATACATTAACCTTATCTCTTTTTACAACATTTCTCAGGACAATTTACATTTATCGCTATCACTATAGATTTACAAACCATTCATTTCTTATTACTATCATGGTTTACATTTAACTGATTTACATGCACATTACTGTAACGTCCCCGAAATTCGACCCACTTTATTACCTTAATTTTCATGTTTATTTAATATTATTTCCTTAATGTCCAAATTTCGGTCCGTTAATAAATCTTTAAACACTATAATTGATCCATTAATTGATTTCAAAATCATTAATTTCCCAATTTTTTGGTATAAATTTTACACTTTCTCAATTCAATCATTGCATTAAAATATTTGGATATTTAAAATTCCTACATTTCGATCCTAGTCCCTGGATCGCAACATTTACTTTTTCTTTCTATTACTAGTATCGTACAACTCAACATTCAACATTTAGTATTATGTATATCCGTACAACATTCTTTGTTTCATGATTCATAACTAGCTATATAATAGTCTCTATCATTACAATCATCTTGAACAATTATGGTACACAACTTTAACTTTTATCATATCCAAATTCAACTTATATGTGCATACAACTCATCACAGTAAAATTGGCAAAAAAAAAAAATCGCATTAAATTATAATATAACAGTTACAGTTCCAACCTTTTAAATAATTTATCTCTACATAATCCGGTATTCCTGAAACTTATTTCTTTACCTGTAAAAGTTTATTTTAAACAAGTAATGAGCATAACGGCTCAGCAAGTTCAACAGTTTATGCTTCACGTAGCACATATCTTAACATGCTTAGTGTGTGTCATACATCATGTGCTTGTGCTTCTATTATAGCAATATATCTCACATCATTGCACAAAGTACACATAGTTGTCATATTAGCCACAGATCACATAACACATAGTTTATAAGCATTTAAATAAGTGTTAACATATCATAACAGACAACATTTAACATTAAAGGACTGAAGAACTTGCCTGTATTAAAGAATTAATGATTACCCATTCTATAATGCTTCTCGTACAACCTATAATTATAAAATAATCAAATAATAATTATTTCTCTCTTTATGATATTAATTTACTTAATTAATATCATCTATAGTGTAATTAACCCTACCCGTCGCTTTATTTTTAGGGTATCGGGTCAATAAATAAATAATATGGTTAATTATATTAACATCCTCCTTCAATAAATTAATTTAACTTAATATCAAACACCTTCAATATGGACAACCCGACTCATCGGATAAATTTTAGCATATTCGATTGTCCGAATTTTCATTTATTCATTTTTTTAACCTTTAAGCTTAATAGATTAATATTTAAAATATTTAAATATTAATCCCCAATATTTAATATTTTTACAAAAATATTAAATTTAATGTCCAAACATCATTTCTATATTTTTAATATATATTTTTTTCTATGATTTTTAAATAATTTTTTAAACATTTATTTCATTAAAAACAAATTTTTGGGGGCATTTTGGTAATTTCCGCGACCTTAGGGACATATTCGGTATTTTTCAAAAAGTCCAGGGATATTTCCGTAATTTCTGTAATGATAGGGACATGTTTGGTATTTTCTGGAAAGGCAGGGGGCATAGCCGTAATTTCCAAGACTAAGGGACACGTTCGGTATTTCTTGAAAAGGCCGGGGGCACGTTCGTAATTTAATCGCGTCGCCGGCCGCCGCGCATTGCGCGCGACCTCCCCCTTACGCCAGTCAAACGACGTCGTTTGGCCTGACGTCAACAAAAATCCGGCCGCGCATGGCGCGACTTCCCTTTTCAGCGCCCAAAACGACGCCGTTTAGTACCCGACATTTGAAAAAAAAGTGGTCGCCGCGCAATGTGCGAGCGGCGCTTTTTCTTTCTTCTCCATTTCCGTTAACAGTAGCCACCCCAAACACAAAATACACCATTTTGACCCAAATTTCCACAACAAAACCATTTCAAAAATTACATAATTCATATATATACATCCTAAATTTTTTTAGAATAATTATTCTAATTATTTACAAATTTTTCACAATTGTGTTTTATCATCAAAATTCTAAAATAAAACAATTAAAATTCTTTTAAACCTTCCAAAGCTTTGCAAATCATTCTTTGAAAGCACCAAAATTCTTCCTCTTGGTGGAGGCTATGGTGGTTGCCGACTGTGGGTGGTGGTGGGTTCGGTTGGGAGGAAGAAGAGATAGAGTTGTGTTTTGTTTCTTTTGTTGCTTTTCCCTTCCTTTCTTTACTTATCCCTTTTTCCTTTTATAACCAAAAGATTTAATCATGTTGGAAAATCACAACAATTCCACCGACTTAATGACCAACGCAACCGGCTTTTCATCTCTCAAATATTCCACAAAGCATGCAAAAATTAATATTTAAATACATTATGTAATTATCTCGTGTAATAATTATTTTACATAATGTATGTAAAATAATTATTTTAATGTACCAAAATTCATAACATGATTTATCATTAATATTTATATCCTTTTCGGGTATTTTATTGACAAATTTTGTACACACATAATGACATGCATGTAATTAAACGAGATAATTTATACATTCAAAAATCATAAAATAGTTCATATAACATATAAAATTTATTTTTCATAATTTTTCACTTCGTTATTTGGACAACATGTTACATTAACATGTTCACGTTTCTAAAATATTATCCTTCATAAAAATCATAATAAATTCATTATACATAAACATAATTTTTAATAAATTAAAACATTCATTTTTCTCATTTATTATTCGTTTCTTTACTATTTACATTAACTTCTTTATATATATATAAATTATATAATTTATATATTTACATTCTCCTTTCTTAAATAATTTTTTAAATTCCTCCATAATTATCAATTAATTATATAATCAAAAATTATACATTTATTAACTTTCTCATTATTTTAATCCTCTTATATAAATTATATAATTATTCTTATATAATTTATATAATTATAATTTCCTTCATACATTACTTTAATTTCCTTATATAAATTATGTAATTTATTATTATATAATTTATATAATTATTTTTCTTCTCAATTAATTTTTAAACTTCCTCCATAATTCTTAATTAAATCTAAAATCAACAATTATAATTTCACTAACTTTCTCATTACCCTTTTATTTAAAATTGGATTAATTTAATCATTAATCCCTTAATTTTCATAATTAATAGAATTTAAAATTATCAATTAAACATGCACATTTATATATATACATATCAAATTTCTATATCTCACATTACCACGTATACTATTAAATCAAAATTTCTGCACTTCCACAACAATTCTTTTGTACAATTTATTGTACATTTATATGCAATTTCTCTCATTCTTAATAAATTGTTTGTAAACAATTTATTTACTTTTCAATTATTTTAAATCAACACAATTCATTACCATCTCTGTACAGATTTAATTTACCAACTAAATCTCATCACATACCTTAAATCACATAAAATAATAATTAATTTACACAACCTTGATAATTTTATCAATTAAATTCTTATTTAAATTTACTAAAGAAATTTTGAAAATTCGGATCCTCACAATTACACAAATACATGGACAAATTTCTTTCACGCTTATCCATACATTCACATTCTTTTACTTTTAACTTAACTGAAACCTCCGGTCTTCTCGTACTGTACCTAAAAATGTTAATTCATAGCAAGGGTGAGCACTGTGACGACCCCAAATCCGGGTACCTTGAACCTCGGATCTGGTTCATCACGATACATCATCTTCATACATGTTCTATAACTAATGCGGAATATATAAACATAAATTGTTTATTCTACAACATTTCCCAAGGTTTCTAACCTTAACTTACATAAATACCTTTAGATTCATAAAAAGGTTTACAAAATTACTTACATCATATAACAATTTAGTTATCATGCATAACACTATAATCTTGTCTTTTGCTTCTGTCTCCGTCTCTCCTCGGACATTCATATTATTCTGAAATTTGTTATCATGATATAGCAAGAGTGAGCAACGACTTTGCTCAGCAAGTTTAAATACAATAACGATATATCATGATTGAAAGAAAGAATAAGCTTTTGGATTTTCAACAATATAATAACTGTGAAAGAGTACGAATCATAATTTCAATAATTGAATGACTGAATCAATTAATGTTAAGTGTCAATAATGACCATGAACAAATTTAACTAAACCTTATGGTAATGAAGGTGATCAGTCTTTCATACCTGATGAACACATGCAACAAGCACTATTTGCGAATCAACAATTTAAAGAGGTGGAACAATTATACAGAATTAAACCGCTAGCATGCTTGAAACATAATAACTTGAGTTTGAGTTAGGAACTTGAACAATAAAATAATATATTCTGCTCGAATATAAATTGAGTAGGGTTTAGGAAACTTGCCTGTCTGCTCAGCTACAATTAATGTGTAACTTTAACTAACTGGCTTGAAAATACCTAACATTAATAAAATTGGTCTAATAATTAGTACAACGTATTTGTACAACTATACGCTCACTAAGGAACTTCTCTACCACACATAAGTACTAACACATAATTTACATCAGTCAAAATTATATTATGAACCTTATAGACCCTCAATCAAATTAGGTTAATAATTTAATAAGTTAGAAAATATTTTACTTAAGTGCTGGACACTTATTAAACCCTTAAACAACTTATTACAATTTTTTAATTAAAACATAATTAAATTCAAATTATTTATTAACTCAATCTCTATTTAATTACTATTTAATCTTGATTAAATAGAAATTAATTAATTATCTTTAGTTATTACTTAAAATAAATAATAACTAATTGTACTTACTTATTATTTTATAATAATTAAATAATAAATAATTATTGATTTAATTTTAAACTTCTTTAATTTAATATTAATCAACTAATACTTAACCAAGTAATTAACCTCACTTATTATTTAATTTAAGGAAATTAAATAATAGCTTACAATTTTTAATCCTCTTTGATTATTATTTAATGTTAATTAAATAATAATTAATTAATTAATTAATTTTAATTATTATTTAATTTTAAATAATAATCAAATTATTCATCCTTATTTATTATTTAAATTAAATAATTATTAATCTAATAACTTAATTTCCATTAATCGTTATTTAATGTTAATTAAATAATAATTAATTACCTAATTATCCTTATTTCTTATTTAATAATATTTAAATAATTAATAATTAATTTATAAATTTTTATCTCTCTTTAATTATTATTTAATAGGAATTAAATAATAATTTCTAATTTATCACCTATATTTATTATTAATATTTTAAATGATAAATAAATAATAAATTTATTTAACTTAACTATGATTTAGCTAACTAGATTAATATTTAAAATATTTAAATATTAAACTTAATGAAAAATATCATTTCAAATATCATTTTTGTATTATTATTATTTTTGTTATAATTTTAAATAAATTTTTAAATATTTAAATTAATTAAAATTTCCCAGAATGGCAATTCTGTAATTAAGCCGAAAAATGAACGGAGAGGCAAAACTGTAATTTCGCCGGAATTGTCTCCCGCGCATGGCGCGCCTAACAAAACCCGGGGTCCCAAAACGGTGCCGTTTAGAAACAGCGAAAACGACGTCCGCGCATTGCGCGGGTTATCGTTTTATACGCCAAACGGCGTCGTTTGGCTCCGTGTCTGGCAACAGAATTCTTGCGCGCATTGCGCAGCCGGCTCCAATTTTTTTTTCCCACTAGCAGATTGTCTACAGTACACTGAAACACCACTTAATAAAAAAATTATACCTTCAAATAAGCTTTAACTCCTCAATAAAAATTCAAAAAATTTATCAATCACTTAATATTAATTTATAACATGAAAATTTAATTTTTCATGATTTAATTTCCATATTTTTCATCAAAATTATTTTATCAAATAAACTACTATAAATCATAACTTTTTTTATGTAAAACTCCATTTTGAGTGATTCAAACTTTGTTTTTCTCATGATTTAATGTTCTATAATATTATAACATTAAATCTAAATATTATAAAAATTATTTTTTGTCATTATTTTGAGACTTGATTTAATACCACCAAACACTTGTTTTTAGCATATAAATTATACCAAAATACAAACCAAGCATATTAAACTCAAGCATGACATAAATATTACTACTACACATTATTGACTATATTAACATGTTTATACTAACATGATAATTTAATTAATTTAAAACAAAGGTAGATTTAAAATAACCATTACCTTGTTTTAATTACTATCTTCCTTTTTCTTCCAAAATAGGTTGTGAAACTTGAAAACATGAACCAAGAACTCCTTCTCCACCTTCTCCTTGCTCTCTCTCAAATATTTACCCTCCCAAGCTATTTCTTTAAAACTCTCTCTTTTGGAACTTGGAAAAATAAATGAAGTGCAATATGTCTACAATTTCAAGTATACTTGTAAAATTCTTAGATACAAAAATTATATCTATAATTCATGATGCTCCTACTTGGATACTTGCACAAGAAAGTTAGCCCATGACTTAGTTGGTGAGGATTTTATGGGAAAAGACTCATCAAAAATCAAAACAAGCAACCTAATTAAATAAATGAAAAATAAAATAAAAAAATCAACATTTCACTCTCTTTCTCTCCATAGACACGACTGACTTGGGACTTTGTCCCAAAAAGATAGTCACCATGCCCATTCTTTTAAATAAATAATCATTTACATAATTAAATTCCAAATGGACTCAAGCTTTGTGCTTTATTTTAAATACCAATTGGGTTCCTATTAAATTGTTTGGGCTACTAGTTTATCAAATTTTATTATTCTTCACTTGGGCTACTAATTGATCCATGTTGGGCTAATTTAATACTTTACACATTAATTATTCAATCCATGATTAAATAAATAATTAGATTGAATAAATAATTAAATATATTAACCCATTAGTATTAAATTACTAAATGGACTAATAAATATTATTATTAATATTTCACATTATTTACATTAATTAATAATCATATTAATTAATTTATTATATTTAATTAACTCATTATATTCAATTTAATTAAATATTTAATTAATAAGAAACTTATCAATTATTTTGATATTAAAACTTTAGAGTTTGTTCGCTAATAACAATATATATATATATATATATATATATATATATATATATATATATATATATATATATATCATTTATACACATTACCTTACATCAAAAATAATTTCACAATAAATTATGAAATTAAAATAAATACAATATATAATTTAATATATATTATTTAGGCCATAAATTAAATTATTTAATACATTTACATTAAATAATTCATTTCTCATCAATTATGGAAATAAATCCATTTACCCAAAAATACATTAAAGTAATAATATATTTACCCAATTTCTTATTTAAATAATTTATTAAATTATTTAATTAATATTACACAAATAATTAGATAATTAAATTTCTCGCTCCCATAAATCATTTACAATGATTTATTTAATTATAGAATATATTCATTTAATATATTCAATTACTATTTAAAATTACTAAATTAATTTAATCCCTTTATATATATATATATATATATATATATATATATATATATATATATATATATATACATATATATGAAATTAAATATTGTACAATATATATAATTACTATTCTCCCTTTATTAATTCAACTACTTTATATAATCTATAATTATATAAATTACATAATTATTCCTCACAAATAATTTATCAATAATCAGCAAAAATATTGATTAATGAGTATAATCAATATATTAACTAAATTAGTTCCACAATAAACCTTTTAATTTAAATTGGATTAATTCAATATTAATCCATTTATTTACCATAATTTATTTAACCATTAAATTATGTTACTAAATATGCACATACATATATTCATATAGATACATATTTAATTTACACGCAACCATGTCGCATAATTACATAACTTCACTAATTAATTCTATTAATCTAATTAAATTTGCTATTAGTCAAGCTTATTGAATTATCACTTTACTTGCTAACTTATCAAAAAAAAAAAATTGATATCACCATATCTAAGTTAGTCCATTAAATTTAATTTGGACCTCTATTTATCTACCACTACTAGGTTATCAAACTTCAACCTTTATTAAATATTAGATATTTTATTTCTAATTCATTTAAATATCTGGGATATTACAAGCACAAAGGCTCAACAAGTCAATCAGATAACACCTTTCATGCTTACAATTTATATTCATGTGTCATGTATCCTTTACTTTACCATTGATAGGGTTAAATTATATGCTATTTTTATTCCCTAATACTTAGTTTTTATATTTATTATGTGCTTAAATGTTTAATTATTTAGCTTATTTTGATTTTAATAGGTTTTATAGGATTTTAGTTAATTTATGTTAATTTATGTAATTTTATAGTATTTTTATATTTATTTTTATTTATGTGTTTTTATTTATTTTTAGTATTTTAGGTGTTTTATTAATCATTATGCATTTTTATTATTTTTATATTATTTTTAATTAATTTATATTTTATTTTGTAGGAAAAATAAGCTTTGGGGGCAATTTCGTAAATTCAGCAAAGATCAAGTGGCAAATTGGTAAATTAGCAGCGGAATGGCATTTTCGTAATTTTCCGAAAAAGTGGCTACCGCGCAATGCGCGGAGATGGATTGCAGACAGATGAAACGACGTCATTTCAGAATATTGACCGCGCAATGCGCGCGGTAGCAAGAACGGGAACAAAACGACGTCGTTTGATGGCCAGTGCCGCGCGCAATGCGCGGACGCGCGTGAGTTGACCGGTCAAGGGGCGCGAAGGGCTTGTTTGGCTGAGCGTTAATTCTGCAAAACGGGATTATTTCGCGGATTTTGCTACTTTTTGATTCCAAATTGGATTTTAATTCCAATTATGGTTAGGAAAATAATTATTTTACTTTTCTTTTATTTTTAATTGTAAATCCTATTAGGGTTTGGACAAGTTAGGAGGTTTATGGAGCCTATAAATAGAGGGCTTGACACACATTGTAAAAAATAACTCTTATTAGAATAAAAATTCTCTCTTCTATTATTTAGTGTTCTTTATATTTATGAGTAGTTAATTTATTTTTCTTGGTTTAAGTGATTGAAGCCATCAAGATTTATACACTGTGAGATCTAATTTATTTTAATTGTTCGATTTATATTTTGATTATTGAATATTCTTCTATGCTTAATTTTATGATTAATTTGTTTAATTGCTAGGAGCACTACTAGTTTATTATTCATATTAATCTACTGCTGTTTGTGAAGCAACTAAGTTTAATAATTGTTTTGCTGATCAAAAGATTATTTTATCTTAGGAAGAATATTCATCTAAATTAAATGCAAACACGTGGCTTGTGTTGTTTAGTTCAACGATCTCTCTAATTCTTTATGATGCTATTAAATTAAATCTTTAGCACGTGTCGGGGGTTGTTTAATAGTAAGGGTATTTAGACCACGTGACTCTACTTATCTAAAATTACGGAGAGAGGAGAAAAATTATTCCACCTGCGAGTAGTTCTTTCTACGGTGAATCTTCAAAGTATGAATTGAGTTATTCTTGCATCAGTGATCAGTTATAAATTCTTGATGGTGGATATTAACTTAAACCAAGGCTTTTTATTTTTATTTATTTCTTGCATAATTATTTTAATTAGTTTTATTTAAATTATTTTTTTTAATTACAAAATCCCCCAACTTTTGTTTGCAAAAACATAAGATTAAATTAATCATTCTCTGTGGGATCGACTCTTGCTTACACTACTACATATTTATTTTTCCAAAGTAAGATTTTATTTTTGGGTGCTTGCGGCATCACACCAAATTTTGGCGTCGTTGCCAGGGAGTGTTTTGCTTTAATTTATTCTTTGTTTTCTTTGTAGTTTATTTTCTTAGTTTATTTATTTATTTTATTTTTGTTTTTTATAGTTTAATTGAGTGTGCAGGTGAAGGAGAAAATCATGGCTTGGAACCAAAACGATGATTATTTTAATGCGGTAAAAATTTCTTCTCTTCAACAACAAGTTGATGAACTAACTTCTGTTATTTATGCTTGGGCTGCAAGTAGAGGACAACTAATGAAGGCTTGTAGGATTTGTTCCATAGTAGGACATCCAACGGAGTTGTGTCCAATGTTTCGAGAGGAGTCCTATGGACAAATAAATGATGCAAATGGTTTCCTTAGACCGCTCAAACACGTCCTACTCAGAATGGTGGGATCGTCCAAATTTTAGCGGGAATCCACAAGTGCACCAACCTGCAAGTAAACATTGGCCAGATTACCAACAGTTCAATCAAACATATCCCAACGATCAAGAACAGGACCAATCTTCTAACTCTAATTTGTCTTTAGAAGATATGTTTAAACATTTTATGACAGATGCTTTGCTATTTCAACAGAAAACAAATGAGAATATTCAGCGTATAAGTATTCAAGTGGAACAACTGAAAGTTGCGGTCAGTCAATTGGAGGTGCAAAGTGTTGACGAATTACCATCTCACACAATGGTGGATTACAAGGAGGATGACAATGAAATTGTGTTGAGCAATGGTAAAGATAAGGGAACTCCAAAAATGACAGACAATGAAAAGAAAAATCTGGAAGAGGCCATTACGTATAGCTTGGGATTGATAAAAGAAGAAGCAATTGAGCCGAAACAAGATTTGAAGAGGGCTACAGATTCATTAAATTCTTTGCCATTTATGTTAAATAAATTTGCAAAACTTTTCATTACATTACCTGTTACTCAAAATAAATGTTTACCTTTTATTTTGCAGGATTTCATCCAGGAACAATCATATCATGCAAAGACAACATATAATCTACCTATGAGGAATGTTGTGATGGATGGAGTACGCAACATACATGAAATTGGAGTGACGTAGTGTTTAAGCATGTTGTCAAGCCAATGACGATAAACAAAGGCGCTGCTTGGGAGGCAACCCAAGAAAACAGATTTGCATTTCTTTTTCTTTTTCTTTTTATATTTATTTGTGTCTTTTTCTTTGCATTTTACTTTACATTGGGGACAATGTAAATTTTAAGTGTGGGGGAAGGGATTTAGGATATTTATTTTATTTTTAGGGAATTTTAAAATTTTGTTTTATTTTTTTTTTAAAATAAAAAAATTGTTTTAATTTTAGGAAATTTTAAAAAATTTTGAAAATTTGAATTTTGTGGGTATATTCACTGCAAACCCTCACGAGACAAAACTCGTCCACTTGGGGTAACCTTGGGGTTTAAAGGCTTGTTGCACATGCTAAGTGTAACCGTGTTTCCTACGAAAATGGGTTAATTTTTATTTTTATTTTTATTTTTTAGGATGTGTCACTTGAGCAATGAGTTAATTGGATTTTAAATTTTTAGCCAATGAAAAAATTTTGATTTTTATTTAATAACTTTTGGAAAAATGATAAATTTTTGCTTAGTTTGAATTTTTGACTTCTTATTGATTATTACTTTGTTTGAGATCTTTAAATTTTGATGCACTTATATCCAGTTGTTTGAGCTAATTTTAATTTAGAGAAAGTTTAAATGGTTAAATGCTTATGAAAGATATTTTTGAACTCTATATCTTATTTGATCATTATTTGAAGTGAAATATAAGACAAAATATAATTTGGAAGAGATGATTTAGGTAATTTTTCTAGGATTATTATTGAAAAAAATTATGTGGTGGGTTGAGATGGAGCGTAAAACGCACTCACTCATAAACACATGAAAAGCGAGATGGAGTGTAAAACGCACTCGCTGGTGAGATGGAGCATAAAATGCACTCACCGTGAAAAAAAAATGAAGAAAAAAAAAATGGGATGGAGCATAAAATGCACCCATTAAAAAAATTGAATTTTTTTTTTTGAAAAAATGCATAATCCTAGTGTATATAATTGTTTGAAACCTTTTGATCTTCCGATTATATTGACTGTATTAGCTGAAAGTGATGAGAAAAATAAATATATTGAGTTTTGTTATATATCTTTTATAAGGTAATTAATGACCAAAACTTATCTGAATTTTGATTAGTTTGATACATTTGGATACACACACACACAAAAGGTCTTGAGTAAAGTAGAGTTGATAAATATGTTGAAGTTCTAGATTTTGCATGATTTTGAAATTTTCTTTGAGTTATCATTTAAAAAATCTTTGAGGCTGGTGTTGAAATTGATATTGATCTGTTGCTCAAGTAAGTTGTTTGGTTATTAGTTTTAATTTTATAGTTTTTATTCTTGTTTTGCCCGAGGACGAGCAAAAAGCTAAGTGTGGGGGTATTTGATAGGGTTAAATTATATGCTATTTTTATTCCCTAATACTTAGTTTTTATATTTATTGTGTGCTTAAATGTTTAATTATTTAGCCTATTTTGATTTTAATAGGTTTTATAGGATTTTAGTTAATTTATGTTAATTTAGGTAATTTTATAGTATTTTTATATTTATTTTTATTTATGTGTATTTATTTATTTTTAGTATTTTAGGTGTTTTATTAATCATTATGCATTTTTATTATTTTTATATTATTTTTAATTAATTTATATTTTATTTTGTAGGAAAAATAAGCTTTGGGGGCAATTTCGTAAATTCAGCAAAGATCAAGTGGCAAATTGGTAAATTAGCAGCGGAATGGCATTTTCGTAATTTTCCGAAAAAGTGGCTACCGCGCAATGCGCGGAGATGGATTGCAGACAGATGAAACGACGCCGTTTCAGAATATTGACCGCGCAATGCGCGCGGTAGCAAGAACGGGAACAAAACGACGTCGTTTGATGGCCAGTGCCGCGCGCAATGCGCGGACGCACGTGAGTTGACCGGTCAAGGGGCGCGAAGGGCTTGTTTGGCTGAGCGTTAATTCTGCAAAACGGGATTATTTCGCGAATTTTGCTACTTTTTGATTCCAAATTGGATTTTAATTCCAATTAGGGTTAGGAAAATAATTATTTTACTTTTCTTTTATTTTTAATTGTAAATCCTATTAGGGTTTTGGACAAGTTAGGAGGTTTATGGAGCCTATAAATAGAGGGCTTGACACACATTGTAAAAAACAACTCTTATTAGAATAAAAATTCTCTCTTCTATTATTTAGTATTCTTTATATTTATGAGTAGTTAATTTATTTTTCTTGGTTTAATTAATTGAAGCCATCAAGGTTTATACACTGTGAGATCTAATTTATTTTAATTGTTCAATTTATATTTTGATTATTGAATATTCTTCTATGCTTAATTTTATGATTAATTTGTTTAATTGCTAGGAGCGCTACTAGTTTATTATTCATATTAATCTACTGCTGTTTGTGAAGCAACTAAGTTTAATAATTGTTTTGCAGATCAAAAGATTATTTTATCTTAGGAAGAATATTCATCTAAATTAAATGCAAACACGTGGCTTGTGTTGTTTAGTTTAACGATCTCTCTAATTCTTTATGCTGCTATTAAATTAAATCTTTAACACGTGTCGGGGGTTGTTTTATAGTAAGGGTATTTAGACCACGTGGCTCTACTTTCTAAAATTAAGGAGAGAGGAGAAAAATTATTCCACCTGCGAGTAGTTCTTTCTACGGTGAATCTTCAAAGTATGAATTGAGTTATTCTTGCATCAGTGATCAGTTATAAATTCTTGATGGTGGATATTAACTTAAACCAAGGCTTTTTATTTTTATTTATTTCTTGCATAATTATTTTAATTAGTTTTATTTTAATTATTTTTTTTAATTACAAAATCCCCCAACTTTTGTTTGCAAAAACATAAGATTAAATTAATCATTCTCTGTGGGATCGACTCTTGCTTACACTACTACATATTTATTTTTCCAAAGTAAGATTTTATTTTTGGGTGCTTGCGACAGCACACCAACCATGCTATGCATAAATGTCACGTATTTCACTTAACAGTCAAAACACATAGTTACATGGGGTGCACAATTTAAATCTTTACTATCACATAGTTCACATAGAACAATTATTACATTTAAGTTTGAAAAACTTGTCTGATCTGCATTTATTTACTTAACATTTATTCTCCTTTAATTGTCTATCATAACCGTCTTGTCAGTTTGCTAATCCAAGCTTTATCGGTAAATATACAACCTATATATCATTATAGGATCATAAAACTTTACATAATTCTTTTTACTTAAACCATAAATATTATACTATTAGTCTCTATTCATTTCACTTTTGATGTATTATACCTTACATAGGTTAATAATACATCCTAACTCATTCTTAACCTTTTTTCATAAATCATAGCATGTTTTGACTTAGCTTTAGGCATATTATTTATGCCATTCTTTAGTTCATTAAACTATATCACCCTTTAAATTGGCAATTTTTATCTATATAGGATTTTACATAGCTTGTCTTTATCATTCCCTATCAAAACGTCGCATTTTGGACACTTTAAAAATTTTCTGGACACTATTCACTACGCCCCAACGCAGAACATCTCGCTGGGGGAGAGATGTTCTCGGCCACACCGCGCCTCGGCGAGCTCTGAGCTCACTGGTCGCGAAAAGCTCTCAGCCATGAACAGTAACACTGTGCCCTGGCGCAGTGCTGCTGCATTAGAAACTTTTGATTTTTGTTGTTACTTTGCTGATTTTTAACTCATTCATCATACATCCAATTAAGTAAAACTTTGGAATAGAACTAGGTCTTATTACCTCGTTTTTTACAAAAATTTTACTTGCCTCATTTGGCTTATCAAAATCATTGATACATTAGCCCACAGGAGGGCGTTTCAAAATATTTTCAACCTTAAAATCATTTTTCACCAACTTTGTGATTTCTGATCATTTGCTTTAAAGCTTCATTCCAACACTTGAAAAAGTTCATAATGACATGTCTAAAGCTTTAAAACAGTTTAACATCGCACGAGATGAGATTTGTTTGTTAAAATCCATTTTGAATCGAAACGATCAATTTCGATCGGTCGAATTGCCTTTTAGCTAAAATTTTCATCCATTGATTACCAAATCAACATAAACACGTGTAATAACATAAAACTAAGTCGTTTGACTTCATTTCACCTTTACTTTCTCAACATTTTCAAAAATCACCTATAAGTTGAATTTTCCTTAACTTTTGCAAACTTTTCATTTTCAAAACTTAGACTCGGTCATTTAAAAAGTTTCAGAAAAAAAAGGAGGTACCTAGTACCGTGGATTAGTTACCTTGACAAAATGGAATTATGAATTTTTCAAACAGATTAAAGAAAATGCCAACTGTTCCGTAAGAGCGCAAGCCGTATTTTTGATGGACCAGTTCGACAAGCATGGGGTTAGAGTGACACCCTAACAGGGAAGGAAAAGGGAGTGGGATAGTTTAGTTACAATAATGTTTTGGTGACTAAAGAATAACTGCTTCATTTTTAAAAAAAGTATTCAAAATATATATTTCACACAAATTAAAAAAATTAAAATTAAAATAAATAAATACCACTTTACTCATAGTGGATCCATGTAACTATGCTAATAAAACTTTGGTGGTTTTTGATTGCATGTTAAAGGCTCTTAAAAGTTCTCTTTCTTGGTAAAAAAAAAAAAAAATCATCCATCTTAGTACCTCTCTAAAAGGATAAGAGAGAAAATCAAGTGCAAACTATTAAGAGCAATCTTTTACCAAAAAATTTAAATGTATAGGTAAAAATAGCCTCAATAAATATTATACTTCCTCCATTTCAAATTCTAGGATCATTATTGATTTTTAAAAAGTCAATTTAAGGTGTTTTCAAAATTAAAATTGAGATGATTAAAATTATAAAATAATAAATCTCACAATGGGTATTATTTTTTCGATAATTTTCAATATTAATTATTGTATAAACTAAAATAAATAATAAAATCATATCAATTATGATTTTTAAAATATTTCAAATTGATTTTAAAAAGTCAATAATAATCTTATATTTTGAAACATAAAAAGTATAATTATTCTTTTGAACTATTGCATTATGTTATTAATTAAACTTGATACATTTTTCTATCTAATGTAATAGTCATCATATTATACATTGTTACTAATCATTTTAAGTGATTTGTTTAATATTTATTCACTAAAGTATATAAATATTTTTATATAAATATATTCAACAACATTACTTAGTCCCTTCTTTGTTAGACTACATATTGAAAATTGCCACACAAAAAAAAATTAAACAGTTCAGAATGGTAAAATAGTGTCATTCAGATATTTTACACATATTAGTTATCAAATAATTTTTTAGGTTCAAATACTATTTCATTCAGATGATCTAATTTATCAAGATATACTCTATTCGTCACATAAAAATTAACTTAGTTTGACTTTTTCAATCAAATTAATCATTTTTGTAATCAAAATTTATATTACTATTTTTAAAAATGTAGGTGAAAAAATTATAACCATAAGCAACTATGTTAAAATTACTACCACCTTCAACTTTCATAAGCTTGAAAATATAAATAAATATTTTTATTCTTAATTTTAAAATTGATTAATTTGACCAAAAAAATTAAACCAAGTCAATTTTTGAGAGACGAAGGCAGTACTAACCATTCAGATCTTAATTACTCAGTCTTATCAAACACTACATTTGTCTTCTCTAAACTTAGTAGACATTATTTGAGTTTACTTTTGAGGGTTAACTAGTCTTTAGAACATATTTTACATTTGATTTGTGTACCTTTAGACATCTTTTTATAGATAAAAAAATATTGTACTTGAAGCTATGCTTTCAAAAACGAAGGGAGTAATTGTTATTGTGGTTAGTGATGCGCCAATTAGTTGTCTTCAAATTAGAATTTTGGTTAACCCACAAATTTTGATTTTAATCACTGTTTGACCACCATGACTTCACCAAAAACCTATAAAAAGTCCACTAAAATTAGGGGATTCTGAGAGGATTCTCCGATACTTAAGTCGGAACATTGACATAGAAGGAGAGAATTATTATTACAGTAAATAGCGTATTTTGAATATGTTGGAACATCCCTTATTTATAATATGAGAGTCCTTGTAACGCCCCAAGAATCCTTGTAATTGCTACAGCTGACCTTGTGCGTTAAAGTACAACCTCATTTTTAATAACCATATCATATAACAACAACATAGTTAATAAAAACTTGATTATTTAAAAACTTTACAACTCTTCTATTCTAGAATCGCAATCTTTATAACTTTTTAATACAACTCAGACCATATATAGCATGACCTAGTCTATCAAAATAATTGTGAGTTAACATAAGCTCACACTCCAACACTAATACATTCTATCTATCCAATCTTATTCGCGTATCTAAACGATACCTGAAACATTAACAATCATCTAACATAGCTAAAAGATTTACCAACTTAACAATCATTAAACTTTAATTTACTCTTTTCAAAACTGCTTTACAATCATCGATACTAAATGCCTTTACAAAATATTTTTACAACATATTGTGAACCCCCAAGGGTTACAACAACATAATTAACCAATTCCACAACATAGTTTGATTACCAAACTCAAACTTAACTCGCTTTTGTTCATTAACCAATCCTTAATATAAATGATATAACAACAATGCTATAATTTACAATTCCATTTACAAAGTTATTACAACTTACATATCTGTTTATAGATAAGGAATACAATAAAAATATGTTTCCTAATCACATTATCAAAAAGTTATAATGACTTAAGTTCTAACATATCATATAAGGTTTCTTTAGTCTACCTTTATGACAAGATACAATCGAAGCTATCACTACAATTGACAAGCATCGGATTACACAAGGCAAGGCAAGGGACTGACCGACGTCTTCATGAGGATGTTTGTACCTTTCGATCTATCTTCCTAGATCCAAAGTTGGTCAAGCTCAATGTCATTGTGTAGCTCTCGAAAGAGTGTTGCCTAATTTCTTACTAGCATTGTAACATGCAAGTATGCATGCTCGTTTATAATATTCAGTAAGCAAGGTATCATTCCCACGAAAAAATAAATTAATAATTGTCAATACTAATATTAAGCCAAATTAATCCTATTTAAATTGATGATTTGAAAATTGCAAAATTAAAATTAAAACTAAATATAAGTAATTAAAAATCAACTACTAAAATAAATAAACACGAAACAAAATGCAGATGTGATAGCTTAAGATTATAACTTCCCCTAGTATTTTATTTAAACCAATTCACTCTGTTTTAAGTTGATTAATTAAATTGGATCGCTAACCGAGAATTATTTATAGTATTTATACACTTCTTTCGATAGACATATAAACAAATTCTCCTAAATTTGACCATAAGGCAACAGAATTAACAAGGAACACCCTAATTAATTAAATCACACTATTCATATATGAAATATGTTAATTATGATTTTAAGCTATGATTCTCTTTATGGCTACAAAAGATATATAGTTATATTTCTATCATATAAGATAATCGTATAAATCCTTTTAGATTTTATGAATAGATGCTATCATATCCAGATCTAAACCTATACTCCATCTTCCAATTTTGTATAAATTATCACGATAATTATTGATCAGGCAGTTAAACATTTATGCACAATATATAATAAACAATCCATGAATATTTAACTCAAATTAAAAAGAGGGTGATCAATTTAAATTGCATACTAGGTTCCATTGCAATGTTAAATAAAAATTTAGGTCATAGCATTAAGAAGAAACATCATCAAATTAATAGATAAACACATCCCAAAGATTATAAAAACTGAAAATAAAAGAGAAGAATAGAAGAAAACTATAATAGTCATTCTAACTTTGCTTCAATTTTCAATCTTTTAAGTTCGCATATATAACCCTAGCCAAAATAATGCTTCCATGCAAGTAGAACTCAGAAATATCTAGTAAATCGCATTTGTGACCCACATGACAACTCTTATAAAACTGAAAAAATGACACAAACGCAACTGCGACCATCTCGAGCGTAGCTGCGCTTTTTCAAAAAAAGTCCCAGCGCAGCTGTGGTCTAGCCCAAGCATAGCTGCGCTCCATACTTCTGTTTTCTATGCCCTACTCCAACACAATTACGGTCCCTGCCTAGCGCAACTATGCTATCCTTTTTTTTCCAGAAATTACAACTTTGCGATTTAAGTCCTATTTCCTGCAAAAATAAAGAAAAACACAAAAACAAGTAAAATGAAACATAAAAAGGCTTGAACACTTAGAAATTATCATGATAAACATACTTAATTCGAAGGTATAAAAGTCATTCATAAAATACCCTCAAACTTGACTTTTTGTTTGCCCTCAAGAAAAACACCATAAACAAAACTATAACACTAACAAAAAAAAAACACATATAAGATACTAAAGCAATAAATCATCACAAATTGGATTAATAGCCTCAAAGATTATATAACATAATTCAAAAGAAATCTCAAAACACGATAGAATTTAAAATCCCAACATAATCACCAATTTCACAAATATTCAAGATTCTTTAGTGTGTATGTGTACCTCCAATGTTTCAACTAGTTAGAATTTAGATAAACTCATAAAATCAAACATCTGACGAAAGATACCATTTCAAAAGTAAAGTTTTATTTTTCACATCAATATCGACTAAGTAAGGCAATCATATAAATAAAGGATCACACAGATTTAACAAGTAAGCACTTTTGTTTATATTTAAGCGAGTGCATATAATTGTAGTTTTAAAATGGAGCTACATAGGCCATCATGAAGGAGGAACATGATACATGCCTTAAATTAAGGAATTGTACAAACTTTTTCTATGTTTTGTGGAACCCTTGTATAATAATTCTCTAGATGGTTGAAGCCTATTGGATTAATACATGTATTCACACATGTATATGGAGTGTATTAGTATATGGATTTATCCTATAAATAGAGGTTTCTAAAATCATTTACAAAGTTACTTGAAATTTACTAGTAAGAGAGCTATAAAGAAGAAATAGTGAGTTAAGACAGAAAGAGAAAAATCTAAGGGAGCTCTTGCCAATTTGGTGGTCTAGCAAGAAAAAAAGAAGGTGAAGAACTGTCTCAAGTTTATATCTAAGAGAAAGACAGCTTCTAAGAGGTATAAAACTTCTTAACTTAAGTTTAATGATTTTTATAAAAAGTTATGTAGTGATAGTTATATATTTATGTTTGGTTTGGTTGTGGGAGGATTATGTGTTGTGGGATTATGAAGGATCCGAAGGTATAAGGATGGCTTTATGAAAGAGTGTATGTGTTTAGTATGTCTTCATATGTGTTTTATGTATAAGTGAGCAAGAGAAATGCATATGAACATGAAAACCCTAAATGTCATAGTGAAAACTTAAGATTTGGTACAAAATAAAATAAAATGTGTAAATCCTTTGCATAACCTAAAAAATTTATGTTGTAGCTCTATGAAATAGGAAAATATTCCAAGTGGAATGAACAAAAACGGAGCTAAAATGAATTTATGGTGAATTATTTTGTAAAGGATGTCAAAATAGAACTCTAACTTGAAAAAACTAATAAATTTGGTTAGATAAGTATTTAAAAAAAATAAAATTGGAATGATGAAGAGTTATGAGTTTATGAAATAACAAAACTGATTTGAGCATATTTGGATGTAAAATGAGCAAGATATGAAGGACTGAATCAAAAATAGTAGAAAATAAAATAAAAAATTAAAATTTGTTTATGTCAGGGGGCGCTGCGGCGTCGCCCCCAATGTTATTTAGGGTTCTGCAGCACCGACTAAAAAGCCTAATTGACCTGGCCTTTCAAACCGGTGAGGTTGACTGGTCTAACCCGATCCGACCCGAACCAAGAAAAAAAATTATTTTTAATTTAATAATAATAATTAAAAATAATAAAAACAACGATAATAATAATAAACAAAAAAATAATTGAAAATTATTTTATTAGTAAGTTAATTAAAAAAATGTTAGACAAATAAAATAAAATTATTTTATTTATGAGATATTTAAAATAAAATTAAACAAATAAAATAATAATTTAAAATGTTTATATTTATGAGTTAATAATAAACAAATAAAATATTAATTTAAAATTATTTTATTTGTGAGCTAATAATTTAAAATTATTTTATTGGTGAGTTAATTAACATAATATTAAACAAATAAAATAATAATTTGAAATTATTTTATTTGTGAGTTAATTAAAATAATATTAAATAATTAAATAATAACTAAAAATTATTTTATTTGTGAATTAATAATAAATATTATTTAATGTTAAATATTTCTTTAAATAATTAAAATAATATTAAAGAACTATTTTAATTGTGGATTAATAATACATAAGTAATTTAAATAATATTATAGGTTATTTTAATTGTGAATTAATGAGAGTTAAACAATTAAAATAATATTAAGAATTATTTTAATTATAAATCAATAGAGAACAAGTAATTAAATAATGTTAACAATTATTTTAATTGTGAATTATTAAAGGGTGAATAATTAAAATAATATTAAGAATTATTTTAATTGTGTACTAATAAAGCATAATTAAATTAAAATAAGAGTAAGTGTTACTCTAATTGGGAATTAAACAAATAAAATGATAACTTAAATTATTTTATTTGTGGATTAATAAAGTGTGATCAAAGAATATAATAACAAGTTATAAACAAATAAAGTAAGAACATTTTATGGTGAATCATTAAGAGATGATAAAGGATAATGAAACAAATAGAATAATATTAAATGTTATTTTATTTATAATAATTAATGAATTAATTAAATAGGAAAGTGCAAGACAATAATTTACAAACAAATAATTTTATTTGAAATTATATGTGTAATGATTTGAGAGTCCTAGTTATATAGAACTTGTAAGTCAAATTTACTAAATTATTACATGAAGATTAGTAGAAATTAACCATTAGACGAATATGTTGAACACAAGTTGTTCAAAGGATAAAAAATTACACTCAGATAGAGTCGACGATCCAAACAAGTACTTTAACTTGTATTTTTATCAATTCATACAAGTAGAATTAATTCTTATTTATCTATATTGTGAAGATTAAATTATTATTTCTGAAATTTGACTTAATATCATGATTATATCCTTGGACGATTATTCGAACCCTAGTTGCGAACATTGAACGTATCAATTGTTTCTAATGGTGTTGAAAAGTATGTCTATGCCATTTGTATTGGATAGACCAATAATAAGACTGATTGTTAATCCTTCATATTTCTTTGAAAAAACTATCTAAACCAATTGTCTTGGCGCAAACTCTTATGCTGAGAAGAACAATTATTTTTAGGTCGGGGAACCAACACGCACGCAACTAGCATGTCTGAGTATTATGCATAACATATGGTACTTTAAGTTGATCACCTATTGTACTTCATTTATATTGTGAATTGTCAGTAAAATACTGGTAATCTTTGCATGTGTTCATGGTCTATAGTGACCACTCAGTTTGGTTATTCATTTACTTAGAATCATCGAATTTATTTTAAAATCCTTTGATCCACAGTAACTTTTCAAATTTAAAAATGATCAGATATGAAAACTTTTGACACTTACATTATTCATAATTCATTTACTCAAATCCTAAGCTTTTAATTATTGTTACATACCTTGATATATGAATCCCTACACATGAACGCTTACTTTTATTATTTTTATACTTGCTGAGCAAACTTGTTGCTTACCCTTACTTCCCTTAAACATTATAGTTATGTTTGAACAAGGCACCGACTCGGGAAAATATAAAGGTAAAGGTAAAGGTAAAGTTGCTGAGTAACCTTATTGAGATGTAGTTAATTTTATTCAGTATTGTATCAAGACTTATGTTAGTACTTGTTATTTTAAGTGATGCCTGTATTAGTAACTGTTGCGAGACTTGTGACGCAAATATTTATGTTAACTAAATGCAAATATTATTCCGCATTTAGTTGTTATTAGTATGTTATATGAGTTGGATCGTGAAGTACCAGATTCGAGGTACAGTTATTTGAATTTGGGGAGTTTCACAATGATTGATCTCATAATCATTTGTGTAGACACACTAAATAAAGTGTGTCGATGCTTATTAGAGAATAAGTTCACTGAATGTGATTCACATAAGGAATACCTAATAGAGTTTTACTTGACTGTCAATACCAGTTCCTTATGTGATAATAGTACAAGTGATCATTAGACTTGAGATCGTCATAGTATTTTGTATATAATTAGTTATGCTTTAACATATTTCTCAAGACCTTTAGGGTATATTGAAGGGTATGATCAGATATAATAAGTTATACATGGAGATAGGTGAATGGTCAACAAAAAATCTACCACTTCTAGTAAAAACAGTGAATGTCCTATGTGTTTCGATAAATGACAACTCAGTAGTTCTTGGCCAATGCATAATGAAATTAGAAAGAAGTTTCTAATTTGCATTATTTAGAGTTATACATTTGAGAATCGAAATGCATATGATCAAATAAAATAAGACTTGACAGTAATTTCATATCTTATATTTGATTGGGACATTGTATTGTAGAAAGATTGAATTGTGTGGTAACTTTTTACAAAAATGTTCTTTCATGATCAAATGTTAAAATCTATATTATCTGAAAAGCCGCTGATCATTAAGGGAGTTTACCCTTATTGTGAAATAAATATTATTTATTTAAATAAATAAAATAATTTAATTTATTTATATAAATAAGATTAGAGTGGTTCTAATTAATTTATTCTACAACCGGTTTAATATGAAAAACTTAAAGGGTTACACCGCAAAAAAAAATAAATTTATTTAAGAAGTTAAGTGGCATAATCGTAATAATTAATTAAGTATATTTAATTTATACTATTGTGATAGAATAAATTAAATAATTTAATATTTATAATTTAGTATTTTGAAAATATTAATTATAAATTAATAAGAGGAGTTTTATTATTATTATTATTATTATTATTATTATTATTATTATTATTATTATTATTATTATTATTATTATCGTTACTATTATTATTTAGTTCCTAAATAGTTTAGGAATTAATGAATAAGATTCCTCTTATAATAAATAATTAAATTCCTAAATAGTTTAGAAATTGTAATTATTATATTAAATTAATTTAGTTTCTAATTAGATTAGGAGTTCCTAAAGAGTTTAAGATAGTTGGATAAATCTATAAATAAGAGTAGTCTTATTATGATTTAGGGTGACTCACATTATTCTCTACATCTAAGAAGTTAGAAAAGAGAGAAAACTAGAGGTTGTTACCACACACTTCTTAAATCTATATTTTTCTTGGTGGATCACTTAAAGAGGCTACATACTTCACAATACAAGAAAAAGGTGATACGATGACGAGATATGACGACTAACGCTAAAACGGATCGTCATATGACCCTTAAGCCGACAGGTATTTATACCCCATCGGTATAGATTAGGCAGAAAATTGGTGCTAATTATTTGGGACTAAAAAATATAAAGCGACGGTAGTATCGTAGTTATAGGACTCATAAGCCGACGGATATTTATACATCGTCGGTATTAGGCAGAAAAACTCGACTTTGATACTAAAAAATAAAATGACGGTAGTACCGTCACTATAAGTGACTAATTTAAGGTTAATATTATTGTGTTATATCACTAAATAAGTCACTACCATTAATAAAAAACCGAAGTGAGGGATAATTTTTAAAATGCCAAAATCGATCAAACTTCACACACTAACTCACCTTATAAACACACGCATCTCTCTGCTCTCTTTTTCCGCTAATCCGGATGCTTTGCCTCTTCGATATTCTCTCTCATCTCCGCTTCGTCTCTCACTCGTCTCCATCTTCCTCTAGAATTTCTGAAGGTACCATTTTAATTGCATTGCCCGATTCCTGTTGAGCTCTTTGTTCAATCGAAAACACACTGAACTTTGTAATTCTGGTTGTTGAATTGTACAATTAGATTTGAAAGGTTTGTTTTTAGGGCTTTTCTAGACCGATTGTAGTTGACATTTTAGGGCATTCAATTTGGAGGTTTTCGTTGTTTTCAGGACTTTCCTAGATCGATTCATGTGTATTAGTTATTACGCTTGTTGATGTTGTATATCTTGAGGTCTTTTGTATAGCAATTACAAGGCTTTGTAAAACAAAACTCAGCTCAGTTCAAGATAATTATAGCATGAATTTTGTATGTTTAAGGAGCTTGAGAAGTTTATTCATTTTCATCTTTTGCACGAGTGTTGTTTCCTTTCCTTTTCTTCTTCCACAGTTTTATTGACCATTCATAGGTTGCAATGATATAGAGATTTCTTTGGTTGAGATACATAACTCATGTCCATTCCAATGATATATAGATTTCTTTGGTTTAATAATTAAGCTTAAGTTCATATATGTGCTCATTTATGCAAATACTTGATTCCTCACACAATTTGAGATACATAACTTAAGACCAGCCCTATGATATAGAGATTTGTTTGGTTTTATATTTAAGCATTAAGTTCAAATCCTTGATTATGGTCTTGCTTTTGATTACCTTATGAGGTAGAAGAGATTTTAACATGATAGTTGGTTCGAGCAATATAAATCTATACTATTGGTCTCAAAGTCTAGATGTGTCTTATACATTATCTTTATCCAATTTTGCCTGATGATTAAGATTGAAGTAGCCATGTGTCAGATACTTGTTTGTCAATAAAATTGGAAGAGAGATTAAATTTTTAGATAAGATTGGTGGTGATGCAGCAGTAACATGGAGGATTAGACTTGTATCTTTGAGGATATATTTTATTGCAGTAGTAGTTTGTTGACATGATTATAGGCTAACAGACAACTTCTTGGGATTTAGAAATTCTGAGTTCTTTCTGTTTTTCGATGTAGATTGATCAAAGTAAAGTAACTATAACATTTAACATATACTGAAAGTTGGAGTGGATGATTTCAACTCTGATGCTTACTCTGATTTCTGAGAACGTGCAATGGTGACTACTAAAGTTGCGCTCTGGTATTATGGTTATACACTATCATGGCTCCAAGTATCTGATCTTCGGTGATATAGACCCATATTTAGCACGATCCACCAAGTAGACCTCGACTTATGAATATCATGCTAAGATATGGTTGACCCATGTTAATTATTGAAGAGATTAGCTATGTATATAAAGTTCAGCTGATGTTGCACGGTTAGGCTACAAATTGTTTTACTTCTAAACAGAGATGAACAGTTAACATAAATATACCTAACCAGCCTCTTTTAATTTCGAGTAACTTCCCTCTTGAATTTTAACCTGGTATGGATTTATGATAGCTGTTCCATTCGTGATTTAGTTTCCCAATATGAATGACATTTGTAGATTTTGACTCTACAAATAATATGCTTATGATCCTGATCAGCGAGTTTTTTGCTATCATTTTGTTGTTTGTTTGGTAATTGGTATTGTATTCTCTCTTTGGTAGTGCTTTTGATAGTATTTTGCTAGTACCATATTATTCAATTAAATGATTGCCTAAGGAATAGGTAATGCATTTAATGAAAGCTAAGAGCTGTACTCATGGCACATTCTGTGTTAGTTATTTTGATGCTTCAAATACAGGTGGAAGAAGAAAAAAGGGCCTTCCTGGTTTCTGAAGGGTCTTGCATGTGCTATCAATGCTCTTCTTGATCTCGCTATGTTATTGCTAGATCATGCATGTCTTTATTGTAATGTATTAGGTACGAAACCTTATCCTAAAAACTCAACATATAAGCCTGCCTTTATTTCTGAAGGGAGTGGAATAATATTTGACTCTTTGGGAATTCAATAATGTGTTTATCTCTACATCTAGGTGTCTTTTGCTTAATATTCCATATTATGGTCAAGATGATCTTGGTTGTATTTAGCACAAACAACTAATTAACTTTGGGCCATTTATGATGACATCATCTTTTCATAAATCCAGGACTTCCCCATTGAGCCACCTACAAACATATGTCATTTTGCTTATATTGAATCTGATGGCACCGTAGTATCTCTTAAATTAGTTTATGTGTCTCTATTGTTACTTGTTTGGGTAAATACATGCATAAATACTTTCTTATTCGACTATTTTTTAGTAAAGAAGATCTCATTCCTTACCAATTATTAAATATGTTTCGTGAGTATTAGAAGACTAAGGGCTCATAAAATTTCAGATAAGCAGCTACAGTTTTTCTTGCTGATGGTTTGATGAGTATAAGCTGACTAATTCAAAAAGTTTGAAATTTGGTATTTGATATGCCTTAAAATGTTCTCTATATGAGCTTTAGGGGCAAGAGTAACATGCCTTCATGTGCCATACAAGAGGCAATGTCACCATGAGCTGCAAAGAAAATTGCCTTTTGTTGATTAGATAGCTGAATTACCGCAGTTTTTGTACTCTCTTCACCGTCCTCTTATTATCTTTATTTCACTCAACGTACTCTTTTTTACAAAAAAAAAAATGGCATTTTTTTTAGGTTGTAGTTTACCTTCAGCTTTGATGATTTTGGATTAACGGTTCCTCAAATTAAGAGCATTTTACAAACGGGGTTTGGTTAAACCATTGTAGTTGAGCAAAAACTACTGGTCATGCGATACTAATTTGTCTTGGTATTTTGAAATTTACTAGCATACTTCAAAACTTTTCTTTAAGATAAATGTAGAGTAATATGTTCTAGTCAATTAGAACAAAGATTGGATTAAGAAGATATAAGCCAACTTTGGGGCAGTTCAGTTACTTGTTTCTAGTTGCGATTTTGGATTTTTTTTTATAAATAATGTACATATCGGCATATAGTAAATACAATAAAAAGAGTAATTGAGTTTCTTACTCAAACAGTCCACTCGAGGGGGCTAAATCAACCCTTTTAATGGCATATGGAATGTGTGCGAGAACTATCTTGTTGATGGCAGTGGTCACAGCCGATAGACAGTCTGCCAAAAAGAAAAAGAGTAGTACATTGGAAACTCAAAAAAATACATTTCCTTAACACAGGACAGCTCCCTAATCCCTGTGAAATATGAATATCAAAAATAGCTGGCTCGGAAACTCCCAATTGGGCTACATGTTTTGTAGTTGCGTTTCAGTATCGTGCCATTAGGGCCATTACAAACACATGTAACTTCAAAAGCTGGTTTTTTGTCTTTGAATCTCATTCTATTTTTACCATCCACTTTCAAATATATATATGCAAGCATGCTGTTAGTTTTGATTCGGTTGCTTTAAAAGATTGTGAACTGAATATGGATCATTTTTAGTTGTGCATTCAGTTGTGCTACATTAAAATAATAATAATAAAAAAAATCCTTAGGAAAGCTGCATTGATTCTTTGGTTGCTATTGCTGTTTTTCTTATTTAAATTTGTTCTGCAATTCTATATTCAATGTAATATGATTGCAAACACAATTTTTTTGTTCTCAAGTTTTTCTTAGATTTCCCGTCCAACAGTTATATCTACCAGTAGATTTGTGCTTAGTCTGTGTGATTAAAATGTATCTCACATATCAGCGTCAGATATTTAGTTGTTTCCATATCAAGTAGGAATATGTGTAGTTGAATAATCATATGACGATTTGTTCGTGCCTTTTTTCATAGATTGATGTAATATTAGCCATTGATCTTTTTTTACTAACATATAAGTAATAGTTATACTAATGTTCTATAGGAGTTGTAACTTTAACACAAACAAATTAGGAGAAAGCACTATCTACAAGGAAGTTTTAAAAGATAACAATATCTCGAATTGTCGAATATAACACAAATTTACCTGTGAACAACCCCTGATGCCCAAGTGCCACCTTATGTGTAATATTCTAAATATTTATAAGATTTGTAATTAAGATTTTAAATAATTAATTAAAGGTTATGATTTAAAACCTAAAGTTGTCGAAGTGAGATGTGTAGAAAATTGGTGAACATTTTTTTTAACATAATTTATTTGTTAGAAATTAAATGTGAGAATATGGTAATGATGCATGTAGAGAATTTATTAAGGAAATAAATTCAATTAAGAAGTGAATGTGGTTATATTGATAAACATATATACCTAAAGTGTGCTTGCTAGCCAAATAAGAGGATGAGTAAATTTAATACTCAATTAAACTAATAAATTAATTAGTTTAAATAGTAAGTCATGAAATATAATTAAGTTGGTTAATTATATTAGTTGTTAGTTAAAATTATGAAAAATTTAGGATGATTGTCTAGAATGACAATATTATGAAGTTAATTAATTAAGTAATTAACTTAATTATTAAGTTGTGGTATAGAGCCCAATATTGATTTAATTGACTAGCACAATGAAATGGTGTAGTAAACCCAATGAAAATGTAGAGAAGCCTAATGACGAGATTTAATTTTCAAGCCCAATGATCTAATTAAATTATGTCAAACCCTAGCTCAATTAATTAATTACGGTAGCCCAACTTAGAGTTTAATTGTTGGGAGCCCTAAAGGAATTAATCTAGTAAATTAAATTTAAGGAAATTAAAGTGTGAATTGGATTATATAATTTGTTCAAGGAAGTTATTGAATTAAGTTTAATAAAGGAAGTCCGATTAATGGATTTATTAACGGACTAACTTAAGATTATTTTGTGAGGAATCCTAATTAAATATTTGATTAATATTGAATATGACAAGTCTAAGTTGATTATGTAAATTAAATTAAATTTGATTATTAAATTGTTCCTTAATTATTTAAACAAGTCATTTTATTAAATTAAGTGATGGACTTGTAGAAATTTTTGTATGATTGAGTATTTTATTAGTCTAACCTAATGTTTTAATTAATTGAGAGTCTAACAAATTAATTTAATAGCCCAACATTTCAATGGATCAAAGGAGTATTCATGGCCCAAATGAATTTAATTTCAAGCCCCAATTTTTGGTCCAATGGTCAAAACTTCTAGAAGATTTTAATTGGTAAATTGTGGAATAAAAATAAATGAAAATTGGATAAATTTTAGGGAGTATGGCTAGTGGAAATGGTGGAGTGTGGATTCCAAAATTTATTAATTTTGCTTGCTTGAGCTAAAGTGTGGAATACTCCAATTAATTGCTAGTATTTTTGGAAAATGGTTGAGATCCATTCTATACATATATGTGTTATATGTATAGATTTATGCTACTATAAATATGAGCCTTAGCAATTGGATGAGAGTTTACTAAGATTGCTAGAGAGCATTTTTATTATGTGTTAATAAGGAGTGAGTTAACTCGGTGAGTTTAAGAAAAAGAAAGTGAGTTAGTGAGTTCTTTAAGTGAGTCTTTACCGAGTCAAGCCATTATTAATTAAGGAGGTGATCTTGGATGTCATCACACTTCATAACATATGTTGGGGAAGTAAAGAAAGCAAGCCATCAAATTTAAGAGATATAAAACTCTAGAACTCTAGTTTATACCTTCTATGTAATTTGAAATATGATTTAAATGGTAAAAATGTCATTTTTGTGATCCTTATGCTTGAATCATAGCTAAACATGTTTATATAGAGTTTCATGAAGTTTAAATATATATTCATACACATCAAAGTAGAAATATTTGGTCAAAAGTATGAAAATAGATTTTTACCGGTAAACCCTAGTTGGAGTTATGATTTATAGCCTTTCATTTTGAAAGCTAGAGGTTGTGTATGAGATTTTCTTCTTTGATATGGTAAATATATAAGTTAAGGACAAAACCTAGTTGTTATAATGTTCATGTGAGTTGTTATGGTTAAGATATGATTTTTGAACCAATGATTTGTGAAGTTAGTTTTCACTTTTCTCTTGTGAGCCGTTTAGAGTCCTGTTCCGTTTGAAATTTAGATTTGTGATGTAAAAAGAAGTTGTAGAGGGGGAAATTTTAATGATAATGGACTCAAGAATCACCCCAAAATATTTTGTAATAAAGGAGTTATGATAGTTTTAATCAAATGAGCAAAAGTTGAAAAATCTGAAAAATGACATTTTAGCAGATTCTGCAACACAAGAGCCGGGGCCCTTGTTTTGCACCATAAAGGAGGGTCGGGGCCCTTGACACTGTTCACGGGCAGTGCACTTTTCCGTTCCGGGTCGGGTCGATTCGGGTCATTTAAGTCCAAAATGGATAAAAATGCTTAAAAATGAATATAATTAATTTGGGATCCAAGTTTAATAATTATTTATTATTTATAATAAATAAAGTAAATAAAAGCTATTATTATACTAAATTATTATTTAATTGATAGTAAATAATAATTAAAGCAAATAAATACAATAACTAATTATTTATTATTATATAATAAATAAAGAAGTATATGAAGTTAATAAATAATTATTTATTATTTAATTAATATTGAATAATAAATAGTTAATTAATATTACATAATAAATAGCTAATTAATTATTATTTAAAGGATATTAAATGGTAATTAAAGAAAGATGAAGTTAATAAGGTAATTATTTATTATTTTAATAAATAAGGATAATTAGTTACTTATTATTTAAAGAATATTAAATAATAATTAAAGGGAGATAAAGTGAATAAAATGATCATTTGTTATTTAATGAATATTAAATAATAAATGGGGTTAATTAATTAAGAGATTATTATTTAAATAATCATTAAAGGATTTGAGGATTGTTAAAATATTGTTAAAGGATTAAATATGTAAGTAATTAAAATGTTATGAAATGAGTACTAACATTAGTATATGATGAAAATATTATTAAATAATTAATGACATTAGTAAGTGATTAAAATATTATTAAATGGTTAATAATATTAATAAGTGATTAAAATATTATTAAATGGTTAATAATATTAATAATAGATTAAAATATTATCAAATGGTGAATAATATTAGTAAGAGATTAAAAATATTATTAAATGATTAATAATATTAATAAGGGATTAAAATATTACTAAATGGTTAATAATATTTGAATGTAGTTATATATTATTAAAGGTAGATAATATTTTGAGGTATTTGGTACATTATTAAATGTCCAAATCATTAAGAAGAAAGTTTAATTGAATTAAACCAATGTAAATTGTCCTTTGTGACTAATTTAGACAACTTATTAAAAATGGGTTGTACGAAGATTGTATAGTGTTTTGTCCGGAACTTAATGGTTCGTTTGTCGGACATATTAAGAGTTAATAATTTAAAGTTAGAGTCTTATATAAAGGCTAAGTAATAGTCATTATATCTAATGATTATTTCAATTTCCTATATAAATTGTAGGTTGAACGAAAGACGCAAATAAGCGTAAATGGTAGAAGCTAACCAGACAAGTTTTTCAGAACTTGCTCCTATGTGCATTAATATGCTACAATTTGATGTTATATTATTAACATGAAGATTTTTTGATGATATTTGTGATATATGAATAACATGAGATATGGTTACATGTAAAATATGTACCGATATGAAGCATGATTTATTATATGCTAGTTGTTTATTGTATGTGATGCATAAGAAGTATGAAGCATTCATAAAATGAAATGTATGAAATGCATGATGTAAGAATAAAATGCAGAGCATGTATAATATGTGAAGCATGTAATGTGTTATGTGTAACTTTTAAATTTGCTGAGCCGTCGTGCTCACTCTTGCCTAAATCAACATTTTCAGATAGTGCAAATTATTTTAAGTTCTCGATAAAGATCAAGGAACATGAAAGCATATTACTTTCACTGAAGATCTAAATGTTTGTTGTAGATATTAGTCCGAATTGGACAGGTAAATAATTGTGTAGTATAAGACTTAGTTAGTATGTTATATGAGTATTAAATACTCAAATTGATTGTAATAGAATGTCGTATCATGTATGATATTAAGACAGACTACGAATGTATAAAGATTGCGATTCTGGAATAGAAAGAGATGATATAAAATTGTAAATAAATGATTATTTAGCAATTATAATATTGTTGTAATTCATGAACAATAAAGAAAATGTAGTATTAGTGTTAAACCGGATCCGAGGTTAATGGAACCTGAATTTGGGGTCGTCACATTATCTCTCCTAAATTTAACATGAAGACCTTGACTATTGCTAAATGGTCCTTTACTAAAAAAAATTAGGGAAAAAATATTTTATAGTGTTGTTACACTAGTTACTGTTCTATTCAAAGAAGGCAAAATACTTGATGTTTATGTGCAAGGAGTTGTAATCCTTCCATCTCCTATAGTGTTGACTTGTTATGAAATTATGAGGCAGAAACCTCTCAAGCAAGACTTGTGGTTTTCTCTACTAGATTAAAGTACATGAATATCTTTTGAGGTTTTTTACATGCGAAGAAAAGTGTGACATAAGTTGTTTTAAGTTGTTAATTAATCGTAAAATGTAAGGTTTAGAGATTATATTCAACTATGTATATCATTTTATAACACTGAACCATTATGTGTGACCATTACTTTCTCCTACAGAGACAAATGATGATGCAATATTATGCACATCTGTATAGTGCTCAATTATGCTATCAACATTTGGGGAGCCAAATGCAAACTATAAGACTTGAATGCAAGTCTACACGAAACTAGTGTAATGTTACTGTTGAGATGTGATTCATTGGGCTTTACATTTTTAACTGTGGGTCTGGAGTTATTTTTGTTGGTTTGTAATATTCATAGACACGCAATCAAATTATATAAAATAGCAGAAGCATGGTAAAATTAAATTTAAAAATTTACAAACCATAATCCAGGATCAACCTTTATGCGCAATTATTAATTAATAAATAAGAAGTTAGAGATATACCCTTGTAGAACTCAAAGTTTCAATGGGTACAAGTTCACCTCCAAATCCTTCGCGTTCTCCTTGAATTTCACCGATTGGATTCCAATGATCAACGTTACCCACCTAAGTGTTTGGCCTCTAGAGGTAATCCACCAATGAATAATAATAATTCGAGAAGTGGGTGATGGCAAACCCTAGTTTTCTTTCTCTAGAGAATATGTGAGTACTCTCCAAAATTTTTTGGAAGTATATGTGCGTGACCTTAATCCATAATAAAACTTCTCTTATTTATTGATTTAGTAAACCCTCCTAACACCTTTAAGAATAAGGTTTTTAATTAAATTCCTAATCTAATTAGGAACTTAATTAATTTAATATAATAATTATAATTCCTAAACTATTTAGGAACATAATTATCAATTATGTACTCTTATTAATTAATTCCTAAATCATTTAGGAACTAAATAATAATGATAATAGTAATAATAATAATAATAAGACTCCTCTTATTAATTTATAATTAGTATTTCTAAAATACTAAATACTAAATATTAAGTTATTTAATTTATTCTATTCCTATAGTATAAATTAAATATGCTTAATTCATTATTACAATTATGTCATTTACTTCTTAAATAATTATTTTTCTTTTGCAGTGTGACCCTTTAGGTTCTCCATATTAAATCGGTTATAGAATAAATTAATTAGAACTATTCTAATCTTATTTATATAAATAAATTAAACTATTTAATTCATTTAAATAAATAATATTTATTCCATAATAAGGGTAAGTCCCATTAGCGATCAACGACTTTTCAGATAATATAGATTTCAACATTTAATCACAAAAGAACGTCCCAATCAACCGTACAATTCAACCATTCTACGTCACAACGTCCCAATCAAATATAAGACATGATATTACTGTCAAGTCTTATTTTATTTGATTATATGCATTTCGATCCTTAAATGAATAACTCTAATTAATATAAATTAGAAACTACTTTCTAATTTCCATTCTGCCTTGACCAAGGACTACTGAGTTGTCATGTATCGAATCGCATAGGACATTCCCTTATTTTACTAGAAGTGGTAGATTCTTTGTTGATCACTCACCTATCTCTATGTATGACTTATTATATTCGATCATACCCTTTGATACACCCTAAAAGTTTTAAGGAATATGTCAAAATATAATTCATCATACACAAAATACTATAATGATCTCAAGTCCAAGAATTACTTGTACTACTATCACAAAAGGAACTCTTATTAACAGGTAAGTAAGACTCCATTGGGTGTTCCTTGAGCGAGTAATGTTTAGTGAACTTATTCTCTAATAAGCACCTACATACTTGCTTTAGTGTCTCTACACAAATGATTATGAGATCAATCATTCTCTTTGTAAGAGCAAGCATAATATGTAGGGGTGAGCAAAAAACTGATTTGGCCCCGAAACCGCACCAAAAACCGCACAAACTGCACCAATTAAAATCGCACCAACGGTTCTGACGTATATGACGGTTTTAGATGGGTTGAAAAATCGAATTTGCGGTTTGGGTTTGGTTTCTAGGCAAAACCGCACATGGAAAAACCGCACCGCACCATTTTTAATTTTTTTTTTCCCGTTGTTTGACTATTTTCAACATAAACCATATCAAGAAGCATTATTATGGAAGTCACCCTTCAATTAATCCATTTAGAATTATCCCTCATGTAATTATCTTTGTTTAGAATTTTCATATGTGAAAAGAAATTTTTAATTAATCAATTTGGAATTATCCCTCATGTAACTTCTATTTTACTTTTGTTTAGACAAGATATTATAAGTAAAGTTGTGTGTGTTATGAAAGTGGTATTTAACATTGTGTGATGTTAAATTGTTAATTTAAATTGCATAAATTTTAATTGTTTCAATTGGTTTTGGAACCATCGCACCAAATAAAATCGCACCGTACTGTTCAAAACCGCACC
This sequence comes from Hedera helix, assembly GCA_947179155.2. Taxonomy (NCBI): domain Eukaryota; kingdom Viridiplantae; phylum Streptophyta; class Magnoliopsida; order Apiales; family Araliaceae; genus Hedera; species Hedera helix. The sequence goes on along the minus strand of OX359279.1, from coordinate 13,376,248 downwards.
GCACCAATCACAAGCGGTTACATGTACGGTTTTAAATTTGTCAAATCGCACCTAAGCAGTTTCATGTGAGGTTTAGGCTTCAAACCGCATCAAACCGCACTATGCTCACCCCTAATAATATATACCAATCTATCCGGATCTACTAATCCCCTTTTAGTGATCCAACGATTAGGAACAATTTTAGTTTTGAGTTATCTTGAATTTAGATCTCATTAGCATGATTCTCATCATGGTTCTAAAAGCATTGCTAAAAAACTATGGGTTTATCCATTTGATTAATTCAAGTAATTAATCATGAATAAAGAAATGCTTTGATTCTTTTATTAATAAACGAATAAGATTATAAAGTATATGATTATCACATCAAATGTGATTGGCTTGAGGGCATATTACTTTCAATTTTTATATGTGTTTTGGGCCGGGTCATTTCTATCTCCCCCAACAGGTCTGTTCATAGAGTAAACAGTCTGCTCTTTCCACTCATGAAGGGCTGATGGGGGCGTCTGGGCCATTTTATCAACTTTCACAGACTGTGAGTCAGATGGTAGCCCATGCTAGTATCTCTTCTTATTGGACCAATTGGAGTAAATGGTAGAAGACGTCATATATCCACTCATGAAGGGATGATAGGATGTTCAATGATGCGTGGACGAGTATATACAAGCTATCTCTCAGAAAAATAGAGGTAAGAGTTTTTTCCTGCAAAAAAAATACACAGAAGCTATCAAATATCTTTCAAGTTCTTGCATATATTTTAGGTCATTCATTGTGACGTTAACCGCCTGAACTTACCCTCATACCGGAGCATCCCCGGACGGCCCAAGCCGCGATCGTCCTGTGGGGTGATAATGGTTTGCTACGTGTACAAGTATCTTACTGACAGGTGATCTCAGCAGGAGCGAGAATTGGATATCAACATTGGTGCTAGAAGGAGGGCCTGAAGGTGTTTGATACATAAGTCACCCGGTTATTTTTAAAGGAAGGCTATTCCTATGACAGAAAAAGGTAGCTCGAACAAGGGACATCAAGGATCTTCCATTAATCCATGCGTGCAGAGCAGCAGAGCCCCGAAGAAGTAAAGAGCGGGAGTTGGGCAGTCAGGACAAAGATAGGCACACGCTCATTCTGAGCCTGTCAGGAGACGTTTGTTTACACCTCCCTTAACGGTGGAACACGACTCTCATAGGGAGGGCCCAGACGAAGAGGTGGCACCCTCGAAAAGGGTTTCACGACGTGAACATAATGAGAGAGACAAACAGTACAGAATCAGGGAGGTAGAGATTGAGTTGGAGTCCTTGCAACGTGAGCGTCAAGAATAGTAGGCCTACCTGCTGGAGTTGCACGGAGAGGGTCCGTCCACTACTATCGATCGCAAGGAATGGGCAGATACTCCACAAAGTCAGCCTAGATCGAAGCAAGGATGGGTAAGACGATCCAAGTTTAATGATTCACACCAGTCTCAGGGTGATATAAGGGGCCAACACCAGTCTCAGGGTTATATGAGACGACATGACCGGGATGGTCAAGGTGATATAAGGGGTCAACACCAGTCTCAGGGTTATATAAGACAACATGATCGGGATGTTCAGGGTGATATAAGGGGTCACAACCAGCCCCAGGATTATATGAGGCGTCCCGACTAGGTTGGTCAGGGTAAATCGAAATGAAGGAAACTGTCTGAGTCCTTAGGGGGGTATTCTCGGGAAAAGGCCCGGACTCCGGACTATGAAACCCGAGCGCAGAGGTACAAGGGCGGAGACAAGTCGAGGAGACCAGCTGACGATCCCTTATATGCCCATGGCCGACCCGGTTATAGAAAGGATTTCAGAGTTGGAAAAAAGATTGGTTGTGGCAGAAGTAAGACCGACGATCGGATCCGAGCTCGGAGCGTCAAGACGCATGCCCCTGGACCCAAAATCTCCATTCTCAGAGGCCATTGATCAGGAAAAAGGTTGATCCAAAGAAAAAACTACCGCCCCTCGAGATGTACGATGGCTCAGGCAACCCATACGACCATACCAGCTCGTATGAGAGGGTAGTGAGATACTATAACTATTCTGAGGCCGGGATGTGACATATTTTCGTAACAACGTTAAATAAGGGGGCCATACAGTGGATGATGTCGTTACCACCCAATTGTATCCACTCGTGGATCGAGTTGAGTGTTCGGTTCCATGAACGTTTTGGCAGCAACAAGAGAAGGGGTAAAGTGACGGCTTATTTGATGCAGGATAAACATAAATCCGGTGAGTCGTTAAGCCAGTATGTACAGAGGTTCCGAGATGCGGCGGAGACCATTACCGACCTCAATATGATACAAGCACTGGGCTTTTTTACTACGGGGATGGATGTTACCCGAAACAAAAAGATGATGAAAGATATAATGTTCAATCCTCTAAAAGATCTCTTAAACGCGAATGACCGGGCCAAAAAGTTCGTAGCAATTGAAGAGGCCATGGATAGTTTGATTCCCCAGGGGCATAGGTACGGAAAGCAAAGTGTATGGTGGGAATAAAAGTGGGGATAATCGACCCAATGTCTTCGACCGAATGAAGTTGGGAGGGGGCCAACCTAATTTGGGCAGACTTCCCTATTCACCTCGGACGGAGAACAGAACTTACACCCCTCTAAGCGCTGATCGCGTCAAGGTTTTGGAGGCTATAAGGAATGAGGAAAGGTCAGGGCCCAGATCCTCGGGGTGTAAAACAGATAAGCTGGGGTCCCTATTGTCTGTATCACCGACGGGCAGGGCGCACCACAGAGACATGTGCTGGGTTGATGGACATGATTGAATCCAAAGTTCAGAGGGGTGAATTGACACAATTCGTGGTAGGGCGCGAAACCCGAGCGAATAACCCTGAGCCGGTGGTAGAGCAAAGAGCGGTACAAGGGAACCACTCTCGAATGGTTGTGGATGTTATAATAAGGGGGTTGGCACTAGGGCACATTGGTAAAAGGCGTCGATCCTCATCAGGTTCAGTCTCGGCGTTGACTGACCAGCCCCCAATGGTTGATCGGCCTTTTTCCAAAACGGTGATCTCATTTTCAGATGAGGATTATCCGACCGAAGCCGTAGAATTGCATGAGGGAGCTTTGGTTATTACTGAAAAGAATAATGATTGATAATGATTGATAATGGGTCATCAGTGGACGTATTATACAGTCACGCTTATCAAAGAATGGGTCTCCAAGACGTGAGATTGGAGTTGGGGACAGAATCGCCCTTGTACGGGTTTGGGAATGAGGCGGTACCTATAATCAGAACTTTGGAACTTCCAATGGTGTTTATCACGGCTCCTAAACAGGCGACGGTACAAGTAAAAATTGTTGTCATTCAAATTGATTCAGCCTACATTGCTATCTTGGGACGAACCACCCTAACAACCTTAAATGTTGTTACCTCCATTCCTCACTTCAAGATCAAGTTCCCCACTCTGAAAAGTGTTGGTGAGGTAAAGGGAGATGTTGATATTGCCCGGAGATGGTACTGCCATGTTGTAACATCGTCGACTGTTGGGGTCGGCAGACAGAAGTGTACCATGATCGTTGATATGGACCCCTACGTAGAGGGACATACCGCGCCTTTGGCATCTCCCACTGAGGATACTGAGGAAGTGGAATTGGTGTCTGGCAATAAATCGAAGACAATGAAAATAGGCGTTGGATTACTCGACCTTTAAAACTCAGTTGGTCTAGCTTTTGCGGGATTATGTTGATATCTTCGCTTGGACCCCTCGGGACATGCCCGGGATTGCCGAGGGGGTTGTGGTCCACAGATTGGCAGTTGATCCATGCAAAAAGCTAGTCCGTCAGAAATGGAGAATGTTCGTACCCGAGTGTCAAAAGATTATTGATGTAGAGCTTGACAAGCTGTGGGATGCTGGAGTAATCGAGGAGATCGAATATCCAAAATGGTTGGCCAACGTGGTTCTGGTTAGAAAGCAAAACAAAAAATGGAGAGTTTGCATAGACTATACTGATTTGAACAAGGCATGCCCGAAGGACTTTTACCCTCTTTCACATATCGATCAGTTCATTGACGCCACTTCTGGGAATTCGGTTCTAAGCTTTCTAGATGCCTTCTCGGGTTATCATCAAAGTTTCATGGCGAATGAAGATATTCCTAAAACTACGTTTATCACCCATCGGTCCATTTATGCATACAGGAGAATGACCTTCAGGTTGATAATTGTTTGAGCCACATATCAAAGAATGATGAACACTGTCTTCCGAAAGCAGATCAACAGAAACATGGAGGTATACGTAGATGATATGATCGTCAAGAGCCCTCGAACACGGGACCACCTTCGGGATCTTGAGGAGTGTTTTCATACAGTCTGACAATACAATATGCGCCTCAACCCCACTAAATGCACCTTTGGCCTCGGCTCAGGGTAGTTCTTGGGGTACTTGGGGAGTAAGAGGGGGATCGAGGCCAATCTGTAAAAGATCAAAGCGATACTAGACATGCAATCACTGTAGAATTATAAAGACGTTTAAAGGCTTACTGCTCGCATTGCCGCTTTGAGGATGTTTATGTGAAGATCGACGGAGAGGTGTCTGCCATTCTTCAATACTTTGAAGGGGCCGAAGAATGAGAAGACCTTCCAATGGATCTCAGAATGTGAGGATGTTTTTCAAGCGATTAAGAAGTATTTGGTGACGGCTCCCTTATTGTAAAGGCCTGTGTCATGGGAGCCCTTGTATCTATATTTGTCTGTAAGTCCATTAGTTGTTGGCGCAGTCTTGATAAAGGAAGAGGGGAGTATTCAGCAGCCAGTTTATTATGTTAGCCATGTGTTGAGAGATGCGGAGACCAGGTATCCAAATTTAGAGAAATGTGTGTATGCTTTGATGGTCGCTGACCGAAAACTTCGTCACTATTTTTAAGGGCGGCTTATCGTAGTTTACACGACCCAACCCTTGAAGAAAATCTTGGGTAAAACTGACACTTCGGGAAGAATGATGGCATGAGCTGTTGAGCTGAGTCAATATAACTTAGAGTATCACCCCCGCACGACCATTAAGGGTTAGGTGCTAGCGGAGTTCATGATTGAATGCACCTTCCCTGAAGGAGAGGATGTCCCTTCTTTTGAGGTTATGATAAGTGGTTTTTATACCTATGTTTTGAATACACTTGAGCTTGATAAATTGCTTATCTTTAAGTATTTATGTTAGTTTATATGTGTTTGTTGTAAGTTAGGTTGTATAGTAAGTTTATGTGTTTTCTGTTAATTTACGCGTCTTTTTACCACATTATTATAGGATGTGGTTTTCTATTACTTTTTATGTGTTTTATGTTGTTTTGTAGTTATTATAATAAGGGCTTACTTGTTCGTGGTTTGGAAGTGTCCGGTTTGCATTTTCGACGTGTCGTTTGCATAACGGTCAGCTTTTGGCATTGTTCTGGCCAGAATCTCCAATTTTTCAAAACATGAAACTTGTAGAACTTATTCTTATCTTTCCAAAACATCTTGAATCATCTCAATCGGAGGTCGAACGCAAAAGTTATACCAAAAATACAAAGAAATTACACAGCAGCTACTTCACACCCAATTTTGGCCTTCATCCTTTCTGATTCTGCAATTTCGTAAAACATCAAAGTTGTAGGTCTACGAATTTTCTTTCCAGAACATCTTGAATTACCTCAATCGGAGTTTGTACGAAAAAGTTACGTCCAAAATACAAAAGGACCCTGAAGATGCCAAATCTATGTTTCTACAAAAGGGCGCAGCTGCGCCCAATTTGCACTAGGGTGCGGTGCAGCTGCGTCGTTCTCCAGTCAAGCCACGGACAGTTCGCTATGAAAGCCAATTTTTGCCCTAAAAACAAGAGATATCCAATTTCCCTTCATTGGGGCTGCTATGACGATTTTGGAGATAAAAAAGGAAGCTCTCATGGAGGTTAGAAGTGGATTACATAAATGAAAACATGATTTGGATGAGGATTTGGGGTTGTTTCTGTAACGCCCCGAGATCCCACCTTTCTTAATTATATCTAATTATCTATGGATATCATAATTATTAACTTTAAACCATATTAACCTAAAATCTCGTGCATCAGACTTAACCTTTAATCTTTAAAACCAATCTATTGACCATAAATGCGATCCATAATTTTTTTTTTTTTTACTTAATTAATTTACATTCCTTAAACTTGTCTCAGGATCGTAACGTTCATTTACTATTCATTAACATCCAGGTCGATACTTTTTAATTGCGACTGAGTCTATTTCATTTCATAATCCAATATAATTTAGGATTTATATAACCCGTAATAAATTTTCGCTATGAAATATTCATCTATATGGCCCTGTTCACTTATGATCTTTCTGTACCTATTCCTGTTCACACACAATCATTCATTATATCTATACCATATATCATCATGTATGCTTATAATTAAGCCATATATCCGAATTTATTACATTCAGAACTCAACTTGTAATACAACATACATCTTAAATCACTACAATTCTACTTTGAATAACACCTACGTACACATTTACCTTGATGGATGTACAATCGATTCATCCTCATCTACAATCATGGTTTAACAAATTACCAACCATTACATTTCTGGTATCTACCCAATTTTTCATTCATGCTTATCAGTGAACTCACATCTTTTTACCTTTAGCTGTACCGGAATCTTCCGGCCTTCTTATACTGTACCTGAAACGTTAGTTTATAGCAAGAATGAACATAAAGCTTAGCAAGTAAGTCAGATAACACATTTCATGCTTACAGCTTATATCAACGCGTCATGCATCCCTTACTTTATTATATTGTACATAATGTCACATAATTCATTTAGCAATTAGAGCACGTAGTGGCACGGAGTACACATTTACATTCACGTAGTTCACGTAGAATAGTTAGCACATCCTAGTCTGAAGTACTTGCCTGTACGCCTTTATTTACTTAACCTGTACTGCTTCGCTTGGCCTGTTTATCATTCCATGCCTCAGTTTACTACATCGAGCGTTATTTGTCAATATATAACCTTTACATCAATATAATATAATAATCATCAAACGTTATAATCTTTATCAACTTAACTTGTAAATACCCAATCACTTGTTTCTAATCATTTCACTTTCGATGTATCATACCTTATATAGGTTTATAATACATCCTACCTCGCTTCTGGCCTTTTACATAACCTATAACACACTTTGGCTTAGCTTTAGGCATGTTACATTATGCCATATATCATTTCATTATACCTTGACATCCTTTATATAACTCATTCTTATCAATTTAGGGTTTATATAACCCATTTTTATCATTTTATATCAAAACACTTCATTTTGGACTTTAAAAATTTCCTGGCTTCAGAACACTGCGCCCCAGCGTCATCTTTCCTCTTCCCAATCTCGCTGGCCGCAAAATCCTCTCGACTGTGAATAGTGACACTATGCCCCGGCGTAGTGTCTAGGCTAAATGACTGCGCCCCGGCGCAGTCCCTGGTTCAGCAGATTTTAATTTTCTCTCCTGCTTTGGTGATTTTTAATTCCTTAACCACAAATCTAATTAAGACCAAATTTGGTACAGCTCTAGACCTTTCTATATAGTATTTTATAAAATTTTCCTTTGCCTCATTTGGATTCATTAAAACATAGATACACTAGTCCATAGGAGGCCTGTTTGCAACAGTTCAACACTTAGAAAATTTTCTGAACTTTGAAAACCAACTTTTGCAACTTTGTGATTTTTGGCCATTTGCTTTAAAACATCATTCCAACACTTGACATAGTTCACATACGTCATATATGACATGTCCCAACTTTCAAAACCGTAAAATTTCGCACAAGGCGATTTTTGTTCGTAAAAATCTGTTTAGGATCGAATCGATCGTTTTCAATCGTTCGATTTGCCATTTTGTTCAAATTTCAATTCGTTAATTATGAAATCGACTCTAACATATGTATTATCATAAAACTTAAGAGTTTGACCTCATTTCATCTTTAGTTCTTCGAAATTGCCAAAAATCACATTTAAATCGGATTTTCCTTAACTTTTCAAAATTTTCATATCTCAAAGCTTATCCTCTAGTTGACACTTAAACCCAATACATCACCTAGGCAATCATATACATCTTTAACAACCTTGTAAGCCCACATAGCTTCTAACTGCACATTCTAATGCACTTTACAGATTACGATTTGGTTTAATGGCAAATTATAGCCTAATATTATACTTTACTCCAAACATTCACGATTTTCAAATATGATTGAATCTTTAAAGCTATCTGTCATGCAATCTCTCATGCATTAAACATGTTTAACCTTCCAAAATAAGTTTTTGTCAAATCTAACAACATTTATCACATAATCAACCATAAATCATAGCTTAATACCACCTTTTCTTAACAAACATGCTTATCCATCCATTTATGAATCTATAAAGCCTTTTAACATAAAATTTCTCATACATCTCACATTATCATCTTTTCTATCTAGGTTTCTATCAAAACCATGAACATATAACATATGATTCTCCATAAATCACGCTTCCTAACTTTGAATTTAGACATGAAAGGCTTTGTTTACAACATTTATGCTTAGGGTTTCAATATAATTCCTATATATAGCATGTAACTCACACAATCTTTACATCTAGTCACTAATCCATGCATGGCTACTCTTAAACTTGAAGTTAAACACATAAACATAAAGTTTGAAAGCTTGAACATGATTATACCTCATTGTATAGCTAACTTCTATACATGAATAACATCCTCTTGATGAGTACTTCATTTTTCCTTTTTGCTCCATGGCCATTTAAGCATCCTAGCTCATGTACACCAAGCTTTTCTTCTCTTCTTGCCATGACTTTCTCTCTCTTTCTCTCTTAGCTTGCTACCCGGATAAGGAAGAAAAAAAATGAGGATAAGCTAAGCTCACACTTACAAATTATATACATATACAAATTGTATATAATTGTCTAGCACTTAACCATACTTAGTTGGCTTAACTCATGCAAGGTTGGGGTTTTATTAGACAATTCCCATGAACTTCCAATGGCATTATAGACAATTCCCACAAAAGGGTACCAATGTCATTTCTTATATTTTTAAGGGCAATATGGTCATTGTACTAAAACCTAGAGAATTAAATTCTCTTAATTCATAACTTATTAAATTTTAAACCAATTCATGTCCTTTTTGATCCAAACTTGTTTAACTGTACTTGAATTTAATTCCATCATCAAATACACCATAATTGGCTTGTCCCATAACTCTTGTCACACGTCAAAATACCAATTTCATCAATTACTTATAATAATTTCCAATAATTGCAAATTTACATATCTTTTCATACTTAATTTTCTACGAACCCCTTTTTGGTTCCTCTTCAATCAATTTCAACTTCCGACCTCTCAATATAGTCAACTTGCTCACTTTTTCATAAATCGCTTCCTCGTGAAGCGAACCTCAACCGGATTACCAAAATCCATCGTTCTTTATCATTTAAACTCATAATATCATAATTACGTTTTTAACGTCCTTTCACTTATTTACTTCACTCATATAAATCAATTCTCAACATACTTGGAATCTACGTTCCTTATGCTCATATGTAAGAGTATTACCTTTTTGTCTTTACACATCATATCACGATTACCTTATTTCCATCATTTAATATCAATTTCCTTAACAAATTCATATATTTATATATCAAAACTTAATATTCCATAAATCCTTAATAAACCAATTTAATTATACGGTTTCTTATCCTCTGCACATACATACATGTTCTACCTTGTCATTCTCATATCATCGCCTCTCCAGGCCTATTCATTTAGCTCATGATTAATTTTCATGACTAAAGCGTCAATTCACATACATATTCCTCATTTCTTACTTTTCTAACTTTAACACTCCTTCTTTCTTTATCACTTTTCTCTACAATTTAAATCATTCCTTCTTTATCCCAATCACATATACATATATATAATTCAACCTACTACATAGTCGTAAAAGCACATTAATTAAATAACGATTCATATTTAATCATTCTTAATACATCCTGTCATTCAAACTAGGTTTTATCTATCAACCTTTACATAATTAATCATAATGCTTATTTGGAAATCCTGTAAAATCTTGGGGTGTCACAGTTTCTCTTCCTTTTCTCTCTCTATTTCTATGTATCATTGAATATTTGTGTTGGATCTTCATCTTTTGAAGAAATTGGATCTTGTTGTATAGTTTATCTTGATATATTTTATTGTTAATCTTGTTAGTTGTTTTTAGATTGTCTATTGTGGTTTGGGATTAATTACTTAATTGCCTAGCTAACAATTACCTTGATAACTCACATGTAACTGAAATGGGGAGTGTGAGTTTAGATCTGACCATAATAACTTGTGTTCATGATTTCACATGACGTTGGAATGCATGATTCGTGCTAAGGATAAACATATACCGAAGCACCACTCGTAGTCTTTTGAGAACTTGTGCTTAAGCCTGTTTTTCTTTAGGTCACATAGACATATAGTGATCTAATTAACTTGGGTGTTCCTTCTCGTTCTGTTGCCCTTGGGTTAGATTTAAGTTGGATATGGGTATGGTGCAATGGAAATTGGTCATGCTTTGTTTTCTTGTTTTCGACTAACAATCTTTGATAATTAGTTTGATTTAACGGGAAGTGCATTGATGTAAATGAAGCAATAGGTGAAAATTGTAGTCTCTTGTATATATTATCTTGTTTCATTTTATGAATAGTTAGTGTTAATTTAATTTCATTACATTCATTCAATTTCTTTAATCATTCGTTTAAATAGGATTGAGTTGGCTATAAGCTAGTGTTTGGTAATTCTTGTTACATAATTCCTCACAGGATCGATACTTTATTTACTCTGTAGTACTTGTTGACCGTGTATACTTGCACGTTTTGTTCATTCAAACGAACTCGTCGAGGTCGGAACTCATTAAATATAAAAATATAAAAACAAAATAAAAAAGAAGTTCCGACCGACACACCAACAGGTTACCGTTGTGGTCGGGGGCAACCAAACCTTGGCTTTTCATGGACAATGTATGTTGAAAGCTCGGCCAATGCCGAGCCCAGCGGGGCCGGGGTTATCCTAACTAGTCCAGAAGGATTCAAAGTGCAACAGGTCATACGATTCAAATTTCGGGCGACCAATAACGACGGGGAATATGAAGCGATATTGACGGGGCTACGATTCACTAAGAGTTTGGAGGTTCGGCATTTGATCGTCTTTAGCGATTCCCAATTATTCGTAAAGAAGATTCAGGGTGAGTATGAAGCCCGAGGGACAAGGATGACCAGGTATTTAGCTGAGGCAAAAATGATGCTACTCAAGCTAGAGTCCTACACCATCAACGGGATAAAAAGGGAGGGCAATTCTACTACCGATACTTTGTCTAAACTAGCTGTCACATAGGTGGAAGATTTTGGGGGGTCGGCTTACCTGGAGGTTCTGACAAAATCGAGTATCAATAGGAAGGAACTTTTGTGCATCGAAAGGTCGAATTGCTGGATAACACCCTACCTTGACTACTTGGCCGAGGGGAAGCTTCTAACAGATAAAATTATGGCCAAAAGAGTCAAGTATCGGAGCTCTTATTTTTTCCTGATTGATGGGGATTTGTATAAGAGATCGTACTCATTCCCCTTATTGAAATGCTTGATTCCATCCGAGGCGTCGTACGTGCTGAGAGAGGTTCATGAGGGGATATGCAGAGATCATATGGGGGCTAAATCATTGGCATACAAGTTGATTCGGCAAGGGTACTATTGGTCGACCATGTTCTAGGAAGTGTAGGGGTATGTCTAAAAATGTCTGAAATGCCAGATCAACAGTTTAGTCCCACGTCAACCTCCGGAGCAATTGTCGTCAGTGTTGTCCCCTATCCCGTTTGCTATCTGGGGGGGTGGACTTATTGGGACCGCTACCCAAAGCAAAGGGACAACTCCAATACATAATAGTGGCCATCGACTATATGACCAAGTGGGTTGAGGCTAAGCCACTCCGCCATATCACCGAAGAGGATTGTGTAAAATTCATGAAGGAATTGGTGGTGTACCAGTTTGACATCTCGATGGTACTTATTCTCGATAATGGTACGCAGTTTGTAGGGAAGAAGTGAAAAGGATTTTATCTGATTTGAGGATCCAACATCGGAGAACCTCTATGGCAAATCCCCAGTCCAATGGCCAGGTTGAGGTCACAAATCGAACTCTCCTAAAAGGAATTAAAAGGTAGTTAGATGAAGCTAAAGGGAGATGGCCTGAGGAGCTGCAAAGTGTTCTATGGGCTTATCGAACCACTCCGCGGAAGACCACAGGGGATTCCCCATTCAAATTGGCTTATGAAACAGATGCATTGATCCCCGTTGAGGTCGGATCTTCATCATTCCGGGTATCCCAATTCAGGGAGTTGTACAATAAGGAGGGACTCCGATTCAACCTTGACTTGTTGGATGAAGTTCGAGACGTGGCGACATTAAGATTGGTCATTTACCAACAGAGGACTGCTAAGTATTATAACAAGAGGGTTCTGGTCAGAAGATTTGGGGTAGGAGATCTGGTGCTTAGGGAGGCCTCGACCTTGACACCTAACAACACAGGGAAGTTGATGCCTAATTTGGAGAGGCCTTATGAAATCATTAAAGTAGTCAAAAAGGGAACTTATCGGCTTCAGGACATGGAGGGAGTCGAGATAAAAAACATTTAGCATGCGAGTCGGTTGAAGAAATAATATCAATGGCAGGACGCTTTTGTTGTTGGGAATCATGCGATGATTTTATAAGAACTACTTTGTTATAACAATGTAATCATGTTTCATTGAAGTAAGGGTTTCTATTTAGATTATTGACTTGCTTGCCAATGTGGTTTTGTTAACATAATCTAATTAATTACATGAGAGATTTATCAACAAGCTGTATACAGAGAACATGTTGCTTACAGGCCAATCAGAGGTTCGGAGGATCGGTTGGATGGTTATCATCTGTTTCGGGCCTTGGTTCGTTGGTCTCGTAGTCGCTAAGATAAATCAAGTCCTCGTCAGAGAAGGTAAGATAAGAAATGGTGATAAGATAAGATAAATTTCATTTATCATTCAAAGTTCAATTTTTACAAAGAGAATTCAAAACATTACAAGTTAAGTAGGATGGTCTCGAGGGGTTGGTTGGCTTTGAGGTTCTTCATCGTCATCCGCGTCCTCATCTGAAGAGAAGCCTAGGGTAATTGGGTTCACTCCGGCCTTGGCCACCATGTTTTTAGCAAAGATATAACATTTGTTGTACTGGTCCACGATGGCGTCGGTCAATTCTTTGGATCTTTTATATTCCTCAATGACCCCGAAGTGATTATCTTCAATAATTGTGGTTGCCTGAGTCTTCAGCATTTGGTTCTCTTACTCCAGTAGTTTGTTGGCAACGTCGGACCGATGGAGAGCTTCGGTCTTCTCATTATTATCCCTCGTCAGAGCATCCACTCGGGCAACGAGTTTGGCTTTTTGTTCTTTAAGTTCCTCCATTAGGTTATTGCGTTCGGTTCGTTCTTCCAAAATGGTGGTTCTTTCTTTTGCCACATCGACCAATTTCTCCTCCAGGGATTGGTTTGATGCCTTCTGATCGGCCAATTGAGCCTGCAAAGACTAGATGAGGGCATCATTTTTGTCGCTTTGCTCATGGAAGGCGGAGTGGTCATTCTGGAGTAAGAAATGCTCTTCATGAAGCTGGGCGTGTTCGGACCATAATTCTTACACCTCGGTCTAGAGTTGGTGAACGACTTCAGTCTGATCTTCTCTTGGAATTTCATTATTCAACTGAAGCCTCCTGATGCCTGGTTAAGGTAAGTAGGTGTTAACAACTAGTAATTTAAACTAGACAATAAATAGAAAAAGTTACAAAGGGCATACCTGACCAAGGTGGAGGCTAGTGGAGTTCATCAGGCTGTTGAGGTCTGACGAGTCAAAATGAGGGTCGTCGGCTGGAAGGTTGAAGAAGTTTTACAGCTATTAGGGAATAAAGGATAGGGGGTTGGGAGGGAAGAAGGATAGTTTGGAGAAGGTGAATATTAGGATCGAAGGGAACATTTTGTTTGGGGAGGTTCAGGGTCTCGATGATGAAGGTTCAACAATGGGGGCCTTACTGAAGGGTTATCATTCTGGGGAGGGTTCAACATCTATGTGTATTACCGAGGGGGATTTTAAGGGTGGAGATTGTAATATCCTGGATATTTCACAAGATTTTTAAATAAGGTCTTGATGATGAAATAAAGGTTGAAGTGTAAAACCTAGAATTTGAGAAATAAAAGGTGTAGAAAGGAGTAAACATTTGACCCTAATTTTTGTATTAGGATTTAAATGTGGGTAAATGGTGGTTTTTAAATTTTAAAACCTAGAATTTGATTTTATGTGTATACTTGAAGGTATATTAATAATAAGGTAATATAATACCTTTAAAGTTGGATGAATGTATTTGACTGAAAGAGTTTATGAAAGAAGTTATAATGTGATGTATGTAGAAATTTATTAAGAAAATAAATTTCAGTTAGAGAGATATTTTTAAAATTAACGTGAAGGTATATATGTATGGATATGCGTATACTTGGAGGTGCGCTAATTATATTTTAGCCGAGCGTGGTAAATGATTAACGGAATTAATCATCAAGAATAAGGTAAAGCTTAATTTATTAGTTAGGAAAGCTTATGAAGGTTAAACCTTAAATGGTAATTAAGATAGCCCAAAATTAGTAAATTGGGATGGGATAAGCTAGGTTTTGTGGTGCCAATTAAGTGTAAACCGAACCTTGTAACCAAGTGTTAGAAATTTATATAATATTCTAAAATGGATTAAGGATTTTGTATTAATATCTTAACACATTAATTGGGCTAAGTGGATAAATAATGCAATGACAAATTATTGTATGTGTTGAAATTGAGGGAATAAATAAATATATATAAGTGATATATTTATTTATTAGCCAAACAAGAAAAGAAACAATTATTTTGAAATAAAAAGGAAAGCCAAGAAAGATTTTGAGTTACCATGTAAACTTGGAAATTAAGTTCCAAACAAGAGTTATAAACTAGTGGGCTAAGTCACGAAATAAATAATTGAGGCCCAAATTAATTTTTAGTAACTATCTTTCTTACAAGCTTTGTGTGGCAAATTAAAATGATGCTCAAGTATTTTGATAGTACAAGAGGTAATTAAATTATTAACTAAGCAAGCCAATTTAGGTAATTGCTTGTAAGTGTTGTATGGTGGCTCAAGTTATTTAACTAGTAAACTTGTGCCAAGCCAAGTAAATTTATTTTTAGTCCAAATGTTGATATAACATATGGGACCTAGGAATACGTTACCTATATATATATATATATATATATATATATATTTATATATAAGGAGCAAATAAAAATGAAGTGTGACAATTAAATTCATGATTAATTGAATTAATTAAATAAGTCTAAATTAAATTCTTTTTTTGTGTAGATAAGCCCAAAAATGTTATTTTTGTTATAAAACCAAGACCGAATTTAAATATTTATATAGCATATGGGATCCACATGCATAATTATATATGTGAGCAGTAAAGCCAAATAGATATTGTTATAATCAATTTAACAAACAAGTGGGTACACATTTCAGATGTTTATGTGGAGAACTACGAAGTGACTATTGAGAAGAAGAGATGTAATAAGATGTTGATTTTGAATTTAATTAATGAGAATATTATATGGATGACAATATACTACGTTATGTGGAGTTAATTAATAGTCCTAGAATGTAATTAATTATAATGGACTAGGCTTGTGTGTAAGTTAAACAAGCCCAAACATTTAATTATGTAATGGGCTTGTAAATTTTGTTATTGGATTTGTGTAGATTTAATTAGCTAGCCCATTACTTGATTCATTTTTCAAGACAAGGCTAGTAGGGGGTGCCCCAATGTTTTATTTAATTGGAGCCCAATAAGAATTTAACTTGTAGCCCAAAACTTGACCCAATAGATGATTTAATGAAAAGTCAATGACTTGGTCAATGTAGCTAGTAAATTGAACATTTAAAATAATGTGAAAGGTATGGTTATTAAATGAGAAAGAAAGAGTGGCCGGATGGATTAAGTGAAGGACAAGAGGGCCCCATGTAATCTCATGTTGGAGCATTCTTATTGGCTAAGCAAGTGCATGTAATCTAAAAAGATAAGATGGATAAGGATTGCAAGTGATAAGTTATAGATATATGCTTGTATGTGCATTTTTGGGTGGACTTATTCAACCTAGACCAACTATTGACCAAGCTTAAGTCTTTTTTTTTTTTGTGAGTGTAAGTTGTGTTAAGAGATAGAAGCACTCAAAGTTAGGCATTTTAAGTTAGAGAGAGAAGCAAAAAGGAAATGGAGAGAGAGAGAGAGAGCCGACGATTTTGAAAGAAAAGAAAGAAGAGGAAAGTTTTTTTTTGGGTAGCAAGGATTAAAAAAAATTGTTCAATCATTTCATCCTTTCATCTAGCAAGAACAAGATTCCATGAAGGTTTAAAAGTTTCTAAACCTTAAACTATTTTATTTTATAGTTTATGTTTAAGCTCTTTGGTTGTGGGAGTTGGATTATGATGGAACCAAGTAGGGTTCGAAGAAATAAGGAAGGATGTCTTGATGGAGATTATGTGTATTTTTGTTTGTCTATGTAAATGTATAGTCAAAATATATTTTCAAGGATAAAAATGTGTTTGGATGATTTAAGAACTATTTTTAAAGATCTTTGTTTAGATCTATGGTTCACATGTTAATATATATGTGATATATTATAGACTTTAAGGAATCAAATGATCTATAAAGAATAAACAAAAAGTGTGTTTTAGAACAAAAACCGTCAGTTTAGAAAGCTAGAAAAGTATTCTGTTTCAATCTAGACAGTCAATACCCAACTGTTTTAGTGTCTGCTTTGCTTCTGTGTTAAACCAGACAGTTAAAGACTATCTGTTTTGGTTTCTATTTGCATTTTGTGCTATCCAGACAGAGTATACATGTCTGCCTTGTGTTTGGATTAGGCAAAAACGCAAAACCAATGCTATGTTATATGTAAACCATACATGAAGCAATAAATTAATCTTATAAATGATTTAAGACTTAGTCTTTTGGACCAAGTCGGGTCGGTTTTAAATAAAACGGGTCGGATAACGTTTTAAATATTAATTTAATTAATATGGTACCCAAATAAAAATAATTATTTATTATTTAAACAATTTTAAGTAATAAATAAAGTAAACTAAAAATGTTTAAGGTAATTCATTGTTATTTAATTAACATTGAATAATACTTAAGGTAGCTATGAATAATTAATTAATTATTATTTAATTGTTATTAAATAATAAATAAAGTGAATTTAAAAAGGATTTAAAAGTAATTAAATTAATTATTTATTATTTAATTAATATTAAATAATAAATAAGGATAATTAATTAATTATTATTTAAATAATATTAAATAATAATTAAGAGGAATTAAAGTTAATAAATTAATTAATTATTATTTAATTAATATTAAATAATAAATAAGGATAAATAATTAATTATTATTTAAATAGTATTAAATAATAATTAAAGGGAACTAAAGTTAATAAATTAATTATTTATTATTTAATTAATATTGAATAATAAATAAAGAAATCAAGAAAACTAAATTAATTATTTATTATTATGAAATAATAAATAAAGGTAATTGAAGATAATAAAATAATTATCTATTATTTAATTAAATATTAAATAATAGATAAGGATAGTTAATTATTTAATTATTATTTAAGGGATGTTAAATAATAATTAAAAAGGAATGAAATTAAATAAAAATAATTATTTATTATTTAATTAATATTAAATAATAAATAAAGGTAATTAAAATAATTGTTTATTATCCAAACAATGTTTGATAAGAAATGAGGTAATTAGTTAAAAAATTATAATAAATTGTTTAAGTGAAGGGAAGAGAGATGTTTTAAGTTTAATAATTAATATTGCTTATGGAGAAATGATATTAGGTAATTAAATCATTACCCTATGTTCAATTAGATATTTTAAAGGGGATAATGATACGGAATTGAATTACGTGTGTAATATTCTAATTGATATAGATACTAGATAAATAGTGTAAATAGACGGTCAAATGAACGTTTATGTGCTGTACTAATTGTTAGGTCAACATTATTTATGTTAGGTCTTTCAAAGGGGATTAAGTTAAGAGAATTATCTGTAAGTCGATAGTCAGGCAAGTTCCTAAATCTTAAACTTGTTCATTTTGCAAGTGCATATATCTTAAACTCATTATTTGAGCAAGTTCCTAACATTGGCTTGAATTATCATTTTCAAGCATGCTTGTGGTTTAATTATCGTCTATTATTCCACTTCAATAATATTTATTGTTAATCGCACTTAGTGCAAATTGCATATGTCCATCGAGTATGAAAGGCTGATCACCTTGATTACCAAAGTATTTGTTCAGGCCACTCAGTGCTATTGATTTAGTTATTCAATTATTTATCGTTCTTTCTCAATTATTATATACTGTTGAAAATTCGAAAGCCTATTCCTTTTTAATCATGATATATCTTTCTTGTATTTAAACTTGCTGAGCAAAATAGTTGTTCACTCTTGCTATACCATGATAATATTTCAGTTAAGCTCGAATGCTTTAGGAAGGACAAAGACAAGATGAGAAATTCAAGAGTAGATTATCAGGCGATATTATCTACTATGTTATCTAATGTGGTTTAACTATGTAAATATTTTGAGTTATTAAAGGTATGTCTTAAGTTAAGGTTGTTAGACCCTTGGGGAAAATTGTTGTAGAATCATTTGAAATAAACAATGTATGTTTATATTTTTCCGCGTTAATTATATAGAGTGTAAGAAGATGATGTATCGTGACGTACCAAGTCTATGGTTCAAGGTACTCGAATTTGGGGGCGTTACAGAGATTTCTGTGCGGGTTGAGGGGAAAAGTCCTTATCACCTAGGTCTGGGGATGGGGATTCAGGGGGAGATGAGGGAGGGGGTCGGACGAAGTCTAACGGTTGAACAAGAATGGGGTCAGTAGTGGTCTTAGGGCCTTCCGACACCTTGACCAATCTGCGTCGTTTCTTTTTGCGGACTTGTTGTTTCTTATGATCGGTAAGGTCTAATGCGTTCTTTTCAAAAAGAGGTGTTTCAGATGGTGTGGGTTAGGTCGATACATGGACTTTTATGGGGGGGGGGGGGTTGGTTTGTTTTGTTGAGGGTTGGAGGGCAGGTCGGATGCACAATTGTGTTTTTGGGATGTTCGATTGGGTCTTGTAAACCACTATTGGAACATAAAGAAGAAGAGAGGATTAGGATAAAATAATAAAAAGAAGAAGAGGGGTTTTGAAGAGGGGGGATTGGGAACTTACATCCTTGATCATGCAGTCACTGAAGGTTTGAGAGAAGACTTATGTTCCATGGTTCTGAAGGGATAGACTGGCAGAATCGGTTGAACTCACCTTCTTTGTCTTCAGCGATATCATCGATGACCGGCTTCTCTAGATTATCCCAGGGTTGCAGAAGGTGGGTATCTAATCTGAACATATAGAAACAGTTACTGTGCTAGCCCTTATTGCTGGATGATGGGAGCATCCAGGCCCTCTGATTAGGGAGACGATTGAGGGGTCGAAATCCATGTTCTTTAGTCTTGGTCAAGGTGAAGATGTGAAAGAAATAGTTGAGGCTGGGTTCAATGCCGAACCGTTTACAAGAAGCAATAAAGCAGACCAGGTGTATATATGAGTTCAGAACTAATTGGGCCAGTCCGATCCTAACGAAGTCATGGAAATTATAGATGAAGGGGTGAAGGGGGAATCTGACCCCATTTTGGAGTACCTGGGTCAGAACTGCAAGTTGAGGGCTGGTGGGTCGCCAATACATCTTTTCATTTGGACTGGGCGCTCTTAGGTTATATTCCCCCAGGAATTGGAATTCGGATCTGAAGCCTTCAACTGCTTCGTTACTGACGATAGATTGGGTGTTAGCATGGGTGTATACGATGGTGTCTTCAAACATCTTCCTGATTTCGAGTTCCATCGCCCTAATTTTTGATCCTAAGGGATTGGGAATAGGAGCGGTCGTGGGGGCTGGCCTGAATGGGTTTGCCTCGGTTGACGAGGAAGTCACGACTGTCGCGCTAGTGAAAGAGGCCATTTTAGATCTATTGAGGGTGAGACTACTTCTGGGTTGGAAAAGTTTGAGGGTATCAAGAAATGAATCCAGGAGATTTGGTGAGGAACAATGATGGGGATGTTTACTGCTCGTCTGATTATGGGTGAGGATGAAGGTTTTTCTGGATCTCAGAGGAGAGAGAACGGGATTAGGAGACTGTTTTTTTTTTTACTTTTACTTTTGGAGAAGACGACTGTTGGAGTGGCGATTGATTTAAAAAGAGAGGGTTTTGATTGGGGGCACGGAGCTCTAAGGATTTAACAGGGGAAACGTATGTGGCAGTTAGGGTGACGTCAGACCTGTTTGGCAATTGGGGGGAGATTGATTTCAGTAATTTAAATTTAATGAATTTCAGTATATTTGGGGGTGTTACTCTCCTATTTTGCTTCAAAATAGAAGAGTTGGGGGCAATGTTGGGATGTGATTCATTGGACTTTATATTTTTAACTATGGGCTTGGGATTATTTTTATATGTGTTTTGGGCCGGGTCATTTCTATCTCCCCCAACAAGCCCGGTCACAAAGTAGGTAGTCTGCTCTTTCCACTTATGAAGGGCTGATGGGGCGTCTGGACCATTTTATCAACTTCCACAGACTGTGAGTCAGATGGTAGCCCATGCTAGTGTCTCTTCTTATTGGACCGATTGGAGTAAGTGATAGAAGACGTCATGTATCCACTCATGAAGGGATGTGACGTTCGACGATGCATGGATGAGTATATACAACCTATCTCTTAGAAAAATAGAGGAAAGAGTTTTTTCCTACAAAAAAATAACGCTAACCGTCTGAACTTACCCTCACACCGGAGCATCCCTAGACGACCCAAGTTGCGATCGTCCTGTGGGGTGATAACAGTTTGCTACGTGTACAAGTATCTTGCTGACAGGTGATCTTAGCAGGAGCGAGAATTGGACGTCAACAGTTACCATGTTATTTACTTAATTTCTTATTATTTAAAAAGGACACTTATTGGAATGGGCCCATTAATGTATATCTTAAATTATAACTTGAAAATGTGAATCTCCCGGTTGCACTTGAAGTTGAAATTTATGCTCTACGTTCTTATTATATATAATTTAGTAATATTTTTGTGGATTATATTGTATGGATTTAAGCTCAGAAAAACCCAATATTGATATTTATTTTATTATTTTAATAATAAAATTTAATTTCTTTTTGCATAATTAAACGTGTCATAAATTTTGTCCATAATTATACATTTTATAAGTTGTGTCTAGCATGAATGAAATTTATCAATCGTGTCGCCCAATACGTATATTTGAGAAAAATACATGGAAGATTATCCGAGATTAATTCAAGAAAAACTTCGAGGGTCAGACGAGACATCATATTAATACTGTATGATGTATTTTATTAATAAAATATGTATAAGTAATTAAAACTTATATTACTAATGCGAAATATTTTAAATTAATCGCACACGATTTATCCGATATACCGAAATCGGAAGAAATAATGACAAAACAGCTGGAAAAGCTTCTAGAAGCTAGTGGGCGGTTTTGTCTTGGAAAATATCTAGATATTATTTTAGTTTTATTAATTAAATAATATGTAAAAAGACTAAAATGCCCTTGGCTTTTAAACTAATGATCAAACTACCCCGACCCTTGGTTTTCCTATAAATAGAGAGCTAACATCATTTATTTCTTCAATAATTTTCAACGCAAAATTCCTATAATCAAGAGATTGCAAAGAAATAGTTAAAGCTTACAATAATAAAAGGCGTTTAATGATTTCCCGGGAAACACTAAAACAGTTTCAAGGCAAGTTCTAAACCTTTGTTATTTATTATGTGATAGATGTTATGTGAAGTATTTAACTGATGGTTGCAAGCCTTGTAAATGTTATGCGTTATGTTTACGAGTTATGAACATGATTTATATACTTTGTCTGTCAATATGATATAAATTGTTGGAATGTGAGTTATATGTGATATTAAATGGAAAATTATGTTCAGTCAAGACATGTTAACATTTATATTAAAGCATAAACTGCGTATGTGCTATATGTTAGACTTGCTGAGCCGTCGTGTTCACTCTTGTGAATAAAACCTTATTTGCAGATTAAAGATGAACATTAAGAAGATCATGAACGTAAAGATGAAGCGTAGATTAATTTTTCATGTTTATTACTTGTATTTGCATAAGTCATAATGACTGTTGTAATACGAATAAACAAATATGTAATCAAATATTGAATGAATGATATAAATTCTTATCATCAGAATGTTGTGATGTCTTTATTTTGATATAACCTAGAATTGTTAAAACTTAACATAGTATTGATTATGATCCATTTATTTGGATGAGAATCAGTAAATAACTTGTGAGTGTTGTACATCTGAGACAGGACTAAGCGATGTTGACTAGTCAAATCCATTATTAAGGTTCCTCGGACCCAGGTATAACTCGTTATTACTATTCTGAATACCATATAAGTAGGATTATTGATATGAAGAGATATCACTATAAACAAATATGTTTCGAATTAGGGTTTTAACTAGTTGGGTAATGCTCTATACGAAAAGAGAATTTTGCACCGGACAAAGATATAAACCATTTGTCACGGATAAAGATGCAAATATTTATCACGGGTGAAGATACAAACATTCATCGCGGGATTCTCTGTTCCCAAGAGTCGTCCTAATGATTTAATACAGTGGATGTTGAAACATGTAAAGTTATAGAATATTTAAATCTTAAGGTTAAAATTAGACCGTTATATATGGTGTTATCCATTTATACAGATGAAATACAAGTTGATACTTATATACTTATGAGATTGAGATCAAGTTAAGATCTAGGGACAAAGTTAAGAGAAAAATTTAATGTATAGTCTAAAATAAGACTAATTCAACCAATATGATTATGAGATCATTGGTTAAGTCGATAGATGTTTAGAGTTTAATGCACAAGGTCCGCTGCAGGTAAAAGTGCTGGGTATTTTGGGGTTGTTACAAAAAACGCATGAAGACAGTCCCTTATGCTTCAGCAGTGGGAAGTCTTATGTATGCGATGTTGTGCACTAGACCAGATATTTGTTTTGCAGTAGGCTTGCTTGGTCAGCAGATATCAGTTTAACCCTGGACTAGAACATTAGATAGCAATGAAGCATATACTTAAGTATCTACGAAGAACAAGAGGTTATATGCTTGTCTATTCTAGCGATGATCTTGTCCCGATAGGATATACAGATTCGGATTTTCAGTCAGATAGAGATTTTAGAAAATCAACCTCTGGTTATGTGTTTACTCTTGGTGGTGGAGCTGTCAGTTGGAGGAGTGTTTAAACAGTCTTGCATAGCTGACTCCACTGTAACGCCCCAGGATTTTACAGAAATTCTAAATGAGGATTATGATTAATTAAATAAAGGTTAGCAGTTAAAACCTAGTGTTGAATGCTCGAGGTATTAGAGAATGATGTATTATATGATCAATATGATATAAATGACCTATGATGTTTAAATAGTGATATAACATATCAAAGATAAATGATTAGTGGTAATGCCCACAATAGGGTAATTTGAGCAGAAATTATTATAAGACATGAAGTTGTGTGTCAAAGGTAATGGAGTGATTATGTGTTTATGTATATGTGTGTATATATGATGTGATAAAGAAAGAAGGGTTTAAAGCTAGTGGATAAAGGAAATAAGAATGTATGTATGAATTTGATGATTAAAGGGCAAGGTGACAGATTAAAGAGAATGATAAATTGTAATACCTACACTAAGGTAAAATAGGTATGTATGTGTGGTAAAGAAGGAACAGAATGATCAAATTGGTTTATTAAGGATTTATGAAATATTGAGTGGTGATATAGGAATATACGGAATTGTCAAGGAATTAATCTTATATGATTAAAATGATATAAATAATTGTTATGAGATGTAAATACAGGAAGTAATACCCCTGTGAATGGTTATAATGAATGTGGTATGCAAGCAAGTTTCAAAGTGGTCAGTATGTGTTAAGTAAATAAGTTAAAGGATATAAAGATTGTAATATTGATATTATGAGATTTAAGGAATAAAAGGTGATGCATTTTAGTAATCCGATCGAGGTTCGTTTATCAAGAAAGCGGTTTATGGAAAAAGTGAGTATCATGTTTATTTGAGATGTCGGAAGTTGAAATGTATTGATGATGGAACCAAAAAGGGTTCGTAAACAATTAAGAATGGAAAATTATGAAAAGTGGCATTTATGGTAAATTATTATAAATGATGAATGAGATGGGTATGTTGAGGTGTGACAAGTGTTATGGGACAAGCCAATTACGGATCAATTGATGATAGAATAAAAGTGAAGTGTAATGAAACAAGTTTGGATCAAAATGGAATTAAAATGGATAAGTTATGATTTAATTGGGAATTATTTTCTAGAAATTGGACCAATTGACCATTATGCCCTTAGCAAGTGGCGTAATGACATATGTATCCTAGAAAGGTTTAAAGACTATTATGTCCATACTTGGTGATGAGAAATGATTTAAATGACCCTAACTAGGCTTGAGTTAAGTAAACTAAGTGTGGTTAATTGTTAGCAAATTATATACAATTTATGTATGTATATAAATATAGGTAAGATAAGCTAAGGGTGCTCATCTTCTTTTATTTTCCAAGAGAGCAACCAAGAGAAAGAAAAGAGAGGAGAAAAAGCTAGGGTATTGGCTAGATGCTCAAGAATTGCTGGAAAAGAGAGAAAGGAAGGAGAAGAAGCCATCCAAATGAGAGAATCAAACCTTGAGAAGGTTTATTGCATGAGAGAAGAGGAACTAAAGAAGGTATAAGAAGTTCTATCTTTGAAACTTAGCATTTGTGGTGTTTAAAGTTGAGAATTTGTGTAGCCATGCATGAATTAATGGATATAAGTAAAGATTTTTATGAGTTATGTGTTATTAGTTTAATAAATGATGAAACCCTAAGTGTAGATGTTATAAACCAAAGGTGGTGCACTATTCATGCATGATTAAAGGCTAGGAAGTATGATTTAAAGGATGATCATAAGTTATTTGTTAGTAAATTTGATAAAACTCTAGAGAAAGAGGTTGAACATGCATGATATAAGTATTTTTTTTTTTATGATTAAGATCATCCTAAGTGAACTAAGGGAAGAGATGCATGTTTTGTTTAAGCAAATGTAAGATTAAGCTATGATTTATGAAGAACTATGTGTTAGATGGGGCTTGATGTAGTGAAAACCTAGCTTGAAAGGTTAATTATGTTCTATGCAAGCAAATTATTGTGTTATATAACAAGTTAGATGCCTAAAAGGTTGAAAAATCATATTTTGTATAAGGAAGTTAAATACTAGGCTATACTTTTTGTATAGATTTCGTAATAATCTGTAAAGTGCACTCGGTTGTGCATATAGAAGTTATAAAGACCTATGAAGTCATTAAATGTATATGTGTTCGCCCATGTGATGTTTGGAGATCAAAGTGTCGAGTGAGCTTAAGTTTGAAGTTTGAAAAGTTTAGAAACTTTTATGAAAATCTAACCAAAAGGTGATTTTTGGCAATTTTGAGAAATTAAAGATGGAATGGAGTCAAATGACTCATATTCATGTTAATACACGTGTCTAGGTTAGTTTGGAAGTTATCGGAATGAAAATTTAGTGATTTGATGATTCGAACGATCGAAATCGATCGTTTCGAATCGAAATGGATTTTAACGGACAAAAATCGCCTCGTGCGAAGTTTTTCGGTTTTGAAAGTTGGGACATGTCATATATAGGTTATATGAGCTATGTCAAGTGTTGAAATGGAATTTGGAAGCAAATGGCCAAAAATCACATGGTTGCAAAACTTGAAGTTCTGAAATTTTGAAAATTTCTAAGTCTGAAAAGTTCCAAATAGGCCTCCTACAACCTAGCATATCTTTGAGTTAGAAAGGCCAAATGAGGCAAATAAAAATTTATTAAAATACTATGGTATGAGGTCTACATGTGTATCAAATTTGGTGTTAATTGGAATTGTGGATTGAGAGTTAAAAATCAACAAAGTAGCAGAGAAAATCAGAAGCTGCTGAACCAGGGACTGCGCCGGGGCGCAGTCATTAAGCCTAAACACTGCGCCGGGGCGCAGTGTCACTGTTCATCGGCCGAGAGCTTTTCGCGGCCAGCGAGATTAGGAAGAAGAAAAGTGGCGTCGGGGCGCAGTTACTGTAGCAAGACAAAAAAAAAATTAAGTGTCTAAAATGTAATAATTTGACAAGGAACGATAAGAATGAGTTATGTAAACCCTAGATAGATAAGAATGGACTATATAAATGATGTCCAAGTATAATGATGTAAGGAATGGTATAACATAGCATATCTAAAGCTAAGTTAAAGTGCGTTATAAGTTATGGGAAAGATCGATAATGAGGTATGGGGGTATTATTGACCTACGTAGAGAATAATACATCAATTGTAATATGATGAGAACCGATTACTCAAATAATTATGAGTTAAGTTTGATAAATTGTATAAGTTAATGATCCTATATTGATAAATATAGATTGTATGTTTACAGATAACGCTCGATGTAGCGAACCGATGCGAAGAAGGATAGAACGGCCAAACGAGGTGGTAAAAGGTTAAGCTAAATAAATGCGGTACAGACAAGTGTTCAGAGGTGCTATGTTCTAGGCGAACTGTGTGTTAGTAAAACATTTGAAATGTGTCTTACGTGCAACTATATGATTTAACCGTTAAGTGTAATACGTGGCATTCATGTATAACATGATTAAGTAGAGAAGCATCACGCATAAATAAATTGTGAGCATGAAATGTGTTCTCTGAATTACTTGCTGAGCTTTATGCTCACCCTTGCCATGAACTAACATTTCAGGTGAAATACAAGAAGGCCGGAGGTTCCGGTGATGCTAAGGTAAAAAGTGTGAATGCATGGAGATGCGTGAAGAGATTTGTAAATTGTATCTATGGTATATTCATATAAATCAAATGTATGCAAATTTGTATATATGCAAGTTATGTAATAACCAATTTTAAATATTAAACCTATATGGTAGAAAGGAATGTATGATTTGTTAATTTGTATTATCGGAGGATGAAAAGTGTATGTATATATTGTCCAGGGAAAGTGGAAAAGTGATACATGTGATAAACTTGTATGTGTAGTACAGAAATATGTAAATAGAAACATATGAATGTGATCAGGTACAGAACAGGAACAGATAAAATTAATTAGAGCCATGTGTGAATATTTCATGGCGAAATTTTGTTACAGATTATATTAAATCACGATTTGTATGATTATAAAATGAAATAGAAACGGTCGCAATTAATAAGCGTCGACATAAATGCTAATGAATTGGATAAGTGAACGTTGCGATCCTGAGACAGGTAAGAAAGATAAATTAAATAAATAAATAAATAAATAAATAAAAAATGGACCGAATTTATGGTCACGTGATTGGTTGAAGGTTAAAAATAACGCACGAGATCCCTGTTAATATGAATTTAAAGTTAAATAGTTATGATATCCAGAGATAATCGGATAATTAATTAAGGTTGGGATTTCGGGCTGTTACATCCACCATGGAAGCGGAATACGTTACTGCTTCCGAAACTGCAAAAGAGGTTGTTTGGCTCAAGAAGTTCTTGTTAGAAATAGGAATGGTACCTTCGGTATCATCTCCTATTGTCCTATTTTTGTGACAATAATGGGGCGATTGGACAATCAAAGGAGCCTAGGAACCACAAGAAAGGAATACACATTGAGAGAAATATCACCTCATAAGGGATATAGTTCAACGAGGAGATGTGATAGTTTCAAAAATAGCTTCTGCGCAAAATTTGGTTGATCCATTTACGAAGACCTTGTCTTCTAAAGTTTTTGATTTTCATTTTGAGGGGATGGGTATTAGACATATGGTAGATTGGGTTTAGGGCTAGTGGGAGATTGTAAGGATTTATGCCTAGAAAAACCCAATATCGATATTTATTTTATTATTTTAATAATAAAATTGAATTTCTTTTTGCATAATTAAATATGTCATAAATTTTGTCCATAATTATACATTTTATAATTTATGTATATGAAGGAGTGTCATATACGGAAGACATAAATTTTATGTTATGTATAATTAAAGAAATTATATTGTTCTCAGTCTTAGATGGAAATGGACATATCATTCTAGTATATTGTAATACACTTGATTTGATGACTTGTCTTAGTTATGTAAAGTAGAGACTTTAATCTAATGTATTGGTGTATTTTTGAAATACATAGAACTGGATCGTTACGAAAAATTATTTGTTAAATATTATTATTACAAATAATTTTTAATTACTATTAATGTGCAATTATTCTTAATCCTGAGAGAATAATGAACTTGATTTTATAATGTGTGTGACTTTAATATATTAAAGAGTGAGATTTTTAATATAATCAATACCTCAATATGTCGGGTGATATATATTATGAAATTAGGAACATGTATTTTTCAAGATGGAACTCTACAATTAAATTGTAATATCCCTTTGAGATAATTTATTAGTTGAACACCGAAATCTGAGCCAAGTATGTTTAGTAATTTAAATTACTAAAGTATTAATTTAATTTATTAAATTAATGAGTGATCAAAAGTTTATAAATTATGTACTCAAGGATATAAGCAGTAAATGTAGTGGGTTAACAGTTTTATTCCTACACATGTTTATGGATATTAATGTAGATGAGTATTTTTGCAAGATACTAATAGTGGAAGGATTTAATTAATTAATTAATTTTAATTCTATTAATTCTAGAGTGCAATTATAACTATTTAGTGGAATTAGTTATAATTAATATAATTCTAATTGGTTAAAGAGTTAAGCAGAAATTAGTGTTATATAGCTAGAATTATAGAATCCTATTTGATCCCCACTCTAGCCCTTATTAAGATATAACAGAAAAGAAAGGATAAAATATATACGTAAGTTTTTTCAATTATCCTGATAATTATCAGGGAGTTAAGGACTTTATATATTCTATCACTCAGTATTTTTGAGCACACACTCAAAAAAAGTACGTAATATCAAAATAAGGGTTATAGAGAGGAAGATTAGGAGGAGCATAATATATCATCAGAATAAGTCAAAGTTCTCTATTGTGCTACAACAAAGCACGAGGTATGTAATATATTTTTGATTATGTTAAATTATGAGAAAGATTTTTGGATAATAATTTTTAAAAGTAAAAATTATTAATTTATTTGAAAGTCGTTTCCTACATATATGTACTGAGTGTGCATTATACTTTAGAATGGAATAGAAATATAAACATTGTTGTACTATCTAGAAATACAGCATTTACTAATCGTCCATATACCATTATCTAAAATTATATTATTGTTTCATAATTGAGTACATAATTGACATTGATAATGACAGTTACCCCAGGCTGACTGCTTAACTGTTTGCATATATCTTAAATTAATTTGTATATAATGTGTGTCATCATCGAGTTCTTTTATTAAGGATAATGAATTTTGAAGTGACTGATTTTCATAGGTTTCTAAATGCACTTGAAGTTATGGGTGGAGCTCATCAGCTTGCAAAGAATGTGGAATTAAAAAAATGTTAGATCTTGGAATGATCCAATCGAGGTTCTCGTGATTGGCATTCGTCAGCTAGGTCTTTCTGGTCGGAAGCTAGAATAGTGTACTGCTATTGCAAATGAACTTGTAGTATGGCAATAGAAAGGTCTTTTGGAGACAGAAAGTATACTCTTGTCTTCATCAATTCCTTCCCTTGGATTTAATATGATGCTTATTAATTGTGTTTCCATCATATCATAAAGTTAGTGAAGCTGGTAAGACAATTTGGGCATTTAGGCTTAAAGCAACTCTTGATAGATCGAGGAGGCTAATTGAATAGTACTCTGAATCTCTTCTTTAGATATTCCTTCATAAAGTCCAGGTATAATAATTGTTGTCCTACTATATATATATATATATATATATATATATATATATATATATATATATATATATATGACTTGATTCGTAATAACCAAGATCCCACATCACATAATTGAGAACCATCCTTCCCTGCCTTGGCTTATAAATAGGAGATTACCCCTTTAGTTTTTTTTCACTTAAACAATAAGGATCTCCCATTGTGAGAAATGACCTTGTTGTGTGAGGGGCTTTTATGTAAGAACCTCCATAGTTAAATATTTTATTTCCTTGTTTGGATTTTGGGTATTGATATAAGCCCAAATTTCTTTTGGTTTTCTTTGGAGACAGTGGATCTCTTCGTAATTTCGGGTATGTTTCCTTTTCTTTTCTTGTGTATTTATTTTCTGCATTATTATTTTTATGTTGTAGCTTTAATTATTTAGTTAATTTGTTAGATTTGCATTATTATTATTTGTAGCCTTAATTGTTTAGTTTTGCATTAGTAGTATTATTTTGTAGCTTTAATTATTTAGTTTGTTAGTTTTGCTTTATTATTATTATTTGTTATTTGTAACTTTAATTTTTGTATGTTATTTAATTTATTAGTATATATATTTTTGGTATATCTTTGCTAGTAATTAGCATTTTGGGATAATAAATTATTATTTTTGTAACGTTACAGTTTTAACATAATATATTTGTTTATAGTAGAAATAAAAAAAATAGAATGAATATTTTTGTAAATACACTTATATGTATTTTGGAGGGAACAAGAAATATGTTAATTATTAATATATTTTATACTATGTATTACCATGCTCAGAACATTTTTGGTAAAATGAAATGATTTCAGATTCGTCAAAGAGATGTAAAACTTAATTAATTATAGTACTTAATAAAAATGTGTTATTTTTGTGAATAGATTGAATTGGACAAGTCTAACAAATTGCAATTTTAATTGTGGGTATTACATCGCTTATTCCAGGTACGGATTCCGTACTCCTTCAGCGATATTTCTTTACTTTTAAGTTTATTCGTTTTGTCTCTCAATTAGAATTCAAATATTATTTCAATATATTATTCATATTCCAATGTTTATGATAGAATTGTTTGGTTTTAGATATTCGAAAATTCATAACTTGTACTCTTTGGACTTAGAGAGCATGTCTAGTATTTATTCTGATTATGTAGCAACGTACATGCTAATATATTTTGAGGACTTTGTGTTGATTCGCTTCGGTTTAGCATGTGCGTATTAGAACCCCTTTTGTGATATTGTGTCGCATTCGTTGTGACATGATATTTTTGTTAGAAAGTACCTTAGGGTATACCTGAGCTATAACCACCTGTGGGGGTACCACAGGCATGTCCTCTTGACACCGAGGCATGACACCTTCCGTGGCGGTGTGATCAGTCCACGGCGTCTCCATTTTGTGTTTTGGTGGGCGATGGCCAACTTTGGTGTTTTGTTGTGGGAGGCGTATGGGTCGACCCTAGTTTCTGTTCTGTTCTGTTTTGCGGTTTGGTGTTGTTTGTGTCGAACACACCTTCCGATTTTGCATACATCTGGATCTGCAGTGCAATGTGTGCCTGCCTGTGTTGCAGTATTTTGACTTGTCTTTGTGACAAGGTATATTTTTGTTCTATTTTGAGCTCGGTATGAAATAACCCCAGCCATTTGATTCAGCCTATTATGTTATTCAGATTAGTTCAGTCCAGTTAGTTTTGTTATTCATTTTAGTTCTTATTTTCTTGCACTCTAAATCCGTACTGGGCATTTGGCTCATGCTGTGTTTTTCTTCCGGCAGGTAATCAGGGGGAGCAAGGGCAAGTGTGAAGAGAGCTTCCTTCATGTAAATAGTGTAGATATTTTGTGTAGGATTTGATATTTTGGTTTCTAAGTATTGTAGTAATACTCAGACCGTGTTTTAGCCAGTTGGCAATTATCTATTTAAACTATTCGGTTTCATATTATAGCTTTGGATGTCAGTTTATTAGTTCTGTTGTGTTCTGTGCGTAACCTCTCTTTCCACTACGGGAAGGGGGTGTTACAGAGTTGGTATCAGAGCTAAGGTTATTTCTTGTAGAAAACCTATTTAGGTTCGACCTGTGAGTTATGGGTAGATTTATGGGTTAGGTTTTATTCTGTTTGATATTCTATTAAGTTATAATATTAGTTTGCAATCGAATTTGCCTCGAATCTATTTTCTTCCATTCGTTGTTCTTAGATGGCGCGTAGATCCGTTAGATGTGCTGCGAGGCGAGGTAATGGCAGAGGAAGAGGCGAGGCCCAACCCAATGCGCAACCTGAAGTGCAACCTAATAATCTGGATATGGCAGCCTTGGTAAATCAAGCAGTTAATCAGGCTTTACCACAGTTAGTAGCGCAAGTCGTTCAGGCGATACAGATGCAGCAACAACCGCCAGAAAATCCCGATCAAGGAAACCCGGGAAATGGTGGTCCACAGGCAAATGAAGAGGAAGGAAATGTAAATGGTATTGACCAGCTTGTGGTGCCAACATATGTATGGTTAGAAAGGTTTCAGAAGCAGAGACCACATTCATTCAGTTCAGCTCCAACTCCAATCGAAGCAGCGAATTGGATTGCCCATCTAGAGAAGATCTTTGATGTGTTGGGGTGTTCGGATAACCAAAGAGTGTTATTGGCTGCTTACAAACTAGATGGGGATGCGCAGAGATGGTGGAAAGCTATAAAAGTAACAAAGGGTGACAGATTCGTCGAGGCACTTACATGGGCAGGATTTTGTGATGTCTTTTATCAGCAGTATTTCTCAACTGCTGAGAAAGAGGCATATGGTAGAGAGTTTCTGTCTATTCAACAAAAGGATGACGAGTCCATCACAGACTTCATGACAAGGTTCACCAGGTTGGCCGGATTTGCGGGAACTTCAGCAGGGACTGCAGCAGAACAAGCAGAGAAATTTAAGTGGAGAATTCATTACAAGTAATCGTCAACATCTTATAAACACTAAGTTTGAAGATGTATCGGCAGTGGCTAATGCAGCCAAGAATATTGAGATGGAGCGACAGGACTTTCGGTCTTCTAAAGCGGAAGGAAGTCGAAAGAGGGACAGAGATGACCAACAGGGTCAAGTTTCAAGTCAACATGAGAGGAGTCAGGGTGGTCAGTGGAACAGAAACCGTGGTGGTCAGCAGGGGCAATGGCGTGGCCAGAATCAGAATAGGGGGTATCAACCGTTGCCTCAGCAGGGCCAGAATCGTCAGCTTCAGCTACCTCAGCAAGGTCAAAATCGCCAGCAGTGGCAGAATCGTCAGCAGGGGCAGAATCAAGGTCGTTACCCAGGGCCAGTTGGTGGGGGTAACCCTAATCTTATCC
Source organism: Hedera helix (assembly GCA_947179155.2). Lineage (NCBI taxonomy): Eukaryota > Viridiplantae > Streptophyta > Magnoliopsida > Apiales > Araliaceae > Hedera > Hedera helix. The sequence goes on along the minus strand of OX359279.1, from coordinate 13,342,777 downwards.
CTATTACTCCTTGCGCTATTTGTGGGGCAAATCATCCGGGAAGACAGTGTCATAGAGTTACTGGTGCATGCTTCTTGTGTGGACAAATGGGTCACATTGCCAGAGATTGTACCGGGCCACGTGGTAACGGTGGAGGCGGTGGTAATGGAGGTCAGCGTCAGGGTGGTCGGGTGTTTGCATTGACATGTAATCAGGCGGCAGGTGCGTCAGGTACTATTTCTGGCACTCTTTTAGTTGGTAGTCGCGAGGCTTCTATTTTATTTGATACTGGTTCTACTCATTCTATTGTTGCTCAATCTTTTGTTCGGTACCTTGGCGTGCCATCTCAGTCCTTAGATTATGTTATGTCTATTGCTACCCCGATGGGGACTTCTGTTGCCATTTCTGATTTGTATCGAGAGTGCCCAATTAGTTTTGGAGATAAGATTCGTAGGGCTAATCTTCTTCCGATGGGTATGCATGATTTCGATATTATTCTTGGGATGGACTGGTTGAATAAGCACCAGGCCAATATCGATTGTCAGGCGAGGAAGGTTATATTTGGAGATATGAAGTCTCCAGAGTTCGTATTTCAGGGTTCACGACCGAGTAAGGTGGTGAACTTGATTTCAGCTTTGAAAGCTGGGAAGTTGGTGGCAAAGGGTTGTGAGGGGTATTTGGCATTTGTGAAGGATACCTCTATAGGTGAGTCTCGTATTGAAGATGTTCCAATTGTTTATGATTTTCCCGATGTGTTTCCTGAGGGATTGTCTGGGTTGCCACCGCAGAGGGAAGTCGAGTTCACTATTGAGCTTATTCCTGGTGCGGAGCCTATCTCTAAAGCACCGTATAGAATGGTACCGTTGGAGTTACATGAGTTAAAAGAGCAGTTGCAAGAATTGTTAGATCGTGGTGTGATTCGGCCAAGTGTTTCGCCGTGGGGTGCTCCAGTTTTGTTTGTAAAGAAGAAAGATGGGTCTATGAGGTTATGCATAGATTATAAGGAGTTGAACAAGATTACAATCAGGAATCGGTATCCATTACCGAGAATTGATGACTTGTTTAACCAACTTCAGGGGGCGAAATATTTTTCAAAGATAGACCTGAGGTCGGGTTATCATCAGCTAAGGGTAAGGGATGAGGATATCTCTAAGACAGCTTTTCGCACTCGCTATGGGCATTACGAGTTTCTAGTTATGCCATTCGGGTTGACAAATGCTCCGGCGGTGTTTATGGATTTAATGAATCGGGTGTTTAGGGAGTACTTGGACCAATTTGTCATTGTCTTTATTGATGACATTTTGGTTTACTCCAAGTCTAGGGAAGAGCATGAGGAGCATCTTCGTACAGTTTTGGGAATTTTGCAGAAAGAGAAGTTATATGCTAAATTCTCCAAATGCGAGTTTTGGTTGGAGCAGGTTGCATTCTTGGGTCACGTTGTGTCTGCTGAAGGCATTAAGGTGGATCCTGCGAAGGTTGAGGCTGTCACTAAATGGCCGAGACCTACTACGGTGACGGAGGTTAGGAGTTTCTTGGGTTTGGCAGGGTACTATAGGCGATTTGTGGAAGGATTTTCCTTGCTTGCCTTGCCATTGACTCAGTTGATGAGGAAGGGCACGAAATTTGTGTGGAATGAGGAGCGTGAGAAGAGCTTTGAAGAATTGAAGAAACGACTGGTGACAGCTCTAATACTTACATTACCATCGGGCACGGGAGGTTACCAAATTTTTAGTGATGCTTCTAAAAAGGGCTTGGGGTGTGTTTTGATGCAGCACGGTAATGTGATTGCTTATGCTTCTAGGCAGCTTAAACCTTACGAAGTAAACTACCCCACTCATGATTTGGAGTTGGCAGTAGTAATATTTGCCTTAAAAATTTGGAGGCACTATTTGTATGGAGAGACTTGTGATATCTTTACCGATCACAAAAGTCTTAAATACATTTTCACTCAGAAGGAGCTCAACATGAGGCAGAGGCGTTGGTTGGAGCTTCTAAAAGATTATGATGCAAGAATTCAGTATCACCCGGGAAAAGCGAATGTGGTTGCAGATGCTCTTAGCCGAAAGAGTTCAGGGAGTGTAGCAGCCCTTATTACACAACATCAGTTTATTGCGGATATGGAACGACTAGAGTTAGAGTTATATGTTCAAGGTTCGGATGGACATTTAGCAGGTATGAGAGTGGAGCCCTCTCTTATCTTACGGGTTAAAGAAGCTCAAAAAGAAGATGGGGAGTTGTGGGCAATGGCACATAACTTGGAGGAGGGAAAACAACCCGAGTTTCATATTGATAACCATGGTGTGATTTGGTTGGGTAAACGGTTATGTGTGCCGTTAGATGCAACGATTCGAGAAGCAGTATTGGCTGAAGCTCATAGTTCACCATTTTCTATTCATCCGGGTTCTACAAAGATGTACAGAGATTTAAAGGAAAGTTTTTGGTGGAATGGGATGAAGCGAGATGTGGCTGAATATGTTGGGAAGTGCCTCATTTGTCAACAAGTGAAGATAGAACATCAACGAGCTAGTGGACTGCTGCAACAATTAGACATTCCAGTTTGGAAGTGGGAGGATATCACAATGGATTTTGTGACTGGTTTGCCAAAGACTTTCAAAAAGAATGATGCCATTTGGGTTGTGGTGGATCGGTTGACAAAATCAGCACACTTCTTAGCAATCCATGAAGGTTACTCGGTGGACAGGTTGGCACAAATCTTTCAGCAGGAAATTATTAGACTCCATGGTACCCCGGTGTCTATTGTTTCAGATCGGGATCCACGGTTTACTTCACGATTCTGGAAAGGGTTTCAGCGAGCTTGGGGTACGCGGCTCAACTTTAGTACTTCTTTCCATCCGCAAACTGATGGGCAATCTGAACGGACTATTCAAACGTTAGAGAACATGTTGAGGTCTTGTGCACTTGAGTGGTCGGGTAATTGGGATGATTACTTGAGCCTAGTTGAGTTTGCTTATAATAACAGCTGGCACGCAAGTATTGGAATGGCTCCGTTTGAGGCGTTGTATGGTAGGAAGTGTCGGGCACCAACTTGTTGGGATGAGGTTGGTGAGAAGGCTATAGAAGGGCCTGAGTTAGTTCAAATTACTACGGAGAAGGTAGCGGTGGCTAAGGAGAAATTGCGGTCGGCTCGATCACGACAGAAGAGTTATGCTGATAAGCATAGAAAGAAGTTAGAGTTTGAACCTGGCGAGCATGTATTTTTAAAAGTTTCTCCTTGGAAGGGCATTCGGCGATTCGGGTTAAAAGGGAAACTTAGTCCGCGTTATATTGGCCCATTCGAGATTTTGGAGAGAGTTGGTGAGGTTGCATATCGGTTAGCTTTGCCTCCACAGCTAGCTCATGTGCATAATGTGTTCCATGTGTCGGTGTTGAGAAGTTATCATTATCATCCGTTGCATGTGGTGCAATATCCGTTCGATAAAATTCGAGGTGATCTTACTTGCGAAGAGCAAGCCGAGGCGATTTTGGATCGTCAAGAACGGATTATGTGGAGAAAGACAATTCCATTTGTTAAGGTTTTGTGGAGGAACCATTCAGAACGGGAAGCTATTTGGGAGATGCAGGAGTCTATTCGAGCGGAGTATCCGCATCTTTTTGATAATTAGGTACATTTAATTTTTCTTTTGATTCCGGGGACGGAATCCTTTTTAAGGGGGAAGTAATGTAATAACCAAGATCCCACATCACATAATTGAGAACCATCCTTCCCTGCCTTGGCTTATAAATAGGAGATTACCCCTTTAGTTTTTTTTCACTTAAACAATAAGGATCTCCCATTGTGAGAAATGACCTTGTTGTGTGAGGGGCTTTTATGTAAGAACCTCCATAGTTAAATATTTTATTTCCTTGTTTGGATTTTGGGTATTGATATAAGCCCAAATTTCTTTTGGTTTTCTTTGGAGACAGTGGATCTCTTCGTAATTTCGGGTATGTTTCCTTTTCTTTTCTTGTGTATTTATTTTCTGCATTATTATTTTTATGTTGTAGCTTTAATTATTTAGTTAATTTGTTAGATTTGCATTATTATTATTTGTAGCCTTAATTGTTTAGTTTTGCATTAGTAGTATTATTTTGTAGCTTTAATTATTTAGTTTGTTAGTTTTGCTTTATTATTATTATTTGTTATTTGTAACTTTAATTTTTGTATGTTATTTAATTTATTAGTATATATATTTTTGGTATATCTTTGCTAGTAATTAGCATTTTGGGATAATAAATTATTATTTTTGTAACGTTACAGTTTTAACATAATATATTTGTTTATAGTAGAAATAAAAAAATAGAATGAATATTTTTGTAAATACACTTATATGTATTTTGGAGGGAACAAGAAATATGTTAATTATTAATATATTTTATACTATGTATTACCATGCTCAGAATATTTTTGGTAAAATGAAATGATTTCAGATTCGTCAAAGAGATGTAAAACTTAATTAATTATAGTACTTAATAAAAATGTGTTATTTTTGTGAATAGATTGAATTGGACAAGTCTAACAAATTGCAATTTTAATTGTGGGTATTACATCGCTTATTCCAGGTACGGATTCCGTACTCCTTCAGCGATATTTTTTTACTTTTAAGTTTATTCGTTTTGTCTCTCAATTAGAATTCAAATATTATTTCAATATATTATTCATATTCCAATGTTTATGATAGAATTGTTTGGTTTTAGATATTCGAAAATTCATAACTTGTACTCTTTGGACTTAGAGAGCATGTCTAGTATTTATTCTGATTATGTAGCAACGTACATGCTAATATATTTTGAGGACTTTGTGTTGATTCGTTTCGGTTTAGCATGTGCGTATTAGAACCCCTTTTGTGATATTGTGTCGCATTCGTTGTGACATGATATTTTTGTTAGAAAGTACCTTAGGGTATACCTGAGCTATAACCACCTGTGGGAGTACCACAGGCATGTCCTCTTGACACCGAGGCATGACACCTTCCGTGGCGGTGTGATCAGTCCACGGCGTCTCCATTTTGTGTTTTGGTGGGCGATGGCCAACTTTGGTGTTTTGTTGTGAGAGGCGTATGGGTCGACCCTAGTTTCTGTTCTGTTCTGTTCTGCGGTTTGGTGTTGTTTGTGTCGAACACACCTTCCGATTTTGCATACATCTGGATCTGCAGTGCAATGTGTGCCTGCCTGTGTGACAGTATTTTGACTTGTCTTTGTGACAAGGTATATTTTTGTTCTATTTTGAGCTCGGTATGAAATAACCCCAGCCATTTGATTCAGCCTATTATGTTATTCAGATTAGTTCAGTCCATTTAGTTTTGTTATTCATTTTAGTTCTTATTTTCTTGCACTCTATATCCGTACTGGGCATTTGGCTCATGCTGTATTTTTCTTCCGGCAGGTAATCAGGGGGAGCAAGGGCAAGTGTGAAGAGAGCTTCCTTCATGTAAATAGTGTAGATATTTTTTGTAGGATTTGATATTTTGGTTTCTAAGTATTGTAGTAATACTCAGACCGTGTTTTAGCCAGTTGGCAATTATCTATTTAAACTATTCGGTTTCATATTATAGCTTTGGATGTCAGTTTATTAGTTCTGTTGTGTTCTGTGCGTAACCTCTCTTTCCACTACGGGAAGGGGGTGTTACATGATTCAAGGGCATACCCCCTTAAAGAGCATACCAAGCATACCCCATTTAGCAACGGACCCGACGACGATTTGGTCCGTCACCATAGGTTTGTCCGTCGCTAAAGCTTTTAGCGATGGATAACATATCGCGACAGACAAACATATGACGACGGATGAACCTATGACGACGGACCAAACCGTCACCGGGTCCGTCGCTAAAGAAGATATGCTAGGTATGTCATTTAAAGAGGTATGCTCTTGAACTTTACTCTGTGTGTGTGTGTGTGTGTGTGTGTGTGTGTGTGTGTGTGAAGGCTTTTTAAGTTGAATCAATTATGTCATTTACTGATGTCATACCATTTGAGTACGTTATTAGCAGGAGCCACTTTTTGCTTTCATTCACTATGAGAAAGCACTTGTTTCTAGTATAGCATAATAATTAGTTGCACTGAAATTTTCTCATTTCAATTAATACCGAGTAACCCTTTTTTCTGTCTATTGCTCACCATTTCCCCTAAAAGATGATCATGATACTATGTCCAGTCTGTCAAGAGTAAAAGAGATAGGTCGCTAGTAACTCGTGCAAATCATTCTGTTGCACTCTTCCTGATCAGATGAACGTATTGCTGCTCTTAAAGTTGATCTAGGTCATCTGAAGGAAATCTTTGTTTGGATTTTCATGGGACAAGAAAAGTTAACAAAACTGTTCTATGCATTTTCTCTGGCTTGCAAACTCCAGTTAGTGTTCTATAAGTCTTCATTATGATAATTTTATGTTCTCGGTCTCATCTTTTTCTCCTTTTTTTCATTCGTACAGTACGTTCTTATGTATTGGCATATGTGGTGATTGTGTATAGGTATTAGTATCTTAGGTGATGGATTGGGGAAAAGTTTTTAGAGGAATTTTTAGCTGGTTTCTTTCTTTAATTGTTGCACTTGGATTGTAATGAAGTGGGAGCAGGATGAGGAATAGACATTATAAGAATGTTTGTGTACACTCTTTGATGACCATTGATTTAGGAACAGACTGTAAATTGGCTGACTAAATTGCTAAAAATACCGCATCTTTTATTTTAAGCTAGATAGGTTGAACTAGATTCCTTGGGGTTGGCAAGCAATAGCATTATGTTCTCCCAAGATTGTAATATTACAAATAGTGCTTACAATGTATTTCTGTATTATACTCCTCTGCACTGAAATTTTTAGAATCGATGCTTTAAGACGAGGTGTTATGATGGTGATGATGTAGTGCACTATTCTATTTTTCCACAATTTTTGTTAGTCCATCCCTCTCTTTTTGTTCAAGGATCATTTGGTCTATTCTCTTGGAATGTGTGAATTAAAATATTTCCATTGTTTTATGGTCGTGGTGTTGTTTATCTAGGTGATAATTTGGATATTGAACACACTTGTTATATCATTTTTTATTTTTCCTTCTTGTCTAAATGAGCTTACCTCAAACTTTTCAGTGTATGCTTTTATAAATCTTTAGGTTTTTCTTGTTGGCAGCATTTAGTCTTGTATCTCTAATAAGATAACTTAATTTGGTGGCAGTAACAACTTACAGTGTGAAAGCATTTGGAGTCTCTGATGATGCAGCTGAGAAGTTGGCAATCATGATAATTTGTTCTGGCAAACAGCCGACAAGGCAACTAATGCTTCCACCTATAAAGGCTAGAGGATGGAATGGCCAATCTGACCTCTTTTTTGGAAGATCTCAAGAGATTTAGCATGGAAGAGCCTACACTAGGAAAGTGGCAGGATGAATTAAGTGGTTTTAATGGTTGAAATATAATTTCATCTTGTTCTCTGATATATAATACTGCTATTGTTGTGTGCCTGGCTACTCAAATTTGTAACCGTGGTACCTGGAGGGAACGGTTTGAAGTTTGTAAAAGCTCTAAATTTTTCCTTTTTTTTATATAGTAGTGGTGTGCTATGGCTATGTATGCATAGTGAATTTATATAATTATTATTTAAATTTGGTTGACTTTTAAGTTTATGTATGTAGTTTTAAATAAACTGGTCAATATTTTAAATAAACAAGTCTATATTATAGCTACCTGCCAGATAAAAAAAATAGAAAGGTCTATATCGACGATATTGTGGTCGTCATAAGATTATAAATAATAAGTGTTATTAGTTATATGCCAACGATAGTATCGTCGCTATAGTGTTATAAGCACTAGGTGTTATTGTCTCTATGCCGACGGTAGAACCCATAGCTATAGTCTTTTTTACCGACGGTGGGTATCCGTTGGTGTTAATAACGAAACCGTCGCCATTTGGACTCTAAAGTTTAGTGACAAAAACTCTATAGCGACGATAACCCTGTCAGCATAAGGGTATCATAACGTCGACATAAGTCTATGGTCGCGGCACTATCGGCTACGGTAGGGTACCATCGGCATAGCATAAGGTGACGGCTTTTGGCTCTATGCCGACAAGCCCATACCATCACCATATCCCTATTTTCTTATAGTGTGGGTAGCTAACGTTGATCTAAGGAATCTAATATGTGGATTTGGAGAAGAACACAAATGAATTGAAGTTGAACTCGTACCTGTGGAAGCTTAATGCCTACAAAAGTATAATTCTTTAACTCCCTCTTGTTTAATTAATAATTGTGCATAAAGGTAAATCCAGTTATGGTTTGTAAAATTTTAATATTTAATTTTACCATACTTTCGTTATTATTTTGCAATTTGATTATATGTCTATAGATTTTGCAAACTAACATGGGTTTCCTAATTTTGGAGTGATAATGAGACTTATTCCATTATGGACTCTATAATTGTCACATACCAAATTTTTGACAAGATTTTTAAATAAAAATCTTGGTTAAGAAAATAAAGGTTAGATGTGATGTCCCAAATTCAGGTCCTAATCACCCGAATTCGGACATCACGATCCAATACAAACATTCACCTCTAAACAATATACAATAACTAAATTCAGAATAATAAACATATGTTGTTTATACAAAAGGTGTTACTAGTCCCAAGAAACGGCAAGATACGGTAACCTTACAACAAAAGTACACAAATACCCTTAATAAAGTACTTAGTGTTTACATTACATAACAAGTAATTTAGCTAAACAAATAAACTAAATACTGTCTCTTAAAGATTATCACTTTAGCTTTCATTTACCCTTGTCCTTCCCAGATGACTCGGGTTTAGCTGCAATAGAGTTCATCATATAGCAAGGGTGAGTAACTAGTTTGCTCAACAAGTTTAAATAACGAGAGATAATATATCATGAATGAAAGGGATAACTAAAATAATTCAACAATACGAATAGCATAAGTAAGAATAATGATTTCCCCTTTAGAATCAAGATAGTCAAATAGACTATGAACTATAAACTTCCACTAGAGTCAATAGCTAATTGACCAAATAGTTACTACCAAAAATACGTACTCGAGGGGATCAGCCTATTGTACACTATGTGTATGTATAACATTTAATTTTTGAGAGTTGTATCTTATATTAGATACATGGGTTACTCCCCTATATTGAATGGGTGTTCATATCAGTCCAAGAATCCGCACCTTCAATGATTTGGATAGCTTTTAAAATCTTTAACATAAATGTCTAGCCGAACAATAACTTAGACCGAACTTTGAACAGTTCTTTAAACAATAGAACTTTAAATAAGGTACAAGTCAAAGAATGTACAAGCTCTAGTGCATCTAGTGCGAATAACAATAATATCGATGTGAAATAATTGTAAAGTAATTAAACCACTTAAAGCATGCTTGGAATTACAGTTCAAGCTTAAATAAATAACTTGCTCAATGAAATAAGTTTAGAGATAAGGAACTTGCCTGTCAGCTCAACTACAATAATCTAGCTTTAATTAAATGGTTTTGAAGAACCTAACATTAATCAAGTCGGTCTAACAATTAGTACTGCGTATACTGGCACGTTTGTACGCTTACTATGAACTTATCTAACAAATAAGTCTAACACATAGTTCACATCATTTGACATACTAACATAATCCCTATAGACACGTAAACACACATAGGTTAATGATTTAATAACTTAGGAGTATTCATCCTAAGCATTAAACACTTAAGGAACTTTTAAAAAATTTAATACAATTGTTTAATTAGTGAATTATTAAATACTTTATATTTAATTAACTCTTTCTTTATTTAATTACTATTTGTTATTAGTTAAATAGTAATTAATTAACTACATTTAGTTATTATTTAATTATAAATAATAACTAATTAGTCTTACTTAAATAATTAGTTTATTTATTTTAATGTTTCTTAATTATTTCTTAAGATTAATTAGATAATAATTAATCATTTAACTTTATTATAATCTTCTTTAATTATTATTTAATATTAATTAAATAATAAGTAATTAATTAACCTTACTTCTCTTTAATTATTATTTAATATTAATTAATAATTAATTACTTAATTATCCTTATTTATTATTTAATATAAATAAATAATAAATAATATTATTAACTTTATTTATCTTTATTTATTATTTATTAATTAAATAATAATTAATGACTTCTAAAATCTTATTTCTCTTTAATTATTATTTAATATTAATTAAATAGTAATTAATTAATTAATTATCTTTACTTATTGTTTATTAATAAATAATTTATTTATTTACCTTAAATACTCTTTAGTTATTATTTAAATAACAATTAATTAATTATTTGACTCTATTTATCAATTAATCTCAATAGTTAGTTAACAACACTAAGTTTAATAATTAATTATTACCTAATGTTACTTAAATAATAATTAAATGATTAAATACACTTAAAAATTATTTAATTAGTTAAAACAAACATTAACATGCATTAAAAATTTAATTAACTAGGATTTTAAATGATTAAATAGATTTAACATAATGCAAATTCACACATTTCTGGACAGTTTCGGGATCCCAAGCAAAAACGCTTATATCTTCAATTATATAAGTCCGATGACCTCTAGTCGATCTTGTTAGTTTCATATCTTCTTAAACTAAAATTCTCCATCATCGTATCATTTATTTGGACAAGGTTTGGCCATTGAATAGCCGGCTGTCAGTGCGGTTTCTACGACAGCGGGGTTTTTTACTAAAAAAATCATATCTCACTCGTTTTAAATCGGGTTTTAGTCAATCCACTTGAAAAATCTTTGTATCGAAGAGTTATATCACCTAGAGTTGACGGATCATGATTCCGACTTACAGATCGTGAACAGTAACTCCAAACAGTCAACTGTTGTGCACAATCTTCTCACAGTAGGTGTTTTTGGTAGAAAAATCATAACTCTCTCATTTTAAATCAGATTTAGGTCAATCAAGTTCGAGGATCTTCGTATTTAAAATTTTTATCTCTCAGAGTTAACGGATCACAAATCTGATTTACGAATCATGAACAGTAACTCAGGGAGCGAACTGTCCAGATTTGGACTTTCCAGAAAGCTTGATTTTCAAAGTTTGAACATGTTTTCCAACATTAAAGCTTATAACACATAAGTTAAACTCATGATAAACTATATAAACATGCATAGCATGATTTTCACCATAAAAATTATTATGTTAATATTTTTACCATGAACTTGAAAGAAAAAGCAAGATTAGGGTTTTCTAGGCTTTTTCTTACCTCTTGGACCTAATGGCTTGTTTTCTCTCCTTCCCAAAGTAAAGGATGGAGCTTGATGACATCAACACTTCCTCTCCTTTTCCTCCAAGAACTTTTTCTCTCTTTGGTATATTTGCTCTCACTTCTCTCTAAACTCTCTCTCTAGCTTGAAAAGTGTAAGTATGCAAATGGCTAGCATTTTGCTTACTAAATGGACTTAATACTTGATAACAAATAAACTAAGTCTTCAATATAATTTACTAGGCCATCATGAATAACAATGGAAACTAGGCCAAGGACCAAAGTTGGTGAATAAATGACCACAATATGTACTAACAAGCAACCTTCTTAATTTAAGCAAAATGTGAAGTTAAATCCCTTCTCTCCTCCTCCTTTGTTGACGACAATGCACACCACCAACACAACAGTCCAAGAGATTTTCTCTTATTAAAATACTAAAGAAAAGAAAAGTTAAAGAAGTGACTACACAAGAAATCCAATAAATTAAATAGAGACCAAAAAGCAACTTGACTTTTTATCCTCTCTCTCTCTCTCTCTTGCGGCTGATTGAAAGATTTCCATGATGTTACTATTTTTCATTTATTATACTCCTTTTATTGATATACTAGTCACACAAATTCATGACCATTGGACCCATTAATCCATTCCCAAAATTCAAAAGCAACTCTAGTTTCCTCTCTCCACTGTACACGGCAGGTCATGGGCTTGTCCCAACATGCTAGCTCTAGTTAATTAAATAACTAAGAAATGACTACCCATGTGGAACAACAATTTAAATATCCAACAATTGAAAAATTCAAACCAAAACCACTTAGTTTCCCCTTCACCTAGCCATGACAGTTTTGGGACTCCTTGTCCCAAATTGTTTATCACCCTAAATTGCTTTAATTAATTTAATTAATATGTTACACATTTAATTACCCAATCCACGATTAAATAAATAAGTGGATTGACTAAATAATTAAATACTCTAGCCCATTAGTATCAAATTACTAAATAGACTAATAAATACCATTAGTAACATTTCACATTGTTAACATTAATTCACACTCATATTAATTAATTTAATTCACTCATTATATTCAATTTAATTGAATATTTAATTAAGGGACCACTTATCAATTCATGTGATATTAAAAAAACTTAAGGTTTGCTCACTAATTTAATTAATCTATTAGTGACTCCCTTTAATTAACTCTAGCAATTAATCACATAATCATTTAGTCACGTAATTAGTTAATCACAAAAAAGAAAAAATTTAAATAACCTCACAAGCTAACTCATTATAAATTAAATATTTTATTTAATTAATAATAAGGTTAAAAGTCACGGGCATTACATTAGAAGTTTAAATCTAGTTTGGAAGAACGAAAAGTGTCAAGAAGTGATTAAATTTAATTTATTATTTAATCAATGTGTTAAGAAAGACCTATGTGGTTGAATTTGTATAGAGAGACTCTTGATATAACAAGGGTTCTATAGAGGTTATGAGGATCAGTTATTTATTTAAGGTACATTAGAAACTTGATGGCTAATAAAATTATAATAAATATAATTTACTACAATTGAAAGGAAATATAACGGATTAAAAGCAAATGACAGAATGTAATACATACGATTAGGTAATTAGAAAAGAATTATTGTAAGGCATTTTGTTGTGTCATAATGTGGTAGATTAAATGTGTGTGTGTGTGTATGTGTATTTGATCTAATAAATGAATGAAAAATAAGAATTAGAGAAAAGAATGATACTAGAAGAATGTGAAAATTAAGCTTAGGTTATGAAAGTTAGTAACTAACTTGATGAATTGTCCTTAAAAGGCTAGGCTAAGAGAATGGCAAGGTAAGGTATGACAGAACGTGCAAAAATTGTAGAACAGTTTAACCTAATTTGTATATTATGGATTAACTATATATTAAGTGTTATGAGAATTAAAATCTGAAAGTGATTAATGAATAAATATTAATTGATTTAAATGAACTGAGTATTTATACGATGTATAAATATAGAAGATGATACTCTCAAAAATAAGTAAAATGAATGAAAAATGCATGTATGATGCAAACTGTCTTATATGTATTAAGTAAACGAACGAAATGACCTAAAAGTTATAAAAGGGTAACATGAGATTAAATAGTGAATGATGATGGGTTTTGGTAATTCGATCAGGGTATGGTATGACACAAAATATATGTTATATAATTCTAAAAGAAAAATATTTTCTTAAAAGATTAATGCGGGAATCAATAAAGACAATTTGAGCATTTTTTATTTTTATTGAAAGTTCGCTTTTCGAGAAAGTATTTTTATGAAATATGTGAGCATTTCTATTAATTGAAATGACGAAAATTGAAAATGATGAAATGTGAAACCGGTAAGGTTCGTAAGGAACTAGAAGCATAATTCTAGTTAAGAAAAGTGGTTTAGTTGGTTTATGACTAAATAACTAACTAAGTAAATTAAATGAAATTAAATGAAAGGGTATGATTGGAAATAAATTGTCTAGTTAATTGATTCAGTTAATTAAACTAGAGAAAGTTTAATCTAGATCAGGGGATATGAATCAATCAAAGTAGGAAAAGAAACACAATCCATATAAGAAAAAATGGACCAATGAGAGAAGAGTTAGAATTTTTAACAGTGCACTATTTTGGTAGAAAAATCACCATAAATAGCTTATTTATTATTTTTCAGAAATTTTAGTGGGGTTTTCTTGTAAACTCATAAATCTATCTAACGGCATTGACAAATCTCAAAAATGAGTTATGGTTTGAAAACAGTACATGTTCAGAGTAGACTGATTTCTAGGGTTTTAAAAACTTGATTTCGTAAAAATGTTTTCTTGCTTTACTTTGCATTCTAAGCACATCAACATACATAATGAACATCTATAATCATAAAACTTTTCTCATAACATAAATCTAGCATAACAACCTAAATATCTACATTTAGAACCATAGATCTAAATGTTAAAACTTTAAAATGATTTTCAACCCATCAAAACACACTTTCACATTAGAAAGATGTATTTTTGATCATAGAAAATCTTTTATACACATAGATCTACAAATAAACCCACCAATACACATAGTTCTAGTACTATAAACTATAGATCTATAAATACACACATGAACTCCTATAATAAACCAAGATAAATCACATAATAGGTAATATACTACAACTTTAAACTATAAAATAATTAGAGACTAAGTAAGAGTACTTTTAAACCTTTGTGTTCTAGAGGCTCTTCTTCTTTCTCTTCCAAAAATATGAGATGGAGCTAAATGACATCCACTAAATATCTAACTCACTACACTTGAAGAAAATTAAGATATCTCACTTTCTCTCACTAACTAACTCTCCTTTTCTCTAGAAAGTTTCTTTCTCTAAAATAACTAGCAACTTAGAAAAATGAAGAACTTGGATGGTAAGAAATAGTCTAATTTATTTTAATCTCATCTTCCCAAAACTATACATACATTTACTATATCTGCACACTTATCTTTTATCTTATCTTTGAATTTTTTTATCCAAACATACTTGTAAGATTTTTTAAATTTTTCGCCAATAAGAGAGCAATGTTGGACATACATGAGACCCATATGCCCCCCCCCCCCCCCCCCCCCCCCCCCCAATTATCTCCTCATTTTATCTCTCATTTTTTGATTTATTTCTAAAGCCTAATTTGGAGATTAATTGACCAACACTTTGACTTTTCACTTAATGTCCAATTGGACTAATGTTTGGGTTTGGGCTTAAATAAATTAAACATTTGGGCTACATAATTCTACTAGCATATCTTGGTAATTAAATCAAGTATTGGGCTAATTAAATTAAATACTTTAATCACATATCTTTGTCTACAAGTTTCTTATTTAAATAAATGTTCGTGCTTATTTAATTAACTCATTAGGTTAGTCCACTAGTAATTAATTATTTACTTGGACTATTAATTTACACACACGATACTTACATATTGGGCTCATTTAATAATACCATTTATTTAATTACATAATTCAATTAGACTTGTCATATTCAAAATTAATTGAATATTTAATTAGGTTTACTAACGTATCAATTTATTAATATTAATTTCCTTATGTTAGTCCCTTAGTTTAATTAATTAATTGGACTTTTCTTTAATTACTCGTATAATCACTTCATGATTATTTATCTTCTTAGTTGTCATTCAAGGCTAATATTCAAGCTATGTAAAATTCATAACAAAAATTTATCTAACTTCTTACTAACTTTCTTAGTTAGTTCCACAACTTAACTTTCTTTTTTAATTCTTCTAGTTAATTTCAAGTATTTAAATTAACTAATTCACATAATCACATAACACACATACATAGTATTTCCTAAAAAAAATAGATTTGTAATTTTCTTGGTTATTATAATATGTGTACGCTCAGAAAGATTTCCAAAACATTAAATTATAAAATATAAGAATTTTAAGCACAACCCAGTTGTTTGAAGAAAGAGTTTATGTCACTTGATTCGACTAAACAGATGATGACATAAATTATTGATCTTAATTCTTTGAGAAAGTTATCCAAACCAATTACTTTGGTGCAGACTCTATTATGCTGAGATGAACAACCCTGATAACAAGGGGAATTACTTTGTGCCAGTGGATTCCGACATGTGCGCACACAAAGACTTAACGTTATGCATAATGTAGGGTACGACGGGGCTGATCACCTCATGTACTCGTTTTCCTTGAGGATCCTCAACTAAACGCTGTAAATCTTCCGATGGTTCAATGGTCCTTAATGGCCACTAGTAATAAATGACACTCATGTTTTGAAAGTTCAGAACTCTTCTTTGCAAGATACATATTGATTGGTTATTTCTAATTCACTCTGATTATTGCATATTTCAAATTTGAGATCATAATATATTACTCATTTATGATTTATTGATTCATACCATAACTTATCTGAAGCTATTAACCCTTGAGCTTATGAAACTTAAATTAAATTCTTGATTACTGTTGTTCATATACTTGCTGAGCAAACTTGTTGTTCATTCTTGCGTTATAACCTATTTCAGTTAAGACGGAGAAGGCCAATTATTTCGAAAAAGACAAGAAAAAAGGCAAGGCTACGGAGTAGTCTAGAATTAGAGAATGCATTTATATTTGTGTACTGCACTCTGGACAATGTTAATCTTTTATACTTCAGATTTATGATGTATGTAAAGGTCGTTAGGATGGGGGAACTTATTAACGACTTATGCAATGTATTATTTGTATTTATGTCAGTATATATCAATTGGATAGTTATTTATATGATGTTGAGTTGTATCATGAGCATTAAATTCGAGATAAGAGTACCCAAATTTGGGGGTGTCACATACTCATCCAGTTTTGGATTTTAATCATAAAGAGACTCTAATCAGGACTTTCACTTCTAATTGGTCTTGGAAGTGCATGGACAAAAGTGTTGGTTTGCAAAAACAATACATACATACAATCTAATTGATGTAACGTAATGGAAGTAAGCATAAATTATATTTAAAAATTTTCTACAAACCAAATTATAGGATCTTTCTTATGCGATACTTATTAATTGAGGAATGATAAAATATTATACATTTGTAGACAATTAACCTTTAATCAGCTACGAGTTCACCTCCCTTTAATCCTTTGTGTTTCTTCAAGAATTCACACATCAACATTAGCTACCCAAGTGTGCAGTCTCTAAAGGTGATCAATAAAGAGATAATAGAGATTGAAAAAGTAGATTTAGATTTCTCCAAACCGTAGGTAGCTAGCCCTAATTCTTTCTATCTCTCTCTAACTCCTTAAATGTAGATAATTATATGAAACATTTTTTAATACTCCAACAAGGTGAGTAACCCCGATCTATCATAAGTCTCCTCTTTATATAGAGAAACTCATTTCTCCTAAACTCTTTAGAACTAAGATTTTAATTTAATTTACAATCTAATTAGGAACTAAATTAATTATAATAATACTACTTTATATTAATTAATTCATAAACCATTTAGGAACTAAATAATAATAATAATAATAATAATAATAATAATAATAATAATAATAATAATAATAATAATAATAATAATTCTCTTAATAATTTATAATTAGTATTTCTAAAATACTTAATTATAAATATTAAGTTATTTAATTTATTCTATCACCTTAGTATAAATTAAATATACTTAATTTATTATTATAATTATGTCATTTTCTTCTTAAAATAATATTTTTCTTTTACGATGTGACCCTTTAAGTTTAATATTAAACCGGTTGTAGAATAAATAAATTAAAATCATTCTAATATTATTTATTATGAATCAAACTCCTTTAATTCAAAATAAATAATTATATTTATTCTACAATAAGGGTAAGCTCCCTTTAGCAATTTACGACTTTTTGGATAATATGATCACAAAAAACTTATTCCGTGAATAGTTGTTATACAATTCAATCATTTTACCATACAATGTCCCAATCAAATATAAAATATGGAATTTCTGTCAAGTCTTATTTTATTTGATCATATGCATTTCAATTCTCAAATGCATAACTCAAATTAATGTAAATTAGAAATTTCTTTCTAATTCTCATTCCACCTTAGCCAAGGATTTATGAGTTGACATTTATCGAATCACATAGTATATTATTAATCTTTACTAGAAGTGATAGATCTTTTATTGATCATTCATTTATCTTCATGTATAACTTATTATTCCCGAACCTATCATTTGTTATACCTGAATAGTCTTAAGGAATATGACAAAGTATAACTCATCATGCACAAGATATTGTGATGATCGCAAGTCCAAGAATCACATGTACTACTATCAAATTAGGAACTTCTATTGATAGGCAAATAAAACTCCATTAGGTGTTCCTTAAACGAGTCACATTCAGTGAACTTATTCTCTAATAAGCACCTACATACTTGCTTTAGTGTCTCAACATAAATGATTATGAGATCAATCATCCTCTTTGTAAGAGCAAATATAGTATGTACTAATATATTTGGATTCGCAAATCCCCATTTTAGTAATCCCACGATTAAGAATATTTTAGTTTTGAGATATCTTCAGTTTAGATCTCATTAGCATAATCAATATTATGATTCTAAAAGTATTGCTTCAAAACTATGAGTTTATCTATTTAATTAATTCAACTAATTAGTCATGAATAAGTAAATGCCTTTAATTAAATTATTTTATTAACAAATTAAATAAGATTACAAAGTAAAAGTTATCCCATCAAATATGATTAGCTTGAAGGCATACTATTTTCTACCTCCCACTTATACTAAAGTCAATTGCCCTTGGTATCCCATACCCATCTTCTCTAAATGGAGATCGTACGAATTGCCAAGAAAATGCTTTAGTTAATGGATATGTAATGTTGTTCTAAGAATCTACCATCTCTATAATGTCATCTCCTCTTTCAATGATGTCACTAATCAAACGAAAGTGTTGTAATAAATATTTGAATGTTAGATGAGACCTAGGTTCCTTGGTGAATTAAACTCATTTAATGCTAAGAACCATGCCAAGTTCTATAATAAACTTGTTCATCCAAATAACTTCCTTTGCAGCTTCACTTATAATTATTTACTATGTCCTTATCACTAGATAAGCAACTATTTGTTGCTTGAAACTTTTCCAACTTACTACACCACCGTTCAAGATAATCTTATAACCTAAAGCGGATTTGTTGTTGTCTTGGTTAGTCTAAAAAACTTGAGTCTGTAAAACGCTATAGTTTTAAATCAGACCCACCATTAAATTAGAAACTCTTTTCTAATATTTTGTTTTGGGATTGGACTGATATCTACTTATCACACATAAGAAACATCAGGTCTAGTACATATTATCTTTTACATGATAGACCTTATCGTTGAATCATAAGTGTAACGCCCCCAAAATCCCCCGCGCTTTCAATGCGGCGGACCTTGTGCGTTAATTTCGTACATCTATCGACTTAACCAATGATCCCATAATCATATTGGTTGAATTAGTCTTATTTTAGACTATACATTAAAAATTTCTCTTAACTTTGTCCCTGGATCTTAACTTGATCTCAGTCTCATAAGTATACAAGTATCAACTTGTATTTCATCCATATAAATGGATAAAACCATATATAACGATCTAATTTTAACCTTAGGATTTAAATATTCTATAACTTTACATGTTCCAACATCCACGGCATTAAATCATTAGGACGGCTCTTGGGAACAGAGAATCTCGCGGTGAATGTTTGTATCTTCACTCGTGATAAATGTTTGCATCTTTATCCGTGACAAATGGTTATATCTTTGTTCGGTGCAAAATTCTCTTTCCGTACAGAACATTACCCAACTAGTTAAAACCCTCATTCGAAACATATTTGTTTATAGTGATATCTCTTCATATCAATAATCCTACTTATATGGTATTCAGAATAGTAATAACGAGTTATACCTGGGTCCGAGGAACCTTAACGATGGATTTGACCAGTCAACATCGCTTAGTCCTGTCTCGGATGTACACTACTCACAAGTTATTTACCGATCCTCATCCAGATAACTAGATCATTATCAATACTATGTTAAGTCTTAACAATTCTAGGTTATATCAAAATAAAGACATAACAACATTCTGATGATAATAATTTATATCATTCATTCAATATTCGGTTACATGTTTGTTTGTTTGTATTACAACAGTCATTATGACTTATACAAATACAAGTAATAAACATGAAAACCTAATCTACGCTTCTTCTTTACGTTCATGATCTTCTTAACGTTCATCTTTAATCTGCAAATAAGGTTTTATTCGCAAGAATGAGCACAACGGCTCAGCAAGTCTAACATATAGCACATACGCAGTTTATGCTTTCATATAAACTTTAACATGCATTGACTGAACATTATTCTCCATTTAATATCACATATAACTCGCATTCCAACAATTTATATCACATTGACACACAAAGTGTATAAATCATGTTCATAAATCGTAAACATAACACATAACATTTAGAAGGCTTGCAACTATTAGCTAAAGACTTCACATAACATCTATTACATAACAAATAAAACATAAGGGTTTAGAACTTGCCTTGAAACCATGTCAGGGTTTCCCGGGAAATCGTTAAACGCCTACAAAAAGGGTTACGCGACCCCGAACGTTAGTTTATCAAATTTTCCTTTTGAATAAGTCTTAGAATAACTTAACTAGACTATTTTCATTGGTGGAATCATTTCGTTAAGTGGCAAACTCAAAATCCTAATTTTAAGTGCTTCCACCCGAATGGTCCCTTAGTTTTTCAGCT
Source organism: Hedera helix (assembly GCA_947179155.2). Classification (NCBI taxonomy): domain Eukaryota; kingdom Viridiplantae; phylum Streptophyta; class Magnoliopsida; order Apiales; family Araliaceae; genus Hedera; species Hedera helix. The sequence continues at coordinate 13,322,248 of OX359279.1, read as the reverse complement.
TTGACGTCCTTTACGGTAACTGCCATAACTTTGTCATACGGAAACATTTTTGAGTGATTCTTGAGTCTAAATTGCTTAGAATTTCATTATCTACAACTTTTATTTAGGTGTCTAAGGCAGATTCAGAAATTAAATTTTCGGAAATTACCAAAAATATTCTGCTAGTATATTAGACTTAACTTTCTTTGATCCGATTGGTAAAACATGATACCTCAAGCATTAATTTGCTAAGATAACATGTTCTAACACTCAATACCACTTCATAACATAAAAATAACAAAATCATAAACCTACTTATATAAGATTTCATGACTTTTTCTCAAGAATACGAAGAACGAATCGAAGAACACAAAGAACACGAAGAACAAAGTTTTATCATTCTTCGTTTTGACTACTAAAACTTGATGCCACAAGCATTATTTAGCAAGGCCATCATGTTTCATCATCCCATAACACTAAATTACCAAATCATAAACCTACTTATGTAGAAATTATGACTTTTGCTCAAGAACACACGAAGAACGAAAAATCGTACATGGTAACGACTTATGCTCTTAAGCTTTTGGATTTCATACTTGAAATAATTTGAGCATTATAACTGCTTACATATGTGATTATAACATTTTATAATTGACAAAATTTGGTCATTATAACGACTTGTTTACTTAATTATAACAATTTATAATAATACTCCAGAACATACGAAGAACACGGAGAACGGATAAACCGTACATGGATACGACGTATGTTCTTGAACTTTAAACTATGAAATGAAATTTGACATAACAACGACTTGCTCAAGTCATAAGGAACACGGAGAACGAAAAATCGTACATGGCTACGACTTATGTTCTTGAGCCTCGTCGGTAAAAATAAACATTACAATAACTAAGAATCGTACCTTTTATTATTGCAAGCTTTAACTATTTCTTTGCAATCTCTTGATTATAGGAATTTTGCTTTGAAAATTATTGAGAATAATGAAGAGCTTAGCTCTCTATTTATAGGAAAACCAAGGTCGGGGTAGTTTGGTCATTAGTTTAAAAGCCAAGGGCATTTTAGTCATTTTGCACATTATTTAATTAATAAAACTAGAATAATATATAGATATTTTCCAAACATGCTTCTAGAAGCTTCCCGAGCTGTTTTGTCATTATTTCTTCCGATTTTGATATATCGGATAAATCGCGTGCGATTAATTTAAAATATTTCACATTAGTAATATAAGTTTTAATTACTTATACATATTTTATTCATAAAATACATCATACAGTATTAATATGATGTCTCGTCTGACCCTCGAAGTTTTCCTTGAATTAATCTCGGATAATCTTCCATATATTTTTCTTAAATATACCTACCAGGCGACGCGATTGATACATTTCTTTCATTCCAGATACTAATTATGATTGAATAATATAATTATGTATTAATCTGATAAATTTGATTATTCAAATTTAATGTTAACCTGTCTCATGTTCCGTTTGATGAAAACAATACGGATGAATTACCAGTTTAATTATATAACAGTCTGATTCCAACTAAATGGTTAACTTATACTGATTTAAAGATATTACTGAGTTTTGTTCTGAATAAACACTATTTTGTAAAGTGAAAAGTCCAAAAGACTTTCCACGTTTTTCGGTGAATAGTGTTTTTGACGACCATTTCTCAGAAAATGGTTAGAAGACCAAAAAGTAAAAAAATAATATTTATTTTTGTCTTTTCCCTATTTTGTCTTATTCCTGACACACTTTTCGAGAAAAATCTTTTATTGCTTATTATGCACCGGTGTTGCATACAAACACTGTATCCATCAACGGTTTGATCAAAAACGGAAAACGTTTTCGTTTGAAAAGCGTTTTACGTTTTATTTTGGGAAAAATATCAGTGGCTCTCTGGTATCTATTCCCCGTATAAATGCTATATCGTGAAATGGAAAAAGTCCAAACGTTGAAAAGAACGTTCAAAAAGACGACAAACGTTTTCTCGTAAATCGTGTCTTTTTCGTCTTTTTCCCCAGAAAATTTTATTGGTTCCCTGACATCTAAACCTCATATTATCACTATGTTGTGAAATGTAAGAAGTCCTACAGATGAAAGAAACAGTCAAACAAATGAAAAACGTCACCTCGTGAATAGTGCTTTTACACGTTTTTCGAAAAAAACTTTTATTGACTGTTACGTGTTTTCAAATCATGGGAAGGTTGAATCTTGAAACGGAATGTCAATTTGACCTTCACATTTTGCTCGAGGGCCTAGGTTATTTCCTAGGGTTTAGACCCTAGGGTTAAGGTTTAGGTTTTAACTCTTTTTTCAATTTAGGTTTTTGCCCTAAATTGACTTCTGATTTTTAATAAGCGTTAAGGTTAACTACTTGAACCAAAACACAAAATCCTACACATAGATAATTCATACAGCACATTTAAAAGCTCAATTCAAGCTTTACTAATCACATAACATATAGTTTAGGTTAAAGATTTTAACCTCTTAGTTGTCTACGATCGTAGTTTCGAGTCGTATATATATTTTTTTAAGATAGCTCAAGGTATGCTTGAGCAATCGATCTTAGGTTTTGAATTGACAACATTGCTTAGATCTTGTTAGATCACTTTGAAAATATTTGGGATATTACATTCAACCCAACTTACAGGAATTTCGTCCTCGAAATTAACTTTACAATTACTTTAGTCATTTAATATCATATTTATAAGTGCTATAAATATTCAGGATATTACATTCTCTCCTTCTTATCAGAATTTCGTCCTCGAAATTATAATATAATCATCTCCAACTTACTCTTCAATATGAATTTTCTAAATTCATCTTTTACTTCATTAAACCTCCAATACTTTGATTAGGTCTGAACAATGTTCACTTATCTCTACACATTTCCTTTCATAACTCTAGGTTTTAAACCTCTTTTCATACTTGACATTCAGTCTCATTCTTCCTTTATCTTGGATTCTTCTCACTTATACAGCGGTCAATCAAGACCTTTACCTTATTCAAAACATATGAATACTATATAACCCATAAAAAAATTTTAAATCATCATCCGGACTGGAAAACCATATCTTGTGTAGCAATCAATTAAGATTGAGAACACTTCATACTTTGTGTAGCAATCAATTAAGATTGAGAACACCATACATTGTGTAACAATCAATTAAGATCGAGAACACACATACGTTGTACTTTAGGTGATCAGCATGTCGTACCATAATATCTTTAAAGACGCGGTTTATTGCGTCTATCGAATTCCTACGTCCATTCTTTTTTTTTTTTTTTCATAACCAAAGGTGTCTAGCCGAAACAATTGGCATTGACTCATATTTAAACCATTCAAACTTTTTGAAAAACAATTTTATGACTGTATACCACACCTTGCAAAGTGCGTTGATGACTCATCATGTAACATCTTCACGCCAGGCTAAATGGGGTGTTGATGAATAAATCATTTTTATTCTTCACATTAAATCCGTCTAGCCAAAACAATTAGCATAGACATATGAATAACATAGCTAGTGAAGAACTAACAAAATTTTCTAGTTCAACTAGTGAACCACTCTTTTCAAAGGCACACAAGTGCAAATATAACCATGAAGATCTAGCATAGCTAGAAGATTTTGAAATACCCTCAATCCTCTATCTTTTCCATTATTCTCTAATCATAACACAAGTTTTGCAAATATATAGTAATATAGTAAACTGATTGGTTGTATTAAACCAAGTACAAACAAATATATTAGTTCCCCTTCTCATCAACACAGAATTGAAATGTCCCAGCGCACATTGGTACTAATCAATATCGCACTTAATAGACAAATCGTAGCCGCATCTCACAAGTTGGTTCGAGTAACATATCATAGCCCAAGTTCATAACAAGGGTTCGTTCGCTCAGTAACTAACATACAAATATTTTTTTTTAAACTATAGTTATGACGTAACAACTACTAACTAGTCAATATACATATGAGAAAAGAATCACCTTCTCAAAATATATACAAAGAAGAGTTTGACATAAGATTTTAATTTACTTATCAATATAGCAAACTGAGTTATTCTTCCACCCAAGAACTAATGAATCAGTTCCCCGTCTCATCAACACTATCCTCAAATGATTTCATTCAGTGTGTAACCCACTTTGAGAACACTGACCATGAATCATTCATACCAACAATATAGTTAGATCGGTTCTATGAAGCATATTAAACTATTTCCCATACAAGAGAGTCGTTCTACTCAGTTTTACTAATATGAGTTTTCAATTGAAATCCCTAATCGTTCTATAACTATCTTAGTCACTTTCTTTTCTTAATTCATTCCTTCATCATTTACATTCCTTATGAGTTTACTCATCTCTTTTCTTAGGTATAATTACACATAATACCAAACTTTACCATTTCATTTTGATGAAATAGTTTCACATAAAAACCAATAAGATTATTTTATCTTATTGCTTACTTTGAGAACTCATTATGAGTTCATTTAGCTTCAGATATTCTCGTACAGAGTTTATCTTTATTCATTATATTTCTTTCACATAATAATTTTTATGTATTAAGATTTAATAAGATTTATGCATATCTTTTAATTATATACAGACTCTTCACAAGTCCATTTCTTTTTAATCCATCAGATTATACTCCAATGTACTTGTTACCTCAAAACTATAATCCACTGCTCTGATACCAACTGTAACGCCCCCAAAATCCCCCACGCTTTCAATGCGGCGGACCTTGTGCGTTAATTTCGTACATCTATCGACTCAACCAATGATCACATAATCATATTGGTTGAATTAGTCTTATTTTAGACTATACATTAAAATTTTCTCTTAACTTTGTCCCTAGATCTTAACTTGATCTCAGTCTCATAAGTATACAAGTATCAACTTGTATTTCATCCATATAAATGGATAAAACCATATATAACGGTCTAATTTAAACCTTAGGATTTAAATATTCTATAACTTTACATGTTCCAACATCCACGACATTAAATCATTAGGACGGCTCTTGGGAACAGAGAATCCCGCGGTGAATGTTTGTATATTCACTCGTGATAAATGTTTGCATCTTTATCCGTGACAAATGGTTGTATCTTTGTTCGGTGCAAAATTCTCTTTCCGTACAGAACATTACCCAACTAGTTAAAACCCTCATTCGAAACATATTTGTTTATAGTGATATCTCTTCATATCAATAATCCTACTTATATGGTATTCAGAATAGTAATAACGAGTTATACCTGGGTCCGAGGAACCTTAACGATGGATTTGACCAGTCAACATCGCTTAGTCCTGTCTCGGATGTACAACACTCACAAGTTATTTACCGATCCTCATCCAGATAACTAGATCATTATCAATACTATGTTAAGTCTTAACAATTCTAGGTTATATCAAAATAAAGACATAACAACATTCTGATGATAATAATTTATATCATTCATTCAATATTCGGTTACATGTTTGTTTGTTTGTATTACAACAGTCATTATGACTTATACAAATACAATTAATAAACATGAAAACCTAATATACGCTTCTTCTTTACGTTCATGATCTTCTTAACGTTCATATTTAATCTGCAAATAAGGTTTTATTCGTAAGAATAAGCACAACGGCTCAGCAAGTTTAACATACAGCACATACGCAGTTTATGCTTTCATATAAACTTTAACATGCATTGACTGAACATTATTCTCCATTTAATATCACATATAACTCGCATTCCAACAATTTATATCACATTGACACACAAAGTGTATAAATCATGTTCATAAATCGTAAACATAACACATAACATTTAGAAGGCTTGCAACTATTAGTTAAAGACTTCACATAACATCTATTACATAACAAATAAAACATAAGGGTTTAGAACTTGCCTTGAAACCATGTCAGGATTTCCCGGGAAATCGTTAAACGTTATTACTATTACTATTACTACTACTACTACTACTTATTATTATTATTATTATTATTATTATTATTATTATTATTATTATTATTATTATTATTATTATTATTATTATTATTATTGTCATTATTATTATTATTATTATTATTATTATTATTATTATTATTATTATTATTATTATTATTATTATTATTATTATTATTATTATTATTATTATTTATTATTATTACTATTAGTATTATTATAATTATTATTAGTATTATAATTATAATTATAATAATAATAATAGTAATAGTAATAATAATAATAATAATAATAATAATTATTATTATTATTATTATTATTATTATTATTATTACTATTACTATTATTATTATTATAATTATAATTATAATTACAATAATAATAAATAAATAAAAATTGCACGTAAACAACATGGGCCACCCTTTTAGCATTAACGCTCTTTTCTTGTTTTTCGGGTATTGCAATCGTTATGTTTTCACATGTAAATTGATTTGGGTGGAAAATCACAGGGACGGTTAAGATTCATTCTAATTGATTTGTAAGTTATTTTAGGTTGCAAAGAGTCTTTAGGTAATAAAGTATTTTTAAAATTTTAATTTACGTCGTGCCTTTAGGCACGGGCAATTACGTGTCATCTCTTTGATGTTTTTGTGGGCTATATCGAGAACAACTATTATAGTATGCTCTAACTCATGGTATGAATTTTTTTTTCCCAATTTCAAAAAAAAAAAAATATATAGGAAAAAATGTTATTGTGATGCGATTTAATTGGTGTTATGACAATACATTTTTATTTGGTCTTAGAAGGCTTATTTTATACTTTTGGGCATATACACAAGAGTTTTTACTTTAAATTTTTACATCTTTTTCCCCCTCATTAGATCCTCCAAATGGCTTGCAGTACTACCCTTTTTTCACGAGAATTACTGTTCATGGATCATATTGATCGATGGTTAGAGATACTGAAAGCAAATAAATGCTGTCAAACTTCTCATTCCGTTTTGTCAATAAAGAAAAGATGTGTGGAATACGCGAAAACACTATATTACACAAATTTGAGTCCGCTATCGTCAATCAATTAATTGCTCAAACCTGCCAAAAGTTAATTTTAAATTGAGAATGAATAGCACCCTAATGTTTGCCTAAAAAAGAAATTATGACTGAATTTAGTATCAATCTTTTTGTATTAATGGTTGGACTCTCAGTTTTATATAGAACTAAGAGTCCACAATAATTTTAAAATTTTTAATCTAAAAATATTAAATACAGTATTCAACTGTTATATTAATCATACAGTGCCTTCAGGCACGGGTTATCCCTAGTATATATATATAATACGCATCATATAGCATGTTTGATAATATATAATATATACATAATAAGCATGCACATATAAAATACTATATTCTACTTTGATTGATTATGGACTTTATTTTAGTTTGATTCACTCGAGCCACTAAGTGAACCAAAAGGTCAAATTTAGGGTGCAAGAACAAATATATAAATGTAACTATTACATTTAAACTTGGGCTCCAATACAAACGGATCTTCAACGCTCCTTGTTGTTCGGCTCCAATTATTCAAATGAATCTAACTAATCCTATTACAATCTATTTTCATAAAATAAAAGCGTTGATCAACAATCAAAAGGGAAGTACATAGGAGAGAGATATAATTTACATAAAAAAATTAGAGAGGCGAGGTACGCAGATCCCATTTATAAAATCACATTCATTCATGCATCCAACTAAATCAAATCCAATCATACATTGGTTAACAGTTCATAAGCAAACTCATTATTATTATACATATCATCATACGTATCAATACATAATTTATATCATACATATCATCATATGTATCATTCAACTCATGAATTAAAATCATTATATATATATATATATATATATATATATATATATATATATATATATATATATATATATATATATATATATATATATCATTTAATGGACAATTTAAGTTGCATGAAATTCAATTTTAAGTTAAAAACAAAATCTTAATTTTAATTATAAAATCATCTAAAATAGCTTTTATTTTAAGCTTTTGAAAACTGCATGAAAAATTAGAAAAACGAAAAAATCTGCAGGATCGGCGCGGGGCGCACCGATTTTCTTCTTGTTCGAGCGCGCCAATTTTTCTTCTTCCAGCGTGGGACGTGCTAGGTAGGTAGACCAGTTTCACTATTTTTTTAGTTTTTCTCGAATTTTGATGTTTTTTCTTCTAAAACACGATTTTTGCTTCTAGATTTCAAAATCCATGAGTTTATTCAACATATTATTCCCAATAAATTGCTCTAAACACATACCCATACATATACGGAATCAAAATAATTAATAATTTGCATAAGTTTGGCTCTTGATGCTACTGTTAGTTTGCAAAAATAATACATATATACAATCTAATTGATTTAACGCAACAGAAGTACACATAAATCATATTTAAAAAATTTCTACAAACCAAATTTCAAAATATTTCTTACGCGTTATTTATTAATTGAGGAAGGATAAAATATTGTACCTTTGTAGACAATTAACCTTTAATCAGTTACGAGTTCACGTCCCTTTAATCTTTCACGTTTCTTTAAGAATCCATGAATCAACGCTAGTTACCCATGTGTCCAGCCTCTAAAGGTGATCTACAAAGAAATAATATAGATTGAAAAAATAGATTTAGGTTTTTCCAAATCTTGGGTGTCTAGTCCTAATTTTCTCTAACTCTCTCTAACTCCTTAGATGTATAGAATTATATGAAGTATTTTCTAATACTCCAACAAAGTGAGTAACCCCAGTTTATCATAAGTCTCTTCCTTATATAGAAATACTCATTTCTCTCAAACTCTTTAGGATTATGGTTTTAATTTATTTCCCAATCTAATTTGGAATTATATTAATTATTATTATAATTATAATTTCTAAATCATTTAAAAAATAAATAATAATAATAATAATAATAACAACAACAACAACAACAACAACAATAGCAACAACAACAACAATAACAATAAATATTAATCTATTTAATTTATCCTGTCGTCATAGTACAAATTAAATATACTTAATTTATTGTTACCATTATTTCATCTACTTTTAAAATAAATATTTCTCTTTTGCTGTGTGACCATTTAAGTTCAATAGTAAATTGGTTGTAGAATAAATAAATTAAAACCATTAATCTAATATTATTTATTATGAATTAAACTCCTTTAATTCAAAATAAATAAATATATTTATTTTACAATAAGGATAAGCCCTCTTAACAATTCACGACTTTCCAGATAATATGAATTTCAACGTTTGATCACAAAGAACTTATTCCGCGAAGAGTTGTCGTACAATTCAATCCTTCTATCATACAATGTCTCAATCAACTATAAAACATGAAATTTGTGTCAAGTCTTATTTTATTTGATTATATGTATTTTAATTCTCAAATACACAACTCAAATTAATGTAAATTAGAAACTCTTTTCTAATTCTCATTCCACCTTGTCCAAGGATTTCTGAGTTGTCATTTATCAAATCATATAAGACATTATCTCCCTTTGCTGAAAGTAATAAATCATTTGTTGATCATTCACCTATCTCCATGTACAACTTATTATACCCGAACATATCATTTGTTATACCTGAATAGTCTTAAAGAATATGACAAAGTATAGCTCACCATCCACAAGATATTGTGAAGATCTCAAGTCCAATGGTCACTTGTACTACTATCACATTAGGAACTCTTACTGACTGACAAGTAAAACTCTATTAGGTGTTCATTAAGCAAGTCACATTCAGTAAATTTATTCTACAATAAGCAACTACATAATTGTTTTAGTATCTCTACACAAATGATTGTGAGATCAATCATCATTTTCATAAGAGCAAACATAGTATGTACTAATCTATCTGAATTCATTATTAGTACTGATCCCACGATTAGAAATATTTTAGTTTTGAATTATTTTGAATTATCTTAAATTTAGATCTTATTAGCATAATCAACATTATTATTCTAAAAGCATTACTCCAAAACTAAGAGTTTATCCATTTAATAAATTTAACTAATTAATCATGAATAAGTAAATGTCTTTCATTAATTTTTTTTATTAATAAATTGAATAAGATTACAAAGTAAATATTATCATATCAAATGTAATCGACTTGATGGCATACTACTTTCAAAAAGATGTTGAACAACTATTAATACAACCACTACTAGAGGTTAACGGTACACAACATAATTTACTTTATTATTATTTTCCAGCAATCAAACCATCTATTGTTTACCCTTTTGGCCTGTACTAATATACACAGGAGATATCCCTCGACGGCCCAAGCCTAGTTTTTTGGTGTGACCCATTAAATGTTACTTGTGCAACTTGTTGATTTTTTTTTAGTAATTTGGGCTAGTGTACAAAATCAAAGGTTAACAATGGCCTTAATAAATGATAAACCCGAGACTGTTTTTATAAATTGACAAAAACATTCTCATCCCTTCTCATTCCACTGAGAAAGCGAAGTGTGTGTTCCTCTCTTCCCTTTTCTTCCATTCTAAAGAAAAATTTAAGGTCGCTTCTCTAATTCATTCTCTCCTCGTAAAGCTTTCAATTACAATTGAGGTAATGCTTGCTTATTATATATTCAATTTTCTAATTCATTTCAGATCTTGGTTTTCTTGTTCAGTTATATTTTATACGGTTCGATGAATTAAAAGCTCCTTACTTATGGTGGTGGTGACATTTTCCTTGTCTATTCTTTTGACAAATTGAAATTTTATGCAAAACTGAAGAGTTTTGTAATTGTATCATTTTTCTACAAATTCTACTCTCGCTCTGCTAGGATACAATCTTTTTATGAAGCTCACTAGTTTCTTAGTTAGATTTTCAATATTTGTCTGCGTGTTTTCAGAAAATGCGAAACCAGTAAATCCTTCCAATGACATGCCCAAAAAATTTACCAATAAAACCACCGGACACACTGTAATGTAAGTTTGTAACTTTTCTGGATTAGAGCCTGAAAAAACAAACGATTTGTTTTTTAGGTGAGTTTTGTCACATTTGCATGACAATTGGCATGTTCAATTCCAGATATATTAAACACTTTGAATTAGAGTTAACACCTTCACGAATATTTGGTGGGTCAATCAACTAACAGTTGGTTGCTGGTCCCACAAACTTACCTTGTATTCTGTATTTCTTTCAATTCTGAGATATATTCTAAACCATCATTTCTCTTTTCATTTCTCCTTTGAATTATTGTCCTATCTGTCCATGAAACTGTATGTTACCAAATGAAGTTCATGAATCCCTTCATCTTTAATTGAATTGTGGTGGGTGAGGACAAAGTCATTGACTCGTCCAAAAAAAAAATTAATCGCAGAATGGGCTTGTATTCGCCATATAGTTCCATGGACATGGTCATTTTACATTCAAATGGAGAAATCAAAAATACAAAGATGAAGCATTTACAATTGGTAGCAGTTTCCTTGACTAATTTACAATTGGTAGCAGTTTCCTTCAGTAATTTATCATCTCTAATTCATTTTTTCTTGTACATATTTGAAGTTCACTTGCCATATATGATTTAATTTGCTACTCTATGTTAATGATTATCTTATTGTTTCTTCTTAAAGATACGCAAGAATGGATTACAAAAAGCAAGACGCTGCTGCAAAAATTAGAGCAATAATTTCAACTCTTTTTGAATTACTTCTCTTGTGGATGACAAAATCTCTCCATCCCTGTATTGCCCACCTGATGTGCTCAACTGCAGAAGTTCTATTCCACGTTGCATGCAAAATTTTCTGTTACATGAAGATAAAAGCATCACGTCCAACACGAAGACCATCAAGTTCGTATTCTTGTGCGTTGTTCGAGTTCATGCATGATGCCGTGTCTCAAGACATTTCCGATATAATGAGTGACGTGATAGGGACAGATAGCGGCGTTTTTGAGGGTCCCTTTGAAGATATAGTAAGACAACGAAGGGAGATTAAGCCGTGCAGCATTAGGCCAACAATGCTGGTTCAACGAAGGGAGAGGGAGAAGAAGGAATTCCCACCACCTTTGCCTGCATTGGTGCAAACGGAGAATTTTTTGCCACGAATGCCTTGGAAATTCACTAAGCACTATGCTGATGGCAGACTGATTCTTAGGGAGGTAAGGACTGAGCATTACAACTACTTCGAGGCGAGCAGAAATAGTGGTCGTCGTACCCTAAATCTTGTGTCACTTGACAATACCATCCCTTCTTGTCATATTGATAATATGGAGCATAAAGAGATTGAAGAAATTGAGAATGATCAACTTAGGGTTGATGATGAAAATAAATGTGATAGCCACATTGTAAACGCACTCGTAAATGTTCCCATGAGCATGCCCGTTGATGCCTCCATGGACATGCCCATAGATGCCGCAGTGGATTTGGGGGATCCGGATTCCCTAAACTCGACTGTACTTACTGCAGCTGCTTAAGATGTGAGTTTTTTGTTTCTGGTTTTGTAATGTTACCCGTACTGAGCATAAAGATATTATATATATATATATATATATATATATACTGCGGCTGCTTAAGATGTGAGTTTTTTGTTTTTGGTTTTGTAATGTTAACCGTACTGAGCATAAAGATATTATATATATATATATATATCTTGTCCTCTTTTTCGCTTGCAACCCCCTTAGAGCCTAAAGGAATGAGAATAGATTGTTGCCTAAACTGTACAACACCGCCTAAGGTTTTTATTAATGATGATAGATAAATAAAATTGATATTTTTACATTAAAATTTGATTTTTTTTATATGATTTTCTCATATATGAATAATTACTCAAATATAAATTCATGTGAAATAATTCATGTAAAACTATAATATTTTCACATAAAAATATTAATTCTCTAAATAAAAATAAATTTTCAACTCTGTATTTGTTTTTATTCTTCGTTTTCAAATACTATACATAAGGAGAGAGATTATTATTTCCTACACGTATACGAGTATAATCGCTTGCAATAATTTATTAAAAAAAATTAAAATTTATTTAAAAAAATTATTCATTAGTTTTAATAGCAAAAAAGACAAAAAAGTATGATCTCATTTTATTTGTATTTTATAAATGAGGTGAGACTATACTCCTTTATTTTTTATAAAAATAAAATTTTTAAATAATTTTTTAAAATAAATATAAAAACACCCTTTATTAAATGTGACTTAGTTACGTAAGCATGGCTTTATTTATACCAACTTCCTTATCTCTCCTGGAGTTTTGCCACCACCTCATCTTCCATTCTAACTTTACATATTCACTGATCACGTGTGTTTTTTTGTCTTTAGTACCTCTTTTTTGCGACATGGTCCCATCCCTTGACGTGTGCAATATATATATATATATATATATATATATATATATATATATATATAAGAAATTCATTTATAACAATAAATTGTTAAAAATATTATTTCGTAAATTACATATATCTTACACTGTTTATCATAATATTTAAAAATTTAAATTAATTAATTACAAAAATAGCTGCAGACCAATTTTTAATACTTGAGTGTTCATATATATACACGTATATACATTTTCTGGTCATGTTTGTGTGTGACTTTTAAGTTGGTCAAATCACTAATTTATAAGTAATTTTTTATTACTTGAATATGCGTATGTGACTTATTTTTTAATTTATAAATTAATTTACAAATAATTTTTAAGAAGTAATAATTTTTTAATTCTCAAAAACTAACTTATAAATTATTTTAAAATAATTAGTAGTTTTGACCAAATGTAAAGACTATTTTACCTTTATTTTACTAATCTTTACAACTTATTTTATCTTATAAGTCATTTTACCTAAATATTTTTACAACTTGTTTTAACTTAATTTTTGATTTATAAGTTAAAATTGTGTCTAATACTTATATTTATAATTCACAATTTAAAATGACTTATAAGTCATTTTATATTTTAACTTATAAATTATTTTAAATTTTGTTATTTTCGAACAAGCCCTAAATCTTCTGACTCACCTCTATAAATATACTTCATCTCTCGGTCTCACAAAAAATATCTTAAATATAATTTTCACATAAATTAAGAAAAAATAAATAAATGAGAGAATACAAATAGGGTCCAATTTAATCCACAAATGGACTACAAATATATATACTAGAAATTCTTTCTTCATCTTAAAACTAATTGACCCTACTTATGTATAATGATATATATGTCCATAAAAATTGGCTGAAAAATGATATATATGCATCGAAAAAATAAGCTGACTAATAATATATGTCAAAAATTATGAGCATTATTTTCTTTTTTTGTTGATAAAAAAACAAAAGATATGACAATGGGTTAGTATTCATGACCTTGTAATACTCAATCTCGAACTGTAGTGTCATTGTATACACCCGTCACAAATTAAAACAAAACCACATGCAAAACAACCCAAAAAAGCTGACTAAGGTATTATGAACAAGAAAACACATGCATATATGACAACTATTAAGGGGTGAAGACAATAATCTCATTATAATGCAAGCGGTTTCTTATGTCTTACATGGAAATTCTCTCTCTTCAAAGTCTTACAACACTTGCGAATCAAAAACAGATGAGCAGGAGAAAAACGAAACCAAAAACATTCATTTAATTTGCTAGAATTTCTTACAATTCTTCTACTTTTATTTACTTATTTTATTTTTTGCTTAATGTTTTTGGAGTAAAGGGGCTGATAGAATTTGCTAAGTTTGATCATGTCATTAAATGAACTCAATATAATTTAATTTTTTTTTCCCTAATTTGTCAAAATAATTAAAACCCCGCTTATAATAGTTAACAAAATGTTTACTACCTACACACTTCTCTATATATAATAGCTTAACTAGTTATAATTTTTACTCCTAGCAACCCTTCCACAGTGGCTAAAATAAATAAAGTTGAAAGCTTAAAATTTTCATTATGTAATAAAAGCATGGCTTTGATACACTTTTAAACTTTTGCATTTTAAAACATAAATCCTAATGCTTCAATTTTAAGGTATTGAGCCTTAATGTCACTAAGATTTTATAAATAAAATCGTCCCTGCCAACGGGTTGTAATATTTGATTGGAATGAGGTTATTTAGGGTAATTTAACTTCTAATATATTTGGAAGTACAAAAATTATAGACACGTGATTAGTTTATGATGAATGATAGAAAAAAAAATTTTTAATTGAAGCTAATATAAACGTAAAAGACTAAATTACCCTAATTTCATTTTTAGTCACGTTGACTTATACCGACAAAAAATACTAAATCTAACTACCAGAAAGTTTTTTGTATAAAAAGTTAAGGACATTATGGTTTAGTATCTCATAATTAAAATATTAAGGTTTAAGTTCAAAAGTGCAAATAACATAAAAATTTTAATTGTATTAACAGATTTTCAAATGGTTATTACTCAATTTAATTATAGTTTGGAAGTCTTGACAACAAAAGAATATATTGTTAAGAGGGTCGTGTGAGCTGAGCTTACAATCTTTGTCCAAAATGTTGAGGGTCTTCTAATGGATTACCTAGCAAATACAATTCCAACAAAGATATAAAATTAAAATAAATAAACAAATAATAAAACCAAGGACCAAACTGAAGTTTATGCAAACTTGATTAGTACATAAATATTACCTGTCTCAATTAAAAATGGTTATTATAAACTTGTAATCAATAAGCATTGACGCCCTCAATACTTAATTGTAGTCATCTTTTTCACATTATGTATTCTCTCAACTATTTTCACTAATATAAAAATAAATTTTGTTGTAGTTTGTCTATTAATAAGACAACCAGAAATAAATGGAAAATTACATTAATTTATTTCACTACGTAGCAGATCCCAAAAAAACAAAAAAAAAACCTAGAGAATGAGAAATAATTCATAGCAAATAGTTGTTATGACACTATTCGAGAAACACGTCTATAAGAGAACGGAAAAAAAATTTAATCTTCTACTACTTTTAATAGCCGATAACACTATTTTTAATATATGAATAGTCTTTTTTTTTTGTATGAACAACAAAAAATGTGTTTGTCTAAATAGTGACAAATATTTTCTATGCATCTCTACCCAACATGTATTCTTTCTCAAAATAAATATAATACGTAATTACTAAATGGAGAATACATCATAGTGAAAGTGGAAAAGGAAAAGAAAAATAATTTTATGCTATTCATTTAGTGAGCCCCACACTGGAGTCCACTATGCCAAAAGAGAAACTCATCACTCTCTTTCCTTTTTTGCCCTCATATTTCAACATAGGGGCATGAGCGAGGTGTGATTGAATCCCCCGACATCATGGCTCGTAATCACATGATCAAATCATCTGAGTTATAAGCCCCATTACTTTTTTGCTAGATCAAGAGTTACTCATTAAATTTTTTGTGTATGTCTGAATTCATTAACAACGAATCATTTTTTTTTTTAGGATACTCCCGAAAACAAATCTAGTGAAAAAGGGGTGGGCCTGTGGTCGGAGGACTAGAGCATGTGGCTATGAACTATAGTGTCAGGGGTTCAAATCAAATAAGCTAGAACAAGGTGACAACTGGAATAACAAAATAACTTACTAGAATGGATGTAACTGCTATATATGGTGTGATTCTGAATAAATGAGTATCATTCTCGAACAATAGCTAAAAATGGCTGCTAATACTTAGAGATCGTGATGTTTTTCTATAGATTCACATATTTCTTTATCAACTCCTAATTTGTGGAACACACTTTCATTGAATGTAAGATAGTTGACTGGACATCTAAGGATAAGCAAAATTGCGAGAATGCTAGAGTAAGTGCGATTCATTCAATAAATTATCTCTATTTATTAGAGTAAGTGCGATTCATTCAATAAATTATCTCTATTTATTTCTGAAAAGTTTGAATTTTTCAAAATTTATAGCTAATACTGTAATACCCGGAAAAAAAATTCAATAGTCTCACTTTTAAAGTCATCCTCCCTTTCCTTAGTTATATATATGAGTTTACTCTCTTTCCATTTTAATATCCAAACATTAAATACCTCCTATTTTGTGAGGAACTTTTTGTATGAAGACCTTTTTAATAAGGACCTCCTTAGTTAAAATTTTTGGTATCGAGGACGTGGGCGGACTGCGAACCTCATAATTTCGGATATTTCTCTTTTTCTTTCTTTGTGTAATTATTTAATTTTATGTATTCGTTTTAATTTTGTAGCTTTAATTTTAGTATGCTATTTAGTTTGTTAGTATATACATTTTTGGTATATCTCTGTTAGTAATTAGCATTTTTAGATATTAAATTATTATTTTTGTAACTTTAGAGTTTTGACATAATAATAATAATAATAGTAATAATAATAATAATAATAATAAATATATAAATAATAATAATAATAATTGTTCGTAACATAATTAAAAATGAAAAAAATATTTTTTTTAAATAAACTTAAATTTATTTTGGAACATGAAGGTTGTTAATTATTAAAATATGTATAAGTTTAGGTAGAATTTTATTTAGAACTAAAAAATTTCGGATTCGTCACAGAAAAAGAAAATGTGTAAAACTGAACCAATTAATTAACTATTTATTTATTTCTTTATTTTGTTTAAATATTTTTGACGGAGGAAATTTAACGAGTTGTTTTTTGAATATAATTTCAGATATTACATTGCTTATTCCAGGTACGGATTTCGTACTCCTTCAGCGATATTTCTTTAATTTTAAATTTGTTCGTTTTGTCTCTCAATTATAATTCTGATATTATTTCGATATATTATTCATACTCAAATGCTTACGATAGAATTGTTTGATTTTAGATATTCGAAAATTCATAACGTGTACTCTTTGGACTTAGAGAGCATGTCTAGTATTTATTCTGATTCTGAAAAAACGCACATGCTAATATATTTTGAGGATTTTGTGTTGATTCATTTCATTTTAGCATGTTAGTATTAGAACCCCTTTCATTTGTATTGTGTCGCATATATTGTGACATGATATTTTTGTTAGAATGTATCGTTGGGTATACCTGAGCTATAACCACCTGTGGGGGTATCACAGGCATGTCCTCTTGGCACTGAGGCATGACACTTCCATGGTGGTGCGATTAGTCCACGGCGTCTCCATTTTGTGTGCTCCGATGGGAGTTGGTCATTTGGTGTTTTATTGTGGGAGGCGTATAGGTCGGCCCTAGTTTTCTGTTATGTTTTGTTCTACGATTTGGTGTTGTTTGTGTCGAACACACTTTTCGATTTTGCATACATTTGGATCTACAGTCCAATGTGTGCTTGCCTATGTGACAGTATTTTGACTTGTCTTTGTGACAAGGTATATTTTTATTTTGTTCTGAGCTCGATATGAAATAATCCCAGTCATTTGATTCAGCCTATTATGCTATTCAGATTAGTTAAGTTCAGTTGGTTTTGTTATTCATTTTAATTCTTATTTTATTGCACTCTATATTCGTACTGGGCATTTAGCTCATGCTGTGTTTTTCTTCCGGCAGGTAATCAGAGGGAGCAAGGGCAAGTATGAAGAGAGCTTCTTTTATATAAATAGTTTAGATATTCTGTGTAGGATTTGGCATAGCAGTTTTTAAGTATTGTAGTAATACTCAGACCGTATTTTAGCCAATTGGCAATTATCTATTTAGACTATTCGGTTTCATATTAAAGTTTTGGATATTAGTTTGTTAGTTTTGTTGTGTTCTGTGCGTAACCTCCCTTTCCACCACTTCGGGAAGGGGGTGTTACAGAGTTGGTATCAAAGCTAGGTTTCTTTCTTGTAGAAAACCTATTTAGGTTCAACCTATGAATTATGGATAGATTTATGGGTTAGGTTTTTTTTCTGTTTGATATTCTATTAAGCTATAATATTAGTTTGTATTTAAATTTACATTGAATCTATTTTTTTTCTTCCATCCGTCGTTCTTAGATGGCTCGTAGATCCGTTAGAGATATTAGGAGGCGAGGCCCAACCCGATACGCAACCTAATAATCTAGATATGGCAGCCTTGGTAAATCAAGCAGTTAATCAAGCTTTACCGCAATTAGTTGTAATAACCCGGATATTTAACAATATTTCTTTTAATGAAAATATTGAGGAGATTAATAAAGGTGGTAAAATTTTTAAAAAATCTAGTTCTGTGAGAAGGGTGAAAATAGATGGATAATTTTTTATCCTATGTTTTAGAAAGAACCTGGGAGGTTCAAGTGTTGTAGAACCCTGAAAATTTTCTCTTGGAGCAGAGATGCCTTAGATGGGCGAGTAAATCAGTCATTAACTCAAGATGCGATTAGTGACTCGATAGATAAGGGAATTATAATAAAGATAATTCGCTAGGGTAAAACAAGGTACTATGATACCTTTAAAAATTCGATGAATTATTTGATGGATAAGATAAGCTAGGTTGTTGCGGTAATTCGATTTAAGCCAACCTAGTTGAAATGAACCTAAAAATTTAATAATGTTATAAATAAAATTTAGAATTTAAATTTCTAAATTAGTGAATTAATGAAGGGTGATCATTGCAAACCCTAGGAAAGGGTATTATGAATATTTAAATATTCGAGGATTTATTTTAAGGTTGTTCGATCAAAGGGGTTATTAAACTAACGAACAAACCTAGAAAATTAATACTGAGCGAGTGGTATGTTGAGAAACCCTAATTAGGATTCAATTAGGCTTAATTAGGGCGAGTCTAATTGGGTTATGTAAATTAATTAATATAATTATTAATTAATAATAACTATGTGAAATATTAATAATATTAATTAATAGTTCAACCAGTAGTTAAATACTAGTAGGCTAGCTCATATATTATTTTTAAACAAGTCCACTTAATTAATTAAGTATGAATTTTTATGTTGGTTGTATTAATTTAATTAGGTAAGCCCAATGATTTATTTAAATTGAGAGACTAATAAATTAATGTTTAAGCACAATGTTGGTCAATTAATTTGGTGTTATAGTAGCCCAACCAAGATGAATAGTAAGCCCAAACGATTAAATTGAAAGCCCAATTTTTGATCCAAATTAAAAGCTTCTAGAAGGATTTTTATTTTGCAAGTTAACTAATAAAAATAAATCAAAAATTAGGGCAATGTTGAGAAAAAGTGTGGAATACTCAACATCTTTTGGCTAGAATTTGTAGAATGCTTGAAGTCCAATTTATATGCTTACAAGGTGTGTATGTACAGGTTGGCTCCACTGTAAATAAATCACTTGGTTCATTGGCTAAGAGTTTAAAAAGTTGCAAGAGAGAGCTTTTATATTGGTGCTAGTAAGTTGGAGTGAGTTCCAAGTGAATTGAGTGAAATGGTAAATAAACTAGTGAGTTAACTCAACCGAGTCGAGCCGAGTCGAGCCCACTCAACCCATTCTTAACCAAGAGAAAAGCTTAGAGGTTCATCTACTATTTTGGAAGGAAGAGAAAGCAAGCACACAAAACAAAAAGGTTAGAAAACCCTAAAAATCCTAGTTATGCTTGTTATGTGATTAAAATAAGAAATAAATTGTAAAAACACCATCTTTATATTCTTTAAGTCTAGGTCCATGCTAGATATGTTAAATAAATGTTTCATGAATTTTTGGTATGGATCCATAAGCATTTATGTGGAAAAACTTAGCAAAAGTTGTAAAATGATGTTTACTAGAAAACTAAAAATCGAGTAGTCTCATTCCCGGAATTACTGTTCATGATCTATAAGTCGGAATCATAATCCATCAAATTTTTATGCTAGATCTTGAAGTTATGTAAATTCTCCAACTTCAATGACTAAAATCCGATTTAAAACAAGTGAGATATGATTGTTCTACTCAAACACTCCACCGTCGGAAGTTTTGCGTGAACAGTCCGGTTTTAGGCTGTTTTCAGTGGTCAAATCTTGTCTAAAAAATTAATCTGATAATGAAAAAGTGTAGCTCGGGAAGTCACGATTTCAACAATATAAAGTAGAGTTTAATCGGAGTTATAGAACTCAAGTTAATAAAGTTTTAGTGAAGGGCCCCAAAACTGGACAGAATTAAAACCTACTGTCAGGTAATGTTTGCGATTAGGTAATGTTTTAATATGCTACAGAATAGCAAACCTAAATGTTGAAAGAACATGTATAGATTATTTAAGATCGTTGCAGAGGTTGTCCTTTATGTATAAGGATAATAGATGGGGTAATTGAGTCACTATACATATGATCTCAAAGTTGTAATAGCATGTTTAAATATTGCGATTCTGGAATGGAATAGAGTTGAAGGTTGTATTCAAACGTACCGTTTGTATTCATTTAAGGTTTAATACCTAGATTATAGTAATAATTGTATTAACTTATTATTTATGAGTTTAATATAATTAGTTTAAACTCAGGATTGAGGTTACTTTTAACGAACCAGATCCGGGGTTAAAGGAGTCCGGATTTGGGGTCGTTACATTGGTGGCACAAGTCGTTCAGGCGATACAGATGCAACAATAACCGCCAAAAAATCCCAATCATGGAAATCCGAGAAATGGTGGTCCACAGACAAATGAAGAGGAAGGAAATGGAAATTGTATTGACCAATTTGTGGTGCAAATGTATGTACGGTTTGAAAGGTTTCAGAAGCAAAAATCATATTCATTCAGTTCAGCTCCAACTCCAATCGAAGCAGCGAATTAGATTGCCCATTTAGAGAAGATCTTTGATGTGATGGGGTGCTTGGATAACCAGAGAGTGTTGTTGGCTGCTTATAAATTAGACTGGGATGCGTAGAGATGGTGGAAAACTATAAAAGCAACAAAGAGTGATAGATTCATCGAGGTACTTATATGGACAGAATTTTGAGATGTCTTTAATCAGCAGTATTTCTCAGCTGCTAATAAGGAAGCATATGGTAAGGAGTTTTTGTCTATTCAGTAGAAAGATGACGAGTCCATCACAAACTTCATGACAAGGTTCACTAGGTTGGCAGGTTTTCCAGGAACTTCAGTAAGGATTGCAGCAGAACAAGCAGAGAAATTTAAGTTAAAAATTCACTATAAATATCGTCAACATCTCATTAACACCAAGTTTGAGGATGTGTCAGCAGTGGCTAATGCAGCCAAGAATATCGAAATGGAACAAAAAGACTTTCTGGCTCCTAAACCGGAGAATGAAGTCGAAAGAGGGATAGAGATGACCAACAGGGTCAAGTTTTGGGTCAGTAAGGGGGGAATTAGGGTAGTCAGCGGAATAGGAATCGAGGTGGTCAACAAAGACATAATTAGGGTCGTTACCCAGGACCAATAGGTGGGGGTAACCCTAATCTTATTCTGATAGCTCCTTGTGCTACTTATGGAGCTAATAATCATGGGAGACCGTGTTATAGAGTTACCGGTGCATGCTTCTTATGTGGTCAGATAGGTCACTTTGCCAAAGATTGTACCGGACCATATGGTAATGGTGAAGGCAATAATAGTGGTAATGTCGGTCAGCACAATGGTGGACGGGTGTTCGCCTTGGCATATAATTAGGCGGCAGGTACTGTTTCTGGCACTCTTTAAGTTGGTAGTCATGAAACGTCTATTTGATTTGATACCCATTTTACTCATTCAATTGTGGCACATTCTTTTGTTTAGTATATTGGTGCGCCATCTTAGTCCTTAGATTCTGATATGCTTATTGCTACTCCGATGAGGATTTTATTTTTAGCTTTAACTGGTATCGAAGATGTTCTATTAGATTTGGAGATGAAATTTATAAGGTTAATCTTTTGACAATGTGTATGCACAACTTTGATGTGAGATTTGGGTTAAAAGGTAAACTTAATTTATTCGATAAGATTCAGAAGGATATTTCTTGTGAAGAGTAATCTGATGCGATTTTAGATCGTTAAGAGCGAATTATAAGGAGAAAGATGTTTCCATTTGCTATCGTTTTGTGGAAGAATATAATTCAGATTCTATTCAAGTGGAGTATTAGCATCTTTTTGATAGTTAGGTTTGTCCAATTCTTTTAATTCCGGAGACGAAATCCTTTTTAAGGGGGAAGTAATGTAATACCCGGTCTTTTTTTTTCAATAGTCCCACATCACCCACTTTTAAAGTCATCCTCCATTTCCTTAGTTATATATATTGTAAGACCCCGAATTTTATTAAATACAAAATTTAATTTTTCTTCATATATATTTTTCCTAAAACAGTAAGTGGTTAAATTGATAAAATTAAAAGTTAAGGATGTTATGTGCAC
Organism: Hedera helix; assembly: GCA_947179155.2. Classification (NCBI taxonomy): domain Eukaryota; kingdom Viridiplantae; phylum Streptophyta; class Magnoliopsida; order Apiales; family Araliaceae; genus Hedera; species Hedera helix. The sequence continues at coordinate 13,299,077 of OX359279.1, read as the reverse complement.
ATTTTATTTTGTCGGACAATATTCATTTTGTCGGGGAATATTTGTTTTGTCGGGAAATATTCGGTCTTACGACGGCGCCAAAATAACTAATCATTGGTGGACCCCACAACGGAATATTTGTCGGATATAGAAAACGACATAAGTAACATTTTTAAATAAAAATAGTCAACGGTGTTATCACTTTTAACTGTTAAAATACCGGTGATAAAAGAATAGTAGCATACGGTAATTCATGGTATTTTACTGTAACACACGGTATTCTACAGTAGCACACGGTATTGCACAGTGTCTCATATTATTGATCTAATAACGTGGTCATTGCACAGTATTCATCAATAATTGTAGTTACACAGTAATTTGCATTATTGATTCAATAATTGTCATTACACTATATTTTATATCATTGAACCAATAATTATTATTGCACTGTATGTTAAAATTATTGAACCTAATAATTGTCATAATAGCAAATATACAGTAATTTATATTATTAAATTAATAATGATCTGTAACGTGTTTCTTACATTATTGTTGAATTATTGTTGTAGCATTATTTTATTATATATATAGGACCCACAGGAAAATAAATAAATAATATATATATATATATATATATATATATATATATATATATATATATAAAATTAAATTTTACTATTTTGAATAGTAAAAGATGTGGGCCCTCTGTGGGGGCCACATGAAGAGTGAAAATTGGAATTGAACTTTGCTGAAGTTGGTGAAGAAAGCAGTCAGGCGGCTGCTGAAAATTTCTCAGGCTAGTGTGCAACACGTCAGCCCACCTACCACGCACAGTGACTCAATTTCTCCTATAAATAGCTTGCTCAGCTGAATAAAAAAATCACACCTAAAACATAAAAAATTTCTACAAGTATTTTGTGAGTTTTCTCTGAGAATAGTAAGGTTATCTTGAGTGTTTGAAAATCAAAAAGAGTGCTGGAATTTTTCAAGTTGATCAATCTCATTTTTATCAATATTCAGTCACGTGATAAGGTAAGGGTATCATTCTTTTTATCATCATAAATGAATATTATTTTCTTTCTTACGTGTAAGGGGATACCATCTTTTTCATCTTCCGTTATTCAAACTTACTACGGTAAGGGATATCATTTCTTTTATACTCTTAAACTTACTATGGTAAGTATTGTCTGGTAAAAATTTCTGAAATTATTATAATCTTCTTAACAGTTTGTGCTTCATTTAATATCATTTCAATTGCACCTTCCTATTTACGTGAACCTTTCTATTGAACTGTAACCGTTATTCTGAATTGTGGAACTTGAATATCATTTTTGAATTTCACTCAACATCATGTTGGCAATTTGGATATTATTTGAATCTGCACAAAGTAAAATTATAAATTTTTGATATTTATTATTTATCCTGTTTCTTCTGTTCATTATTAATATCTCTGTTATTATTCTAATAATCAAGAATCAAATTGTTATTGATATCTGTGGCCTGGGGCACAGATTGGATAAAGGTGTTAATAGGTTAAAGGCGATATGTTTGATGATGTGTCTTTTAGGGCACGTGGTGAATGTTTTATTTGGCATGGGCAAAGATGAACTGTTGTTTGGTATGAATATGACCAAAGGCTGTAGACTGGTATAATCATGACCGTTGATGCTATATTGAATATCTTTGGCCCGCAGTGCAAAGATGAATTGTTAACTTGCATGATTATAATTAGGAACTGTGAAATTGTACTATCATGGCCAGTGGTATTTCAGATGATAAAAGTTGATACTTTTTTTCTTAAAAAGAGACGCGAGTGGACATTATGGTCCATATGATTTTTCTAATGGTTGTTATTCTGCTGCAGTTATTGATCTGAATTTTGTTTAAGAACTTAACTGCAGTTGTTGAATTAAAACTTGTTGTTTAAATTATTCTATCAAAAACTCAACTGTTGAAGGCTAACGATAATTTATTTATCATTATCTTAGTCATGATATTCTTTACTGGGCTATTTGAGCTCACTCTTTCCTTTTGTTCTATTGTTTTTCAACAGGAGATGAGAGAGTAACTGGGTCTAGTCGGTGGATGGAGTGCAGGTCCGAGTTGTAATTGTATTAGTCTTCATAAGTTGTAAAATAGTGTGACAATAATAATGAAGACTTAGTTGTGTATTTTTGAATACTATACGGTGATACGTTGTATTGTAATAGTTGTTATGTATTTTGACAACTCAAGTTTGGGTTATGTGGGCCCAGATTTGGGGGTGTCACATATATGAGCTTACTCCCTTCCCATTTTAATATCCAAACATTAAGTATCACCTATTTTGTGAGGAGCTTTTTGTGTGAGGACCTTTTTAGTAAGTAGCTCCTTAGTTAAAATTTTGGTGTCGAGGACGTGGGCAGACTGCGAATCTCATAATTTCGGGTATGTCTCTTTTTCTTTCATTGTGTAATTATTTAATTTTATGTATTTGTTTTAATTTTGTAGCTTTAATTTTGATATGCTATTTAGTTTGTTAGTATATATATTTTTGATATTTCCTTGTCAGTAATTAGCATTTTTAGATATTAAATTATTATTTTTGTAACTTTAGAGTTTTGACATAATAATAATAATAATAATAATAATAATAATAATAATAATAATAATAATAATAATAATAATAATAATAATAACAAAACAACAACAACAACAACAACAACAACAACAACAACAACAATAATAATAATAATATGAAAAGAATATTTTTGTAAATATGCTTAAATTAATTTTTGAACATGAAGGTTGTTAATTAGAAAAATATGTATAACTTTAGGTAGAATTTTTCTTAGACCGAAAAGATTTCGGATTCATCAAAAGAGAAAAAAAATGTGTAAAATTTAACCAATTAATTAACTATTTATTTTGTTTAATTAGTTTTGACGGAGGAAATTTAACGAGTTATTTTTTGAATATAATTTCGTATATCATATTGCTTATTCCAGGTACGGATTATGTACTCATTCAGTGATATCTCTTTAATTATAAATTTATTCGTTTTGTCTCTCAATTATAATTCAGATATTATTTCGATATATTATTCATAGTCAAATGCTTATGATAGAATTGTTTGGTTTTAGATATTCAAAAATTTATAACTTGTACTCTTTGGACTTAGAGAGCGTGTCTAGTACTTATTCTAATTCTGTAAAAACGTATATGCTAATATATTTTGAGGACTTTGTGTTGATTCATTTCGGTTTAGCATATGCGTATTAGAACCCCTTTTGTTTGTATTGTGTCGTATATATTGTGACATAATATTTTTGTTAGAATGTACCATAGGGTATACTTGAGCTATAAACACCTGTGGGGGTACCACAGGCATGTCCTCTTGGCATCGAGGTATGACACTTTCGTGGCGGTGCAATTAGTCCACGGCGTCTCCATTTTGTTTGCTCTGATGGGAGTTGGCCATTTGGTGTTTTATTGTGGAAGGCGTATGGGTCGGCCCTAGTTTTCTGTTCTATTATGTTCTGCGGTTTGGTGTTGTTTGTGCCGAATACACCTTCTCATTTTGCATATATTTGGATCTGCAGTCTAATGTGTGTCTGCCTGTATGGCAGTATTTGGACTTGTCTTTGTGACAAGGTATATTTTTATTTTATTCTGAGTTCGATATGAAATGACCCTAGCTATTTGATTCAGCCTATTATGTTATTCGAATTAGTTCAGTTCAGTTGGTTTTGTTATTCATTTTAATTCTTATTTTATTGCACTCTATATCCACAGTAGGCATTTGGCTCATGCTGTGTTTTTCTTTCGACAGGTAATCAAGGGAAGCAAGGGCAAGTGTGAAGAGAGCTTCCGTTATGTAAATAATTTAGATATTCTGTGTAGGATTTGAGATTTTGGTTTCTAAGTTTTGTAGTAATACTCAGACCATATTTTAGCCAGTTGGTAATTATCTATTTAGACTATTCAGTTTCATATTAAAGTTTTGGATATCAATTTGTTAGTTTTGTTGTATTCTGTGCGTAACCTCCCTTTTCACTACTTCAGGAAGGGGGTGTTACAAATACACTACTATCGTTCCTTATATTAAATAGATTTACTCTCATTTATCACAATTTTACCGCATCTATAAAAAAATATGGTTCCTCCTATTTTTTTCCCTTTTTAAGTAATTTTTTTTTATTGTTGTCAACGAACTTTTCACATAATTTACGATAAAAAAAATAAAGGAGAAAGTATGGAAAAGTTCTTATTTATCTATAATGGACCAGACTTAAGGACACTAAAGATTTTCTCTTTTACGTAAAAGTATTGAATACAACTTAAAGTGCTTTTATGGGTTAAATATACACTTATATGATATTTTGCATTCGAATCGTGTATTTTAGACATCTTTTATAGCATTTATTTATTTATTTAATACCTCAATCAACTTTTTGAATAGTAGAAGTAGATTTTTTTTTTTTTTTTTTTTTTTGATAATGTGAAGTTTTTCAACCGCAGTCAAACTTTTTGAATAACAATTGTTGCAAGTGGGATTTGATCCCAAGATGTCCGGGTCTACAGCTCATCCCGAAGCGTCATTTGAACCATTGCGCCAACTGTTGGGTTTGAGTATAATCTACACCTATAGTTGTTGCTAAGGTGACCAAAATATCCAAATAATAGACTAAAATAAAGTTTGTACCCCAAAATTTGTAGGGTTATTGAGTTTTGCAATCTAATTAATGTTTAAAACGATCTAAGTGCACCATAACGTTCTTTTTGGATAAACAAAATGCAATATTTTAGGCTTTAACCCGCCAAAATGACCCTAAAATTCTTTTTCACTAAACAAAACACACCAACACTATTGTCCGATTAAAACCTCGAAAAGAACTTTATGGTGCACTTAGATATGTTTTAAATATTTGGTATAAAATTCAACAATTCCACAAACTTTAGGGTATAAACTATATTTTAATCCAAATAATACGATAGTGTTATTGCGTTAGCCAACACCGTAGTTGGGGTTGAGCAAACAAATTTAAAATTTGAAATTTAGAATATTGGGACTTCAATATAGGCCTGAGACCAACATCAATATCCAAACATTTTGTTGTCGAGCTTGTTCACAAGACCATCCTATTGAGGTTGGCAAATAATGTCCGAATCTTGTAAGTGATTATCTATTTGTTAAAATCACCATAAAGATTTTTAAATTGGCAATCACAATATTTTTTCCCTTGTATAGAGAATCTCCTACTATGATTGCATGACATCAAAGACATGAAAAATAATAAAAGAAAAATTATAGATTTGAGATATCCGAGTAACATTTCATGTGCTATAGGGCATAATAGAACCAAATCCTTAATTTCGACAATCATGGAATTGATGATTTTAAATCTATATATATGTTTAACTCATGAAAATTTATAATTCGGATTTCATTTTGAATAGAGTAGATATCCGCTCTGTTGGATTTGTGATAATTTGTGATTGATCAAAACGGTAACCTATAATATATAGGTCAAACGACTAAGAGGAGTTATATATATATATATATATATATATATATATATATATATATATATATATATATACACGTCTCCCTTGCTGAAAATACACACTGAGCAGAGATAAGATACAATATATACAAGTGTTTCTATTGAGCTTTATACTTCATCCTCTCAGCTTAATTTGTTATTCTCATCGGGTGAAAGTCTTGCACTACTGAAAAGGTTAAATCAAAGCAACTAAATTCATTTTTTGGCATCCTTATATTGTGAGTTTTATTGGTGATATCTCTTACTCTCATAGTTGATCATTGCATATAGAATTTGATCCTTGAATTGATTTATCTCTCTTTGCTTTGATCATAGTTATTGTGTAACCCATTTATATTTTGTGTTGTCTAAATTAATTGGATTAGTTGGTTTTATAATTAAATTTCAAGGGAGCTTAGAAGCTTAGTGGGTAAATGCACTCAAAGGGTGCATTGGTTTGCACAAGTGAGCAAAAGTGCTCAAGGAAGATAGGTCCTCAAAGTTTAAACATTTGAATTATAAATGTGTATTCGAAAAAGTTTATAAATAAAAGAAGTCTCCAATATCAATTGATATTGGGCGTGGAGTGGGCCACTAGAATAGAGTTTAGGGGCCGAACCACGTAAAAATTGTGGTGTTCTTGTGATTGTTTGATATTTATCGTATTACATGTTTTAAGTTTTTAATATACATTAACATATTCTAAACGGTTTATTGTATCGAATATATAACAAGTTAAAACTCTAATACAGTCGATTGTTTTTATATACAGCAAGACAAATTTGTTTTACAGTAAACTGTTTGTATTTCCAGCAAACTAAATCCATGATACAATTAACTGTTTACTTATTCAGTAGACTAGAAATTTTGTCCAGCAGACTTATTCTCAGACTCAGTAAATTATTTTCATAATCCAAAATAATGCATTACAAACTATTTTAGTAATTTGCAAAAATTGGATACTGTTTCCCCATACACTTATTCAACCCCCCCCCCCCCCCTTCTAAGTTTTCCTACACATATTTTAAATGGTATTAGAGCTTGGCTTTACTTATCTTGGTCTGATGAATCTTCCAGGAAGCAGGAGAAGGCCAAAGATTTTTCTGAGGAGTTAGAAAAGAATAAGGCAAAAGGAAAGGTACCTGCTAAGGATAAAAACAAAAAAAGTGATCCTGAAAACAAAGGAGTTTGTTTTCATTGCAATAAGTCGGTGCACTAGAAGAGGAACTGCAAGGAGTATCTTGCAGTAGCAAAGCAGAAGAATCTTGGTGAAGCTTCAACTATAGAAACAGGTTCGTTCATGATTAAAATAAATCTTATTGTAAGTCAAAGTTCTACTTGGGTATTAGATACCGGTTGTGATTTTCACATATGTAATACTATGCAGGGCTTAAGTAAAAGTAGGATGTTAAACAAAGGGAAAGTCATCATATGCATGTGGAATGGAGCAAAGACTGTTGCATTAGCCGTAGAAACTTATTGTTTAGCATTGCCTACGGGCTAGTTCATTAGTTTGATAAATTGTTATTATGTTCCAATACTGATTTAAAACATTATTTCGATTCCTATGTTGGACAAAGACGATTTTGATATTATAATAAAGAACAACAATTGGTTTATTTATAATGATGATATATTGAATAGTACTGGTAGATTACTATATGGGCTATACATATTTAACTTGCATGAAAATATTTTACAAATTGAACAAACTAAGAAAAGAAAAAGAGATAATATGAATCATACCTTAATATAGCACTATAGATTCGGTCATATTAATGAAACAAGACTAAATAAGTTACATAAAGATGGGCTTTTAGAGCTATCTGATTTATGAATCATATCCAACTTATGAATCTTGTCTCATGGGTAAAAAGACTAAATTTTTATTTAATTGACATGGAGAGAGTTGCAGAGTTGTTAGAATTGGTACACGTAATTGTGTGTGGGACATATGACAACGCATGCAAGAGGAGGGTATTTATGCTTCATTACTTTCACTGATGATCATTCTAAATATGAATATATGTATTTGATGAAATACAAATCCAAATCTTTTGAAAAGTTCAAAAAATTTAGAAGTGAAGTAGATAAACAAACTGAAAAAAGTATTAAAGTTCTTTAATCGGATCGAGAAGGGAATACTTAAGCAATGAGTTTTTAGATCGTCTAAAAAAATGGTATTTTCTCACAATGGATCTTCCAGTATCCTTCTAATGTTATACCCCAGGAATGGTTGCATACCAACTTAATAAGGTACCTTTAAAATTCGTCCCTAAGACTTCATATGAGCTATGGATAAGGAGAAAACCAAGTCTCAAGTATGTTAAGATTTAGGGTTGTCCAGTTTATGTCAAAAGGTTTGAGAATGATAAGTTAGAAACAAGATCTGACAAGTTTAAATTTATGGGATATCCTAAAAAATATTTAGGATATTACTTTTATCATCCAACTGATCAAAAGATATTTGTTATGAAACACGCTGCCTTCTTAAAAAAGGAGTTTATCCTTGAAGGGATCAGTGCGAGTAAGATAAATCTTAAAGAATTTCAAGAGTCACAAAACACTACAGGTCAAACAAATGGACCTAACCAAGTAAAAGAACCTATTATACCACAACCTATTCGTAAATCTGGAAGAGTATCGAAGATACTTGAGAGGTGTGAATTCATTATAGAGGATTATGATGAGGTATGCATCATAGATGATGATAATCCATTAATATACGAAGAGACTATGAGTAGTAAAGACTTAGAGAAATGGCTTACAACCATGAAATTCGAGATAAACTCCGTGTATGAGAACCAAGTATGGACTTTTGTTACTCCACCTAAGACCATTAAGCCTATTGGGTGTAAATGGGTCTTTAAGAGAAATACTGGAGTAAACAGAAAGGTAGAGACCTATAAGGCCCGACTGGTTGCAAAATGTTTCAAACAAAGATAAGAAGTTGACTATGATATAACCTTCTCATTAATAGCTATGCTTAAGTCCATTCATATTTTTCTTACGATTACAACTTATTATAACTACGAGATCTGGCAAATGGACGTGAAGACGGTCTTCCTCATTGGGAAACTAGATGAGGATATATATATATGATACAGCCAGAGGAATTTATTTCTATACATGGAACAAACAAAGTTTTTAAGCTGCAACGATCTATTTATAGAATGAAGCAGGCTTCTCGAAGATAGAACGTCTATTTTGATGAGACAATCAAAGAGTTTAATTTTATCAAAAATAAGAATGAACCATGTGTTAGCAAAATTTATGTATTTACCCATTTGGATTTAATCATGACAAAAACAATAATGAAGTGTTTAACTTGATTATTCTCTTATATGGTTATTGAATATTGTGATTACATTACTGTTTGTAATATAAACAAGAAAAGAAAGAATAAGAAAGTTCAAACAAGTGTGGATTTATAAACGCTTGTTATAATTTTTATACAGTCTTTAGAAAGAACAATTATTATAAAAGGACTAAGAGATCAACAATGTTAGGTTAACTTAAAATTGAAAAGATATATTAGGATAGGGATCAAATTTGGTAGGTTGATCCAAAAGATAAACTCTGTATTATCCTCACAAGAATGTTGTTGTAAAAGGACATTAGGGATCAAATTTGTTAGGTTGATTCCAGATACAGAGTATTGTCCAAAATATAATAGATTAGGTTAAAGGCCTGTAACAGCTCAGAAAAGGAAGCAGAATAGGAGAACTCACAGATCGCAGGACAAAAGAACAGAATTGCTAAATTTCATAAAGAAAGCAAACTCTACGATACAATCTACGATACAGAACTCTGAGAAGAAGAATAGCAGAATGATCAGGATAATATAATCCATATTGCGATCATAAGGACACAGGAAGTTCGCAGATTCTACTTAAGGATCGTAGTGAGCACTCTGAATAATATTTGCCCAAAGAATCAAGAAATTAGTAGAGTAAGCTGGAATAATAAAGGGAGGAATTTAAAGCTTAACTCTACGACCAACAAACTCTCATATCGTTGAGTAAAGAATAGAGTAATCATGAGAAGGGCAGAAGGAGGATCGTCATGTAAGGAGAAGATCGTAGAGCACAACAACCGAAGGAAATTGTTGAGAGAAGACCAATGAAGAAGATGTTCACCATGAAGTCAAAGCCATTAAGAATAAAGCTGAACAAACCAAATGAAGAAGTTAAGAGACTGATAATGGGATTTTATAAATATTTATTGAATATATTTAAGATTAATTATTTGTTAGTTTTTAAGTATTTTAATTGATTTTAGGTAATTTATTTAATTTTATGTGATTTTATTATTTTTATATTATTTTTAATTAATTTGTATTTTATTTTGTAGGAAAATAATCCTTGATAGCATTGATGTAATTTATGTAAGAAGTTGAGGGCATTGTGGTAATTATAGCAAATTCGGTGGCATTATGGTAATTAAGTGGAAACCTGAGTGAGGCGTGCCATGCGCGTATAAGGAGCAGTTGCCTTAGCAAAACGGTAGCGTGTGGCGTTGTTCGGTGCAAGAATCAGTTGTGACCGCGCGTTGCGCTCGGAAGGAAGAAATAGGCGGGTACGGTGTCGTTTCAAGAGGACGGCTTACGAAAGGGTGAGCGCAATGCGCGGAGCGGCCAGGCTAACTTGGTTAGCTAGCGGAGAGAAAGCTGCGTTTGGTTGCACGAAAATGCCAGAAATTAGATTATTCGCGATTTTTATCTTTAATTTGATTTCGAATTGGATTTCTTTTCCACATTAGCTTAGGATTATTATTGTACTCCTATAAATAGACTATGTAGCTCTTATTTTTAGCAGAATAATATACATTAACAATAGAATAGCAGATTATTAGAATAGAATTAGCATAGTTATGAGCAAATATTCAATGCGAATGATTCAATAATTAAAGGCGGAGCTTAAGAATTGAAGACTGTGATTCGAGTAATAGACAGATATCAACACAGATTTGATTTCTCTTCTTTTACTTTTAATTTTTGTAATTTTGAGATGTTGAATTATTTGTGGATAATTTATTATTTAGTTATAAACTAATTTTTATTTGAGATTGCAATTGAACCCAATGTGTAGTTTAATTTAATTTATTTTCTTTTTAATTATTAATGATTATATATGAGTTGTTTATCATATTTTATGCGTTCATGTATAATTATTTGCGTAATAATTAATTGTGATATCTTAGAAGGAATTGTAAAAAAAATTCTAAGATTAGATCCAGATATGACAACATGTGAATTTGTTGATTCTTTCTAGGAAGAGTAGCATAATAGTGTATAGGATGAAGATACTTATATGTCACATGTAACCATTTGCGTGCATAAAATGGTTTTTCGCAAAAAATCGGAAATTAGTAGGCATTTCCGTGCAACCAAACGCTGCCTTCGCTCCGCTAGTTGACCAAGTTAGCCTGGCCGCTCCGCGCATTACACGCACCCCTTCGTAAGCCGTCCTCCTGAAACGACGTCGTACCTGCCTATTTCTTCTTTCTGTGCGCAATACGCGGTCACAACTGATTCTTGCACCGAACGACGCCACATGCTGCCATTTTGCTAAAGCAACTGCTCCTTACACGCGCATGGCAAGCCTCACTCAGGTTTCCACTTAATTACCATAATGCCACCGAATTTCCTGTAATTACCACAATGCCCTCAGCTTCTTACAGAAATTACATCAATGCCATCAAGGATTATTTTCCTACAAAATAAAATATAAATTAATTAAAAATAATAAAATCACATAAAATTAAATAAATTACCTAAAATCAATTAAAATGCTTCAAAACTAACAAATAATTAAGCCTAAATATATTCAATAAATAGGTATAAAATTCCATTATCAGAGACCCCATGTGTTAAGCATAAAGAAGACAGAAATAAAATGCTTAAGCACAAAATTGGATAAATTAGACACACTTCACAAGGAGAAAGAATCAGGAAGAGAAAGTTATTTCATAAGATCAACGTAAAGAAAAAGTTCGTAGAATTATGTATAGCAGACTCATCACAGCACAGTAAAGATAAATGACTATAGCAGAAGAAGTAAAAATTGAGGCTCAGATGTTGTACAAGTCAAAGTGTTCAAGATCGTAAAATGAAGCTTAAAAAAATATTCTCATATCATTGAGTTACTACATTAATGAGCTGACTCAGTACCATACTTATCGAAGAACTTAATGCCTAAGGCATTGAGAGATAGATTCACTACAGCACAGGATTGGAATGATCTTACCGAAGAGCTCTTCAGCAAAGATGTAATCTAAGATAAGCTAGCTGAATAAGACAAGGAGCAAAGTACGAATCAGCTAAAGCTAGTTTACCAGAAGAAGAAGGAATAATACATGATATCCACTACAATAGACGTAAATTAAACATAGACTAAGTGGAGATAATAATCCTGCAAAGCAAGTGCTCAAGTGAAGGGGGGGGGCTACTCAAACAAGATTAAAAAGAATATACAAATTCCACAATTCCAACAGACAGTAAATGCTCAAATGATAAGAGCTGATCAACTAAAAATTGAATGTGCTAGAGGATAATTGAAGACCAAATTTTGGTTATTAAAAAGTGAACCAAGACTATCTAATTGGCTCTAAAACAAAAAGGTGAAGACTGAAGCACAACTGCAAAAAATAAACGGAAGAATGCAAGAGAATCGTAGAGCTTGCAAAGTTGAAGATCGTAAAGCATATCGTAAAGCTCTAAGTTCGTAAAGTGGATCATAGAGCAAGAGAATTGTAAAGTCGGTAAATCGTAAAGCTGAATATTATAATATAGATCATAAAACATAATGAAGAACTTATCGTCGAATAAGTCAAAGACTGCGATAAAAAGACAGAAACAGATCAATCAGATGTAAGAAAGGATTTATACTTGGAATATTATAAGAATGAAAGATCTTAGCGATATTGCTATACATTCAAAGCTTGATCTAAACATCACTGAAGAAATATCCGACGGCTATTTAACAAAGATGACGTCATCCACATAATCGTTGTTGCTAAAGACTAATGTGACGTAACAGAGAAGAAAGCTAGCTAACATGTTAAAGGAGAAAAAAGACTGGCATAGCAAAAAGCAATAGCAAAAATCAAGCTGACATTTTTCAAATACCAATGTCAGATATCTTTAATACCAAAGCATTAAAAGAAGCAACGACTATCTTCTAATGGACAAAAGCTCCAACGTACAAAACTCTCAAAGATCAACTCTTTAACGAAAAAATGGCAGATCTATCTCTATATAAAGATCACCAGCTGAATAATTAAGAGGGAAGAGAAAAAAAAAAGAAAGTAGAGACATACTAGAGATAGAGAGAAGAAAGATAGCAGAGAAGAAGAATAGACCAATGACGACATCAAGTCTAAAAAAAGATTAGTAGTGCAAAGTAAAGGCTGAATACGGAAGAGAGAATCCACCAATCGATAGAAAACATGGAGTTAATTCGGTCGAGCTGAATGTAGAAGATTGGTTTATACACTAAAGGAGTATAAGGAGAAATGGACCAATCTACAAGAGACCGAAGGGGGGATCGATCACTTACATGAATATTTTTAACCCAAAGCTACTCTACACTTTGGAAATTGATCAAGAATGATTCCAAAGCAGGAGTTGATCAGATAAATATGATTGCTCTAGAATTCATTTATTCACTGTCAAGCTCTTTTAAATGAGCTTAACGTTAGCTTGACAGCTCCCCCAACAACTCCAGGAAAATAACAAAGTCGTACTTAGTGACTCAACAGATTCATAGGAATCTACTGTTGGTTTGTAAAATTCATAGATGCAATCAAATTGCATAAAATACCGGAAGCATGGTAAAATAAAATTTAAAATTTACAAACCATAATCCAAGATCAACCTTTATGCGCAACTATTAATTAATAAAGAAGAAGTTAGAGATATATCCTTGTAGAACTCAAAACTTCAACGGTATAAGTTCACCTCCAAATCCTTCACGTTCTCCTTGAATTTCACCGATTGGATTCCAATGATCAATGTTAGCCACCCAAGTGTTTGGCCTCTACAGGTGATCCACCAAGGAATAATAATAACTCAAGAAGTGGACGATGAAAAACCCTAGTTTTCTCTCTCTAGAGAATATGTGAGTACTCTCCCAAAACTTATGGAAGTGTATGTGTGTAACCTTAATCCATAATAAGACTTCTCTTATATATAGATTTAGTAAACCCTCCTAATACCTTTAGGAATAGGGTTTTTAATTAAACTCCTAATCTAATTAGGAACTTAATTAATTTAATATAATAATTATAATTTCTAAACTATTTAGGAACTTAATCATCAATTATGAGAGTACTCTTATTAATTAATTCCTAAACCATTTAGGAACTAAATAATAATGATAATAGTAATAATAATAAGACTCTTCTTATTAATTTATAATTAGTATTTCTAAAATACTAAATAATAAATATTAAGCTATTTAATTTATTCTATCCCCATAGCATAAATTAAATATACTTAATTCATTATTACAATTATGTCATTTAACTTCTTAAATAATTATTTTCCTTCTGCGGTGTGACCCTTTAGGTTCTCCATATTAAACTAATTATGGAATAAAGAAATTAGAACTATTCTAATCTTATTTATATAAATAAATTAAACTACACCCTGATCTCTAGTCAAAGAGATGTGGCTGATAGATCAGGATTAGGTTATGAGAATTCTTTCTCAGGACCTATTATGGAGAAATCAATGGAAATAAATGAAGGCAAATCCTTTAATCTTGATAAAGAAATTGTGTTCATCAAATCCTCTGAATCAATCTCTCCTAGCTGTCCACACTCTGCTAATCATGCAATCATATTAGACAATAAAACTCACACTGGTCTGAGGTTCAGAAAATTGAAAAACAAGTCAACATCTGTCACTGAACCTCAAATGATCATAAAGTCGAGCAAAACTTACTCTTTGAACCATCCATATAGAAATTGTAGAGTCTACTATCATTCTACGAAATATGAGAATTGTAGAGTAGCATGGAAGCAAAATGTAGATCAACCCAACCGAAGGACTATGAGCAATTATAATTCTCACAAGTCCTGGACAAATAGGAATTCACATATATACATACATCATCGTCATATCAATCATAGTTACCATCATAAAAATGATAAATATTTATTAGGTCATCATTATCATAAACTACAAAGACCTAAAATCAAACAGATCTGGGTCCCAAAAAGGTACTAACAAGATAAGACCCAAGCAATTGTGGGTACCAAAATGAAGATTAATTTGTTATGCAGGTAAAGAGATCCATCTGGTATTTTGATAGTGGATGCTCAAGGCACATGACATGTGATAAGGCTCTTCTGACAGATTACAAGGAAAAGGATGGTCCTGTAGTCATTTTTGGGGACAACAATTCGGGGGAAATCAGAGGTTATGGCTCAACTGGAAATGGTGCAATATCTTTCAGCAAAGTTGCTTATGTTGAAGGACTAAAGCATAACCTGTTAAGCATCAGTCAACTATGTGACAAAGGGCATCAAGTTACTTTTCTCAACAACCAATGCCAAGTCAAAGATTTGAAGGCTAACTCTCTAAAGTTAGTAGGAGTTCGAGATGGAAATGTCTACGTGGTCAATCTTGCCAAATTAAATACAGATGAGGTAGTCTGTTTCCTTGCTAAAGCCTCTGAAGATATGTGCTGGCTCTAACACAGGAGATTATCCCATCTTAACTTCAAGGGCATGTCAAAGCTTGCCTCCAAAGACCTAGTAAGAGGATTACCAAATCTTAACTTCATCAAAGAAAGACCTTGCAAAGCATGTCAGCTTGGAAAGCAAACAAAGATCTATTTTCAGAGCAAGACAGTCAACTCAAATGATAGAGCCCTTTAATTGCTACACATGGATTTATTCGGGCCTATTCTTTAGTTGTAGTAGATGACTACCCTAGATACACATGGGTATCCTTTCTAAGCTCTAAAGATGAAACTATTTCACATCTTATCAAGCTCTTCAAACTGATCATGAATGAAAATTGTGAGAAGATCAAGGCCATCAGAAGTGACCATGGAAGAGAGTTTGACTTTTCAGATATGGACCAGTTATGTGAAAAAAATGGAATCATTCACAACATCTCAGCCCCAAGGACTCCACAACATAATGGAATAGCAAAAAGAAAGAATACGACTCTAATTGAAGCTGGAAGAACTTTTCTTGCAGCAGCCTATCTTCCTGAATATTTCTGGGCTGAAGCCATCAGCACGGCATGCTACACCCAAAACAGGTCACTTATACACTCAACATTAAAGAAGACTCCATACAAATTATGGAAAGGAAGAAAGCCAAACATAAGCTACTTTCATGGTTTAGCTGTCTATGTTATGTACTCAACAATGGCAAGAAGCATCTAACCAAATTCCAGCCAAAGTCAGATGAAGGAATCTTTCTTAGATATGCTACGGATAGCAGAGCATACAGAGTATTCAACAAGGAATCTTTAACTGTCGAAGTCTCCATCCATGTCACATTTGATGAATCAGATCCAAAAAAGAAAAGCTCAGCACTCAACAATTTATCAGAAATCAACTCAACGATTGGAGAACTCAAAATCGTAGAGTCAGACTCTACTATCATGGAACTAACAACAGAAATCGTTGAGCCAGAAGAAGAAATCGTAAAGTTCACCCCGAAAGACATTGGAACTCTACGACCATGACAAGTTGATTTGGAAGAACTCAGACAAGAAGGCACCAGAACATATGTTCCTAGCAGAATAAAGTGGACCAAGGATCACACTCAAGATCTACTAATTGGAAATTCAAATGTCGGAATCAAGACAAGAGCTACAACTTCAAATGAATGCTTCTACCTAAGCTTTCTCTCTCAAGCGGAACCCAAGAAGGTCGAAGAAGCCTTAGGAGACTCAAGTTGGATAGAGGTCATGCAAGAGAAACTAAATCAACTTGAAAGAAGAAAAGTTTAGAGATTAGTTGTCAGACCTCAACATAAACCAGTCATTGGCACCAAATGGGTCTTCAGGAACAAAATGGATGAAAATGGTGTGATTACAAGGAACAAAACAAGACTGGTGGCCAAAGGATATTCTCAAGAGGAAGGAATTGACTACGATGAAACCTATGCTCTAGTAGCCGGATTGGAAGCCATAAGGATCTTCCTTACCCATACTGCACACATGAAAGTCAAAGTCTTCCAAATTGATGTCAAGAGTGCATTTTTGAATGGAGAACTTCAAGAAGAAGTCCACGTGGAATAACCTCCAGGTTTTATCAATCCAACCTTTTCAAATTATGTTTATAAATTAGATAAAGCCTTATATGGTCTAAAACAAGCTCCCAGAGCATAGTATGAAACCTTAACTAACTTTCTTATTGAAAAAAGATTCACTAGAGGAAGAGTAGATACTACTCTATTTTTAAGAAAACATAAGAATAAAACACTGCTAGTTCAGATTTATGTGGATGATATTATTTTTGGTTCTTCGGATGAAAAACTGTGTGAAAGGTTTGCCAAGCTTATGCAGAGCAAGTTTGAGATGAGCATGATGGGAGAACTCAACTTCTTCTTTGGACTTCAAGTAAAGCATACTGATAAAGGCATCTTCATAAACCAAGCCAAATACATCAAAGACTTATTAAAGAAGTATGGCATGGAATCTGCAACTGTTATGAAAACTTCTATGCCACCAGCCACTAAGTTTGACAAAGATGAGAATGGTAAAAACACTGAAATCACTCAGTACAGAGGTATGATAGCCTCACTCTTATACCTAACTGCTAGTCGGCCAGATATAATGTTTGCTACATGTATATGTGCTAGATTTCAGGCTAATCCTAAAGAGTCTCATCTAATAGCTATAAAAAGAATTTTTAAATATCTTAAAGGAACTCCAAACTTGGGATTATGGTATCCCAAGGAGTCTTCCTTTCATCTAATAGGATATTCAGATGCTGACTATGCAGGATGCAAAATAGACAGAAATAGTACAAGTGGAACTTGTCAGATACTTGGCAGCAGACTTGTATCTTGGTTCAGTAAGAAGCAAAACTTAGTATCCACATCAACTGCAGAAGCTGAATATATAGCCGCAAGCACTTGTTGTGCACAAATCCTATGGATGAAGACTCAGCTTGCTGACTATGGGTTTGAGCTTAATTCAATCCCTATATACTGTGATAATACTAGTGCAATTGCCATAACTCATAACCCTGTCATGCATTCAAGAACTAAACACATAGATATAAGATATCATTTCATTAGAGATCATGTACAAAATGGTAATATATCACTACACTATATCCCAACTGAAGAACAACTAGCAGATGTATTTACAAAACCTTTAGATGAATCAAGATTTAATAAACTAATAAGTGAGTTAGGAATGCTAAATCTAGACACTTGATATATATTTCACGTTTTGGAAGTTACTAACTCTGCAGGTAGAAAAGTGTTCAAGGAACAAAGAAAAGGACAAGTTCGTAGAGCACACTCAACGATCATCAAGCCGAGGATCGTAGAGTACACTTAAGTTCGTAGAGCCCACTCAACGATCGTCAAAACAAAGGATCGTAGAGTACACTACAAATAGTAGAGCTCACTCAATGGTTGTCAAGCCAAGGATCGCAAAGTACATCCCTGTCGTAAAGCTAACTCAACGACCGTCAAAATAAAGGATCGTTGTGTCAAGAAGGATCGTAAAGCTCAGGGGGAGACAAAGGGAAAAATGGTCATCAACAAACTAAAAGTGCTCCTATCAAAACTTAACACGCGTCTCAGCAAACATAGAGGAAAGTTCTAAATACTTTGAAAAACTGTGTGTCGTTCATTATTCTTCAAAAATCAAAAACCTAAACCTCTCTATCTCTCTCTCTCAAAAATCCAGAACCCTAAAGTTTCAATACCCAGTTAAATCATTCTTCCTATTTTAGAAAAACAATCAAACGACGCCTACTCAAGTTATTTCTGGAAACGAACTAAACTTCGAAGCCTGCACAACAGCAAATAAATAGTACCGGAGGATAATCCATTTGCTAAAAAGGGCTGGCCTTCGAGAAGCCCTGAGAACAAACACAAGAGTCCTATCAAAGCTACTTCGAGAATTCTGTACGAATGGAACTTATCTAAATGGAACCCTAACCACCACGGTTGGAGGGGTTCAGTTCAACCTCACCTCTGAAGAAATAAACCTTGCCCTAGGTTTCAAGCATGGGGGTCTCACGTCTCTCAATATGGTGAGCACAGAAGAGGGCATGAGAAGGATACTGATAGGGTTGAATTATATGCTATTTTTATTCCCTAATACTTAGTTTTTATATTTATTGTGTGCTTAAATATTTAATTATTTAGCTCATTTTGGTTTTAATAGGTTTTAGTTAATTTATGTTAATTTAGATAATTTTATAGTATTTTTATATTTATTTTTATTTATGTGTTTTTATTTATTTTTAGTATCTTAGAAATTATATTTATTATTATGTGTTTTAATTATTTTTAGTAATTTTATATTATTTTTAATATTTTTATTTCATTTTGTAGGAATTAATTGAAGCTTGGATGGCAAAATAGTAAATATTAAAGTTGTTAGGGGCAAATAAGTAATTTTCGAAAAAGTTACGAGCGCGCATGGCGCGGGGAAAGGATTTCAGCAACAGATGAAACGATGCCGTTTTGGTCTACGCGGCAGATATAGGTTCCGCGCAATGCTCGTATAGCAGAACAGCAGCAGCAACAAAACGACGTCGTTTTGGGCTAAATAGCGCGCAATGCGCGCGGGCGGCTGACGTTGGCAGTCACTGTAGCGAAGGCAGCGTTTGTTTGGCGCATTAATTCTGGAAACGAGATTATTTCGGGATTTTAGCTACTTTTTGATTCCAAATTGGATTTTAATTCCAACTAGGGTTAGGATAATTGTTAGTTCCCAATAACACGATAGAAATCTAGAAGGGGGGGTTGAATACATTCTTTAAGAAAATTTCTTCTACTTAAAAAGATCTTACTTAATTAATTCTTAATTAAACAGTTTAACACTGCGGAATACGATTTAGTTACCCTTTTCTAGATATGTTAGAGTAATAATTCAACAAGCAATTATATGACAGATATAGCAAATAAAAGACACAATAAGAAAGACTATGGGTTTTAAGTGGTTCAGAGCTCACAAGACTCCTACTCCACTGTTCTGCTCTTCCAGCAGCAAATTCACTAAGGATACTTTTATAATTTCATAATCATTAAGATTCCTTCAAGACCCGCAGTCTTGGAACTCTAGTTCACTAAGAACTCTACAAGTCTAACAGACTTTGATACACTAGTTCACAAAGAACTCTTCTAGAGTGATGTATATTTGGATGTGCTACTAAGTTGTTATTAGCTTGAGTTTTCGAAGGACTTAGTAGCAATGCAAGCTTTCTTATCAGTTTGATCTTTTTCACTTCTTGCATATATTTTTCTTTATGCAGAATTCTCTTTTTCCTTTTGTCGATCTTAGTATTTAAGAAGTTAAGGCTTCAGTTTTCTTCCCGTTGGGCCATCTGCTTGAGCTTGTGTTTCTATCCGTTACCTCACAGAGGAGAGCTGTTGTATATTATATTAATATAGCTCATTAAAGCTCTGATGAGACTTTATTTGATCTGACCTGTTAGTCCATGGAAGGTTGTTTTCTTTTTCCTTTAGGACAGATATGTCAGTCGTAGGTTCCTACCAACTTTCATAGAGTCGTTTTGTCCTTCCATACTATAGGACTGATAGGACACAGCCCTCTGACTTTTCTGCCTTGAAATTCTTCTTTCTGTTGCATGGTGCGCTTGGGTCAGACCCCTGACTTTTCTGACTTTGATCGATTTGCAGAAGCTTCCTTTTTGGTTACATTAATGTAGATTAAATTCCTGAACAGAATAGCTCCTGATCTGAGAGTCGTGATGTCTCTTGCCTTTTTGCTCAACGACCTTCCATGATCAACTCTACGAATATCCTTGCTGTCGTGATTGATCTGTAAAGGATCATCTCTTACTATCATCGTAGAGTTTACTCAACTGTTAGACTGTTGATCGTAGAGTTCGGTTTAAGGTTTCTTGCTTAGAACATAGTCTGTTTGGTCGTAGAGTCTTCTTGACTAAAATCGTAGAGTCCGTTCTACGATTGGTTGTCTAGATCGTAGAGTCTGGTTGAATCGTAGAGTCTTCTTGACTGAAATTGTAGAGTCCATTCTACGATTATATTACACCAACAGATCAACCTAACAGTTTTGATCTATCTAAGTCTTAGTACAACACAAAAGACTTTTATACATTTATATCAAGAGATCAACCTAACAGTTTTGATCTTATCTAATACAGCCCTTGTACATTATTTCTTATCATCAAATTTAACCATTCAATGTACAACAATCTCCCCCTATTTGATGATGACAACATAAATAACAGATAGTGATTTGAACACATTAAATAGGCAAAATGCAAGAGTAATTGAATGCCTAATCATACAGTGAGCAGCTGTATTTTCTAGTGGAAAAAAATGAATTTTATTGATGTTTTAGTCAGTTGATACAATTGAGAAAACAAAACAAAAAAAACTTATCTCCTTCTACTAGGAGGTCTTCTACTTTCTTCTTCCCTCTGCCTGAAGAGTGCTCTCCTTTCTTCATCTGCTTTTCTCAGTTCTTCTTCCCTCAGCACGGCTTCTTCTTCTTTAATTTGAAACCATTCTTGTGAGCTAGATGGCCTCATAGTTGAGGAAGAAGGTCTTGTTGTCACCTCATGTCTGGGACGAGATGGTACTGCTTCGAATCTAGGAGGATGTATTGATGTTTGAACCATCATCATCCCTTGAGGTGCTCTTCCTCTTCTGCTGTAGTCTGAGCTTGTTCTTGTTTGTTCTACTGTGCTCAGTTTCTTCTCCCCCTTGTTGGCATCATTAATTGTTGCTACCTGTTCTGAAAGCTGCTGTATGCCCTGAATAATTTCTTGAAGTTGAGTCTTAGTGGCAGCGACATCATCTTGGTGGGCTTGGAGTCGTTCGTCAGCCATTATTTGTTTTTGCTCCACCAATGACAAAGTGTCATTCGACTGATGTTTTTGTTCTGTGAGAGAGTTCTTCAAGGCAATGATCTCATTACTGAGGAGAGTGATAGATTTGTCATTGGTTTCTTGAAGAACAACAACGGCCTGCTGATGTTTGTTTAAGGCTTCCAGAAAATTTTTATCCCTTTCTTGGAGATTTTCAGAGACTGCTGCCGTTAACTGCCTTAATCTTGTGGATGTTTATTCAGGCTGTTAGAGAGACCGTTGGTAGCATCAATGACATCTTCCATTCTACGTTGAAGGTTGTGGGATTTCGATGCCAGGTCTTTCTGTATCTCTGTATGGATATGGCTTGTCAAGTCAGTTAAACCCTCAGTTGTAGGAAGCAGAGATACCTTGTCTAAAATTTGTTGGAGGAGTTGAGATGGTTGTCCCTGGTCAGCCGTAGAGCTTGGAATGTGAAACTATTCGTGACCAGAGGTGGAGGGAATATCCTCGTGGGTTAAGAGGAGTCTTGAAGATGAAACCGGAGGCATTGTTTGCTGAGTAGGCAGAATTTCGGGAGAGTCTGGAGGGCACTCTACGTTTTGATTATTTAGGCTTTCTTGACCACCAGTCGTAGAAGGTGGGGACTCTACGATCGGGGAAGTGTTGATCGTAGAGTTTGATGCAGAGTTGGTATTTAAGGACTCCTCAAATTTATTGAACGTTCGTGAGGGTGTATGAATTTGAATGAGGGATAGGGGGATAAAATGTACCTTTTGCCCTAAAGAATGTGAAAATGGGCTGCGTGAAATGAGCTTCTAGGCAAAAAATAGGTTCTGGGGATAGCCTTGAGCTATAATCACCACATTTGGGTATGCTTTGAACGTCCAGAAGACCTGATCCCATGCATTGTGCACCAGAGCTCGGTGGAATGGCATCAGTGGCAAAAATTTCAGCAGGCAATTGTAGTTAAGATGTCTTTGCTCATTTCTTCCAACGGTCACTATTTCGATATCATCCTCTTCATCATTATTCATTGTGGCTGAAGGGACTGAAGTACCTTCGTGAGTCTCCCCCTTAGCCAGAGCATCTGTTGGCTCAGAAACTACTGGTGGCTCCCCCTCAGTCTGAGCATCCATAGGCTCAGCTGCTTCAGATGATTCCTTCTCAACTGGAGCACTGGCAACTTTTTCAAGTAGCTCCCCCTTAGCTACTGAGTCTTTGTCAGCTAATTTAACTAGCCTTCTTCTCTTTCTTTTTGGCTCTTTTGGGGTGGCCTCTTCAGCTTCATACTTGCTGCGAGTTTCCCTTCACAAATCATAATCTTCATCCTCTGATGCAGCCTTTTCTTCAGGAGCAGCATCAGGAGCCTCATTAGATGAGCCCTGAGGTTCTTCAATCTCAAGGGCTTTCTTTCCTTTCCTCTTTCTGATGAGACCCTGAGATTGCTTGCTGACTTCCTGAGATTCTTCTTCTGCAGGAGTGTTCTTCAATAGAGATGGCCCTGCCCCACTCTGCGTTCCTTCACTATCCCCTGACCGGGATAGTTTCCTATTTTCAACTGGATTCCTCCTCCAGTTGTCAAAGATTCTCTGGGTGATTCTTTTGTTAGTATTTAGGGCTTCTCCTTCATCAAACTCATTCAGATCCCCCAAAGATGATCTAAGGAGAATGCTGATGAATCTCCCATAGAACATTTTTCTGGTCCCCTTTGCTTTTTTCGCATTTTGGACCCAATTCCCTATCCATTCCAACAGCAAAGAGCCATAGTTGATGTTTATCTTCTTGACTATAGCTGTCATCAATTTCAGTTGTACCTCACTGACTGATTCATGAGCCGAGTCTTTGCAGAGTAGGCATTTACCAACCACATTTGCCAGGAACTCATATTTCTTAGGAAATTCATACCCCCAACAGCAACAGGACCAATCATTTCATTCTGATATGTCTTTAGAGGATATGATTAAATTAATTGAAATTAATAATTTACAATTTCAACAGAATACTTTGCCATATCAACAAGACATGTAAGCGCGTATTCAAGAAACTAATGCAATTATTCAGCGTTTGGGTACTCCAATAGGACAAATCACAATCGATCAATTGGAGGAGCAAAATTCTGAGCAAGTACCTTCTCAAACGATGAATAATCCAACAGAAAATACAAGTGCACAAGTGTTAAGAAGTGATAACGATATAAAAGATTCAGAAAAGACGGTCCCTCCATCACCGAAGCAAGAGAAAGCAAACAACATCAATGAAGCGGACAGTGTTAATATAGACAATGATGTTATTTTTGATGATGAGATGCCTAAGGTGGTGGAAGTTGTTGAGGAAATAAACAAGGAAAAGTTAGAGATAACAATTACCAACAATTTGGAGTTAAAAGAAGAAAAAAACAATTGAGCTGAAACCAGATTTGAAGGAGGATGAAGTTCCATTAAATTCTTTGCCAATGATTTTTGATAATAATGCAATAATTTTCATTCCATTGTCTGTTACTCATAACAAATTTTCATCTTTTATTTTGCAGGATCCCATTATGAATATAAAGACTCTCTCCAATCATGTTAAATATCTATTCGTTGAAGAAGGAGTAAAACATTCATGTCATGTGCAAGGGATACTGTAACACCCCCAAATCCGGGTTCCTTGAATCCTAGACTTGGTACGTCACGATACATCATCTTCATACATGTTCTATAA
Organism: Hedera helix; assembly: GCA_947179155.2. Lineage (NCBI taxonomy): Eukaryota > Viridiplantae > Streptophyta > Magnoliopsida > Apiales > Araliaceae > Hedera > Hedera helix. The sequence continues at coordinate 13,274,854 of OX359279.1, read as the reverse complement.
CTAATGCGGAATATATAAACATAAATTGTTTATTCTGCAACATTTCCCAAGGTTTTTAACCTTAACTTACATATATACCTTTAGATTCATAAAAAGGTTTACAAAATTACTTACATCATATAACAATTTAGTTATCATGCATAACACTATAATCTTGTCTTTTGCTTCTGTCTCCGTCTCCCCTCGGACATTCGTATTATTCTGAAATTTGTTATCATGATATAGCAAGAGTGAGCAACGACTTTGCTCAGCAAGTTTAAATACAATAACGATATATCATGATTGAAAGAAAGAATAAGCTTTTGGATTTTCAACAATATAATAATTGTGAAAAAGTACGAATCATAATTTCAGTAATTGAATGACTGAATCAATTAATGTTGAATGTCAATAATGACCATGAACAAATTTAACTGAACCTTGTGGTAATGAAGGTGATCAGCCTATCATACCTGATAAACACATGCATCAAGCACTATGTGCGAATCAACAATTTAAAGAGGTGGAATAATTATACAGAATTAAACCATAGCATGCTTGAAACATAATAACTTGAGTTTGAGTTAGGAACTTGAACAATAAAATAATATATCCTGCTCGAATATAAATTGAGTAGGGTTTAGGAAACTTGTCTGTCTGCTCAGCTACAATTAATGTTTAGCTTTAACTAACTGGCTTTGAAAGACCTAACATTAATAAAGTTGGTCTAATAATTAGTACAGCGTATTTGTACAATTATACGCTCATTAAGGAACTTATCTACCACACATAAGTACTAACACATAATTTACATCAGTCAAAACAATATTATTAACTTTATAGACCCTCAATCAAATTAGGTTAATAATTTAATAAGTTAGAAAATATTTTACTTAAGTGTTGGACACTTATTAAACCCTTAAACAACTTATTACAATTGTTTAATTAAAACATAATTAAATTCAAATTATTTATTAACTCAATCTCTATTTAATTACTATTTAATCTTGATTAAATAGGACTTAATTAATTATCTTTAGTTATTACTTAAAATAAATAATAACTAATTGTACCTACTTATTATTTAATAATAACTAAATAATAAATAATTATTGATTTAATTTTAACCTTCTTTAATTTAATGTTAATCAAATTATAATTAACCAAGTAATTAACCTCACTTATTATTTAATTTAAGGAAATTAAATAATAGTTTACAAATTTTAATCCTCTTTAATTATTATTTAATGTCAATTAAATAATAATTAATTATTTAATTAATTTTAATTATTATTTAAGGTTAAATAATAATCAAATTATTCATCCTTATTTATTATTTACATTAAATAATTATTAATCTAATAACTTAATTTCCATTAATCATTATTTAATTTTACTTAAATAATTATTAATTACCTAATTATCCTTATTTATTATTTAATAATATTTAAATAATAAATAATTAATTTATAAATTTTTATCTCTCTTTAATTATTATTTAATAGGAATTAAATAATAATTGCTAATTTATCACCTTTATTTATTATTAACATTTTAAATAATAAATAAATAAATAAATTTATTTAACTTAACCATTATTTAGCTAACTAGATTAATATTTAAAATATTTAAATATTAAACGTAATGAAAAGTGTCATTTCAAATATCATTTTTTTTGTATTATTATTATTTTTGTTATAATTTTAAATTAATTTTTAAATATTTAAATTAATTAAAATTTCCCAGAATGGCAATTCTGTAATTAAGCCGAAAAAATGAACGGAGGGGTAACAATGTAATTTCCGCGGAAAACTGTTTCTCACGCATTGCGCGCGTTAACAGTAAGCAGACTCAAAACGGCGCCGTTTTGGAGAACTGGACGCTGGCTTCCGCGCATAACGCGCGGGTGATTATTTTTGTACGCCAAACGGCGTCGTATTGTACCACGGTCTTGCGAGTAAAAGGCTGGTGCGCATTGCGCGGCCAGTCCCTTTTTTTTCCCCTCTCGCAAAACGTGAACAGTAATTTTCATACACAACTTAATAAAATTTATACCTTAAAGTAAACTCTTAATCTCTTAATAAAAATTCAGAAAAAATACCAATAACTTAACAACAATTTATAATTTTTCATGAGTTAATATTAAAAAAAAATTATAAAAATTTTTACATCACATAAACTACCACAAATCATAACTTTTTGTGTATAACTCCATTTTGAGTGATTCAAACTTTGTTTTTCTCATGATTTAATGTTCTATAATATTAGAACATTAAATCTAAATATTATAAAATTTATTTTTGGTCATTATTTTGAGACTTGATTTAACACCACCAAACACATGTTTTTAGCATATAAATTATACCAAAACACAAACCAAGTATATTAAACTCAAGCATGGCATAAATATTACTACCACATATTATTAACTATATTAACATGTTTATACTAACATGATAATTTATTTAATTTAAAAACAAAAATTAGATTTAGAATAACTATTACCTTGATTTAATGGTTATTCTCATTTTCCTTCCAAAATAGGTGGTGAAAGAAGATGACATGAACCAAGAACTCCTTCTCTTGGTATTTTTACTCTCAAATATTTTCTCACTCTCTCAAATGTTCTCTAGCTCTCTTTAGCTTGAAAAAAAATGAAAGATGATAAATGACTAACTCTTTTAGCTTCCAAATGCAAGTATTCTTGCACTTCTATAGATATAAAATATATCTATCTATTCTAGCCATCAAGAGCCTAGCAAGGATACTAGCACAAGAAGAGCTTTAAGGACTAGAGTTGTTGAACTTTCCATGCCAAAAAGGACTACACTAATACCAAACAAGCAACCTAATACTTTAATCAAATAAATGAATTTTAAAAAAAATCATATATCTCTCTCTCTATGTATACACGGCTGATGCATGAATTGATGTCCCAAAAAAAATGTCCTAAGTCACTTTTTAAATAAATAATAGTTTTATAAAGTATTTTTCAAGTGGGCCAAGCATTGGGCTTTATTTAAAATACCAATTGGACTCCTATTAAATTGTTTGGGCTACTAGTTTGTCAAATTTTATTATTCTTCATTTGGACTACTAATTGATCCATGTTGGGCTAATTTAATAATTTACACATTAATTATTCAATCCATGATTAAATAATTAACTAGATTGAATAAATAATTAAATACTATAACCCATTAGTATTAAATTACTAAATGGACTAATAAATATTATTATTAATATTTTACATTATTTACATTAACTAATTATCATATTATAAAATTTAATTCACTCATTATATTCAATTTAATTGAATATTTAATTAATGACAACTTATCAATTATTTTGATATTAAAACTTTAGAGTTTGTTCGCTAATAATAATATATATAATTTATATATATATATATATATATATATATATATATATATACACACACATTACATTACTTCAAAAAAATAATTTCACAATAAATTATGAAATTAAAATAAATACAATATATAATTTAATATATATTATTTAGGCCATAAATTAAATTATTTAATACATTTACATTAAATAATTCATTTCTCATCAATTATGGAAATAAATCCATTTACCCGAAAATACATTAAAATAATAATATATTTACTCAATTTCTTATTTAAATAATTTATTAAATTATTTAATTAATATTACATAAATAATTGTATAATTAAATTTCTCACTCCCATAAATCATTTACAATGATTTATTTAATTATAGAATATATTCATTTAATATATTCAATTACTATTTAAAATTACTCAATTAATTTAAACCCTTTATATATATATACATATATATATATATAATATAATATTGTACAATATATATAATTACAATTCTCCTTTAATTAATTTAACTACTTTATATAATTTATAATTATATAAATTACATAATTATTCCTCACAATTAATTTATCAATAATCTGCATAACTATTGACTAATAAGTATAATCAATATAATAACTAAATTAATTCCAAAATAAACGTTTTAATTCAAATTGGATTAATTTAATATTAATCCCTTTATTTACCATAATTTATTTAACCATTAAATTATGTTACTAAATATGCACATACATATATTCATATAAATACATGTTCAATTTACACGCAACCACGTCGCATAATTACATAACACCACTAATTAATTCTCTTAATCTAATTAGACTTGTTATTAGTCAAGATTATTGAATTATCACTTTACTTGCTAACTTATCAAAAATTTGATATCACCATATCTAAATTAGTCCATTAAATTTAATTTGGACCTCTATTTATCTACCACTACTAGGTTATCAAACTCCAACCTTTATTAAATATTAGATATTTTATTTCTAATTCATTTAAATATCCGGGATATTACATACTAAATCTACCGATGAAGAATGACGTGATGGATGGGGTACTCAAAATTCATGAAGTAGGAGTAACGTAGTACTTTGGTCTGCTGTCGAACCACTGACAATAAACAAAGGCGCTGCTTGGGAGGCAACCCAAGAAAACAGATTTGCATTCCTTTTCATTTTCCTTTTTATAGTTATTTTTGCTTTTTCTTTGCATTATAGTTTACATTGGGGACAATGTAAATTTTAAGTGTGGGGAAAGGGATTTAGGATATTTATTTTATTTTTAGGGAATTTTAAAAAAATTTGAATTTTGTGGGTAAATTCACTGCAAACCCTCATGAGACAAAACTCGTCCACTTGGGGTTTAAAGGCTTGTTGCACATGCTAAGTGTAACCGTGTTTCCTACGAAAATGGGGTAGTTTTTTTCTTATTATTTTTTTTAGGATGAGTCACTTGAGCAATGAATTAATTGGATTTTAAATTTTTAGCCAATGATAAAAATTTTGGTTTTTATTTAATAACTCTTGAAAAAATGATAAATTTTTGCTTAGTTTGGATTTTTGACTTTTTATTAATTATTACTTTGTTTGAGATTTTTCAAAATTTTTATACACTTATATCCATTTGTTTGAACTAATTTTAATTAAGAGAAAGTTTATATGGTTAAATGCTTATGGAAGATATTTTTGAACTCTATATCTTATTTGATCATTATTTGAAGTGAAATATAAGGCAAAATATAATTTGGAAGAGATGATTTAGGTAATTTTTCTAGGATTATTATTGAAGGAAAAATCTTGTGGTGGGTTGAGATGGAGCGTAAAACGCACTCACTCATAAACACTTTAATTTTATACTTTTTATTTTTGTTTTGCCCGAGGAAGAGCAAAAGCTAAGTGTGGGGGTATTTGATAGTTTGAATTATATGCTATTTTTATTCCCTAATACTTAGTTTTTATATTTATTGTGTGCTTAAATATTTAATTATTTAGCTCATTTTGGTTTTAATAGGTTTTATAGGGTTTTAGTTAATTTATGTTAATTTAGGTAATTTTATAGTATTTTTATATTTATTTTTATTTATGTGTTTTTATTTATTTTTAGTATCTTAGAAATTTTATTTATTATTATGTGTTTTTATTATTTTTAGTAATTTTATATTATTTTTAATATTTTTATTTCATTTTGTAGAAATTAATTGAAGCTTGGATGGCAAAATAGTAAATATTAAAGCTGTTAGCGGCAAATAAGTAATTTCCGAAAAAGTCGCGAGCGCGGGGAAAGGATTTCAGCAACAGATGAAACGACGCCGTTTTGGTCTACGCGGCAGATATAGGTTCCGCGCAATGCGCGGATAACAGAACAGCAGCAGCAACAAAACGACGTCGTTTTGGGCTAAAGGGCGCGCAATGCGCACGGGCGGCTGACGTTGGCAATCACTGTAGCGAAGGCAGCGTTTATTTGGCGCATTAATTCTGGAAACGAGATTATTTCGGGATTTTAGATACTTTTTGATTCCAAATTGGATTTTAATTCCAACTAGGGTTAGGATAATAATTATTTTTTTTCTTTTATTTTTATTTGTATTTTAAATTCTATTAAGGTTTGGAAAGTGTACTTTCTACCAGGGTTAGGAGAATTTTGGAGCCTATAAATAGAGGGCTTGAGACACATTGTAAAATACAACTCTCATTAGAATAAAAATTCTCTCTTCTATTATTTAGTGTTCTCTATTATTATGCGTAGTTAATTTATTTTTCTTGGTTTAAGTGATTGAAGCCATCAAGATTTATACACTGTGAGATCTAATTTACTTTAATTGTTTAATTTATATTTTGATTATTGAATATTCTTCTATGCTTAATTTTATGATTAATTTGTTTAATTGCTAGGAGTACTATTAGTTTATTATTCATATTAATCTACTGCTATTTTTGAAACAACTAAGTTTAATAATTGTTTTGCAGATCAAAAGATTATTTTATCTTAGGAAGAATATTCATCTAAATTAAATGCAAACAAGTGGCTTGTGTTGTTTAGTTCAACGATCTCTCTAATTCTTTATGCTGCTATTAAATTAAATCTTTAGCAAGTGCCGAAAGTTATTTATTAGTAAGGGTATTTAGACCAAGTGGCTCTACTTATCTAAAATTAAAGAGAGAGGAGAAAAATTATTCCACCTGCGAGTAGTTCTTTCTACGGTTAATCTTTAAAATATTAATTGATTTATTTTTGCATCAGTGATCAGTTGCAAATTCTTGATGGTGGATATTAACTTAAGCCAAGGCTTTTTCTTCTTATTTATTTCTTTCATAATTATTTTAATTAGTTTTATTTAAATTATTTCTTTAATTACAAAACCCCCTAATTTTAGTTTACAAAACATAAAATTAAATAGTCATTCTCTGTGGGATCGACTCTTGCTTACACTAATACATTAATATTTTTTTCAAAGTAAGATTTTATTTTTGGGTGCTTGCGACATCACACCAGATACACCACAAAAAGAATCCGGAGCTGAGAGGATTGAAGAAGAAAGAATTTCCTCAGAACTTTGAGTTTCTGGCTAACATCGTTGGAAAGTGCCTCCTCTGCAAGGACTCTGCTCACGACTCTAACAGCGAGATCCAACTAAAGATAATGACAGTCATAGTAAAGAAGATGAGTATCAACTTTGGCTCCTTACTAGTTGATTGGATCAAGAACTGGATCTAAAATACAGAAAAGGCAAAGGGTATCAGAAAAATGCCCTATAGGAGATTCATAAGCATTCTCCTTCAATCTGTTTTGGGGGATAAGATTGAGCACGCAGAAGGAGAAGTCCTCAATGCAAATAAGAGGATAACCCAGAGACTGTTCGAAAACTGGAAAAGGAACCCAATTGAGAATAGAAAACTATCCCAATCTGGTGATAGTGAAGGAACACAAAGTGGAACTGGGCCCTCACAAATGAAGATCCTGTCTGCAGAAGCAGAGTCTCAGGAGGTCAGTAGGCTATCTCCTGGTCTGATCAGAAAAAGGAAAGGAAAGAAAACCCTTGAGATCCAAAGACCTCAAGGATCATCAAATGAAGCATCTGACATTGCTCCTGAGACGAAGGATGAAGAATTAGATCAGCAGAGGGAAACTCGCAGCAAGCATAAGGCTGAGGAGGTCACTTCAAAAGAGCCAAGACCAAAGAGAAGAAGGCTAGTGAAATTAGCTAAAAAAGGCTCAGTAGTTGAGGGGGAGCTACATCAAAAATCTGACAATGCTCCAGTTGAGAGGGAGTCATTTGAAGCAGTTGAACTTATGGTTACTCAAATTGAGGGCGAGCCATCAGTAGTTCCTGAGCCAGCAGATACTCAGGATGAGGGGGAGATTCAAGAAGACATGTCAATCCCTTCAGCCATAATGAATACTGATGAACAGGATGACATCGAAATACTGGCAGTTGGGAGAAATGAACAGAGGCACCTCAATTACAACTGCCTGTTGAAGTTCTTGCCACTAATGTCATTCCACCGAGCTTTGGTACACAATGCATGGGATCAACTGTTCTGGACCTTCAAAGCATATCCCAACGTGGTGATTCTGGCTCAAGGCTACCCTCAAAACCTACACTTTGCCCAAAAGCTGATCTCAAATAGCTCTTTTTCATCTTCAGTAGGGGAAAAGGTATACTTCATCCCTCTCACATTCATACAAAATCATACATCTGCTTAGACCTTCAATAAATTTGATCTGTCCAACGTAAGCACTGGAACAAGCTCTACGTCCAACTCTACTCCAGTTGTAGAGTCCCCACACTCTACGGCTAATGGTCAAGGAAGCTTAAATAATCAAAAAGTAAAGTGCCCTTAAGACTCTCCTCAAACCCCGCCTTTTACATATACAATGCCTCCTGCTCAACCTTTTCGACCTCCAAGACTTCTCCTCACACAAGAAGACGTTCCCTCAACCTTTGGTCCTGAATACCTCCACATTCTAAGCTCCATGGCTGACCAGAGGCAAACAACTCAACTCCTCCAAGATATTCTGCAAAAGATACTACTGAGGGCTTAACGAACCTTACAAGCTATATACAAGCAGAGATACAAAAAGATCTGGCATCCTCATCCCACAACATTCAACAAAGAGTAGACAGTGTCGTTACCACTGCCAACGATCTCTCTCAAAATTTGGGAAAACAATTCTCCATAAGATTGAAGCAGTTAACGGTAGTTGTTTCTGAACATCTCGAGGAAAGGGACAAAAAGTTTATGAAAGCAATGGCCAATCATCAGAAGTCTATCAACATTCTTCAACAAACCAATGTTAAATTTATAGCTCTTCTCGCTGATCAAATCTTCGAACTGAAGAAATCCCTCAGAGAACAAGTTCACCGATCAGATACAACTCTATCAGTGATCGAGCATAAACAAATCCTAGATAAAGAACGACTTCAAGATCATCGCAATAACGTAGCTGCCACCCAGACTCAACTTCAAGAACTTGTTCAGGGAGTGCAGGAGCTATCGGCTGAGGTGGCCAACATTAATGATGCCAACAAGGGGGAGAAGAGGAAGAACATAGAACAAAGCAGTAGAAGAGGAAGAGCACCTCAAGGGATGAGATTGGTTCAAACGTCCATTCAACCTCCTAGGTTTGAAGCAGTACTAATTCATCAAAGACAGGACTCAACTGCGAGACCACTTGTACCAAGTGGTCAAGGACAATCCTCATCTGTGGGACCATCCAGCTCTCAAGCATGGCTCTAAGTGAAAGACGAAGAATCTATGCAAAGGGAAGAAATGGAACTGAAAAGAGCAGAAGAGGAAAGGAGAGCACTCTTCAGGCAAAGGCAGGAAGATGAGAGAAGAAGGTCTCCTAGGCAAAGGCATGAAGATAAAAGAAGGAGACCTACTAGTAGGAAGAGATAAGATTTTTTTTTTTTATGTAATTTATTTACACTCATTGTTCAACTAATTATACATCAATAAAATCCATATTTTTTCATTAAAGAATATAGATGCTCACTGTATGTTAGGCATTCATTTACTCATATGCATTTGCCTAATTAAATTGTTCAAATTACATTCTGTTATTTATGTTGTCATCATCAAATAGGAGGAGATTGTTGAACATTGTATGTTTGATTTGATGATAAGATCTAAGGTGTTAAATGCATTCAAAAGTAGAGTTGTAAAGTCCTTTGGTTGTATATGATGTACAAGGACTTAGTTAGATAAGATCAAAACTGTTATGTTGATCTTTTGGATATGAACGTATTGAGTTGTAAAGTCCTTTGATTGTTTATAATGTACAAGGACTTAGTTAGATAAGATCAAATCTGTTAGGTTGATCTTGTGCTATATCTGTTTAGTCAGTCTGATCGTAGAATGGACTCTACAACTCCAAGCAAAGAAGACTCAACGATTCAGTTTGTTCGTAGAGTGGAATCTACGACTTCACACAAAGAAGACTCAACGATTCAGTCTTTTCGTAGAGTGGACTCTATGACTTTGCACAAAGAAGACTCAACGACTAAGTCTATTCGTAGAGTGGACTCTACGATTCTATACCAGGAAAACACTACGATTAAGAAAGAAGCCCAAGCATAGAATGGACTCTACGACCAACAGAGTAGCCGTAGAGTAAAACTCTATCGTAGAATTAAGCTAACAAGAGACATGTAAGCAACACTACGATCAAAAACCTAAAAGTTTTGATGACTCATCTCTTGTCCTATAAGATAGAAGCAACTTCGTCAAGAAGAACAATGTGCTTCAATGTGTCAGACAAACCTCTGCCAAAAGCCTAAAGTCAGAAATATCAGAGGACTGACCAAAGCGTGCTATGCAACAGAGAGAAGACTTTCAAGGCAGTAAAGTCAGAAGATGGTGTCCTATCAGCCATATTTCTATGGAGGACCAAACGACTCTATGAAAGTTGGTAGAAACCTACGATTGTCATGTCTTGTCCCAAGGAAAAAGGAAACACCTTTTTGGACAATATTTGCAGGTCAATTAATTCCTCGTCAGAGCATTAATGAGTCAAATGAATATAATATTCAACAGCTCTACACTGTGAGGTAACGGACAGAAATTGAAGAAAATAGCAAATTTTAAACGGGAAGAAATCAAAAGCTTCTATAAGAGAAGTCCAAATTCCATATTCAAAAAAAAAAGAATTACACAAGAAAGAAAGATATACGCAAGAGTTCAAAAAAGATCAAACTAAAGAGAATCTTGCCTTGCTACTGAGTTCTTCAGAAACTTATGCTAAATGCAACTTAGTAGCACACCAAAAACCATCATTACTCACGATAAGAGTTCTTAGTGAACTAGAGTATCCAAGTCTGCTGGACTTAAAGAGTTCTTAGTGAACTAGAGTTCCAAGACTGTTGGTCTTGAAGGAATCTTAGTGATTCAAAAATTGTAATAGTATCCTTAGTGGATTTGCTGCTCAAGGAGCAGAACAGTGGAGTAGGAGTCTTGTGAACTCTAAACCACTTAAAATTTGGTGTCTCTCATCTTGTGTTTATTAACTGCTATATCTGCTTGTTGAATTATTACATTAACATTTTAAAGAAGGGGTAACTAAATCATATTCCGTTGTGCTAAATTATCTGATTAATAATTCATTCTTTCTTAAAACGAAAATAAGGAAAAAGTTTGAAAGAATCTATTCAACCCCCCCCCCCTTCTAGATATCTTTCATGTCATTGGGAACTAACAGTATGCACTAATCTATCTGGATTCACTAATCCCAATTTTAGTAATTCAACGATTAGGAACAATTTTAGTTTTGAGCTATCTTGAATTTAGATCTCCTTAGCATGATCCTTATCATGATTCTAAAAGCATTGCTCGAAAACTATGGGTTTATCCATTTGATTAATTCAAGTAATTAATCATGAATAAAGAAATACCTTTGTATAAATAAACTTTTATTAATAAACAAATAAGATTACAAAGTATATGCATATCACATCAAATATGATTGGCTTGAGGGCATACTACTTTCATCTGCCCATGTTGAGGGAAGAGGACTAAGCATCCTATGAAAAAAAATCGGGTGAGGCCTGTCTGATTCATAGTGAATCAGCCCTTGTTGAGGAAAGATGACTTAGTGTCCTATGTGGAGATAAGAGGAGACTAAGTGGCCCACTTGATTCTTAGTGAATCAAACTCTTAGTGGGAGGACTTAATGTCCAAATTGTAAGGACTTAGTGTCCAATTTATCCTTAGTGGAATATCCCTACTTAACCGAGTGAGTTCCTATAGATTTTGGGACACGTAACATTTTTCTGTTGGTGCAGGGGAAATCTTTTCTTGATGTGACAGCGGACCCCACCACTTGCATTACCCCTGAATTAATGCATATATTTAGCTTTAAAAAATCGTTAAAAATAGCCTCTTGATCTAAAAATTCTAAAAAAATTATATGTCATAAGAGACTTAATTCTTAATATCATATCCAAAAATAGTGATTTTTGGAGGTCTGGAGCATTGGTTTGTAAAAATAAAATAAAATAAAATGCCTTAAGAAATGGTGTTTGTCCTAAAAAAAAAATTAAATATCAGATTCATGATCAAAAGGGTCGATTCTTATAAACCCACCATTTAGGTAATGTGAATTATACCTGGTTTTTTGCAGCTATTGTATATACCTAAGGGTCGCCTTTTATATATAATATTACAAAGGCCGACTGAAGTGAGTTACTGTAACGGTTGCTACAGTAAAAGTAGGTGGTGCTTTTTAGGTTGGCTAGGAATATGTGGTAAGAAAAAAAAAATTAGTTTTTTTGGGTGAGTGTAGTAGAATGATGTAAGCGCAACACGCTTACTCTTTGGTAAGGTATCTTTTTGGAATTTTTGTGACAAAAATGTGGTGGATTGATATGGTGGAAATAATGGTGTTTATTTTCCAAAAGGTGTGCTCTAGCAAAGACTAGTGGTTTATTTGGTAAAAAATAATAAATATTATTTATTACGAGATTGCTGGTAGTTACTACGTATTATAGATATTTTTTTCTTTTAATTTTAATTTTTTATTTACTATGTCTAACAAATAAATATATACTTGAATTTATTTATACAATTTAAGACCCATATACCTATGGGTCGGGTTGGAATATTAAAAGTCCAACTAAATTGCCTTTTTTTTTCAAAATTTTGGTGAAACTATTCCGGCCAATAGTTCCAATGATCAGAATCTGGATTTGAGAAACACTATTGTTGTTCGGGTGAAAATTAATTTCTGTTTAAAATAAAATTATATATATTATTTATTATTTTCTTCCAGGTCAATATTCTTTATGAAATATTTATATATTTAATTATTATTAATATTATTACAAATTACATAAACAAATACTCTGCAAATCAAAGTACAAAGAAAACACTTATAAGGACCGAGAAAATTATGAACCAATTTTTATTTTTTTTAATTATATCCATAAGAAAATATGAGGTATAAAATATGTGTGTATGTGTTAAGTTGTATGATGAGAGGTATTAAGTTAGTTAATTAAAATAATTAACTAAAGAAGAAAAAAGATTGCAAGAAAAGCTTATGTGATAAAATCACAAAACTTGAATGTTGGCCTTGTATGGCAAATAAGAAGTTTTATAATGAATAAGTTAATTACTTGTAGGAATGATGAGAAAGAAGAAGCAAGTGAATTATTAAAGATAACCCCATTGTGGAAATAATTGTACGTGTATGTATAACGATATTATAAACCCAATTTGATGATAAGGGTTAGTGAATGACTTAATTTAATCAAGTCAAGGTACTTGTATTAACATGTGTTAGGGTTTTATTAAAACAAACCCAAAAATTTGTAAGTGATAGTGTTATGTAAGCTAATTTAATTAAGGAGTCCAATGGACTTATAAATAGCAAATCTAATTGGATTATATAGTAAGTCCAAATGATATATTAAACTAGGTCCAATAAACTAACATAGTAGCCTATGTAATTTAATTAAACATTGATCAATGTAATATTTAAAACTAGCCCAATGCTTAATTTAATTAATTGTAGCATATGTTAGTTAATGTTAGCCCAATGTAATAAATAAATTGAGCCCAAACAAATTAAATGAATTAGCCCAATATAATTAATTCTAAGGTCCAAAGTGGAGCCCAATAAGCTTGTATAGGTGAATATGTATACATATATTGGTGTATATATATATGGATACTTAAATAATTATATAGGACTTAAAAATAAAGTCAAATTGGAGAAATAAAATGGTCAATTCCGAATTTTGGGGCCCACATGGATGGGAAGCTAACTTGTTAATTGATTTTTGAGTGTAAAAATGTTCAAGCAACCCCCAACCACCCTAGTCATTCATATGGCATTCAAAAGGTCCATCAAGTGGTCATTCCATGCATAGTAAGCAAGATTAGAGCCTTAATCAACCAATGTTAGTTGATTAGGAGAGCTAATGGTGAAATTCTAGAGTTCTATAAATAAAAATGTCCAACACTTGTGCAAATGTTGGTTCATTTGCTCCATTCACTAAAATTTAGAGAGAGGAAGTTGTAGAGAGAAGTTAGAGCATTTGTGAGAGTTCTAGAGAGCAAACACTTTGAGTGTTATCAAGTGTGGGTGATTTTTGGTCCATACAAGAAGATCAAAGAAGAGCTCTAACCATTTCCAAGAAGAAGATCTCCATTAAAGGTTTAAAAGTTTCTTTGAACCTTAGCTTGTTAGTTAGTTTGTTATGTGAGAAAGAAAAACCCATGTGGTGTTAGATCTTGAATATATATGAAGATATATGGTTAAATATGCTAGATGTGTGTTCTAACATGTTTGGTATGGAAGATGATGAAAGAAATGGAAGTATGAGCATGTTTGGTTTTAAAGCCCTAGTTAAATGTCTAGGTTGATGATTTATGATTTAGGATGTGCAAGTTATTTTTGTGACCTAAGAGTCTTGAATGATAGATCTAGGTGTTATAAAGATAACCCAACTTGAATCTTTCAAAAATATTGAATAACAAAGAAGTTATAACTTTTACCACAAAATATGTCGTTTTTAAACCCTAAGTGGTTCGATCCGTAAATTTCGTGTAAAACGTTTTCAAAAAGACGATCGAACCATGTAATATTGTAAAACAAGAAATTAGGAACATATCAACACTAATTTGGTGTTATTTGGATGTGTAGATTTCATTTTATCAATGTTTGAACCAAAAGTGTCAAAACTGTCAAAAATCAGAAAATGGCAAAACATTCTGCCACACTGCGCCGGGGCGCAGTGTGTAGTGTAACACACTGCGCCGGGGCGCAGTCCACTGTTCCGGGAAAAATGGTTTTTCCGGACTGGGTCGGGTTTTTCGGGTCGGGTCGGGTCAGAAAAATGAAAAATGTTTCAAAAATTATTATATTATTTTTTGACCTAATAAATGTATTTTTAAAATTGTGGAAGGTTGATTTAATAAGAAAAAGATAATAAATATTATTAAATGATTAATAATATATGTAATTTAAATAAAATATTATTAAATAAATAATAATATTAGAAAATCACTAAAATATTATTAAATGTATAATAATATTAGAAAGTCAATAAAATATTATTAAATAGTTAATAATATTAGAAAAAAATGAATAAAATATAATTAAATGATTAATAATATTAATAAAAGATTAAAATATTATTAAATGGTTAATAATATCAGTATATGAATAAATATTATTAAATAGTTAATAATATTAGATAATGAATAAAATATTATTAAATAATTAATAATATTAGTAAGTTAATAAAATATTATTAAATGATTAATAATATTAAAAAATGATTAAAAAATTTTAAATGGTTAATAATATTAGTATAGGAATAAAATATTATTAAATAGTTAATAATATTAGATAATGAATAAAATGTTATTAAATAATTAATAATATTAGATAAGGATTAGAATATTATTAAATGATTAATAATATTAATAAGTTAATAAAATATTATTAAATGGTTAATAATATTAATGAACGATTAAAATATTATTAAATTGTTAATAATATTAGTAAGTTAATAGAATATTATTAAATGACTAATAATATTAGTAAGATAGTATAATATTATTAAATGATTAATAATATTATCAAAGGATTAAAATATTATTAAATGATTAATAATATTAGTATGAGAATAGAATATTATTAAATCTCATAATAATATTATTAAATGATTAATAAATTAATGAGAAAAGAAAATAGTATTAAATGATATTATTTTGAGTGTAAAATATTATTAAATGGATAATAATATTTATAAATTATTGAAGATATTATTTGATGAATAATATTATTTGAAGAGTAAAACATTATTAATAATGTTAACATATGATTGAAATATTATTAAATGATTAATAATATTAACTAAGGATAAGAATATTATTAAAGGACTAATAATATTATAAAGAGGATAAAATATTATTAAATGGTTAATAATATTTATAAATGATTAAGATATTATTTGATAATTAATATCATTGGGGATAGTGTAAAGCATTATTATTAATAATGTTAATAAGTGTTTGAGATAATAAAGAGATCAAGAAGATTATTAGATGGTTAATAATATTGAGGAGTTAAGTGATTTTTATTGAAATAATAAATGGTTAAAATATTATTATACGATTAATAATATTATATGTAGTAATTATATATTATCAAAGGAGATAATATTATAAAGTAATGAAGTGATGGTTATGTGAGTTAAAATATTACCAAGGAATTGATAATATTATTAAGAATTTTAAGGTTATGATTAAGTGATAGATGATTTAAGACATATATGCTAAAGTTATTAATGTTAAATAAACTTTTATGTGTTATGCTAATTAGAGGATCAATGTTATTGGATATTAGGTCACCCAAAGGAAGTATTTTTAAGTTGAATAGCAGTAGTCAGCGGAACAGACAAGTTCTTCTTAACCCTAACTTGTATTTATTGTTGCAAGTTTCCTTCAACTTTATTTACATTGAGCTATTCAAATTATTGTTGAGCAAATTCTACACTCGTAGTTATTTGACAGAACTTAAAGTGGATTAATTATCTAAAAATTATTCCACCTCATTATTTGTTATTGTATTCGCACATAGTGCTTTTGCAACTGTTATAGTTCATAAATTCACGAACTGTTTAAGGATGTCTAAGTTAATTGTTTCGGCTAGACAAATGCATGTTAAATTCATCTAATTGAATATTATGAAAGCTTATCCAAACCATTGGCTGGTGCGGATTCTTATAGTAAGACTGAGAAAGAACAACCCTAGTTAAAGGGGATTTTATATTGTTGGGTAACCGAATTTGCGCAAGAAATCTAAATGTTATACATATACATAGGACATGAGAGGACTGATCCCCTCGAGTGTCCCGTTATTTTTAACAAGGTGTCAGACATTGTATGTCCATTCTACCTTAGTAGTAGTTCATGGTCCTTTGAGACCACTCAGCAGCAAAGAGTCAATCCATTCTTTTATTGAACATTAATTCTTGTTATTTCACAATTGTTATCTATTGTTGAAACTCTCAAAGATAAATCTTTTTTTTTCATTCATGATATATTATTTCTTATTTAAACTTGTTGGGCAAAGTAGTTGTTCACCCTTGCTATATCATGAACTATTTTCAGTTAAGTCGAGTGATCTAAGGAGTACCACAGCAAAGGAAAGATGAATGAATAAGATGTAATTAGTTTGTACTATATGTGTAAACCTTTTTTTTGTATAAGGTAATGATGATGTATTAAGGTTAGTAGAACCTGGGATTTAAGGTACGTTTTGTAATGAAATTATGTATGTTTTCCGCGAGTTATTGAAGTTTTAGTTTATGAATGTTTGTCAAGTGATGAATAGTGAGCACCGAACCCGAGGTTCAAGGGACCCGGATTTGGGGGCGTCACAACACTAGCTTCACAAATCTTATTTTTCACTAGTTTTCAACATTAGATCCGTTGATACTTTCTCATTTTTCTCTGCACCTTTCAAATCATTCATCGCGCATTACACTTCTTTTTGGCATTCTTTTAATGTCAATGCATACTTTCTCAAGTCATCAGCATCACCATGCTCCTTGATGTATTCATGATATAATTTCAACACTCGTTCAAAGCCCAAGTACTGTAAATTTTGACAAAAATCAAAAAAATTCCTGATATGTCAAAATTGGTACTCTACCATGTACCGGACATTTTGTCCACTTACACGACATTTTTAGATAAAATGTAGTTTGGAAGGTCGGGGGTGGTAAAGCGAAAATTTTGTATATAATCATAAGGAAAGACAAGTCTTTAAAGTGATCAAATCAAGTGCTAACACGTAGCATCAGTGTGCCAACAAGTACAGACAAAAAGGACAGTGCACAGTACACGTACTGTTCCAAGCTTGGGCAGGAAGAAACGTTCAAATTTTAAAATTTTGAATTCAAAAAATTGGCTTTGAACTAAAAGTAATCAATTTTGGATCCTTTGAAGTGGTTAACCTTAAATTGGCTTTGAACTTGTAGTAAAAGGTTTTGGAAGTGAGATTAGAATTCTTTAATCTGTATATTACCGACGTTTACAATGGTAGGGGAAAAAATATGAACAAGGCACGCGCAACATCTTTTCGCTGAGAAGTGAGTTACTGTAGCGATAAGTGAGTTACTGTAGCGGCAATTGGGCACTTTAAAAAAGGTGCCACGCGCTTTTACTGTAGCTGTCAGTCTTGTCTTGAACTTTTTCAAATTCAAAATTCAAAATTTCAAAATTCAAAAATTTTGAAATTCAAATTTTGTTGAAGCTTGTTGACTGAGCTTTGTGTCTTATCAAATTCTTTTCCAGATATAATAATAAATTAAAAGTAGTTACAGTAAACGAATATTTTTTAAATTCAAAATTTTGAAATTCAAATTTTAAAATTTGAACGTTTCTTCCCACCCAAGCTTGGAACAGTACGCGTACTGTGCATTGTCCTTTTTGTTTGTACTTGGTGGGACACCAATGCCACGTGTTAACACTTGATTGGATCACTTTAAAGACTTGTCTTTCCTTCTGATTATATACCAAATTTCTACTTTACCACCCCTGACCTTTCAAACTATATTTTTTCTAAAAATGTCGTCTAAGTAGACGATATGTTCGATATAGAGCAGAGTACCAATTTTGACATTTCAGGAGTTTTTTGATTTTTGTCAAAATTTACGATATTAGGGCTTTGAACGAGTGTTGAAGTTATATCATGAAGACATCAAGGAGCATGGTGATGCTGATGATTTGAGGAAGTATGCACTGGCACTAAAAGAATGCCAAGAAGAAGTGTACCGCTCGATGAAGGATTTGAAAGGTGCAGATAAAAATGAGAAAGTCTCAACAAATCTAAAGTTGGGAACTAGTGAAAAATATGATTTGTGAAGCTAGTATTTTCTTTGTACTTTGATTTGCACAGTAGTTGTTTATGTAATTTACAATAATATTAATAATAATTAATATTTTCATTCCTCATCGTAAAATGAAATACATTTCCATTCTACAATGTGATTAGAATATAATTTCCAATCAGCACAACTTAAGTTATAAGCTAAATAAACAGAATCAGGACTAATTACTCCTAAATTATGAATCATCGAATATATCCTGACTCTGATATGCATGGTAAAGTAATCCTCCGTCACAGAGTTGGGAAAAATGGAGTTCATCCATGTCGTGATAGTCAGTATCACAGTCTTGATCCTCAATGCCTTTCAGAGATTGTAATTGAAACGTATTGTAGTTATGAACTGATTATCGTTCATTGTTGTCTTGGACCGGAAGTGGAGGGGTCTTTTTATTTTGTTTGATAAGACCCCTGTTTGCATGAGACAGTAGCAGTTGGTGGTCAGCGCTGCAACCATTGACATGATGGAGAAGGTAGTCGCAGTTGAATTTAATTTGCTTCCTCCTCGTCCTCTTCTACACTCTCGTGTGTTGAGGTTTGATTTTGGGAGGAGTTGGATAAGAACGATTGGGAGACGAAGAAAAATTCAGCATTTGACAGTGTCCACTCTTTGAGAGCGACATTCTCAATTCTATCTACGAATTCTTTATATGAGCTTTCTGGCCCACTATTGCATAGAAAAATGGTCAGTACACCCCCTTTTATCATAATAGGTTTGGCGTACTTACAATTTGATCTCCAGTTGTGTTAGCTTCTAAAGAACTCTCTCTAATGTTTGACGTACTTTGGAGGTACGTCATTGGCCATATCTAAGTGTCCAAAACAATAATTATGCGAGCCTAAGGACCGAGCCCATAGAGTCTTTTCTAAACGAGTTGGACCCTCGATTGCAATAAACATGGGCCTATAAGGCCTGTGATATTTATCACGAATGTTATCCCTGGTCCATTCTTAAATGTCCACAGGGACGTTGTTGAATTCTGTACAGGGACTGATGTACACTTCTGGACCTTTCTTGAACATCCAATCCCAATTGTGCGAGAGTTTTTCCCAATTGTTCCAATAATTTTTGGAATCACCCTCCTTGGTCATCTTCATAGCTATTTCCTTATCTTTGGTGGCAAGCGCAGCGTAATACAGCTGATTCATTCTTTCAGCAGATACTTATGTTTTAGAATTATCAATAAAAGTACCGTGTTCGCAGTAATCCCCACCTTTAGAAATATAGGATTGAACTGCAACAATATTATTAGCGGATTGAATATTATGATGAAAATGAGTGGATCGAGTGTTGGAAATCAAATCGAAGAATTTTGGGTTTGTGGTTTAAAATTTTTTACTGAATTAGAGGAGGCAATGAAGATGCGGAGTTCCATCTTCATGGAGTTCAGCACACACACATATGTATACGGGAGTAATGGAGTAATTGAGCTTAATCAGGAGCTCAAGACACTTTGTTTTTGGTAATGAGCATCTTAGATAGGTTAAGAAAATATTTCTGGATTGAATTTTGAAGGAATTCATTCAATGCATTTTTAGGAATAAAGCAACTCACTACGCTAAACAGTAATAACCGTTAATAACCGCTAATTCAAAGTCCTACTTAGGCTGGAGCAGCGGAGTGACTTATTTATAATTAAAAAAAGTGCGAAAAAACTATCATACCCTTACCGCCTGGGAACGCCTTTACTAGAAAATTACAAAGGCGTTCCCCGCCACGTGTCGGGTTGGGATTGGCTGAAAGGGAATATTCAGGGAATATTTGCTACAGTAAAGGTAGTACGGTAAAGGGCATTGTGGGAAAAAATATGAACAGGGTACGTGCAGTGTCTTTTTGCTGAGAAGTGAGTTACTGTAGCGGCAATTGGGCACTTTAGAAAAATGTGTCACATGCTTTTACTGTAACTGTCAGTCTTGTTTTGAACTTTTTCCAATTCAAATTTTCAAAATTCAAAAATTTTAAATTCAAAATTTCAAAATTCAACTTTTGTTGAAGCTTGTTGACTAAGCTTTGTGTCTTATCAAAAAAAATTCCAGATATAATAATAAATTAAAAGTAGTTACTATAAACGAATATTTGTTAAATTCAAAATTTTGAAATTCATATTTTAAAATTGAAACGTTTCTTCCCCCCCAAGCTTGGAACAATAGGTGTATTGTGCACTGTCATTTTTGTCTGTACTTGGTGGGATACCGATGCCACGTGTTAACACTTGATTTGATCACTTTAAAGACTTGTCTTTCCTTCTAATTATATACAAAATTTCTGCTTTACCACCCCTGACCTTCCAAACTACATTTTTTCTAAAAATATCGTGTAAGTGGACAAAATGTTTGGTACATGGCATAGTACCAATTTTGACATTTTAGAAATGTTTTTATTTTTGCCAAAATTTATGGTATTTGGGCTTTGAACGAGTGTTGAAGTTATATCATGAAGACAACAAGGAGCATGGTGATGCTGATGACTAGAGGAAGTATGCACTGGCATTAAAAGAATGCCAAGAAGAAGTGTACCGCTTGATGAATGATTAGAAATGTGCAGAGAAAAATGAGAAAGTCTCAACAGATCTAAAATTGGGAACTAGTGAAAAATAGGATTTGTGAAGTTAGTACTTTCTTTATACTTTGATTTGCACAATATTTGTTTATGTAATTTGTAATAATATTAATAATAATTAATATTTCCATTCCTCATCATAAAATGAAATACATTTCCATGCTACACTATGATAAGAACATAATTTCCAATCAACACAACTTAAGTTACAAACTAAGTAAATAGAATCAGGACTAATTACTCCTAAATTATTAATCATCAAATAAATCCTGGCTCTGATACGCATGGTAAAGTAATCCTCCATCACAGAGTTGGGAAAAATGGAGTTCATCCAGGTCGTGATAGTCAATATCCCTGTCTTGATCCTCAATGCCTTTCGGAGATTGTAAATGAAACATATTGTAGTTATGAACTGATTGTCATTCATTGTTGTCTTGGACCGGAAGTGGAAGGGGTTTTTTATTTTGTCTGATAAGACCCCTGTTTGCATGAGACAGTAGTAGTTAGTGGTCGGCGCTATAACCATTGACATGAAGGAGAAGGCAGCCACAGTTGAATTTAATTTGCTTCCTCCTCGTCCTCTTTTTCGCTCTCATGTGTTGGGGTTTAATTTTGGGAGGAGTTGGAGAAGAACGATTGGGAGACGAAGAAGAATTCAGCGTTTAACAATGTTCACTCTTTGAGGGCGACATTCTCAATTCTATCTAGGAATTCTTTATACGAGCTTTCTGGCCCACTGTTGCATAGAAAAATGGTCGGTACACCCCCTTTTATCATAATAGGTTTAGCGGACTTACAATTTGATCTCCAATTGTGCTGGCTTCCAAAGAACTGTCTCCAATGTTTGACGTATTTTGGAGGTACGTCATCAATAACATTATAATAAACGTCATTGTTATGTTTGGCCATATCTAAGTGTCCAGAATAATAATTATGCGGACCTAAAGACCGAGCCCATAAAGTCTTTCTTAAGCGAGTTGGACCCTCGATCACAATAGACATGGACCTATAGGACCTATGATCTTTATCACGAACGTTATCCCTGGCCCATTCTTAAATGTCCACAGGGACGTTGTTGAATTTTGTACAAGGGATGATGTACACTTCTGGACCTTTCTGGAACATCTAATCCCAATTGTTCGAGAGTTTTTCCCAATTGTTCCAATAATTTTTGGAATCACCCTCCTTGATCATCTTCATAGCTATTTCCTTATCTTTGGTGGCAAGCGCAGCGTAATACAACTGGTTCATGCTTTCAACAGATACTTGTGTTTTAGAATTATCAATAAAAGTACCGTGTTCGCAGTAATCCCCACCTTTAGAAATATAGGATTGAATTGCAACAGCATTTTTGGCGGATTGAATATTATGATGAAAATGAGTGGATCAAGTGTTGGAAATCAAATCGAAGAATTTTGGGTTTGTGGTTTGAAATTTTTCACTGAATTGGAGGAGGCAATGAAGATGCGTAGTTTCATCTTCATGGAGTTCAGCACACACACGTATGTATACAGGAGTAATGGAGTAATTGAGCTTAAGCAAGAGTTCAAGACACTCTGTTTTTAGTAATGGGCATCTTGGATAGGTTCAAAAAATATTTCTGGATTGAATTCTAAAGGAATTCATTCAAGGCATTTTTAGGAATAAGGCAACTCACTACGCTAAACAGTAATAACCGTCAATAACCGCTAATTCAAAGTCCTACTTTGGCTAGAGTAGCAGAGTGACTTATTTGTAATAAAAAAAAAAGTGCAAAAAGACTATCTTACCCTTACCACCTGGGAACGCCTTTACTATAATATTACAAAGGTGTTCCATGCCACGTGTCCGTCTGGGATTGGCTGAGAAAGAATATTCGAAGAATATTCACTATAGTAAGGGTAGTACGGTGAAGGCCATTTTGGGAAAAAAAACATATGAATAGGGCACGCGCAACGTCTTTTTGCTGAGAAGTGAGTTACTGTAGCGATAAGTGAGTTACTCTAGCGGCAGTTGGGCACTTTAGAAAAAGGTGTCACATGCTTTTACTGTAGCTATCACTCTTGTCTTGAACTTTTTCCAATTCAAAATTCAAATTTTCAAAATTCAAATTTTGTTGAAGCTTGTTGACTAAGCATTGTGTCTTATCAAATTTTTTTCCAGATATAATAATGAATTAAAAGTAGTTACAGTAAACGAATATTTTTTAAATTCAAAATTTTGAAATTCAAATTTTAAATTTTGAATGTTTCTTCCCGCCCAAGCTTGGAACAGTACGCGTACTATGCACTGTCCTTTTTGTCTGTACTTGGTGGGACACCGATGCCACGTGTTAACACTTGATTGAATCACTTTAAAGACTTGTCTTTCCTTCTAATTATATACAAAATTCCTGTTTTACCACCCCTGACCTTCCAAACTATATTTTTTCTAAAAATGTCGTGTAAGTGGACGAAATGTCCTATACATGGTCGAGTACCAATTTTGACATTTCAGGAATTTTTTGATTTTTGCCAAAATTTACGATATTTGGGCTTTGAACGAGTGTTGAAGTTATATCTGAAAGTAGTATGCCCTCAAGTCAATCACATTTGATGTGATAAGCATATACTTTGTAATCTTGTTCGTTTATTAATAAAAGTATCAAGGCATTTCTTTATTCATGATTAATTACTTGAATTAATCAAATGGATAAACCCATAGTTTTCGAGCAATGCTTTTAGAACCATGATGAGGATCATGCTAATGAGATCTAAATTCTAGATAGCTCAAAACTAAAATTGTTCTTAATCGTTGGATCACAAAAATGGGGATTAGTGAATCCGGATAGATTAGTACATACTATGCTTGCCCTTATGAAGAGAATGATTGATCTCATAATCATTTGTGTAAAGACACTAAAGTAAGTATGTAGGTGCTTATTAGAGAATAAGTTCACTGAACGTGACTCGCTCAAGGAACACCTAATGGAGTCTTACTTGTCTGTCAATAGGAGTTCCTTTTGTGATAGTAGTACAAGTGATCCTTGGACTTGAGATAATCATAGTATCTTGTGTATAATGAATTATATTTTGACATATTCCTTAAAACCTTTAGGGTGTATCAAATGGTATGATTGGATATAATAAGTCATACATGGAGATAGGTGAGTGATCAACAAAGAATCTACCACTTCTAGTAAAAGAAGGGAATGTCCTATGCGATTCGATAAATGACAACTCAGTAGTCTTTGGCCAAGGCAAAATGGAAATTAGAAAGTAGTTTCTAATTTACATTAATTAGAGTTATTCATTTAAGGATCGAAATGTATATAATCAAATAAAATAAGACTTGACAGTTATACCATGTCTTATATTTGATTGGGACGTTGTGAGGTAGAAGGATTGAATTGTATGGTAACTATTCGCTGAATAGGTTCTTTTGTGATTAAATGTTGAAATCTATATTATCTGAAAAGTCGTTGATCGCTAAGGGGGCTTACCCTTATTATGGAATAAATATTATTTATTTAAATAAATTAAATAGTTTAATTTATTTATATAAATAAGATTAGAATAGTTCTAATTAATTTATTCTACAACCGGTTTAATATGGAGAACCTAAAGGGTCACACCGCAAAAGGAAAATAATTATTTAAGAAGTAAATGGCATAATTATAATAATGAAATAAGTATATTTAATTTATACTATGTGGATAGAATAAATTAAATAGCTTCATATTTATTATTTAGTATTTTGGAAATACTAATTATAAATTAATAAGAGGAGTCTTATTATTATTTTTACTATTATTATTATTATTTAGTTCCTAAATGGTTTAGAAATTAATTAATAAGAGTACTCTCATAATTCATAGTTAAGTTCCTAAATAGTTTAGGGATTATAATTATTATATTAAATCAATTAAGTTCCTAATTAGATTAGGAGTTTAATTAAAAACCATATTCCTAAATGTGTTAGGAGGTTTTACTAAATCTATAAATAAGAGAAGTCTTATTATGGATTGGGGTTACACACATACACTTCCATAAATCTTTGGGAGAGTACTCACATATTCTCTAGAGAGAGAGAAACTAGGGTTTGCCATCACCCACTTCTTGAATTATTATTATTCCTTGGTGGATCACCTCTAGAGGCCAAACACTTGGGTGGCTAACATTGATCATTGAAATTCAATCGGTGAAATTTAAGGAGAACGCGAAGAATTTGGAGGTGAACTTGTACCCGTTGAAGCTTTGAGTTCTACAAGGGTATATCTCTAACTTTTCTTTATTAATTAATAGTTGCGCATAAAGGTCGATCCTGGATTATGGTTTGTAAATTTTTTAAATTTGATTTTACCATGCTTCCGCTATTTTATGCAATTTGATTGCGTCTATGATTTTTACAAACCAACAGTGGCATCAAGAGCCAAACTTTATGCGAATTATTAATTGTTTTGATTCCATATGTGTATGGGTATGTATTTAAAATAATTTATTGAGCATAATTTGTTGTATAAAATTATTAATTTTAATACCGAAATTGATTTTGAAAAATAATATAAAGGTTTCGGTAAAGCATTGTTCCGAATTTTTTTCTACAAGGCCGCAAGTTTTCGGATCACAACAGTCCACGGTTTTTTCGGTTTAGATGAATACTCACAGCAGCATATTTGGTTTTCGGTAAAATATAAAGCAACTTGTTTTTCGGTTTTGGAATAATATAGATATATATATATATATATATATATATATATATATATATATATATATATATATATATATATATATATATACCGAATAGAACAATTGAAAAAGCAGCAGCCTCCCACTATTTTCGGTAAAAACACAGCAGCTGTTTCGGTAAAGCATTAAAATAAAAGGGCAGCCCATGTTTCGATAAAGCCAACCACTGTTTTCGGAAATAATAAAGGTGTCGCGGTCATGGAATTGATATTTATCAAGTTGTCCCAAATTTTGTGTCACTTTGCAAAGTTGGTGAATGAAAAGCAACTTTCGGATTTATGTGTAATGTTGTCCAGGGATTAAAGTCACAGCCATGATTCGGTTAATATATATATTATTAATATATATATATATATATATATATATATATATATATATATATATATATATATATTAATTAGCCAAATAGTTTGGTAATTTTTGTGCAAATTTTAAAATTTCAAAATAAAAGAGTTTATTTTGGGTAATTTTGAAATAATAAAAATAAATAGTTTATTTTTATAAATAATTTTATAATTAAAATAAAAGATTTATTTTAAACATGAAATTGGATTTCATGCAACTCTAATTGCCCATTAAATGATACCAATACATATATCGAATGTTTTATTTAATTCATGTGATGAATATTATTTATTGATATATATGTTGATATATATGATAAATAAATGGGATTAATTATGGACTAATTGACCAATGTGATTGGATTTAATTTTAAATGGATGCATGAATGAATGGGTTTTATAAATGGGGTCTGCGTACCTCGTCTTTCTAATTTTTCTTATGTATAATTCTATCTCCCTCATATGTACTTCCCCTTGACTGTTGATCAAGGTTTCTATTTATTGTAAATAATTTGTAATATAATTAGTTATAATTATTTTGAAGAATTGGAGCAAAGGAGCAAGGAGTGCATGAAGACCCATTTGTAATGGAGCCCAAATTTAAATGTAATAGTTACATATAATTTAATTTATTCTTGCACCCTAGGTTTGACCTTTTGGTTCACTTGGTGGCTCTAATGAACCAAACTAAAATAAAAGTCCATAATCAATCCACGTAAAATATAGTATTCTATATGTGCATGCTAATTATATATATTATATATTATCCAAACATGTTTCGCATGTTAAATAATATGACGCGTATTTTATATATATATGTGCATGCGCGCTAAACAAGATGAGACAATTAATATTAATAAACCCCTCATGATGTAGAATAAATATCATTTAAAAATGAATTAAAATGTTTAATTCATGAATTAAAAGGAGTTTAATTCAATTAAATAAAATTAGAATTGTTCTAATTTATTTATTCTACTACTAAAATATTAAGTTGTAACGTTCAAAGATATTTGGAATATCGAACGTCGCCTTCTAGCATGATAAAACGATAGAGTATCAAATAATCAATATACGTTTGTTGTGCACACACAAGGCTTATATCGATCATTTGAAATATTGTTTTATCACATTTGATGCTTATAAGGAATTGAACATTACTGTTTTGTTGTGCACACACAAGGGCAGTATTTTTCTCTTTACTATATGGAAGTGCTAGGTTGGACTTAACTTAGATAATTTTGATTTGGATGTGCACACACTTGATCATAATAATCTAAGAGGCAAAATACAAGGAGTTACATGTTGATGTAATTGACAAAAGTTGTCTACCTATTTATTTATATATAGTTTGTTGTGCACACACAAGGCTATATACATTTGAAATAGGATCCTTATTCTCACTAGCAAGTCTTTAATTAGATTTGTCGAACTATATGAGGAGGGTAATATAGTTTGATGAAAATAGTGGGAGACACCATTTTAAATAAAGACCTAATTATTTTGGTAATTAATAAAATGAATGCATGTTAATGTTATTATTAATTCACTTAAAGAATATTGCTATGTTTAATTCACTAACACTGCATAGCATATTAGATGCTAACAATTAATCGAACCGAATTGTTCGGATTGATTAAACAAATTTGAGAAAAGTTCTCAATGCTGAAAAACTAGCAAAATGTCCTAAATTTGTCTATCCCTGCAAACGTTGCAGACTAAGCCTCTGAGGAAGAGATTGCTATTTTATTAAATGGCAAGATGATGCAAAGGTGGCTCAATGCATCATGCTCGCATCCATAAGTATCGAGTTACAGCGTCAACACGAGAAAATAGATACACTTACTATATTGTTGCACATTCAATAGTTGTTTGGTGAGCAAAGTAGGTCAACTAGATATAAGATATCTAAGGAGATCTTCCAATCTATAATAACCAATGACACTACAGTAAAGACACGTGTCCTAAAGATGATCAATCTGATTGATCAATTAGGACACCTAGGTTTTGTCAAAGATGGAGAGTTGAGTCAAGATTCGATCTTGCAGTCACTCGCTGACTCCCTTTCACAAATTGTTGTGAACTTTAACATTAATAAGCTTGAAGTCAGTTTACCTGATTTGCTTAAATATGTTGAATAAGTTGAGTCACTTTCCTTCCAAGAAAGACCAAGTCTTACTAGTAGATGAATCTTCTAAGTTGAAGAAGATGGCCAAAGGTGTTTCTGATGAGTCAGAAAAGATAGAAGGCAAAAGAAAGGCTAAACAAATGACATGAATAAAAATGATCCCGAGGGCAAAAGAGTTTGCTTTCATTGTGATAAGTTGGGACACTGGAAGAGGAACTGCAAGGAGTATCTTGTAGTAGTTAAGCAGAAGAAGCTTAGTGAAGCTTCAACTGCAGATATAGATTTGTTCATAATGAAGTAGAACTTTCTATAAGTCAAGTTTCTACTTAGGTATTAGATACTGGCTGGTAGTCTTGAATATGCAAACCGTTGCAGAGACTAAGCAGAAGTAGAAGGCTGAACTAAAGATAAGTAATCATGTGCGTGGGGAATGGAGCAAAAGGTTGCTGCATTAATCACAGGAACTTACCGTTTAGCATTGCCTACGGGCAAATCCATTTAGTTAGTAAGATGTTACTATGTTGATTACTTGATGGATTTTGTAACCTTGACTTACATGAAAATATTTCAAAATTGAACAAACTAAAGGCAAAGAGATGATATGGATCATACCTTCATGCAATACTGTTAACTCGGTCATGTTAATGAAACAAGACTAAACAAGTTGTATAAAGATAGGTTTTTAGAGCCTTTTTGATTATGAATCAAATACAACTTGTGAATCTTGTATCATGAAAAATATGACTAAATCTTCATTTAGTGGACATGGAGAGCGAGTTACGGAGTTGTTAGAGATGGTACACACAGTCGTGTGTGGGACCTATGACAACAAATGCAAGAGGAGGGTATTCATTCATTACTTTCACTGATGATTCTAGATTTCGATATATGTATTTGATGAAAAACAAATCCGAATCGTTTGAAACGTTCAAAGAATTCAAAAATGAAGTATAGAAACTAAAGGCCAAAAGTATTAAAGTTCTTCGATTAGATCGAGAAGGGAATACTTAAGCAATAAGTTTCTAGATCATCTTAAGCGAAATGGTATTATCTCACAATGGACATGGTGATGATCCATGATGAGTTATACCAATCTTCCAGTATCCTTCTAGGGTTATACCTTATAAACGATCGCATATCTACTAAATCAGATACCTTCTTATTTCCTCCTCAAGACTTCATATGAGTCATGGATAGGGAGGAAACCAAGGCTTAAGTATGTTAAGATTTGGATTGTCCAACTTATGTCAAAAAGTTTGACAGTGATAAGCTTGGGACAAAATCTGATAAGTGTAAACTTGTGGGATATCCTAAAGAAAGTTTAGGGTATCACTTCTATAATCCAACTAACTAAAAGGTGTTTGTTGAAACACGCTACCTTATAGGAAAAGAAGTTTTTTTTCCTTAAAGGGTTAGTGGGAGTAAAATAGATCTTGAAGAAGTTCAAGAACCACAAAACACTACAGATCAAGTGAAGGAATCTGTATAAGTAAATAAACCTATTATACCACAACCAAGTCGTAAATCTGATTTAGTACCGAAGATACCTAAATGGTATGGATTCATCATAGATGATGATGATGAGGTACGCATCATAGTGGATGATGATCCAGTTACATACAATGAGATATGAGTATTAGATACTCAAGAGAAATGACTGCTGATGATAAAATCTGAAATGGGTCTTTGGAGAAAGACTAAAGCAGATGGCAAGGTAGAGACCTATAAGACCTAACTAGTGGTAAAAAGATTTCAAACAAGGTCAATGAGTTGACTAAAATGAAATTTTTTCACTAGTAAAAATGCATATATCAATTCGGATTTTATTTACAATTGTAGCTTACTATACAAAAGGATGTATGTATGATACAACCAAGATGATTTATCTCTATATAGATGGAGTAAATCAAGTATGTAAATTACAACGATCCAATTATGAATTGGAGGAAATTTCTCAAAGATGGAACATCCGTTTTCATGAGACAATCAAAAGTGTTTGATTATATCAAAGACGATAATGAACCAAGTGTATACAAAGATTAGTGGGAGCACTATGACATTCCAAGTATTATATGTTGATATAATATTGATAAGGAATAACATATCGATGCTACAATTAGTAAAGATGTGGTTGTCTAAACACTTCTCCGTGAAGGACTTGGGAGAAACATCCTATATTTTGGGGATAAAGATCTATAAAGATAGATCTAAAAGGATGCTTGGCTTATCCCAAGGAACGTACATTGATTCTATGCTAAAGAAGTTTAGCATGAAAGATTCCAAGAAAGGGCTCATGCCGATGAGTTCTGAAATACATCTCTCGAAAAAGCAGGCCCCAAAGACACCTGAAGAGAGAGACTGTATGAGTAAGACTCCTTATGCCTCAGCAATAGGATCTATCATGTACGGGATGATATGTACCTGACCTGATATTGCTTATGCATGATAAGCAGATATCAGTTCATTTCTGGAGAAGAATATTAGAAAAGAGTTTATAATGATGGGTCCGATATCAAACTAGAGGGCTTAACAAACTCAAGTTTGTTCAGACTAATCAAGATAACAGCAAATCCGTTTCAGGTAATATGATTACCTTGAACGGTGCTGCAGTGAGTTGGAAAGGTTCCAAACAGCAAGGAGTTGTTGATTTAGTGACAAATACATAGTAAATAACCATAAGTTTTAGCTGCAAAGGTGATTGTTTGGTTCACAAGTTCATTACATAACTTATAATGGTTCTTAGTATTAAAGGAGTTTAATTAGCCAAAGAACCTAGGTCTCATCTAAAATCCAAACATATGTTGCAGCACTTTCATATGATTAAATAAATCATTGAAAAGGAGACACCATAAAAATGGCAAGCTTTTAGAACAACATTACAGATCCATTAACTAAAGCATTTACTAAGCAATTTGTACGCCACTTAGAGAAGAATGGTATGGGGATACCAAAGGGCGATTGGCTTTAGTGCAAGTGGGAGATTGAAAGTAGTATGCCCTCAAGCCAATCACATTTGATGTGATAAGCATATACTTTGTAATTTTGTTCATTTATTAATTAAAGTATCAAGGCATTTCTTTATTCATGATTAATTACTTGAATTAATCAAATGGATAAACCCATAGTTTTCGAGCAATGCTTTTAGAACCATGATGAGGATCATGCTAATGAGATCTAAATTCTAGATAACTCAAAACTAAAATTGTTCCTAATCGTTGGATCACTAAAATGGGGATTAGTGAATCCGGATAGATTAGTACATACTATGCTTGCTCTTATGAAGAGGATGATTGATCTCATAATCATTTGTGTAGAGACACTAAAGTAAGTATGTAGGTGCTTATTAGAGAATAAGTTCACTGAACGTGACTCGCTCAAAGAACACCTAATGGAGTCTTATTTGCCTGTCAATAGGAGTTCCTTTTGTGATAGTAGTACAAGTGATCCTTGGACTTGAGATAATCATAGTATCTTGTGTATAATGAATTATATTTTGACATATTCCTTAAAACCTTTAGGGTGTATCAAAGGGTATGATTGGATATAATAAGTCATACATGGAGATAGGTGAGTGATCAACAAAGAATCTACCACTTCTAGTAAAAGAAGGGAATGTCCTATGCGATTCGATAAATGACAACTCAGTAGTCTTTGGCCAAGGCAAAATGGAAATTAGAAAGTAGTTTCTAATTTACATTAATTAGAGTTATTCATTTAAGGATCGAAATGTATATAATCAAATAAAATAAGACTTGACAGTTATACCATGTCTTATATTTGATTGGGACGTTGTGAGGTAGAAGGATTGAATTGTACGGTAACTATTCGCTGAATAGGTTCTTTTGTGATTAATTAAAAACCATATTCCTAAATGTGTTAGGAGGTTTTACTAAATCTATAAATAAGAGAAGTCTTATTATGGATTGGGGTTACACACATACACTTCCATAAATCTTTGGGAGAGTACTCACATATTCTCTAGAGAGAGAGAAACTAGGGTTTGCCATCACCCACTTCTTGAATTATTATTATTCCTTGGTGGATCACCTCTAGAGGCCAAACACTTGGGTGGCTAACATTGATCATTGAAATTCAATCGGTGAAATTTAAGGAGAACGCGAAGAATTTGGAGGTGAACTTGTACCCGTTAAAGCTTTGAGTTCTACAAGGGTATATCTCTAACTTCTTCTTTATTGATTAATAGTTGCGCATAAAGGTCGATCCTGGATTATGGTTTGTAAATTTTTTAAATTTGATTTTACCATGCTTCCGCTATTTTATGCAATTTGATTGCGTCTATGATTTTTACAAACCAACAATATCAGGAAAACATCAAGGAGAATGGTGATGCTGATGACTTGAGGAAGTATGCACTGGAATTAAAAGAATGCCAAGAAGAAGTGTAGCACTCGATGAATGCTTTGAAAGGTGCAGAGAAAAATGAGAAAGTCTCAATGGATCTAAAGTTGGGAACTAATGAAAATAGGATTGTGAAGCTAGTGTTTTCTTTGTAATTTGATTTGCACAGTATTTGTTTATGTAATTTGCAATAATATTAATAATAATTAATATTTCCATTCCTCATTGTAAAATGAAATACATTTCCATTCTACACTGTGATTAAAACATAATTTCCAATCAGCACAACTTCACTTACAACCTCAAGAATGCTGCAAGATTGACAAAGCTCCTCGATTAGTTTCCTTCTTTTAGATGTTTCTACTGCACAGTCACTTGAAAGCATTTCGGATTTCCTATTTCAGGTATTTGTTTGAATCAATTTCTACAACAATGACAAGTTTGGTGGTAAATATTAGTATACCTTTTCGAAGGAATGGATGGGATTCAGAAGCTTTGTAATTCGAGAGAGCTCATGGGACCAAAACAGAAAAGGGAGACAAAAAAAAAGTGTATAAAGAAAATTCATTATTGGGTTTGATTTCATTGTTATAAAAAAAACATTAAAAAAATATATCAATGGAGTGTTCTGTTTACCAAGATTAATGCTCGGTGAACTGCTACCAGTTCATTGCGGATATATATGTCTTTGCACTCTGCTGGATCATTTGTAATTAAACAAGAGGAATTAAGGTTGTATGATTGTAATATCCCAAATATTTCAAAAGTGATCTAACAAGATCTAAGCAATGTTGTCAATTCAAAACCTAAGAAGGATTGCTCAAGCATACCTTGAGCTATCTGAAAGAATATATACGACTCGAAACTACGATCGTATAAAACTAAGAGGTTAAATTCTTTAACCTAAACTATGTGTTATTTGATTAGTAAAGCTTGAATTGAGCTTTTAAATGTGTTGTATGAAATATCTATGTGTAGGATTTTGTGTTTTGGTTCAAGTAGTTAACCTTAACACTTATTAAAAATCAGAAGTCAATTTAGGACAAAAACCTAAATTGGGAAAAAAGTTAAAACCTAAACCCTAAACCCTAGGGTCTAAACCCTAGAAAATAACCTAGGCCCTTGAGCAAAATGTGAAGGTTAAATTGACATTCTGTTTCAAGATTCAACCTTCCCATGATTTGAAAACACGTAACAGTCAATAAAAGTTTTTCTCGAAAAACGTGCACAAGCACTATTCACGAGGTGACATTTTTCATTCGTTTGACTGTTTCTTTCATCTGTAGGACTTCTTGTATTTCACGATATAGTGTTAATATGAGGTTTAGATGTCAGGGAATCAATAAAATTTTCTGGAGAAAAAGACAAAAATGTCACGATTTACGAGAAAATATTTGTCGTCTTTTTGACTGTTCTTTTCGATATTTTGATATATCGTATTACACGAAATAGCATTTATATGAAGTATAGATATTAATTAGCCAATAAAAGTTTTACTCAAAAAGCGTGTAAAACACTATTCATTTGGAAATTTTTCTTCTGAATTTTGAAAATTCACATTCTTGAATAGCATTTTTATTGACAGTAGATGCATTTTGACCAATAAAATTTTTACCCAAAATAATTTATGGAGATTACTATTCATGTATACGGGATGAATACGTAGCGAATACGGAAGGAATACGAGAATAATAACAGTATATTGTAATGTATAATACGAGGATTATACGAAAGATTATACGAGATTAATACGAGAATAATACGAGGTATCATACCAGTAGAATACGAATATTATACGATGTATTATACGGAAGAAATACGTATAAATATTATTTAATTAATTAGTTGAAATCAAACTAGGTTATGTGTAACTAAGTTAGTGTAACTAAACTAGGGAGAACTAGCACGATTACACTAACTGAAAAAAAACTAGCACAATTTGTTTTGAACTAAATCCAAGTGAAAATGAATGGACCAATAAGAAGAATGGTGATGTAAGCGATGATGCAAGCGCTAGGGAGAAAAGACTAAAAGGCCCTTGGTCTTTTAAACTAATGACCAAACTACCCCGACCCTTGGTTTTCCTATAAATAGAAGGCTTAAGTTCATTAGTTCTTTACCATTTTTGAAAGCTAAAGAGCAAATATAGAGAGAGTTCTTGTGAGACAAGAATCGATTGCAAAGAAATAGTTAAAGCTTGCAATAATAAAAGGTACGATTCTTAATCGTTATTATGCTTAAAGTTTTATTTTATCGATGAGGCTCAAGAACATAAGTCGTAGCCATGTACGATTTTTCGTTCTCCGTGTTCCTTATGACTTGAGCAAGTCGTTGTTATGTCAAATTTCATTTCATAGTTTAAAGTTCAAGAACATACGTCGTATCCATGTACGGTTTATCCGTTCTCCGTGTTCTTCGTATGTTCTGGATTATTATTATAAATTGTTATAATTAAGTAAACAAGTCATTATAATGACCAAATTTTGTCAATTATAAAGTGTTATAATCACATATGTAAGCAGTTATAATGCTCAAATTATTTCAAGTATGAAATCCAAAAGCTCAAGAACATAAGTCGTTACCATGTACGATTTTTCGTTCTTCGTGTTCTTCGTGTGTTCTTGAGCAAAAGTCATAATTTCTACATAAGTAGGTTTATGATTTGGTAATTTAGTGTTATGGGATGATGAAACATGATGGCCTTGCTAAATAATGCTTGTGGCATCAAGTTTTAGTAGTCGAAACGAATAACGATGAAACTTTGTTCTTCGTGTTCTTCGATTCGTTCTTCGTGTTCTTGAGAAAAAGTCATGAAATCTTATATAAGTAGGTTTATGATTTTGTTATATTTATGTTATGAAGTGATACGATGTGTTAGAACGTGTTATCTTAGCAAATTAATGCTTGAGGTATCATGTTTTACCAATCGGATAAAAGAAAATTAAGTTTAATATACTAGCAGAATATTTTTGGTAATTTCTGAAAATTTAATTTCTGAATCTGCCTTAGACACCTAAATGAAAGTTGTAGATCATGAAATTATAAGCAATTTAGACTCAAGAATCACTCAAAAATGTTTTCGTATGACAAAGTTATGGCTGTCACTGTAAAAGAGGTCAGAAATATGAATCAGTTTTAGATCAGTCCCATTACTGGGAAATATGTGTAAATCAGTAAGGAATCTCAAACTTTGGTCTGAATGAAAGTTGTAGAGACGGAAGTTACGAACGCGTGAAATTTTGAACGACTCAAAAATATTTTAAAACGAAGAAGTTGTGGCCGTTTGATCGAACTGGGGTCTAGCAGCCATACATGCTGCCTATTTTTTAAAAGTGGCTTAAAAATGAGTTTTTGAGTTAGCCAATTTTTTCAATTAATTCCACCAATGAAAATAGTCTAGTTAAGTTATTCTAAGACTTATTCAAAAGGAAAATTTGATGAACTAACGTTCAGGTACACGTAACCCTTTATATAGGCGCTTTAAACGATTACCGGGGAAACCTAATTGTGCAAAAAGGCAAGTCTTCTAACTCTTGCTATGTGCTACTTGTGTAGTATTGTTAAAATGTTACATGAGATGTGTAATGTCATGTTATTATGCAATAGATGATATGTGAAGTCTTTAACTGATGTTTACAAGCCTTCTAACTGTTATGTTTTATGTTTACGATTTACGAACATGATTTATACACTTTGTGTGTCAATGTGATATAAATTGTTGGAACGTGAGTTATATGTGATATTAAATGGAGAATTATGTTCAGTCAATGCATGTTAAAAGTTTATATGAAAGCATAAACTGCGTATGTGCTGTATGTTAGACTTGCTGAGCCGTCGTGCTCATTCTTGCGAATGAAACCTTATTTGCAGATTAAAGATGAACGTTAAGAAGATCATGAACTTAAAGATGCAGCATAGATTAGGTTTTCATGTAAATTGATTGTATTTGTATATGTCATAATGACTGTTGTAATACGAACAAACAAACATGTAACCGAATATTGAATGAATGATATAAATAATTATCATCAGAATGTTGTTATGTCTTTATTTTGATATAACCTAGAATTGTTAAAATTTAACATAGTATTGATAATGATCTATTTATCTGGATGAGGATCGGTAAATAA
Organism: Hedera helix; assembly: GCA_947179155.2. Lineage (NCBI taxonomy): Eukaryota > Viridiplantae > Streptophyta > Magnoliopsida > Apiales > Araliaceae > Hedera > Hedera helix. The sequence goes on along the minus strand of OX359279.1, from coordinate 13,237,869 downwards.
CTTGTGAGTGTTGTACATCTGAGACAGAACTAAGCGATGTTGACTGGTCAAATCCATCGTTAAGGTTCCTCGGACCCAGGTATAACTCGTTATTACTATTCTGAATACCATATAAGTAGGATTATTGATATGAAGAGTTATCTTTGTATATTGATACTTGTAGTACGAATGAGACCGTTACAAGTGGACGTATATAGAATATTTAAATCCTAAGGTTAAAATTAAACCGTTAAATATGGTTTTATCCATTTATACGGATGAAATACAAGTTGATACTTGTATACTTATGAGACTGAGATCAAGTTAAGATCCAGGGACAATGTTAAGAGAAATTGTTAATGTATAGTCTAAAATAAGACTATTTCAACCAATATGATTATGGGATCATTGGTTAAGTCGATAGATGTATGAAATTAACGCACAAGGTCCGCCGCATCGAAAGCGCGGGGATTTTTGGGGGCGTTACAGTTGGTATCAGAGCAGTGGATTATAGTTTCGAGGTAACAAGTACCTTGGAGTATAATCTGATGGATTAAGAAGAAATGGACTTGTGAAGGGTCTGTAAATAATTAAAAGATATGCAAAAATCTTAATACATAAAAATTATTATGTGAAAGAAATATAATGAATAAAGATAAACTCTTTACGAGAATATCTGAAGTTAAATAGACTCATAAAGAGTTCTCAAAGCAAGCAATAAGATAAAATAATCTTATTGGTTTTTGTGTGAAACTGTTTCATAAAAAATGAAATGGTGTGTTTGGTATGTTGTGTAATTATACCTAAGAAAAGAGATGAGTAAACTCATAAGGAATGTAAATGATGAAGGAATGAATTAAGAAAAGAAAGTGACTAAGATAGTTATAGAACGATTAGGGATTTCAATTGAAAACTCATATTAGTAAAACTGAGTAGAACGACTCTCTTGTATGGGAAAGAGTTTAATATGCTTCAGAGAACCGATCTAACTACATTGTTGGTATGAATGATTCATGGTCAGTGTTCTCAAAGTGGGTTACACACTGAATGAAATCATTTGAGGATAGTGTTGATGAGACGGGGAACTGATTCATTAGTTCTTGGGTGGAAGAATAACTCAGTTTGCTATATTGATAAGTAAATTAAAATCTTGTGTCAACTCTTCTTTGTATATATTTTGAGAAGGTGATTCTTTTCTCATATGTATATTGACTAGTTAGTAGTTGTTACGTCATAACTATAGTTTTAAAAATATTTGTATGTTAGTTACTGAGCGAACGAACCCTTGTTATAGACTTGGGCTATGATATGTTAGTCGAACCGACTTGTGAGATGCGGCTACGATTTGTCTATTCAGTGCGATATTGATCAGTACCAATGTGCGCTGAGACATTTCAATTCCGTGTTGATGAGAAGGGGAACTAATATATTTGTTTGTTCTTGGTTTAATACAACCAATCAGTTTACTATATTACTATATATTTGCAAAACTTGTGTTATGGTTAGAGAATAATGGAAAAGATAGAGGATTGAGGGTATTTCAAAAATCTTCTAGCAATGCTAGATCTTCATGATTATATTCGCACTTGTGTGCCTTTGAAAAGAGTGGTTCACTAGTTGAACTGGAAAATTTTGTTAGTTCTTCACTAGCTATGTTATTCATATGTCTATGCTAATTGTTTTGGCTAGACGGATTTAATGTGAAGAATAAAAATGATTTATTCATCAACACCCCATTTAGCCTGGCGTGAAGATGATACATGATGAGTCATCAACGCACTTTGCAAGGTGCGGTATACAGTCATAAAATTGCTTTTCAAAAAGTTTGAATGGTTTAAATATAAGTCAATGCCAATTATTTCGGCTAGACACCTTTGGTTATGAAAAAAAGAACGGACGTAGGAATTCGATAGACGCAATAAACCGCGTCTTATATGGTACGACAGGCTGATCACCTAAAGTACAACGTATGTGTGTTCTCGATCTTAATTGATTGTTACACAATGTATGGTGTTCTCAATCTTAATTGATTGCTACACAAAGTATGAAGTGTTCTCAATCTTAATTGATTGCTACACAAGATATGGTTTTCCAGTCCGTATGATGATTTAAAAATTATGGGTTATATAGTATTCATAGTTTTTGAATAAGGTAAAGGTCTTGATTGACCGCTGTATAAGTGAGAAGAATCCAAGATAAAGGAAGAATGAGACTGAATGTCTAGTATGAAAAGAGGTTTAAAACCTAGAGTTATGAAAGGAAATGTGTAGAGATAAGTGAACTTGTTAGACCTAATCAAAGTATTGGAGGTTTAATGTGAGTAAAAGATGAATTTAGAAAATTCATATTGAAGAGTAAATTGGAGATGATTATATTATAATTTCGAGGATGAAATTCTGATAAGAAGGAGAGACTGTAATATCCTGAATATTTATAGCACTTATAAATATGATATTAAATGACTAAAGTGAATTGTAAAGTTAATTTCGAGGACGAAATTCCTGTAAGTTGGGTTGAATGTAATATCCCAAATATTTCAAAAGTGATCTAACAAGATCTAAGCAATGTTGTCAATTCAAAACCTAAGAAGGATTGCTCAAGCATACCTTGAGCTATCTGAAAGAATATATACGACTCGAAACTACGATCGTATAAAACTAAGAGGTTAAATTCTTTAACCTAAACTATGTGTTATTTGATTAGTAAAGCTTGAATTGAGCTTTTAAATGTGTTGTATAAAATATCTATGTTTAGGATTTTGTGTTTTGGTTCAAGTAGTTAACCTTAACACTTATTAAAAATCAGAAGTCAATTTAGGACAAAAACCTAAATTGGGAAAAAAGTTAAAACCTAAACCCTAAACCCTAGGGTCTAAACCCTAGAAAATAACCTAGGCCCTTGAGCAAAATGTGAAGGTTAAATTGACATTCTGTTTCAAGATTCAACCTTCCCATGATTTGAAAACACGTAACAGTCAATAAAAGTTTTTCTCGAAAAACGTGCACAAGCACTATTCACGAGGTGACGTTTTTCATTCGTTTGACTGTTTCTTTCATCTGTAGGACTTCTTGTATTTCACGATATAGTGTTAATATGAGGTTTAGATGTCAGGGAATCAATAAAATTTTCTGGAGAAAAAGACAAAAATGTCACGATTTACGAGAAAATATTTGTCGTCTTTTTGACTGTTCTTTTCGATATTTTGATATATCGTATTACACGAAATAGCATTTATATGAAGTATAGATATTAATTAGCCAATAAAAGTTTTACTCAAAAAGCGTGTAAAACACTATTCATTTGGAAATTTTTCTTCTGAATTTTGAAAATTCACATTCCTGAATAGCATTTTTATTGACAGTAGATGCATTTTGACCAATAAAATTTTTACCCAAAATAATTTATGGAGATTACTATTCATGTATACGGGATGAATACGTAGCGAATACGGAAGGAATACGAGAATAATAACAGTATATTGTAATGTATAATACGAGGATTATACGAAAGATTATACGAGATTAATACGAGAATAATACGAGGTATCATACCAGTAGAATACGAATATTATACGATGTATTATACGGAAGAAATACGTATAAATACTATTTAATTAATTAGTTGAAATCAAACTAGGTTATGTGTAACTAAGTTAGTGTAACTAAACTAGGGAGAACTAGCACGATTACACTAACTGAAAAAGAACTAGCACAATTTGTTTTGAACTAAATCCAAGTGAAAATGAATGGACCAATAAGAAGAATGGTGATGTAAGCGATGATGCAAGCGCTAGGGAGAAAAGACTAAAAGGCCCTTGGTCTTTTAAACTAATGACCAAACTACCCCAACCCTTGGTTTTCCTATAAATAGAAGGCTTAAGTTCATTAGTTCTTTACCATTTTTGAAAGCTAAAGAGCAAATATAGAGAGAGTTCTTGTGAGACAAGAATCGATTGCAAAGAAATAGTTAAAGCTTGCAATAATAAAAGGTACGATTCTTAATCGTTATTATGCTTAAAGTTTTATTTTATCGATGAGGCTCAAGAACATAAGTCGTAGCCATGTACGATTTTTCGTTCTCCGTGTTCCTTATGACTTGAGCAAGTCGTTGTTATGTCAAATTTCATTTCATAGTTTAAAGTTCAAGAACATACGTCGTATCCATGTACGGTTTATCCGTTCTCCGTGTTCTTCGTATGTTCTGGATTATTATTATAAATTGTTATAATTAAGTAAACAAGTCATTATAATGACCAAATTTTGTCAATTATAAAGTGTTATAATCACATATGTAAGCAGTTATAATGCTCAAATTATTTCAAGTATGAAATCCAAAAGCTCAAGAACATAAGTCGTTACCATGTACGATTTTTCGTTCTTTGTGTTCTTCGTGTGTTCTTGAGCAAAAGTCATAATTTCTACATAAGTAGGTTTATGATTTGGTAATTTAGTGTTATGGGATGATGAAACATGATGGCCTTGCTAAATAATGCTTGTGGCATCAAGTTTTAGTAGTCGAAACGAATAACGATGAAACTTTGTTCTTCATGTTCTTCGATTCGTTCTTCGTGTTCTTGAGAAAAAGTCATGAAATCTTATATAAGTAGGTTTATGATTTTGTTATATTTATGTTATGAAGTGATACGATGTGTTAGAACGTGTTATCTTAGTAAATTAATGCTTGAGGTATCATGTTTTACCAATCGGATAAAAGAAAATTAAGTTTAATATACTAGCAGAATATTTTTGGTAATTTCTGAAAATTTAATTTCTGAATCTGCCTTAGACACCTAAATGAAAGTTGTAGATCATGAAATTATAAGCAATTTAGACTCAAGAATCACTCAAAAATGTTTTCGTATGACAAAGTTATGGCTGTCACTGTAAAAGAGGTCAGAAATATGAATCAGTTTTAGATCAGTCCCATTACTGGGAAATATGTGTAAATCAGTAAGGAATCTCAAACTTTGGTCTGAATGAAAGTTGTAGAGACGGAAGTTACGAACGCGTGAAATTTTGAACGACTCAAAAATATTTTAAAACGAAGAAGTTGTGGCCGTTTGATCGAACTGGGGTCTAGCAGCCATACATGCTGCCTATTTTTTAAAAGTGGCTTAAAAATGAGTTTTTGAGTTAGCCAATTTTTTCAATTAATTCCACCAATGAAAATAGTCTAGTTAAGTTATTCTAAGACTTATTCAAAAGGAAAATTTGATGAACTAACGTTCAGGTACACGTAACCCTTTATATAGGCGCTTTAAACGATTACCGGGGAAACCTAATTGTGCAAAAAGGCAAGTCTTCTAACTCTTGCTATGTGCTACTTGTGTAGTATTGTTAAAATGTTACATGAGATGTGTAATGTCATGTTATTATGCAATAGATGATATGTGAAGTCTTTAACTGATGTTTACAAGCCTTCTAACTGTTATGTTTTATGTTTACGATTTACGAACATGATTTATACACTTTGTGTGTCAATGTGATATAAATTGTTGGAACGTGAGTTATATGTGATATTAAATGGAGAATTATGTTCAGTCAATGCATGTTAAAAGTTTATATGAAAGCATAAACTGCGTATGTGCTGTATGTTAGACTTGCTGAGCCGTCGTGCTCATTCTTGCGAATGAAACCTTATTTGCAGATTAAAGATGAACGTTAAGAAGATCATGAACTTAAAGATGCAGCATAGATTAGGTTTTCATGTAAATTGATTGTATTTGTATATGTCATAATGACTGTTGTAATACGAACAAACAAACATGTAACCGAATATTGAATGAATGATATAAATAATTATCATCAGAATGTTGTTATGTCTTTATTTTGATATAACCTAGAATTGTTAAAATTTAACATAGTATTGATAATGATCTATTTATCTGGATGAGGATCGGTAAATAACTTGTGAGTGCTGTACATCTGAGACAGAACTAAGCGATGTTGACTGGTCAAATCCATCGTTAAGGTTCCTCGGACCCAGGTATAACTCGTTATTACTATTCTGAATACCATATAAGTAGGATTATTGATATGAAGAGTTATCTTTGTATATTGATACTTGTAGTACGAATGAGACCGTTACAAGTGGACGTATATAGAATATTTAAATCCTAAGGTTAAAATTAAACCGTTAAATATGGTTTTATCCATTTATACGGATGAAATACAAGTTGATACTTGTATACTTATGAGACTGAGATCAAGTTAAGATCCAGGGACAATGTTAAAAGAAATTGTTAATGTATAGTCTAAAATAAGACTATTTCAACCAATATGATTATGGGATCATTGGTTAAGTCGATAGATGTATGAAATTAACGCACAAGGTCCGCCGCATCGAAAGCGCGGGGATTTTTGGGGGCGTTACAATGATAGCCCATTGGGGCACTAGTCCAACCTTTTGACCATAGGTTTCCAACTCCAATCTCGGCTCCCTTCGCCTTTTGAACTAGAAATGTGAAAAATATTACAACTACTTCCACCTTTTAAAATAAGACGCATTTTTAAAATGACGATTTTTAAAAATAAATTTATATTATTGATTAGTGAGATTATATTTATACTTTCAAAATATGTATATTTAGTGACACTCTTATACTTATTTTGAAAATATTTTAAATTTTTAATAACACTTGTTGTGCTGACATTATGAATGACTTAATTTTATTTTATTTTTGAAAATTGATTCTTAACATTTGTTAAAAATATACTAATAGAGGGATGGTACTATAATTATTAATTATTGCTCAATTTACCTAGGATATAAGTACTAATATGTTATGAATTTTATTTCATTTGTTAAACTAACTTAGAAATGTATTTTTAATTTTAGACATACTAAAAAGAAAAAATATATATCTAATTTTAAAACAACGAAGTAAATTTGTATTAATGTTATAATGATGAGTTCTAAAATACTCCATTTGTTTATTTGATCATTGTTAATTTTTTAAGGTCAATTTAAGATATTTTAAAATTCAAAATTAAAACGCCTCATTAAAAATTATAAAATAATAAAACTTAAAATGAATAATACTTTTTAGATAATTAACAATATTCATCATTATATTGATTACAATTATAAAAAAAAATATGACAATTTTGAGTTTAAAAATATCTTAAATTGATTTTAAGAAGTCAACAATGATCAAATAATATGAAATAACTCGTTAAAAATTATAAAACAATAAAACTTATAATAAATAATAATTTTAGATAACATATAATATTCATTATTATATTAATTAAAATTAAAAAAATCTATATCAGTTTAATAATATTTTCAATTAACTTTTAAAAATCAACAATGATCAAGTAATATTGAACAAAGGGAGTATAAAACTATTAGTTCCTTTTTATAATCAGCTCGAGACATTTTCAAACTTAAAATTATCATAAATTTATTTAATCTTAATTAATGCAATTATTAATTTTCGGCACAGTTGTAATGAATACTAGTATATTCTTTATATGAGACATGAGTGCATTTTAGTCGTGAGCGATACATGTTTTAAGTATTTAAATTTGTTACCTAAAACTAGGCATCTAAAGTCAATAAAAAAATAAAATAAAAATTATGTTACACAGACTGTTCTTTCCTAATTAAGAAGAATAAAAGTGAGCCGCTAAAACTGGATTTGCCATTCTACAACTATAAAAACTAAAAACACTGAACTAAAATTGATGCAGACAATCTCCTTTATCATTTATAAAATCTAAAAAGGTAGGACAAGCCTGAATGTTACTACAGAGATTTACATAAGAAAACTGTGACCAACTAGGGCTTCCAACTTCATGCTTGAAGTCTGATTCATACCATTGCAGGAGCTCAGCAGCGCGTGAAATGTGATGATTTACAGAGATAAATATATGCAGGGAGCAGACCATTAAGAATTGCAGCCTGTCGGGTAAATTAATTCTATGGATTTGAAAAGAACAAAAACATGCCGATATGGCCGTAAAGCTGTCTTACAAGGGATTATCGCAAAGAGGGTCCAAGGAGGAGCGACTTAAGTCAACAAGTTTCTTAGATGTCCGAATGTTCTTGAGCGTCATCATAAGTTTCTGTCTTTCTCCTTCTACCTCGGCAAACTGAAGGCTTAGGTCAGAGTAACGGTCATGCATCTCTTTCAGTTCAGTCTCAACGCCTGCATACTTTCCCTTGAGTTCCAGCATGTCTTTGATCAGTTCATTAATGTCTCTGAAGCTTCTAAACACGGATTCCTCATCACTGTGTTGTTTGAGGAATGAACTAAAACCACGCCGAAAAGAAATATGTTAATTTCTGGAAAACAGTAAAGGCACTGCAAGTGTTAAGTAATCAAAAAATTTCATAGTCATTTGATTCATTTTTCAGGTGCTTGAGATTGACAATGAGCAGATGAGCACCATTGTTATAAACTTATGATAGTGAGATGAGTGGGTCCAAATTTAGTTGGTCCAAACTTACTGTATATTTAATTATTCTCTCCATACCAAAATAAGAGACATTTTCCATGTACGTTCCATAACTAGAGATGCATTTCTAATTTTAGACTACCAAGTGACATGAAGTTTAAGTGACATGAAGAATTTTTGGTGATGTGAAGTTCCTAAAATGCTGTTACTCGTATATTATAGGTAGATTGAATATTATCATGCCACCACTACTAATGTTGGGGATATTATTAAAAAAAATCTCCTGAAAAGTCGTAATTTTAAAAATATATCGCTAATTTTGGAGTGAATACAGCATTTTCTTATGTTTGTCGGAGAGATTCAATACAACTAACACAAATGCCCAGGACCATTAAGGCCTCCGATTGTCACTCTATTCAACCATAGAGGAGAAAACAAACAAATGCAATAGAAGGATGGGATTGATATTGGACAGAGAAGTGTGAAGAATGGAAATATAAATGATGGAAAGAAAACGAGTAAATTGCAAACGGGGAGTATAAGGGATATTTGGATATTGTGCCCCTTTTTTTTGTCAAATACAAAACAAACCCTTTATTATCTGAAAATTTGGATTGAGAATCCTACCGTGCCATGTGGCGCTGACTAGTTGGCACACTGACACATCAATTTAACACCTTTGTGGTAACAAACAAGCTTATTTTTTTTAGCCCAAAGGTGTTCATAATCGAACTTTTGAGATAGTAAAGGGTTCTTTTTGCATTGACCAAAAAAATGGTCACATTATCCCAATACCCATATAGTACAAGGGTCACTTTTGCATTTTATTCGAAAGAAAATACATTAATGAGAAATAGGAGCTTTATAGCTCATTTGGTAGGAAGTAGAAAAGGAAGGGTTGAGGGGTGAAAGTAAAGTTAATCATAGTTGTCACATCGTGTATCAAAAATCTCCATATCATGTTTCATGCATCGTATCGTAAGATGTGAAAACAAAAAAAAAATGTAGTAATATATATTTAAACATACAAAACACAAGCTTGACTATATATAATAGTAGTCAAGTAAATCGTATCATAGACTAAAAATAAATTTTAAAGTTAAACAGTAGCCAAAATACTCTAAATTGATTTATTATATATTATTTCTGTAATCTTTATAGAGTAACAAGAGAAAACGAAAATTCAAATTCACCTTTAATCTATAAAATAAGAGAGAATAATTCAAATTAACAAGTGAAGATTTATATATTTGCTTACAAAAAGTGACATGGAAAAAATATAACGACATTTTCAATAAGATATAATACTCTTAAAAGTGAATGAAGCGATATAGAATATGCTTGTGCTAAAAAATCTCTTCAATTGAAATATTAAAAAGCTTAAAAATTTTATTTAATAAAAACTTTTTCAAGTTGGTTACTTTTAAAAAGTATCGTGGATTGCATCTATCGTAAGAATCGTATCGAATCGTAATTGAATCGTAAGATATGATATCATTTTAGATTCACCCTACGATACATATCGAATTGTCACTGTATCGTATCGTAAGATACGTATTGCGAATCGTAAGATTCTGACAACTATGAAGTTAATTCAAATATTCCCTTTGTTTGGCAAAAACTATAGAATGAAAATGAAGGGGAAATAAAAATAGACTAGTCTCCACCATCTCCTGCCAACAAAACTCTCCTTCTCAAAAGTAGGAGAAAAAGGGGAAAAGGGAATGACAGAGCTTCGCGGGCTATGACTGAAAGATATAAAATTATCCTTATCATATGTATAAAGGGTATTGTGTACAAAATTATAGTAAAATTACTTCTTGTGAATCATTTCTATAATTAAAATAGCTTAATTTGAGGAAAATGATCAGCATAGCTAAATGTAAGGCAGGTAATCATCATAGCTTAATTTAAGGGAAGCCTAGATATATGCTCAGTGATTTTCTTCCATACATTCTCTTCTATATAGTTCCTTTATTGTGTATATAAACTCTCATCTGGTGTAATATTTTACACAAGTCATAACATACAAATTATTCCTACATTACTTGTCCCCCTTGTCACTTGACCAAACAGTGAAACTCTTCCTCTCCATGTTCCCTTCCTTCCACTTGAACAAAACAACATAAACTAAATGGAGCTCCCTACCACTAAGGGTTACCCTTCCCATGTAAAGTTCTCTCCTCCTCCCCCTTCACATTCTCATCTACTGAATGGAGCATATATTTTGTACAATTGTTTAATGAAGTTAAATTTATTATTTTCCTATTTTTATTTATATATAAAAAATAAAAAAATAAAAAATAACCAACTGCAATGTGTTCAGAGGAAGCAGTACCTTTCAACATCCAAACAGTTGGTCAAGATCGTGATGGAGGTCAAATCAAATCCTTTGTTCATTCAAAGGATTGTAATTTTGTTGCACATCTAATTTAATGAATGGTTTATGAAACCAAAATGTGCCTCTTGTCTGAAAAAGGAGCCTCATACTTCAAGGTAATAGTAGGATGCTAGAAAGATGATTTGATTTAACAGCGTTAAGCCCTAAGCTTTAAAAACTTAGTAATATATGCAATTCTCATGAGAAGTTCTGCAGTTCAGGCTATTTATACCCTAAAATTAAGTTTTTGACAAGCAAGCATGTATAGCATCAAGACAAAATTGTGAAAGAAATATACTTGGATAAAGATTCGAGTTGGAGGGTCAATTGATGTTGCAAATGAGACCTACCTCTGGATATGGAAGCTTGATTTCTTTTTTGCTCTTAATGCTTCAGCAAGCTCAATTTCCAGAGCAAGTACCCTTTCTAAAGCATTACCACTTGTAAAATCATTAAACAAAGGAAATATGCTTCCCAACTCTTGATTTGCCTTGCAAAAAGAAAAGGAAATTATAAGAAACAGAAAAGAGTCTAGAAGTAGGCTCTTAGACATATACCGCTGAAGAATTTAGCACAATTCACCTCGTGTAAATGCATGAGTTCTCTTTGTACATCTTGAACATATGGGTCATATTTAGCCTGTGGAAAAGAGGAGCTCTCATTTTTCATCCTCTCCAACTGCAAGAAAGAAACAAGTTAGATATATTGGGTTGCCATTAGACATCATGCAGTGTTAGGAGCAGAAGTTTGTAATTCATTTAAACACGTGCATTTGAACAATATATGCCAGCATACATGATCTTTAGAAACTTAATAATTGTCTTCATAGGACAAGATAAATACCTCTTCATGAAGATGCTCAATACTAGACCTTAAACTTTGGGCTTGAAAATTATGAAGAGCTATATCCTTTGAATTACCTAGTGCCATATTGGCTTGATTTAGAAGAGCATGCTCTGAAATTCCATGTACACCTATAGATTCAAGAACCTGCAATATGAACCTTCTCAAAACAAAAATATTCAGAGTGCAAAAAGACGGATGTACAGAAGTGAAGGGCAAAAAGACACTAATATAATTGCTCCATTAGTAGAACTTGACAATTAACACGATTTGGACTGACCAAGAAAATGACTACACTCGAGTGATAATGATATTGATACTTAATATTTTCTGTATGTGTTGGACAAGCTGCAAAAAAACACACACACACAAAAGAAAAACAAAATTTTCAACCTATACTTAAAATAAGCAAACTGAGCATGGCACTACCTGATGAAAATTTCTGATGAAAAAGCTTTATATATTCTGACGGCCTCTATTTTTACTTTCTAGATGCTATAAAATACGATATATTATGAGAGTTCTATCAACAATTAATTGACAATGAAATTGAACTAAAATTTACCCAGACTCAACATTAAGGCAGAGAAAGGATACAAAATAAAAGGAGACTACTAAATTTGCGTAAAATCTTGCAAGAGATTTAACTCCCCATTGCAACTGAACCCAAGAAAATTGGAGTAAACAAGTCAGCCTTCACAATCATAATGGTGCCCCTCTACCACTGTACTTAGAATAAGAAAAAGAATGGACTGAACTTCATGGAAGCTACATCAAGAAAAAAAAATATAAGAAGAGAGAAGCAGAATTAAAACATCACTCAAGAACTGAAGAACCTAATTAAGTAAGCTTATAGCCAAACATGAAATAAATACACATTAACTTCGCTCAGAAGTTCATATTTCCTCATAATGTGGATTCAGATAAAAGTTTTTATTCATGTTTCACGACTTTTTTATCTACTAAGATACTGACAATATTATCTACGCTGATAGAAATAAGGAAGATGCTCAACTTGCAGTAATTGGGTCAGTTTTGTTTTCACCTTAAATGGGTTACACAAACAGAGTGCCGCTAGTAGCGATCCCCAAAATAACACTGAAGAAAATCCTTACTAAAAAGGACCATATTAAATATAATTGTCATGAACTCTCTAAAACAAATAATATAAGTATAGCATATGTGTGTGTACGTATGTATAACAGTATAAGATTGCATAATCTTTTCAACGAAAATCTTTTTTTTACTTGGATTAAATATAGGTGAACTGAAACGAAGAAAAAACATAATCAACGGCAAACAATGTTGTTACTTGAGAAAAATGAAAAACTTTTTTATTTCTTTTCCTGGTGAGTTAAAACTTTTTGTTGGCAGTGATTTTTCTTTTCTAGGGGAGTGGGGAGGCAGCGGTTGTAGGAAACTGATCCAGATGCGTTGGCTGCTTTAACTGTATGCTGAATTTGTCACACAATTTATGGATCAATTACATTCTATGGCACTCTACAATTAATTTGATATATAGTTTGCCCACATGCTGAAATAGATGAGTACAAGCCTAACATAGACCTGCAACTCCCTATCGGAAGTTGAAGGTATGTAGAACTGCAACTTAAAGAAACTAAGTTAATGACAGTTGGAAAAGTATAAAGGAAAAATTTCTCAATAGTTCACAACAATTGTAGTTGTGAATGAAATAAAAGGATAACCACCTAATCACAAGCACTCTACAGCAGGGCGAAAACCGGAAATTTATTTTGCCCGAGGTGGGGTATAACTAGAGCGATTATAGGACTAAATAATTTTGGGAAATTTGTTTCATATTACTATGGAATTTTTATCGTATTCAAAAGAAGGGAAGAAAAAAACTTCACATTTTTTATATAGCATTTTAAGCACATAGAAATCTTAGTAAGCTGAAGTGCTGAACATTGTGATTAGGATTGTCACATATGTACAACTTAGGAGGATTTTGATAGACTCATTAGTGCTACTGTGGTATGACATTAGACTTGAATACTCATTCAATTTGGTTCAAAGTTAGTTGTATGACTATATGAGGGACGTGTGAGCATGAACTAGCAGTCCAAGTTATAGGCATACCAATCAGCACTCCACGAGAAATTTTCTTAGAAGTGTTGATGGAAACATGAATTTCAGGAAAACATAATTCTCTTGAACAGAATAATTTCATCACGGTAGACCAATTTTTAGTTTTAAGCTGGTCTTATGAGGATAGAACAAACTGAATAATTTACATCAGTGCCAGTGACCAGGCTCTATGGTAGTCTTTAAATAATCTCTCTTGGACAACCTGTAAACTAAAGAATTAATGGACGATGGACAGAAATGTTTGCTAAGTTCCCTCAGATGTCATGTCACTGACATATACTCCTCAACATAGGTTGTGTTCCACCAAACATATTCATTTTTAACAGAGGCACATCATAAGTGTCTTAAAGGTATGATTAGCATTTCCTAGTATTGAAGATAATAAGAATTTGTTATTTGCAAATCATTATGCTCTATACTAAATGAATTTCCCTGCATGGTCAAATTATAATATCATCAAAAAATACTTAGAATTTTTAGGAATAAGGACAATTTAAAGAAGTGAGTACCTGGACGGATTGCTTAATGGGAAAGGTTGAATTTTCAGCTTCGGCAATTGGAATTGAGCATGTATATATGTTTTCATTACTGTCCACCAGGCTATTGTGGTCCAAGTACTCGGGGGAAAGGTTTGCAGTTGAAACACTTCCTGAAACGTCCATGGTGGTTGTTTCAAGGTTTGAAATTGCTGACATTTGATTTATATGGTTGGCATTTCCATTATTAAAGTCATCAGATGTCTGCCCGACTTTCTCGCCAGTTACTTCCTTCTGTATATCCATGGGTTTTATAGAATCCTTCAGCTGTCCTCTTCTTAAGGTAAGTTCAACTGTAATCTTAGACTTCTCCTCCTGGCATTTACGCAAGGAGACTTCAAGCTTTTCTTGTTCTTCCTTGCAGCATTCAAGGCTTAATAGCGTGCAGTCTAATTCAGTCTTTATCCTATCATAAGCATTGATTTTTTCATGCTTGTCAGAGAGTACTGACTGTAAGTCAGCCTCCAATTCCAAGACCTTAATTGACAGCTCTTCATTTCTCCTCAAGTAGGAAGCTTCAGATTTCTTCCTATTTTCAATTTCATCGACAATGTCTTGTAATTTCCATAGCATCTCCTCTCCATGCTTGTTGGAAATTGAGAGCTGTTGCCTTAGCTCTTGCAGCCTTGTTTCATACTGTTCTTTGATAAAGGCAATTCGCAGAGAATCTTGCATAGCAACTGATGGTCCTTCAGGTTCTCTTTTTTCACAAGCCAAGAGACATTCAGCTTCAGCCTTGTCTTTGAGCTCCTTGAAATGGATAGACAAGTTTTTGAATTCTTCTGTTCTCAGAACCTGTTCAGACAGCTTGTGTGCAAGTTCATTAAACTGATTCCGCAGCTTCATGCATTCATCATTAGATTCTTCCATCAAGTTTATGCTACCATGCTGTTCATCTAATTTCGCTTTGAGCACAATCACTACAATTTCCAGCTCTGCATTGGAGAAAATCAGGTCATCAATCTCCTCCTCGGCATTTTTTAGCATGTGTTCAAGTTGTTCACATAGATTATTATCCTGACAAAGTCTATCCTCCAATGTCACCGACCTCTGTTTGTATTCCTCAAGTTTAGCCATTGTAACATTGTGCGTCTTTGAGAGGACCCTGTTTTGAGTAACAGAGGCTTCTAACTCAGATCTTAGGGATTGAACAGTTGTCACCAATTCTGCATTTTCATCTCTCTGATGTGCTTCTCTTGCAAGACTGTGATTTAACATTGTCTCTAAATCAAGATGCTTTTTTTGAAGCTCTATATGATGCCCATCTGAGGACTTAAGCTGCAGCAGGAGCTCATCAATCACAGTATTATACTGTGTTTTGACAAAAGTAAGTTCAACCTCTGCAGCTAATAAATGCTCATGCATTTCTGATAACCGATTTTTCAGATCTGTAAGACAAGAAGACTCTTTACTTGGCTTTTCTTGACACTCCTCATGCTGCAGTGCAAGATGCAAAACTCTAGATTTTTCAATATCAAGGTCTGATGCCAATAGCCCGAAATGCACTAGTTCAGCATTCTGCTGGTCTAGGTGGAGTAACTTGTCCTGCTCCTCCTTGAGTTGGGAAGTAATTTTTGCAACTGCAGTCTCTAGTTTGTCTCTGAAGCCTTTTTCAACATGTAACTCGTTTTGCAGACATCTCAAACTTTGTTTCAAAGTATCAAGATCAGATGCAAGCTTGACAGACTCCTCAGTTTTTCCCTCTAATGACATTGTAAGATCATGTTTCTCGTGTATTAATTCAGCAATGGTCATCTTGCTCCTTCCAAGTTCTGTAACAGTAACCTCTAGTTTGTCGTGGAAGCCTTTTTCAACATGCAACTCGTATTGCAGACATCTCAAACTTTCATACAAACTACCAAGTTCAGATGCAAGCTTGACAGATTCCTCAGCTTTAGCCTCTAACAACATGATAAGACCTTGCTTGTCCTGTATTAACTCAGCAATGGTTATCTTGCTCCTTTCAAGTTCTGTAACTGTACTATCTAGTTTGTCCCGGAAGCCTTTTTCAACATGCAGCTCGTCTTGAAGACATCTCAAACTTTCTCTCAGACTATCAAGATCAGATGCAAGCTTGACAGATTCCTCAGTTCTTCCCTCTAGCAACGTTGTAATTTCTTGCTTCTCCTGTATTAACCCAGCAATTATAATCTTACTCCTTTCAAGATCTGTGATTGTATCTTCTAGTTTGTCTCTGAAGCCTTTTTCAACATGCAGATCGTCCTGCAGACATTTCAAACTTTCTTTCGAACTGTCAAGATCAGGTGCAAGTTTGAGAGATTCCTCGGTTTTAGCTTCTAACAACAGGGCAAGATCTTGCCTCTCCTGCATTAACTCAGCAATTGTCATCTTACTACTTTCAAGTTCAGCAACTGTACCTTCTAGCTTGTTTCTGAAGCCTTTTTCAATGTGAAAATCGTATTGCAGACATCTCAAACGTTCTTTCAAACTATCAAGATCAGATGCAAGCTTGAGAGTTTCCTCAGTTTTAGCCTCGTACAACATGGTAAGATTTCGCTTCTCCTGTATTAACTCAGCAATTCTCATCTTACTACTTCCAAGTTCTTCGATGGTACCTTCAACTTGGTCTCTGAAGCCTTTCTCGGCATGCAATTCATCTTGCAGACATCCCAAACTGTCTTTCAAACTATCAAGATCAGATGCAAACTTAACAGATTCTTCGGTTTTAGCCTCTAACAATATTGCAAGATCTTTCTTCTCCTTTGTTAACTCAGCAATGATCATCTTACTCATTCCAAGTTCCTCGGCAATAGTGCCCAAGCCCAAGATTTCTTGACCAAGGTCTTTGTTTTTAGAAGCAAATTCTTGCAGCTGAAGTTCAACAAGAGAAAGATCGGCTAGAAGCTCCTCATTCTGCTGTGCATATCTATCTTCAACCTCTGTGCTAGTGCGGAATTTATTAGCTACAGATTCAAGTTTTATCTGAAGCTTTCCCACAAGTGTGTTAGAAACATCTAGTTTAGCCTCCATTTCCTGTATGTCATGCTTGAACTTCTGTTTCATGCCTACAATTTCTGATCTGAAAGTGCTTGAAGACACGCTAGCAATATGTCTTTCCTTCTGCAAATCTTTCTTCTCTTTGACGAGTTGTAGAATCTTTTTACATGCATTATGCTGGTTCTCTTCCAATTGTAAGATGATGGCCTTGAAATCCTTTAACTCTGAATCCTGGAAATGAGAAGTACTCAACAGAGTCTGTCCAATTAACTGCTCGTCATATGATGACAACAACCTTTCCAACTTATCTTGCAGAAAGTTAATAATCTTTTGCAGATTTTCCTTTGTAACAACAGACTCATTAAATTCAGCATCGAGAATTTTCAACTTTTCCTTCAAAGAGGATAGTTCACTTTGAAGATTATAATTTTCAATTGCTTCCAGTTTTAATAAATTTTCAAGCTCTGATTTCTCAGCAAAACAAGTAATGTATTTGCTTTGAAAACTTTCATATTCCTTCATCAGTAGTTCACATTCCATAATCTTCTCCTTGAGGAGACAGTTTTCCATGGAAACACTTTCTAACTTTGCTTCTGAAATTTGATTCTGTAGAAGCATGTCACTGCTCTTGGAAATACTAATTGCCTTGTACTCGTTCAGGGTATGAATATCATTCATAGCAGTCAGCAGCCTTTCCACCAAAACTTCTCTGGACTCGGTTGTAAGCTCTAAATGCTGCATGATTTTGTCAATTTTCTCCTTCATTATCCTAATGTCAGAATTTGCTTCAACCAATGTTTCCTGAAGAGTCTTTGAGAACACGTCCAAGTATAAATTTGTTGAATGCATTTCACATAGTTCTTCTTCAACCTTCTGGTAAAGGTCTTCTTGCAAACGCAGTGACTTTTTCATGTCCACTACAAGGATATCTCCACCAAAGAGTTGTTTCTCTATCCCGGGGCTTTGATTTAAAGACCATGAGAGTTTAGCAACATCAGATTTCTCAAATTTCTGCACTGCATCTGGGTAATCTGGGCAGCATGGTTGCAAATTTTCAGAAAAAGCTTGCTTCATGAGGTTCTGATTTGCTTCAAACATGGACAAAACTTGGATGGAAAGCAGTTCAAGGTCCTTTTGCAACTGATCCACTGCAATAGAGTAGTTTAAGCGGGCTCTTTTAAGTGTCGCTTCTGAAGTTACAACTCTCCTTTCAAGCTCCTTGTTAATGGAATCCATATCACGTCTCTCTTCAGCAAATCTTGTAATCTGTTCATTCATGTCTTGGCAGATTGATTCCATTTCAGCTTTCTTGGTAGAAATAGTGTACAGGCACATCGAGTGCTCATTTCTGAGATTATGCAACTCTCCCAGCATTTGTTTTTGATTTTCCTCAAGCTCCTGAACAAGAGATTCATAGTAGCACTCCATCTGGTCCAATTTTCTTGCAAGACTTTCCCTTTCAACTTTGGCCTCATCCAACTCCCTTAGAAGTTCAAAGGTTTTGCATTCCACTGCATCAGTAACACCTCTAGATTCAGATTCTTGGGATACTAGGCTGGGTAAGCTTACAGAGTGAAGCACACTTTCCGGCTGATACAAATCAACGCCAAATTCAGTTCCTGATACAAACTGTTCACTTTCAAGTAAGCTAATCTCTCTAAAATCATTGACATCAACTTGTTCTGATGGTACCAAATTTAGCAAGGATTCAGTTCCTCTTCCATGTTCGAAATCCTGTAAAATACTAAGCAGCGCCTCCAAATCTGAGTGAAGGAAGCTGAAGTCCCTTTCATCAAAACCTAGGCATGCCTTTCTTTGGAGCTCTCTTACCTTGTCCTTCACAACTGAAAGCCCCTTGAACCATGTGAGCTGTTTGTCTTGCAATAAGTGATCCTGCTTAGAGTGCCCTGATTCCTTACTGGAAAACGGAGAGATTAACTTGTGATTTTTAAGCCGTTCAAGATCATCTTTGAATTTTGAACACTCTGATTTCAGCACTAAAATCTCTTTTGCCAGTTCTTCACCTGAAGCAATCTCAGCCTCGAGCTGGCTTGCGAACTTTTGAGTTTCACCACCCAATTCATCAGCATAACTTTGCAAAGAGCTTACCTCCATCTTAAGCTCAAAAGCAGAAGATTCGATGACTTCCAAGCTTCCTCTAAGTCTATTGTTCTCCTCATAAGCAATTGTCAAGTCATTGTCCACAGAATAGTCCGAACCCCATCCTTGGACCCAATCACTCCTACCTTGTGGCAGAAACTGATGATCAGATGAATCCCCTTTCTCCGTCTGAGGGCTTTGACAATGGGAAAGTGCATTTAAGTCACCAGATACAGTCCTCTTAAGGCTATCAATTTCATGTGTGCTCAAGCTATCATGCTTTTCAGCATATAGACTTTCTGAAGTATTGGATGAGCCATCAAATCCAACAGCTGAGTCTGCATATTCTTCATTTAACCCTTGTTCACGTGAAGGAGGCTCTTTAGATTCTGGTCTGAATCTTACTCTGGAATTGACCTATTTTAATGAAAAGGAAAAAAAAAAAAAGAGAGAATTAAAATATTACACCGACTGTCAAATATGGAGGATAAAAAATAAACTTCAGCCAGCAATAATCTGAACCATAGAACAAAAATTATGACAACATATGTTTAAATCCAACCAATGTATGACCAATATTATGAACAAAAAGAATATAGTCCAATGACAATGGTTGTAAGGCATATCAATATTTGCAGTTTACAAACTAGAGGTCACATCAATTGTTGGATATTTGTTTATTCCCCCATTTTGTTCTCCTCCAGAAGGAACCTAAGCCTCAAAAGTTCTGTTTCGTAGGACGCCACGCCCCTTAACTTTAGAAAATTAAATTTATATATTAACACAGATATTGAGGTGTGGACACATAACATACATTATTCGTGCCTGCCAATATTAATTACCTTTTTTCTTCACAAATACCATTAGAATTGCCAATAAGGGAGCGAACCAAAGCACACGCACCTCGTACAAAGCATAGGGAAAATAAAAAGCATGGTCCAAAGAAGTGGACACGTTGCCAAAATATCAGCGACTTGGTTTGGTTTCTTTAGTCACCACTCCCATAACAAGACACGAATCTAATTTTCAAGCATATCAATGTAAAAACTGTATAAGCAAAAGTTCTCCATAACGGGGAGAAATAACAGTGTAGCCGGGAGAAATAACAGTGTAGCTGGGAGAAATAACGGTGTAACTAAAAAGTAAAGGTGAAATAACAATTTAACAGAGGGACTAATAATAATAATATCAAAAAATGGGACCCTTGTTGTGGGACAATCTCTAGTCAAGCTTCTACATTCAATGTTTTCCAATATCTTGCCAAAACTGAAGATGACATGCATAGCGTCCGTTACAATGCTGTCATGATCCGTAATGGGCCTCTTTACACCCTTTAATGCCTGAAACTATCTAACATGGTCATTACGGTAGAAAAATACATTAATATTTATTCTAGACCCAAAAAAAACTTCTTCTTTTTTTGCAACATTTTTTCTTACTTTTCTGCGTTGAAATTTGACTCTTTTCTCACCTATATTTTCCAACAAAATCCAAAAGTCAATAAAAAATATATATATAAAGCCTAAACGTTCTCTGACTCCTAATAAAATCCAATATTTTTAAATATGTTATTCTACTCCATATATATTTTATATATATAAATCGCCAAATTAAATGTGTATTTAAACAAAGTTTTAAAAATTGAACTAGACTAGTCAGTTCAACCAATTAAATCGATAACTCGTCTATAAAACGGTCTGGTTGACCCCCAAAATTGGGAGATGGTCAAAGATCGTTTAGGACCATTTGACCACTGGTCGAATCAGAGCAAACTTACATTTTTACATGCCAAACCAATCACTTTGAAACGCTCAAAGAGGACATTTCTAGTCTCCTTCACTCTCTTTTTTCCAATTTTCTACATAGTTTTTTGATCAAATTTGATATGAAGTCTTTTAATTTTAGGCAATACAATTATAAAATTGTATATTATGTAAAGAGTACTACTAATTCCAACATTTAGTGTTTTCAAAAGTAAAGTGAATCAAGTCAATTTAGAATTTGAATATATATCACATTAACTTTGTAAAGTCCATTAAAAAATCTATTGATAATTAAACACTCTAACATACTATATTTACAAAAAAAAATCTAATATATTACTTAAATACTCAAATAGAAATTTTATACCGATAAACTTCAATTGATATAAAAAAAAACTTTTCTATCTTTTTAGAATTATTTACAAACACTTAATTAAATTCGTTTTGTACACAATTTTTAATCTTTAAATAAAAAAAATATATAAGTAAAATTTCAATTAACTAGTCACATAGTAATTTGAAACCCTAATATGTAAAAGAAGATTCTAGGGAACACAACCTTGTGTAGCCAAGTTAGCACTTTGTGCATGTCAAGTAAGCGATTACATGGCGTAATCTCATTGAAAATGCGCTTGTTATGATATTACGCTTAAAAACAATTCAAAACTATATCTTTTTAGAAATTTATCCCAATATACCACATTTCGGACAATTTTATTTTTTACTTGTTAAGCGATTTGAAAAAATCTACCCCTACCGTCTTCCGTACTACAAAAAGTGATGTTTTCCATTTCTGATTTTGTTTCACATCCTGTATTGAACCACAATTTAGGTAATGCTGGTCTTGACTTTGTTCATGGAAACATATCCAAACAACATTGTTTCACAAACCTAGTAATTGAAGGACCTTCATGTAATCACCTAGTACTAGTGTACTACATACTGAATACTAGCAGAAAACCAAAAGAACAACAACCACATCATTTTCAGACACCTACATATTGACAGGTTATCAAACCTTATCCATCTGATTAGTGGCAGAAGCTTATAGAAGGATTGTGTAATCACCAAGTACTAAATACTGAATATTAGCAAAAAAACAAAAGAACAACCACATCACATTTAGACATCTACGTATCAACAGGTTATCAAACCTTATCCACCTGATCGGTAGCAGAAACTTCAAAAGATGATACTTTGTTGTTAGCAGATTCATCACGTCTGTTTGAGTCAATTCCCATCTGCAACCCACTCTCTCTGAGTTCCCTCTGCTTTTCAAATTCTCTGCCAACAGATAACCTCAATTCATGTAATGATCAAGAATTTTGGTAATAATTTTTTATTTATTTATTTAAACAAAATTTTATTAATAATATAATATTAATTAAATTTTGTGCAACGAAGTGAATGAATATATATATATATACAATTAATTGAGAATGACAATGGAAGCTATTGAATATAATTAATGTAATAAATTATATTGAGGTAATGTTAAAATATTTAACTAGTTTAAATGATGACCAATTGTGGCTATGAACTTAATTAATTGAGTAACGAACTTGATTAATATGTGGCGAAGTTATATTATTTTATAATGACCCAATTTATTTAATTGACAAAGATTGTGTTTGAGATGGGTGATAATTATTTTCAATTAAGGGCCCAAGCAACTTAATTAGAAGCTAGTATGGGTTATATGTTAGCCCAAGGTGTTGAATTAATATTAGGTCCAACTTGTTTGTTTAATGCTAAGCCAAATGTAATAGATTATATGTCTAGCCCAAATGAGTAAGTGAAACAAGCCCCAAATCAAATTAATTTAATTAGAAGTTAGCGTGGGAATTAATGGAGAAGCCCAATTATTTTATGAATCAAGCCAAGGTCTCAATATTTAGCCATGTTACTATTTATTGTAGTTGAGCCCAACCTTATAGTATCATTAAAAACAATCCAGCAGCCCAAACTCTTGGTTATTTTGAGCGTAAAAGCGATCAGCTAGGTCATTCATTTTGGGACAAACCAAAGGGAAAATTCAGCAACCATGAGTGCACGTGAATGTCATCATTGCTTGAGCTGTTGTGCATGGCATCTTTGGCTGCCCAAGGAGCCTGGTTTGGGCAGCCCAAGGGAGCAAATGGCAGAGGGTTTTTGCTGTCCAAGGTTGCAACTGTGAAGTGATAGAGTAAGCCTACATTAGGGGTGACTCTAGGGGCTATTAGGCTGAAACCATTTACCTAGTAGTAGAGAGGAATACTACTACTAATGCTCAGCATATTCATCTATCAATACCTTGCCTTACTTTCTAATACTAAGTGCAGTAGCAAGAGAGAGTTCCTATAGAGAGAGGGAGAATTTTCGGGTGACAAAGGAAGAGAAGAGGAATAACAGCCTTAGCTTTTCATCTCAGCAATCAAAACAAGAACAATCATCTAGTCAAGCATTAGAAGGTTCAAAAGTTTTCTTTTCCTAAAAGCTTTGAATTTAATATATGTTCATGATATGAGTTGTGTATTTGATTGTTTGTGGGAGTTTGCTGTGTATTTGAGGATCATGAAGGATCCATAGAAGATATAAGGAAGGAGTATGAAAGGAGTTACATGGTCTATTTGCTTGTGTGCTCATATTAAAATTTGATGAAATAAAAATTGCATGCTAACTGTTTGACAAAAGTTCTAAGAGAAATGAGTGATTAAGCCTTGTGATACAAAGTGTTTTTCTGATCAAAAAGAGATGTGTTTTGTGTTGTATGTTATAGATGCATAATTCTTATGTGGTCTTTCGCAGATTATAAGTTAATGAATATTTCATTAGTTGGAGGTATTATGTTATTTAAGTCATTTGATAGCATTAGTAAACCGTGAAGGACTGATTATGCTATGTATGGTTAATTGTAATGTTTAAACAAAGGACTTGACAAACTTAAGTTCATATATAAACTTAAATGCAGTATTCTAAAAATACCCACCTAGGTTCGATTAATCCCCGCCTAGGCGCTACCCCCCCCCCCCCCCCCCCCCCCCCCCCGCGCGCGCGCGCGGCAGCCATGCCTAGGAACTAGGCTCCCCGACGCCTCGCCTAGGCCCAAGACGGAAAAAAATCCTTCCAAAAAATTAGACGGGCCTAGGCAGGCTAGGCAGAAAAATTAAGGTTACAATTGTTTTTATTTTATTTTAATAACTAAGCTACAAAACAACATCGTGAAAGTGGATGATGAAGTTGAGGGGTGTTTAGGGTTTACTTGGGAGGCGGTTACTGAAGCATATGGAGCAAATAGTGTACTAGAGCCTAAGAGAAGTAGTAAAAATGTTTAGAGAACTCTATGAAGAATATTTTTTGTCTAATGATAACACGGAGGAAGAGAGAGATGAGGAGTATGAGTATGAGCCCGATGAGGACATTATAATGGAGGAATATGGAGAAGACAAGTTAGTTGAGATATAGAAGGATATGGAGATGAGGACTACTAGTTTGTATTTTTTATTATTTGTTTGTGTTTGAACTTTGAACAATTGCATACTTGTGTTTGAACTTTGACATTGACAATATGAATATGTGTTTGAACTTTAAGCAAATGTCTTTATTATCTTTATTATAGACTGTTTTGCTTTATATTATTGTTTTGTTTGGATAAATGTAAGATAAAATATTAAAATTAACTTAAAATAAAAAATCCTGCCTAGGCCCCGCCTCGACCCCCT
The DNA here is from genome assembly GCA_947179155.2 of Hedera helix. Classification (NCBI taxonomy): domain Eukaryota; kingdom Viridiplantae; phylum Streptophyta; class Magnoliopsida; order Apiales; family Araliaceae; genus Hedera; species Hedera helix. The sequence continues at coordinate 13,213,098 of OX359279.1, read as the reverse complement.
AGGCGCTAGGCCCCCCGGCCCGCCCGCCTAGCGCCTTTTAGAACATTACTTAAATGTATTTATATTCTAAACTTTGATGACCATAGAGTATAAAAGCTATGAGTATAGATTTACAAGAGCATATGTTATAAAACTACAAAGAGTTGATTTTTGTTACAACATTGATATTCAAAGGGGCTGATGTGCTTTTATTTTAAACAATGGGCTGCTATATTTTAAGGAAGAAGACTGCTATGTATTTCAAAAATTAATGGCTGCTATGGGTTTTAAAAGAAAAGAGAGGGTTGTTATATATATATATATATATATATATATATATATATATAAAGCCAAGCGATTGGGGAGTTTTCAAACTCTAATGTGTAATATATATGATATTTTCAAATGATCAATCAAGATATGTGTTTATGGTCATAAAAGATTTAAGACCTTGTTTGCAATGTTTTGCTAAGCTATAAACCCAACTTGTATGCTTGACTTTCAAAAAGACCAAGTAAATGTATGCTTTGTGCTGGTAGGTACTATGAATACTTGTATTTTAGTCTATTTTGCAAAAATTGAATAACTAAACCAATATTGGATAATAATGATTTTTGGTAAAAGACTTGAAGCTTTTGATGGTAAACTTTGAACCTAACAAGCTAAGGGTGATTTCAAACTTATTTTAAGTGTAAATAAATGCGTAGATATAATACATTGCATGTATGCTCAAAACAAGTATGAATTTGAAAGTTGAAAAAAATCAGATTTCTGGATCTGGGCCGAGCGCACCTGTGCCCGAAAGGAGCGCAGCTGCGCACAAAGCTTATGTCCGAAATGTTTACATGGTGCGCACCTGCGGTGAACCCAGTGCAGCTGCGCTTGGGTTGAGGGCAACTGCGCTCAACCCTGCTATTGCCAGGTTGTGTTTTTTTTATGCTTTTTGCTATGTGGTTGTCATGCGTACCTATATATGAGCTAATTGACTTGAATGAAGGTTATAACATGTAATTTAAGCCTACGTTGACAAGGAAATGTTACGATGAGCCGAATTGAGTAGCGTTTAAAAACAACTTAAAGACGTAATACTATGTTCATGAGTTAATTCATATAGACCCATACAAGAATACTTAACCAACGTGTTATTCGTGTATGAATAAGCTAGGGTACTTGTATTATAAACCTGTAAGCTTACATGACGATAACGTTATGCTAAATGAGTATTATATGCATACTAAGTTATTAGTGTCAAACTAATTCAAGTGGTGATTAAGACTAATAATGGTAGAGTTAACCAACGTAGTCTGCGTTAGATATACATGTACTTGTCTATATGAGATATATAATTAGTGTAAGGGTACACTATAAAACTAACATAAGGAAGTAATGTGGTATAAATTATGTATGTTTGGCATATGTAATGTATTGGTATATTAAAACCTAATACATTGAATGATTGAAGGGAAATGGAATGAAAATTTGAACAAAGAACGCATAATTACAAAAGGGGTGTATGAGTAACCATCATAAAAGGATGTATAGTTAAATTTAACTAAAATTAATGAAAGTAGTTAAATAAACTAAATTAAAGAATACATTAACAAAAACTTAAAGACGTAATACTATGTTCATGAGTTAAGTCATATAGACCCATACAAGAATACTTAACCAACGTGTTATTCGTGTATGAATAAGCTAGGGTACTTGTATTATAAACCTGTAAGCTTACATGACGATAACGTTATGCTAAATGTGTATTATATGCATACTAAGTTATTAGTGTCAAACTAATTCAAGTGGTGATTAAGACTAATAATGGTAGAGTTAACCAACGTAGTCTGCGTTAGATATACATGTACTTGTCTATATGAGATATATAATTAGTGTAAGGGTACACTATAAAACTAACATAAGGAAGTAATGTGGTATAAATTATGTATGTTTGGCATATGTAATGTATTGGTATATTAAAACCTAATACATTGAATGATTGAAGGGAAATGGAATGAAAATTTGAACAAAGAACGCATAATTACAAAAGGGGTGTATGAGTAACCATCATAAAAGGATGTAAAGTTAAATTTAACTAAAATTAATGAAAGTAGTTAAATAGACTAAATTAAGGAATACATTAACAACTTAAAGACGTAATACTATGTTCATGAGTTAAGTCATATAGACCCATACAAGAATACTTAACCAACGTGTTATTCGTGTATGAATAAGCTAGGGTACTTGTATTATAAACCTATAAGCTTACATGACGATAACGTTATGCTAAATGTGTATTATATGCATACTAAGTTATTAGTGTCAAACTAATTCAAGTGGTGATTAAGACTAATAATGGTAGAGTTAACCAACGTAGTCTGCGTTAGATATACATGTACTTGTCTATATGAGATATATAATTAGTGTAAGGGTACACTATAAAACTAACATAAGGAAGTAATGTGGTATAAATTATGTATGTTTGGCATATGTAATGTATTGGTATATTAAAACCTAATACATTGAATGATTGAAGGGAAATGGAATGAAAATTTGAACAAAGAACGCGTAATTACAAAAGGGGTGTATGAGTAACCATCATAAAAGGATGTAAAGTTAAATTTAACTAAAATTAATGAAAGTAGTTAAATAAACTAAATTAAAGAATACATTAGCGCGCCTTAAACTAGGACGCGATGCGCTTAATAGCAAAAGTGTGACAATTTATAACAATCACTAATTTATGGGCCGACTGTATTATTTATGTAGGCTATTCGCAGGACGAGATAGTAAAGGTAAACGAAAACGACACGAAAGGCAAGTTTTTTATATTAAACTTGTTTTCATTGAGCAAGTTTTCTTGAACTTATTTTTATTGTGCAAGTCTCTTTCTATACTTGTACTTATTGAGCAAATGTTCTATCCGAACTATTTCTTATAATTATATCCTTTAAATGTATGCTATATTAGCACTTATGTTATCGTTCATTTATTGAATTGTTGGAGCTTATAGCTCTATTATTGCATGAACTGAGATTTTAAATGAAAGTCTACGCCATATCGTTTCGGCTAGACAAGTTATTAACGTATGACTTTAAATTCATATATTCTTGAAAGTTATTCAAACCAAATAGTTGTTGCGGATTCCATAATAAACTGAGATGAACAAACCCTCTTAGTAGGGGTAACTTTTATGTCGGAAAAACCGACCTCGCGTGCTATGAATGAGGGTACAATAGGTTAATCCTCTAAGTACTTGCAGAGAGTGTAACTTGCCTTTAATGATTAACACACTCTTGAGGTAGTCAATGATTAACTGATAATCCCTCTAGTCGTACAAGGTCCTTAATGACCACTCAGCATGAAAACTCATAACTTAATTTATGGTATTAAATCATTTGTATTCTAGCTTCTTGTTATTGTTGAATATTAAATCATATGTATTCTAGTTCTTCTTACCGATGGAATATCAATTTATTCATAATACTTCACAATTTAATTGTTGAAGTAAGTCTACTGAGATTATTCTCGATTCATATATTATTAAACTGTGTTTAAATCTTGTTGAGCACTATTGTTGCTCACCCTAGCATAAATTAAACATTTACAGATAAGCCCAAGACTCCGGAAGGATCAAGGAAGGACAAGTGTAAAGGAAGAGCTACAGAGTAGCCAAATCTTTATTTATTAAAGTTACATTACCTTGTAAACCTTTTGAATACTATGTTTGTATTATTACTGTTAGAATGACGGAAGAACGTTAAGTTATTTTATAAATTATGATTTTCCGCATTTTGAATGGGTAGATAGAGATGATGCATGTGTAGTATCGTGAGCACCAGACCCGGGTTTGAGGTAACCGAGATTTTGGGGCGTCACAATTCAACTCCCTAAATAAAGAAGGAACCTAAATATAGAAGGAATGCAGTTTAAATGTAATGGTGTAATACCTGAACCCAGTTTTTGAAGTTAGCAGCTGGACTGTAACCTGGCACCAATTAATGAAAGTCAACTTAAAATTACATAGACTAGCTTTGGCGTAAAAACTTAAAGTACATAAAGCCCATATAGGATAAATAATAATTGATGACAAAATACACACACAGGTTGAAGTAAATAAAGATTGCACTCCTGGACTGGTGAATGAGAGTCGATTTAATGTCATGCATTTGATAGAGGTCAACTTTTCAAACCCCAACAAAATAAAAATAATAATTACAATTATGATGATAACAATAATAACAACAACAGTAGTAGTAGTAGTAATAATAATAATAATACTTGTTAGATTATTAAAAAGACCCAAATCTAGCCTATAAAGATATCAAACTCTCTAACCCAAAACTAATTGGCAATGGGAAGAGTTACCCTAGTCATTATATACGAGACATTTTCTCAAGGTATGCAATGTGGGACAAGATATATACTCTAACACTCCCCTTCATGCGCATGCACCTGATGAATACAAAACCCACACAAGATATGCAAGCCCCAAAAAAAGCTAGTCACAAGACAAGCCCAAAAGAAAACAAGGGTTCCTACTTACTCTTTAATATATATATTAAATATAAAACCTGTTAAGGTATCAGATATCCATACAGTTGTGCTAGAGAACTGCATATGAATATCTTTCTTAAGTTCTAGACACGCCGGTTGTGAGGAGGGAGTTTAGATTAAATATATAATAATAATTGTGAGGAGGGAGTTTAGATTAAATAATATGTAAGTTTACTAGTTTATCCCTCACATGTAATATAGTTCCATAGTTACATCCATGAAGAGGTATTGCAACAGCAAAAGGCGTCAATGCATCAGCATAATCAGCAAGGTTGATTGTAGCCTCGCCAAGGGTACTAGTCCGTGATGAACCACCCTGGGGATGGAAAAATACATAATTAATCGCAATTATGAAGAAATAGTTACTTAAATAATCCATTTTGATGAAAATATAAGAAATCTTTCCCACTAGACAAACGGAAGTATTTTAGTTTAATTTACCAAGAATTCGTGTAAAGAATTAGAGCTGAAAGAAAAGAAGTTGAGAGAAACCACACCATGGACACAACAAGTTTGTAGAGCTTCTCATCATATTGTTTGGTTTTTGTGTCTTGGAGAAGCCTCGTAGTTTCATAGATTGGATCTGCCCATTTGCATGTTCCATTTCTCACATTTGCTTTGGTTGTCTTAGCAGTTGTCTTTCCCAATTCAGTCGGAATGAAAGATACAAATAACTTCTCCCATCCACTCGATGGAATCTGAACAATGCAAACCCCAAAATATAAAAATATGTCATTGCATGCAATACGTAATGACTTGCATGTTCACAAATGTTTTACACTTTCTTAATAAGAGAATTTCAGAGTAAGGAGGATTATAAACATTCAAACTGTGTTACCTCAATTAGCATATTTCCTTTTGTCTAATGATTTACACTCAAAAATTAACAAGATGTTAACTAAAGCCATGCAAATGAAGATTGATATTTTGGACATTAATGACACTATCCAATCATTGCTCGTCATCATATCACTAGTTGTATTCATAAAGTATTTGTAATGCTCAATTCATATCTGATATTCCTTACTTATATGATATTCTAAAATCCTTACAATATTTTTGAGCTGTATGATATATCTCAATTTCAGTGTCTTATTATATGAAATTGTTCTTTGGTAGATAAATCTAGAGAGAAATTCCGATTTGAAACCCAAAATCAACAGAAGGTTCTTGGCTCAAAAAGAATGTCAAGACAAATATCCAAAACATCCATGCATTTTAACATTCATATGTGTGCGTACGCTTTTGTGTCAGGTATTTGACATGAACTTGATCAAAATTTACAAGGAAATCATGAGGGGGCCAAATCAATCCATAACAAAAGAAAAATAAATATACTTGTTAAGTTGGAGACACCCAGAAAAATAGTCAAACTTAACATTAGGAAGGCCAAACATACATGTGTAGCATGAAATTGAAGTCGAAACACCACTTTTACTTTTGTCTTCTCAAGCTTCCACTTGGTGATCCTCGACATTACTGAGGAATCAATTTACCATCAGCTGCAAATACTCAAGCTGCCCATTAAATCCAGATCAATCCAGAAACTTCAGTAACATCCTACCTTCATTGCAACAATTCAATATAATATGTAGTACCAATACTGAGGAAGAAAATGCTGCTTTTAGATGACAGAAGAAAACCCAAGGATAACAAATGTCAACTTATGAGCCCATCACAGTTCAGAAACTACTTGTGGTAGGAACAGGGGATGGGCATATCACATATGATTCATAAAACCACGCTTAAAAGAAAGAAACCAAAGCAGATCCAGAAATAACTTCTATGTCAAAAAGAATGTTCCTAATGCTCAAAATTAGAATTTCTCACTTGAGGAATTCTAAACCTGTAATCAGGATTATAGACTATGTATCTTTCAATTGGTACTAAGGAAAAATCAGCTTAGATTAATCCAATTTCCCCCATTTCCTATTTCATCGCAAGGATTCCGTGAGACCAAACAGAGCTCAAATATTTTTCGTCTTCAATTGCATCTTTTATTATTTGTATAAGGAATTCATGAAGTCATTATTGGAAAAAAAATAAAACAAAACGTTAAGCATAACTAACATTTCTTTTAATACAGTGAGCTTGTGAATCCAAAGTAAATCTCAAATAGTAGACAACATTGTCATATTTCAATCACACCAGAGCACAAATTTCTAGCAACAAGGTGGTCTAGTGTAAGATCAATGCTGCACATCCACATTCAAATTTCAAATTAACAACTAAACTATCACAAACCAATCTAGAATCAGTCAGCAGAAGTAAATCAATCAGCAGAAACAAATGTTACTAAAAAAAATTGATGTAAAACAACCCAGATCTTTGTATTACTCCAGAAGCAGTAAATTGTCACTGAAAAATTACTCATTACCAAAAACACAAAATTAATCTGAACCCAGAACATACCTCCACTCAACTTATGCAAGATCAGAACAAAATCCGACAAACCCACTTAGATTCAAACCCTAAACTGACAAATAACATTATCCAATGAACTTCAAATACTTCCACCTCCAAACCCGAATCGAACAATAACTTCATATACGAAAACGAGCCCCTTAAAGACTGAAAGTAGAATCAAAAATGCGAATCTGAAACCAACTGTCTTACTAAATGTAGCAAAAATGTAGTCCCAAAAGTTAAGACCCAAAGCTTTCAGACTCAAAAGTACTGTTTTTGCTGCTACAAAACGTCAAAAACAAAAACCAATAAAAAAAGGAAAAAAAAATTAACCCCAATAATTATTGCCAAATTTTACTGCGAAAACAAAGCAATAAGTCATCTCCTCTTACAGAGCAGTCAGAAAATCTTCCACACAGTTCAGAGCTCACACATCACATTCAAATAATCCACATTTTTCAAAAAAAAAATATACAATAAATATATTATAAAGGATATGTGGAGTTGTCCGGTACCTAATTTTGGATCTGGAGGAGCTTAAAATGAAAGCAAAATGTGGGGAATTTCTCTTCAGAGAGAGAAAGAGTTGCTGTAGCGTAGGATAGCAGTAAAATTAGGGCTTAAAAATTCACCGTTAAAACATGAGAGTTGTTTTGGTGAAAGAGACGGGAGGGAGAACGTGTTTAGGTGGAAAAGGGAGGGGATTAGACATCCCGCCAAAGCCTGTGATTGTAGTTGAATTATGCTCTAATTCTCTTGGCTTGTCTGAAATTAATTTGGAATTACTATAATGCCCTTGGTTATTTGACTGTGCGACTTAATCTCCCTCGGTCTCATAAAAAAATATCTTTTAAGTATATTTTTTTATATTAATTAGAAGGAAAAAAAAACTCCCTCCATTTCATAATGTTAGACTTTTTAAAAAGAAATATTTGTTTCAATTATTTCTAATTAACACTTTTTAAGGTAAATAAATTACTTACTTATATTAACTCTAGATTTTCTCATTTTTTTTCAAGAATTTTTATCTCTTGTATCAATGGTATCGACACCGAGAAAGAAATTTTTTAAGTTCCTTTTATAAATTCCAAATGGAATTTTATTTTTCTTTAATTTGATGTGATTAGGTGAGATTTTTTAATAACGATTCTTTTTTATGGTGATTGAAAGCTTGATTTTAGATATGAGTCAGTGTGACATAAATTCTCAGTTGGTATGAGTTTAAATGAATGTATTAACTCATCTGAGTTTTAGTTTTTTGAAAGATAGATGGCCCAAATATGACTCCATTACATTGGCTCATAACCGAGATTTAAATAGTTTGGGGGCTTGCTTAAACGATAAAAAGAGGTTAGTGTAATGACCGCGAATATTAAGAGACGTTATAAATGAAATTAAGAATTTATCTTTTAATGGAGTGAATTTGTGTGAATTAATTTAAAGCGTTATGTGATCATTGAATGAGGCCAAAGTGTAAGTCTCATGTGTGTAAATTGATAGTCCAATTTAGTAATTAATTACTAGTGGACTAGCCTATTAATTTAATTAAACAAGCGCAAGCATTTAAATATGTAATGAACTTGTAAGTTTTGAAAATTAATTCATGTAATGTAATTTAATCTAGCCCAATACTTGTTTACTTTGTAAGACATGTTAGTAGACTTACAAATTTTAAGGATTTAATTAATTTAAGCCCAAATGAAATTTAACTAGTAGTCCAAAGATTGACCCAATTAGTACATTAAGTAAAAAGTCAAATATTGGTCAATGTTTCTAACAATTTGACATTAAAAATAAAGTTAAATTGGAGGATAAATGGGGCTTGCCCGGTTGGGATATAAGGGGACCCACATGGGTCTCATGCAATCTCAAAACGGAGCTCTCTCATTGGTTGTAAGTACAAGTATCCCAAAAATCTAGCTTGGATAAAGATTTCTTTGGATAAGAGATAAGATGAAGTGGGAATTTTAGATAGATATAGGTAATATATGTATAGATTTTGGATGATAACTTAAATTAATAATACTCTCTTTGACCAACTTAGTTCTTCATTTATAATACTTGCTAGCAACTTAGAGAGAGAAGCGCTCAAGTGAGAACTAGAAAATTAGAGAGAGAGAAGAGGAAACCCTATAAATCCATTCAAAGCTTTAAGTGTGGTGGTTAGAGATAGTTAAATCCATCAAGGAGGATAGCTTTGAATGTTATCTAGCTTTATCAACTACTTTGAAAGATAGAGAAAGAGAATTTCAAGAACAAAGAAGTTAAAAAGTACTCTCTACTTTAGTCTTTTAGCTTATTTTGCATTAGTGTGAGGTTTGTTGATTCAAAAACTATTTTGAAACTCTGTAATGTTATATCTATGTTCTATGTATAGATCTATGGTATATTATAGTTGATCTATGTATTAATATGATTGATATATGAGAATATGAAAGAAAAGTGCTTAGAAACATGTTTTCATGAAAAAACTAGCTTAAAGTCTAGATCGGTTGTATGCGATGTAATGCCCCCAAAATTCCCGCACTCGCTATGCGGCAGACTTTGTACGTTAATTTCATACATCTATCGACTTAACCAATGATCTCATAATCATATTGGTTGAATTAGTCTTATTTTAGACTATACAGTAAAAATTTCTCTTAACTTTGTCCCTAGATCTTAACTTGATCTTGGTCTCATTATTTATACAAGTATCAACTTATATTTCATCCATATAAATGGATAACACCATATATAACGGTCTCATTTTAACCTTAAGATTTAAATATTCTATAATTTCACATGTTCCAACATCCACAACATTAAATCATTAGGACGGTTCTTGGAAACAAAGAATCTCGCGGTGAATGTTTGTATCTTCACCCGTGATAAATATTTACATATTTATCCATGACAAATGGTTGTATCTTTGTCCGGTGCAAAATTCTCTTTTCGTACAGAACATTACCCAACTAGTTAAAACCCTCATTTAAAACATATTTGTTTATAGTGATATCTCTTCATATTAATAATCCTACTTATCCGACATTCAGAATAGTAATAACGAGTTATACCTGGGTCCGAGTAACCTTAACGATGGATTTGACCAGTCAATATCGCTTAGTCCTGTCTCAAATGTACAACACTCACAAGTTATTTACCGATGCTCATTCAGATAAATAGATCATTATTAATACTATGTTAAGTTTTAAACAATTCTAAGTTTAATCAAAGTAAAGACATAACAATAGAATGTGATAAAATCTGATAATATTTATATAATATTCGGTTACATGTGTGGAACTTGTTCTTATTATAAAATTTCATCATGACTACAGTTAAGAATAGTTAAGGAAAATAGTAAACTAATCTACGCATTTCTTCTTTCCTTTCTTCTTTGAGCCATAGCTCTCTGGAATGTCTGCAATTTAGGTTTATGCAAGGGTAAGCTAAGATGCTCATCAAGTCTTAAACACATAGCATATAAGTGAACTCACACCGATATGGATAGTAAGGATTCATGGCACAACAATTGATATAACAAATGTTCTTAACATAGTAAGATTGAGTGGTGATTAGACCTTGAACTGTTTTTTGTCTTTCGACTTAAAAGCTTTTACAGTAGATATAGAAATGGGATCAACCTAACGACATCCTATGTTATGCATAAACATAATATACACTGGACTAATTACGAACAGTGATACATACTTGTTCATCTCAGTTTACTTAACATGTCAGGATCGCCCCAAGACAACTTGGTTTGATATAATAAAGCATGATTCGAAATATATCGTGAATAAGCATTTTATTTTTCAAGTTATGCCGAAACAAGAAGGAGTAACTCACATATCAAAGATTTATAACACGTTGCTTCTACAAAATGTATAAATCACTTCAAGAGAAAGTAAACAAAGGTTAAAGATAGAAAACTTATCTTTTTACACAATTAGGGTTTCCCGGTAATCGCTTAAAGTGCTTATATAAAAGGTTTCGCGTACCGAATGTTAGTTCATTAAATTTTCTTGTTCTATACGTGTTTTTATAACTAAACTAGAATATTTTCATTGGAGGAATGTTTAGTCGGCTTGGCTAACTCAAAACCTTAATTTTTGGTTCCAAAATCCGAGGGTATGCTTATTTTTCGCAACTTTGACGTCATTTCCGGTAACTACCATAACTTTGTCATATGAAAATGTTTTGAAGTGATTTTTGAGTTTAAATTACTTAGAATTTCATGATCTACAACTTTTCTTTAGGTTGATAAGGCAGATTCAGACTTTAAAATTTCAGATTTTAGCAAAAATAGTCTACGAGTATATTAGACTTATCTTTCTTTGATCCGATTGGTAAAATATGATACCTCAAGCATTAAATTGCTAAGATAACATGTTCTAACACTCCATAACATAAAAATGACAAAATCATAACCCTACTTATGTACGATTTATGACTTTTTCTCAAGAACACGAAGAACTAATCGAAGAACAATGTTTCATCGTTCTTCGTTTCGACTACTAAAACTTGATGTCACAAGCATTATTTAGCAAGATCATCATGTTTCATCATCTCATAACACTAAATTATAAAATCACAAACCTACTTATGTAGGAAATTATGACTTTTGCTCAAGAACACACGAAGAACGAAAAATCGTACATGGTAACGACTTATGTTTTTGAGTTTTTGGATTTTATACTTGAAATAATTTGAGCATTATAACTGCTTACATAAGTGATTATGACACTTTATAATTGACAAAATCTGTTCATTATAACGACTTGCATAATTGAATAAAATAATTTATAAAAATGCTCTAGAACATACGAAGAACACGGAGAATGGATAAACCATACATGGTACGATGTATGTTCAATGAGCTTTAACTACAAATTGAAATTCGACATTATAACTACTACAAAATGTAGAAAGGCTCAAGAACACGTGAAGAACACAGAGAACGACAACCATACATGCCTACGACTCGCGTTCTTGAGCTTTTGAAAAATTAAAGACGAAAGAAAAATCAAACATAATAACTTTTAAAGATTGTACCTTTGGTGTTTGCAAGCTTTAACTATTTTTTTGCAATTTTCAATACTTGAATTATAACTATGTAGAATATATATATAGAGAGGGTATTTCTGCTCTTGAGTTTGCTCTTGAAAAAGATGAGAAAAATGAAGAGCTTAGCTTCCTATTTATAGAAAAATCAAGTTTCATTAATCGCATTTTTACCCTGTCTTATTACACTTTGCACCCAAGCACTTGCATCATCGCTTACATCACCTTTCTTCTGATTGGTCGATTCATTTTCACTTGGATTTAGTTCCAAACAAATTGTGTTAGTTCTTTTCTAGTTAGTGTAATCGTGCTAGTTTTCTCTAGTTTAGTTACACTAACTTAGTTACACATAACCTATTTTGATTTCAAGTAATTAATTAAATAGTATAATACATTAGTATTTATACGTATTTCTTTCGTATAATACATTGTATAATATTCATTTTCTATTGGTATTATACATCGTATAATTCTCGTATTAATCTCGTATAATCTTTCGTATAATACATTGTATAATATTCGTATTCTATTGGTATTATACATCGTATTATTCTTGTATTAATCTCATATAATCTTTCGTATAATTCTCGTATTATACATTACAGTATACTTTTTTTATTTTTCGTATTCCAACTAAATGGTTAACTTCTATTGATTTAAAATTTTGATATTACTGAGTTTTGTTTCGTATAAACACTATTCTGTGAAGTGAAAAGTTCAAAAGACTTGGCATGTTTTTCGATGAATAGTGTTTTGACGACCATTTTTCAGAAAATAGTTAGACGACAAAAAAGGCAAAAAAAAATAATTTATGTCTTTTTCCTATTTCGTCCTATTCCCAACGCACTTTTCGAGAAAAATTTTTATCGGCTATAACGTGTTTTCAAAGCGTAGGAAAGATGAATCCTTAAACAAAATATCATTTTGACGTATACGTAACGCTCGAGGGCCTAGGTTAGATTTCTTAGGGTTTAGACCCTAGGATTTAGGGTTTAGGGTTTAACTCTTTTTTCAATTTAGGTTTTTGCCCTAAATTAACTTCTGATTTTTAATAAGTGTTAAGGTTAACTGCTTGAACCAAAATACAAAATTCTACACATAGATAATTCACATATAACATTTAAAAGCTTAATTCAAGCTTTACTATTCACATAACACAAATTAGGTTAAAGATTTTAACCTCTTAGTTGTATACGATCGCATTTTTGAGTCGTATATATTCATTAAGATAGTTCAAGGTATGCTTGAGCAATCATTCTTAGATTTTAAATTGACAACCTTAATTAGATCTTGTCTGATCATAATCGAAATATTTGGGATATTACATTTGATCTAAAATAGATAACTTGTTTGTATGATTTAATTGACTCATATGCTAGATCTATAAGTCATGAACAAAATCTAGTTGGAATCATGAAAAAATGTTTTACAATGAGAAAGATATGATTTTTCAAGTAAAAACATGTTATGTTTTAAAAATCCTAGTTGCATAGCTTGGTTCGATCATGATTTTCGTGTCCAAAATGTGTCTCAAATTTCGATCGATTCATGGAATGTTGTAAAACATTAAGTTACGAATCCAACAAGACCAATTTAAAGTCATTTGGACATGTATTGAACACTTTATGCAAGTTAGAACCAAAGTTGCAAATTTGAAAAATAAATAAATAAATTCCCCGGAAGCCAGCGCTGCAACGCCGGCTGCAGTAAAAAAATCGGGCACCGCATTGCCTAGCCAGAATTTTTGTTTTTGTTTTATTTTTTTTCCAGGTCGGGTCGTGTGTTTTAATATGGGTCGAGTCGATTTATTAAAATGAAAATGGACAGAAAATGTAATAATTTATTTATATTAATATAAATTTTAATTTAAGTAATTAAAATATTCTTAAATGATTAATAATATTAGTAAATCATTAAAATATTATTAAGGGATTAATAATATTAGTAAATATTTAAAATATTATTAAATAATTAATAATATTAGTAAGCCATTAAAATATTGTTAAAGGATTAATAATATTAGTAAACCATTAAAATATTATTAAATAATTAATAATTTTAGTAAATAATTAAAATATTAGTAAATAATTAAAATATTATTAAATGACTAATAATATTAATAAAGGTGTAAAATATTATTAAATAATTAATAATATTAGATGATGATTAAATTTTTATCAAGTAACTAATAATACTAGAAAACACTTAAAATGTTATTAAAGAATTAATAATATTGGAAAGTGATTTATGTAATTAAATAGTTAAATAATTAATAATATTATATGATGATTAAAATATTATCTAAGAGTGGTAATATTGTTAAATGAGTAATGTGTTGTTAAGTGCTCGATTAAGTAATAATTAATATGAACCACTATGTGTTAAATTAATTGAAAGATATCTTTATCAATAATAGGTCTTACCAAACGAAGTTGATTTAATTTGAGTAAGTCGTAGTCAATGATCGAGACAAGTTTCCTAACTCAAACTCGAGTTATATTTCAAATATATGCTAAATGGTTAAATTATTTCACATCGATAATTATTCTTGACATTCGCACATAGTGCAATTTGCATTCTTGTTCTATCATTGAACTATGAACCATTTAGAGTTCTTTAGATACAAACTGCTTAAGGAGTAGTCTATACCAATTATTTCGGTTATACATTTGTAAGTTAAATATTTTAAAAGCTATCCAAATCGGTTGTTAGTGTTGATTCTTAGACTGAGAAAATAACCTGTAATGGGGGGAAATCATTAATCGGTTATCCGATTACAAGTGTAAGTGAATGTTATGCATATACTTAGTGTACGAGAGGCTGTTCCCCTCAAGTACAAATCTCGCGAGTACTATCTAAAAGGGTTAGTTGAATGTTGATTCCTTAGTATTTGTTCATATTCTATTTGACCACTTAGTAGAACTTAATCAATATTCATTCTTTTATTTGAGCATTGATTATATTATCTTTGTTATTCATCAATTATTCTTATATTGTTAAATCATTCGAAGTTATTCTTTTCATCCATGATACATCTTTCATTGCTTACTTTTAAACTTGCTGAGCAAAGTAGTTGTTCACTATTGCTATATCATGACTTATTTCCAACTAAACCAGAAAGTTCAAACAAGGATAAGGACAATGAAAAGATGAAGAATTAGATCTGCATGTTACTTACTTTGTTTTGATATTATATTTTGTAATACGAATTCTTCTGTGTATTTAAGACATTCATGATTTATTTGGTAAAGGTTAGAGACATTAAGTCTTAGTTAACCTTTTGTAGTGAACAACATATGTTTATTTATTTTCGCATTAGTTATTTAATATTATTTAGATGTGTATGGGATGTTATGAATCGTGAGCACTAAGTCCGAGGTATTGGAACCCAGATTTGGGGGCGTCACAGGTTGGTATCAGAGCTATAGATTATAAACTTTAGGATGTGAAACTTAGGTTATAACCTTATAATTAAACTCGAATAGAGTACGTTAGGGGATGGATTAAGGAGATTCATTGAGTTGTGTATGTTGGAGATGGATTGTGAAAATTCATTGAGCCGATTGTGTATATAGTAAAATATCATTTCATTTCATCAGTGAATATATTTTATTATGTTGCTGATGGTTTGTTGTTGTTTGTGTTTCCTGTTTTTGGTTGTAGGATGTCCGAGATAGGCGAGCCTAGCCAAGTGGTGGAGGAGTTAACTAATATACCTATAGACATGGAACAATTATATATGGTTAAGCCAGTGTTGTTGATGGAGTCAGATTCTGATGATAGAGATGAGCTAGTCAGAGGTCAAGTAATGAGTCTATACAGTGATGATGAGACCAAGGAGCTAGAGACAGCTGAGGATAGTATCCGCCACTTAGACAAGTAATGAGTCTATACAAGTAACTAGTATACTAGTTACTGGAGGAGAATGTTGTAGCTCACGGAGAGACAGTTAGAGGATAGGCAGAAGATTGTTAAGCTAGAAGAAGAAGTCCAGCAGCATGATGATTCCGTTGCAGATATAGGATCTTTAGTGCATTAATTGGTGTCCAGAAATACTGAGTTGCGAGGGAAGCAGGAGCAAACAGAGTTGGAGCTGTCAGAGCTACAGGTAGAGCAAGAGGCCATGAAGGCCGAGTTCGATCTGGAGATAGTGGACAAGATCCGCATAGAGAAGGCTTAGGTTAGGTCTGCTATGAGGGTAGATTAGTTAGAGGAAGAGGTCCAAGTCAGGACAACTAGGGTTGATTTTCTGAACTTTGCGTTGGACACAACATTTGGTAGGATGAGAGACAAGATCAGGAGGTATTCCAAAAAGGACGGTTAGAGTCGGGGCACTGTGAGTCGTCGAGTGGTGGACAAGATTGGACGGCAGGGGCATGCACTGACAGCATTGTTTAACAGTCATATTATGTATATAGATATAGTTAGTTCTCACTTTTTGTCCATATTAGGGACACATATATGATGTAAATCCTCATACCTTTGTTATTAAATGGGATAGTGTTAGTGACCCCAACTTTTGTTTTGTTAAAGGGGCATAAATCCCCATTTTTTGTTCCTTAGGGGATAGGTATCAGTCGATAGATGATGATATTAAGGGCATTTATAGAAATATCCTATTAGTTGTGTTGCTTTATGTACAAAAAAAATTAATAATGGTATATGAATATAAATGCTATTATGTTATATGTTTTAATTTAGCTTGAATTGTGCATTGGCTTTTAAATGTATAACATTAATAAAATGTTGCATAGGACATAAAATCTAAAATAATAGTGTAAGGTTTTGTTTATAACAGACAATGCCGCCAAGAAGACAACCCCAAAATCGGATAGTTGAGTAGTCTGTAAACAATGTGGATAGTCAGACAAGCCCAATGAGGGGTTTTGCAAATATGTTAGCAGAAGCAATACATGGTAGACCCCCAACGGCGGTGGATCAACCAGGGAGTCATTTGACAAATTTTAAGGATTTTAAACTGGCGGGATTGCTGGTGATTCGCAAAACTGCAGATTCGATCGAAACCCAAAAATGGGTGGAGGAAATGAAAAAAGTAATTGAGGTTGCACGATTAGCTGGAGAGCAAAAGACGCCATTTTCCACCTTTATGCTGAAAGGTAATGCAAATTATTGGCGAAAAGCGAATAAAAATCAAGATGGAGAAAGTGTGATAGCATGGGCTTGTTTTAAAAAGCTATTCTTTGAGAATTACTTTTCGGACAATATGCAAATGAGAATGGAGGCAAAGTTTTTGGAGTTAAAGCAAAGAAATATGTCAGTCACCGAATACGCTGTAAATTTTAATGAGTTTGCCATGTTTGCTCCACACCAAATGAACACGGAAGCTAGAAAGGCAAGAAGGTTCGAACTAGGGTTAAAGCCCTAGGTGTTTAGCAAAGTGGTTGCATTGCAAATCAACACGTTTTATGCACTGTTGGAGAAAGCGATCATCGCAGAGGGTGAAAACGAAGCCCTTACAAAGCATAACC
Source organism: Hedera helix (assembly GCA_947179155.2). Lineage (NCBI taxonomy): Eukaryota > Viridiplantae > Streptophyta > Magnoliopsida > Apiales > Araliaceae > Hedera > Hedera helix. The sequence continues at coordinate 13,195,630 of OX359279.1, read as the reverse complement.
AATATCAGAAAAAAGAAGAAAGGCCATGATGGGGACAAGGAGGGTAGTAGCGGAGGAAGCAATCCTAACAAGAGGAAATGGAATGATAACTAAAGCTTGGGAAACAAACAAGAAAGTGAAATGAAGAAGGGTTTCAAGTGTGAGAAGTGCGGAAAGAATCACTTAGGAAAGTACATGAAAGGAAAAGGAATTTGCTACAACTGCGGTCAATAAGGACACAGTGCTCTACATTGCCCTAAATCGAAGAGAGGAGGTTATTTTTCATGCAGTGCATCGGATCATCAAATTAAAAACTATCCAAAGAGGAAATGGGATGTAGGCAGTGGCAACAAGGGTAGCAATAACAAGCTCATAATTGGAGGACTAGCCTAACAGAACAAGCCGATAGCACACACATTCAACATGACAGTTCAAGACGCAGTGGAGTCAAAGGATATGGTGTCAGGTATTATTCCGATCTATAATATAAATGCACATGTATTATTTGATTCTCGTGTTACCTGTTTATTGGTTTCAGATGATTTTGCTAGACGATTAAATTTACCGCGTGAAAAATTAAAAAACCCAATGAATGTGGAAGTAGGAAACAAATAGGTTATCCTTGTAGAATACATACATAGGAATTATTGTGCCGAAATAAGGGGATATAAGTTGTGAGTGAATTTGATTCTAATACGTTTGTGCGAATTTGATGTAATCCTTGAAATGGATTGGTTATTTAGGTATGGAGTGGTGATTGATTGTTAGATGAAGTGCATACACTTGAAGACTCCCAACAAGTCGAAGGTTGTATTATATGAAAGTAAGTCGTCAAGACAATCTTGTTGTTTAACGATGATGCAAGCAAAGAGATTGTTAAGGAAGGGTTACCTTACTCATGTGGTTGATACTCAGAGAGTAGGAGTGAGACGGGACAAATCCCTGTGGTAAAGGAATTTTCAAATGTTTTCTCAAACGAGTTACCTAATTTACCGCCGGATAGAGAGGTTGAGTTCGTAATTGACTTAGTACTGGGGACAATGTCAATATCAAAAGCACCGTACAGAATGACTCCGGTAAAAATGAAGGAACTGATGGTACAACTACATGAGCTATTGGATAAGAAGTACATTCAACCGAGTGTGTCTTTATGGGGAGCACCAGTGTTGTTTGTGAAGAAGAAAGATTGATCATTAAGATTTTGCATCGACTATCGGGAGTTGAACAAAGTTATAATTAAGAACAAATACCCGTTGCCCAGAATAGACGATCTGTTTAATTAACTGGAAGGAGCTAAGTACTTTTCAAAGATTGACTTGAGGATTGGGTATCACCAGTTGAAAGTGAGAAAAGAGGATATACCGAAAACAGCATTCAGAACTCGTTATGGTCATTACGAGTTTCTGGTAATGTCGTTTGGTTCGACGAATGTGCCATCAGCATTCATGAACATGATGAACAAAGTGTTCAAGTAGTACTTAGATAAGTTTATCATTGTGTTCATTGATGATATATTGGTCTACTTAAAGACAGAGGAGGAGTACGCCAAGCACCTGAGGGTAGTACTGGAGATATTAAGAAGGGAGAAGCTATATGCAAAGTTTTTCAAATGTGAATTTTGGCTACAAAGAGTATAATTTTTGGGGCACGTGATTGATAAAGAAGGTGTTTTAATAGATATGACAAATGTGGAAGCAGTTATAAACGGGAGCAGCCGAAGACACTGACAGATGTCAGACATTTCTTGGGGTTGGCTGGTTACTATAAGAGATTTATTCAGAATTTTTTGAAGATAGCGATGTGTTAACAAATTTGATAAGGAAGACAGTTAAATTCATTTGGACGGACAAGTGCGAAGAAAGTTTCTTAGAGCTAAAGAAGAAACTTAGTGAGGCACCGGTGGTTGTCATTGCCATATTATACTAGGAGATTTGTGATCTTAAGTGATGCGACATACAATGGTCTTGACTGTGTTCTGATGCAACATGACAAGGTCATTGCGTACGCGTCATGCCACTTGAAAGATTATGAGAAGGGATATCCGACTCACGATTTGGAGTTAGCAGCAGTAGTGTTTGCTCTAAAGATCTAGAGGCACTATCTTTATAGAGAAAAGTGCGAGATATACACAGACTATAAAAGTCTGAAGTATACCTTCACTCAAAAGAAATTAAATATAAGACAGAGGTAATGGTTGTAACTAATTAAAGATTATGATTGTGAGATTTGTACCATCTGCGTAAGGCTAATGCTATGGCTGATGCTCCGAGCAGGAAAGACAGAGAAAAGTTATTGATGTTGACAACTCAAGAGGAGTTAGTAAGAGAAATGGAAAAACTAGAATTAGAAGTGACGTATCCAAAGGATTCAGATGAGAAACTGTTTGCAATAGAGGCGAATCTGACTTTATTGGATAGAATAAAGAAAGCTCAAGAGAATAATGAGGAATGCATGAGCATCAAGAAGCGAATTTTCAAAGGAGAATAGTTGAAGTACAAGGTTAACAGCACGGGATTGCTAAGATTTGAAGGAAGAATCTGGATACTGTTGCTTCCCGAATTAAAAGAGTAAATTCTATAAGAAACTCATAGTTTAAGGTATTCGATACACCTTGAGAATACTAAGATGTATTAGGATTTGCGTCAACATTTCTGGTTGCCGAATATGAAAAGGGAAGTGGCTAAATGTGTTAGCTGATGTTTAACTTTTCAAAGGGTTAAAGTAGAACATCAAAAATCAGGTGGGCTGCTATAACCATAGATTTTGGAATGGAAATGAGAGCATATCACAATGAATTTCGTGGTGGGACTTCCAGTTTCTCGTACGATACAATTTGGGTGATCGTGGATCGTTTGACAAAGTCTACACATTTTTTACCTATCAAGATTAGGTACAATCTGGAGAAGTTAACAAAGCTATATGTTAAAGAAATTGTGTCACGACATGGGGTGCCAATATCTATTGTGTCTAACAGAGATCCGCGTTTTACGTTAAATGAAGAAGTCTATAAGAATGCATTGGAACACAGTTAAGGTTGAGTGCAACGTATCATCCTTAAACTGATGGACAAAGCGAATGAACGATTTAGACGCTTGAAGATATGCTTAAAGCCCGTGTGATGGATTTTAAGGGCAGTTGGGATGATCACCTACCTCTAGTGGAGTTTGCATACAATAATAATTATCACGCTAGTATTGGCATGCTGCCATATGAAGCACTGTATGGGAGGAAGTGTTGCATGCCTTTATGTTGGGATGAGGTTGGAAAGCGGAGACTGTTAGGACTAGAGTTGGTACAACAGACTATGGATGCTATTAAATATTATAAGAGTTCGGTTGGTGGCAGCTCAAGATCGACAGAAGAAGTATACCGACTTGCTTCATCAGAAAAGAGATTTTGACATTTGCAGTTTTGCATTTTTGAAAGTATCTCCCTGGAAAGGGAAAATAAGGTTTAGCAAGAAAGAAAAATTGCGCCCACGGTTCATAAGACCATTTGAAGTTCTAAAGAGGGTAGGTGAAGTGGTGTACGAGGTAGCTCTACCTCCTGAACTTGAACATATTCACAACGTGTTTCATGTTTCAGGGTTGCAACTTGAGAAAGACTTATTGTATGAGGAGATTCCTATCCAAATACTAGATAGGAAGGTACAAACGTTAAAAATAAGGTCATATATTCTGTCAAAGTGCTTTGGAGGAACCACGATGCTGAAGAAGCTACGTGAAAACTTGAAGAAAATATGAGGAAGCATTATCCGCATCTTTTTGAGTGAACTTATGTTGTAATTCCGGGGACGAAATTTTTATAAGGGGGAAAATGTAATGATCGCGAATATTAAGAAATGTTATAAATGAAATTAAGAATTTATCTTTTAATGGAGTGAATTTGTGTGAATTAATTTAAATCATTATGTGATTATTGAATAAGGCCAAAGTGTAAGTCTCATGTGTGTAAATTGATAGTCCAATTTAGTAATTAATTACTAGTGGACTAGCCTATTACTTTAATTAAACAAGCTCAAGCATTTAAATATGTAATAGACTTGTAAGTTTTGAAAATTAATTTATGTAATGTAATTTAATCTAGCCTAATACTTGTTTACTTTGTAAGACATGTTAGTAGACTTACAAAGTTCAAGGATTTAATTAATTAAGCCCAAATGAAATTTAACTAGTAGTCCAAAGATTGACCTAATTGGTACATTAAGTGAAAAGTCAAATCTTGGTCAATGTTTCTACCAATTTGACATTAAAAATAAAGTTAAATTGGAGGATAAATGGGGCTTGCCCGGTTGGGATAGAGGGAGACCCATATGGGTCTCATGCAATCTCAAAACAGAGCTCTCTAATTGGTTGTAAGTACAAGTATCCCAACAATCTAGCTTGGATAAAGATTTCTTTGGATAAGAGATATGATGAAGTGGGAATTTTAGATAGATATAAGTAATATATGTATAGATTTTGGATGATAACTTAAATTAATAATACTCTCTTTGACCAACTTATTTCTTCATTTGCAATATTTGCTAGCAACTTAGAGAGAGAAGCTCTCAAGTGAGAACTAGAAAATTAGAGAGAGAAGAGAAAACCCTAGAAATCCATTCAAAGCTTCAAGTGTGGTGGTTAGAGCTAGTTAAATCCATCAAGGAGGATAGCTTTGAATGTCATATAGCTTTATCAACTACTTTGGAAGATAGAGAAAGAGGATTTCAAGAACAAAGAGGTTGAAAAATACTCTATACTTTAGTCTTTTAGTTTATTTTACATTAGTGTGAGGTTTGTTGATTTAAAAACTATTTTGAAACTTTATAATGTTAGATCTATGTTCTATGTATAGATCTATGGTTTATTATGGTTGATCTATGTATTAACATGATTGATATGTTAGAATATGGAAGAAAAGTGCTTAAAAACATGTTTTCATGAAAAACCTTAGCTTAAAGTCTAGATCGGTTGTATGTGATCTAAAATAGATAGCTTGTTTATATGATTTCATTGAATCATATGCTAGATCTATAAGTCATGAACAAAATCTAGTTGGAATCATGGAAAAATGTTTTGAAATGAGAAAGATATGATTTTTCAAGTAAAAACTTGTTATGTTTTAAAAACCCTAATTGCACAGCTTGGTTCGATCATGATTTTTGTGTCCAAAATTTGTTTCAAATTTCGATCAATCCATGAAATGTTGTGGAACATTAAGTTACGAATCCAATAAGACCAATTTGAAGTCATTTGGATATTTATTGAACATTTTATGCAAATTAAAACCAAAGTTGTAAAATCTAAAGAAAAGAAAAAGAAAATAAATTCCTTGGAAGCCAGCGTTGCAGCACTAGCTACAGTACAAAAATCGGGCGTCGTAGCTCCTGGCCAATTTTTTTTTTCTTGTCTTTTTTTCCAGGTCGGGTCACGTGCTTTAATACGGGTCAAGTCCATTTATTAAAATGCAAATGGGTAGAAAAATATAATAATTTATTTATATTAATATAAAATTTAATTTATGTAGTTAAAATATTTTTAAATGATTAATAATATTAGTAAATAATTAAAATATTATTAAATAATTAATAATATTAATAAATAATTAAAATATTATGAAATTATTAATAATCTTAATAAGAGTGTAAAATATTATTAAATAATTAATAATATTAGATGATGATTAAAATATTATCAAGTGACTAATAATATTAGAAAGCATTTAAAATGTTTTTAAATAATTAATAATATTGGGAAGTGATTTATGTAATTAAATAGTTAAATAATTTATAATATTATATGATTGTTAAAATATTATCCAAGAATAATAATATTGTTAAATGAGTAATGTGTTTTTAAGTGCTCGATTAAGTGATAATTGATATGAACCACTATGTGTTAAACTAATTGAAAGATCACTTCATCAATAATAGGTCTTACCAAACGAAGTTGATTTAATTTGAGTAGGTTATAGTCAACGATCGAAGCAAGTTTTTTAAATCAAACTCGAGTTATATTTCAAGTATATGCTAAGTGGTTTAATTATTATAAATTATTCCACATTGATAATTATTCTTGACATTCGCACATAGTGCACTTTGCATTCTTGTTCTATCATTGAACTAAGAACCATTTAGAGTTGTTCAGATACAAACTATTTAAGGAGTAGTCTATACTAATTATTTTGATTAGACATTTGTATGTTAAATATTTTAAAAACTATCTAAACCGGTTGTTGGTACGGATTCTTAGACTGAAAGAACAACCCATAATGGGGGGGAGTTCATTTATCGGTTATCCGATTACAAGAGCAAGTGAATGTTATGTATATACATAGTGTACGAGAGGCTGATCCCCTCAATTACAAACCTCGTGGGTACTATCTTAAAAGGTTAGTCGAATGATTGATTCCTTACTATTTGTTCATGGTTTATTTGACCACTCAGTAGAACTTAATTAATATTCATTCTTTTATTTGAGCATTGATTATACTATCTTTGTTATTTATCAATTGTTCTTATATTGTTAAACGATTCGAAGTTATTCTTTTCATTCATGATACATCTTTCATTGCTTATTTTTAAACTTGTTGAGCAAAGTAGATTTGCATGTTACTTACTTTGTTTTGATATTATGTTTTGTAGTACGAATCCTTTTGTATATTTAAGACATTCATGATGTATTTGGTAAATGTTAGAGACCTTAGGACTTAGTTAACCTTTTGTAATGAACAACATATGTTTATTTATTTTTGCATTAGTTATTTAATATTATTTAGATGTGTAAGGGATGTTATGGATTGTGAGCACTAAACCCGAGGTATTGGAACCCAAATTTGGGGGCGTCACAGTTAGGCACCCCTCGACTTACTTGAAATACATTACCGCTTTCCAAATTTTTTCTTAAGTTTTGAAAAAGTTATCTTAGTGTGTGTTTCTATATGTTTCATGCCTAGGTGTATTATGTGAGGATCCGAATTTTCAGGATTTTCTTAATAATAGTAAATGAGAATTTAATTGATAAAATTATCAAGGTTGTTTAAATTAATTATTATTTTATGTGATTTAAGGTATGTGATGAGATTTAATTAGTAAATTAAATCTGTACAGAGATCATGACGAATTGTGTTAATTTAAAATAATTAAAAAATAAATAAATTGTTTAAAAACAATTTATGAAGAATAAGAGAAATTTCTTGTAAAGGCACAATAAAATTATTATGGAAATACGAAAAATATTATTTAAATAATGTTAAATGGTAATGTGAGATATGTGAATTAGATGTGTATATATATATATACATTTGTATATATATAAGTGTGCATGTTTAATTGATATATTTAATTGATAATTATAAATGTTATTAATTATGGAAATTAAGGGATTAATAATTAAATTAATCCACTTTTTAGTGAAAATCGAATGAGAAAGTTAATAAAATTGTAATTATTGATTTTAGATTTAATTAAGAATTATGGTGGAAATTTAGAAATTGATTGAGAAGAAATGTAATTATATAAATTATATAATAATAAATTATATAATTTATATAAGAAAATTAAAGTGATGTATAAAGGAAATTATAATTATATAAATTATATAAGGATAATTATATAATTTATATAAGAGTATTAAAATAATGAGAGAATTAATGAATATATAATTATTGATTATATAATTAATTAATTGTGGAGGAATTTAAGAAATTATTTAAAAGGAGAATGTAATTATATAAATTATATAATATTAAATTATATAATTTATATATAAATAAATTAATGTGAATATAAAAAAAATTGAATAACAAATAAGAAAAAGGAATGTTTAAGTTATAAAAAAATTATATTTATGTATAATGGAATTATTATGACTTTTATGAAAAATAATATTTCAGAAATGTGAGCATGTTAATGTAAGATGTTGTCCAACTAACGAAGTGAAAAATTGTGAAAAATAATTTTTATATGTTATATGAATTATTTTATGATTTTTGGAGGTATAAATTACCTCATATAATTACATGCATGACGTTATGCGTGTACAAAATTTGTCAAGTAAAGTACCCAAAAGAGGTATTAAAATTATTTATAAATCATATTATGAATTTTGGTAAATTAAAATAAATATTTTATATTTATTATATAAAATATTTATTACACGAAATAATTACGTAATGTATTAAATAGGTAATTAAGCATGACTTTTGTGGCTTATCCGAAATAAGTCGGTGGTGGCATGCGTTGGATAAGTCGGTGGACTTATTAAGGTAGTAAAACTTAGTTAAATGCTTTTGATTATAAAGGCAAGAGAAATAAAAAGAAAAGAAACAAAAACAAAAAGCAACAAAACAACTCTCTCTTTTCCTTCCTTGCTCCACTCGACGCCACCACTATGCCACCATGACTACCGGAAAACATCACCAAGAAAGAGGAATTTTTGGTGTTATCAAGAGGGTGAATTACAAGCCAAAGAAGGTATATATTAATTTATTTAGTTTATTTTGTGTATTATTGGAAATGAAATAATTTTGTAGAAAATTTGTAAATAATTAATATAATTATTCTAAATAATTTTAGAATGCATATATATGAATTATGTGATTTTTAGAATAATTTTGTGGTGAAAAAAATGGATTAAAAATGGAAATTTTTGGAAGTTGGCGCACTGTTGATGGCTAAAGAAGATGAACAGTAAAGGGTCGACCGCGTATTGCGCGCAGTCAGTGTTTTTTTGTCCGCCCAGATAAAAACGACGCCGTTTTGGGCGTGTAGGCAGGCCGCGCCATGCGCGAAAGAAATTTCTGGAAGAAGGGATGAAACGACGCCGTTTGGCGTCGACTGTGGAGGGGCCGCGCGTCATGCGCGGCCGACGCAATGGGCGGAAATGACGAAAATACCCCCGTGCTTTTCAGTTTATACCGAATATGTCCTAACTTTGCTGAAATTACGAAAATGCCCCTGAACTTTCCGGAAAATTCCGGTTATGTCCCTAAGGGCGCGGAAATTACTAAAATGCCCCAAGAAAGTTATTTTTAATGAAATAAATGTTTAAAAATTATAGAAAATTATAGAAAAATAGTAAAAATATAGAAATGATGTTTGGGCATTAAATTTAATATTTTTGTAAAAATATTAAATATTGGGGATTAATATTTAAATATTAATCTATTAAGTTTAAAGGTTAGAAAATAATTAAATGAAAATCCGAACAACTGAATGTGCTAAAATTTATCCGATAAGCCGGGTTGCCCGTATTGAAGGTGTTTAATATTAAGTTAAATTAATATAGTGAAGGAACGAGGTTAATATAATTAACTATATTAATTAATAATTAACCCGGTACCCTAAAATAAATCGTCGGGTAGGGTGAATTACGTTATAGATGATATTAATTAATTAAATTAATATCATGAAAGGATAAATAATTATTATTTGATTATTTTATGATCCTAGGCTGTACGAGAAGCTGCATAGAAGGGATATTTATTATTTAATTCTGCAATACTGGTAAGTTCTTCAGTCCTTTTATATTAAATGTTGGACTGTTATGATATGTAATTCTTGTTTTAAATGCATACAAATTATGTGCTATGTGATACGTGATTAATTTGACCACAATGTGTGCTTTGTGCCACGATATGAATATATAAATGAGATATATTGCTCAAGTAGAAACACAACACATAATGTATGACACACACAAAGCATGTTAAGGTATGTGCTATGTGAAGCATGAAATGTGTTAACTGTTGAACTTGCTAAGCCGTTGTGCTCATTATTTGCTTAATATATATTTTTGCAGGAAATAAATAAATTTCAAAAATATCAGATGATATAAAGACGGATAATCATAGAAGGTTGTGAATGTTATTGTTATATTTCAATAACATAATTTAATGTGAATACAATTGTTAAGTTTATATTGAGATTTTGTATGTTCATATATGTTGAATCCAGACAGGATAAGTAAAGTTAAATTTTTAACTGTGATTGTACTAGATAGATGTTACGATAGAGATTATTAAATGATTTAATTATGATTTATGAAATGAAAGATGTTGTATGGATATATATACAATATTAAATTTTAAATGTTGAGCTTTACGATATTTGTAACAGAAAGAAAAGAAAAAGTAAAGGTTGCGATCCAGGGACTAGGATCCAGATATAAGGATTTTAAAAATCTGAATATTTTAATACAATGATTGAATTGAGAAAGTGAAAAATTTATACCGAAAATTTGGTAATTGATGATTTATAAAATCAATTAAGTGTTTAAATAAGGTAATTAAAGATTATTAACGAACCGAAATTCGGACGTTAAGGAAATAAGGTTTAATAAATATGAAATTCAAGGTAATAAAGTGGGTCGAATTTCGGGGTCGCTATATATTATGTCATTCCAATGTGTGTGTGTGTTTGGTGGCATGCATTGTGGGCGAGTTTATTTTCATTCTAATGGGGTTCAATTTGGGTTAGGAAGAGGCTTTTGATTTATTACTTATGATCTTTATACGTTTGATTTTTAAGCTCGTGTACGAGTCTTTAAAGAAAATTGAGTTTGGCTTCTAAACTCTTGTGTGTGTGTTTTCAAAAGAAAGTGAGTTTGGTTTCTAAATTTATGTGTTTTTCAACAAAAAAGGAGTTTGATTTCTAAACTTTTGTATATATGTTCACAAAGGTTCATGAGTTTGATTTTGAAATGCGTGAGTATATTTTAAAAGACGTGAGCTAGACTTCTAAACTGACGTGTGTTTATGTGCGCAAAAGTTCGTTAGTTTGGTTTCTAAACTTGTGAGTGTATTTTAAAAGATATGAGTTTGGTTTTTAAACTCATGTGTGTTTATATTCACAAAGGTTCGTGGGTTTTGTTTCTAAACTCGGATGTCTGGTTTTAAGGGTGAATTTAACATGTGTATTCTTAAAGTGGTTCTAAAATTAGGTTTTTAAAAGTGATTTTTAAAAAAATGTGTGTTGGAAAATGATTTTCAATGTGTTTTCAAATGTGATTTCTTAAATGTGTTTTTCAAAAGTGATTTTTCAAATATGTTTTTTAAAAGTGATTACTCAGGTATATTTTCAAAAGTGATATCTTAAGTGCGTTTTTTAAAAGTGATTTTGTGACGCCCCCAAATCCGAGTTCCTTGAATCTCGGGTTCGATGCTCACTACTTAATAATTAAATAGCATTCATAAACTTAATCTCTAGTACTAGAAAAAAAATATAAATAGATTTATTACAAAACGTACTATTATCACAGGTTCTATTAACCTTAAATACATACATCATCTCAATACACAAAAGAGTTACTTATGACATTTAATAATAATAAAACTTGCTTCTACACAATCAACTCGGTTGCTTTTTTTTTTACCTTTGTTTTTCTTAGAACATTCGGGTTTCGCTAAAAAATATTTTATGATATAGCAAGGGTGAGCAACTACTTTGCTCAATAAGTTTAAATAAGCAATGAAGATATATCATGAATAAAAAAGAATTACTCTTTTGGAACTTTAACAATATATAATAATTGTGAAGGCATGTAACAAACGTACTATATTCAATAATAAAATTTGTAGAATACTTCTCCTCTCCATTATCATCGTCTTCAAGTGTGTTGGGTTGACCTTTAATAGGGCAGTTCTTGATATGGTGACGCAATGAATGACATTTGAAATACCCTTCCTTCTTTGGATTACGGCAATTGGGAGCAATATGTCTCTCTTGCTTGCAGTTGTAACATATCTCTTTTCCCCTTTAAGCATGTTTCCATGCACCTCTTACCACAATTAGTATAGGCAGACACATTTATCTTTTTTGACTGGCTTCCTTCAGGTTTATATTTGTTGTTCTTCCATTTCTTTTTAAAGTTTCTACTACTTCAGCTACTATTCTCTTCAGTTTGAACTTCTTTTAGCTTTGTTAAATGATTAATATTTTCTTCTTTTGTTGGAGTGATCTCTTCTTCGACCTTCTTCTTCTCCGTCAAATACTTCTTACACTGATTGATCCTTTCTTCAAAGGCTTTTACTATTAACTTCACCAATTGTTGGAAGGGATCTTGATTTAATTCCTTTAGTTCATTCCTTGCCTCTTTTACTTCTTGTTGCACTCGCTTTTTATTTCAAAGCAACATTCTCAATATTCTTTAATAGAATTTAGTCATCATAAGCACATTTTATAAATATCTTATATTAATATGCTTCTCATAATACATCATATAACATCATGTTATCCCATCACATACATTCCCCAATATATAAGAATTACAGTAATACACCACATACCTAAATTTTGGAATTAACCAAAAGTCATTTCACATACCCTTTAACTTTCTAGAGTTAAGGTTTACATTACAAAAGACCCCTCTACTTATACAAAAGTTGGGATTCTAGACATATTAACTATATATCTAATATGCGGTCTCTAAATTCCTTGCCTAATCGCTTCTTCGTATTCTTGATCCCCGATCATTTTTACCCGTCTACGGCTAATAGTGTGCTTTGTTCGTCCATGTTCTTTCGGATAATTGTGCACTCTTGATTAGATTCGTTTCAAAGCCAATCTAAAATCATAGCTCATCTGATCTCTTTTCCTTTTTCCTTTTTGGACTTCTATCTCTAAGCCATTTGCTTGCCTTATAGACATATTAACTATATATCTAATATGCGGTCTCTAAATTCCTTGCCTAATCGCTTCTTCGTATTCTTGATCCCTGATCATTTTTACCTGTCTACGGCTAATAGTGCGCTTTGTCCGTCCATGTTCTTTCGGATAATTGTGCACTCTTGATTGGATTCGTTTCAAAGCCAATCTAAAATCATAGCTCATCTGATCTCTTTTCCTTTTTCCTTTTTGGACTTCTATCTCTAAGCCATTTGCTTGCCTTATAACAATATTACATTGCTTTTCAGCCTGCATTCGTTCAACCCTTCTTCTTCCCAATACTCTTTTACAGTCTCCTTTTCTATCTGCAACTTTTGCTTTTGCGTCTTTAGATTTTGCACCTCCCTTTCTAACTCTTAAGTTTTGGTCGAGGAGTTCTCTTATCCTCTCATTCTTCATTTCTTCGTTACTAGCCATAAGATTCAAATTAGAATCCAGCTCTGGCTCGACTTCTCGTATCTGACTCAATTTACTTATTTCAGACATCCTACAAAAACAAACGAACGACTTAGTTAGTCTTTCACAAAACCATATGTCTAAGGTTTTTACTAACCACATAATTCACTTTATTATCTTATCACAAATAATTCATTACCTAGACTCTATATGAGATTTCTTATCTCCTCTAAGGTCATATTCCCAAGGCTTTTCCCTCACCTAAGGTTTATAACCTACAATTTTGATACTAATCAGTGACGCCCCCAAATCCGAGTCCCTTGAATCTCGGGTTCGGTGCTCACTATTCAATACTTAAATAACATTCATAAACTTAATCTCCAGTACTAGGAAAATATAAATAGTTTCATTATAAAATGTACCCTTATCCCAGGTTCTACTAACCTTAAATACATACACCATCTCGATACAAAAAAGAGTTACTTATGACATTTAATAATAATAAAACTTGCTTTTACACAATTTACTCGGTTGCTTTTTCTTTGCATTTGTCTTCCTTAGAATATTTGGGCTTCGCTAAAAAATATTTCATGATATTGCAAGAGTGTGCAACTACTTTGCTCAGCAAGTTTAAATAAACAATAAAGATATATCATGAATGAAAAAAAATTACTCTTTTGGAATTTCAACAATATACAATAATTGTGAAGGTATGCATTATACATACTATATTCAATAAAAAAATTTGTAGAATATTTATTGCTGAGTTGGTCAAAAAGAACCAAAAACATACGTGAGGACTTTCCAGCTCATAACTGAATTCCTCAGATGTAAGAAGGAATTGCTAAGGCTTATCTAACTACTTCGGGAGTATTTAACAATTATAAAACTGTAAACACTCAAACTGGACACTCGAGATGATCAGTCATTTTGTATCTGATGTATATGCATAACATTCAGTCATAGTGTGCGCAAAGATTTTTGTTTCTCATAGAGAATATCCCATTATAAGAGTTGTTCTACTCAGTCTTACTATAAGAATCTACACTAATTACTGGTTTGGATAAGTTTTAAAAATATTCAAGTCAATGAATTTAACATGTAACTGTCTAGCCGAATCAATTGATATAGATTACTTCTTAAATAGTCTTTATTTAGAACATAACCTGCAAATGCACATTTGTGCGAATAACAATAATTGACATGATATGGAATAATGTGTAATAATTATTTTAGCTTACACAATAAAATAGTTGAAGTTCAATAATATACACAATCAAATGAATTCAATTTAAGATACCTGTTCAGTTAAAACTTGAGTAAGATTAGAAAATTTGCACAATAAGAATTGAGTTATTGTTCAGAAGAATTTGTATAATGAAACGAGTTCAGAGTTAAAAGATTTGCCTCTTCCGTTGACTACTACTAATCAACTTAAATTAACTTCATTTGGATGATTTATCATTAATAACATTGATCTACTAATTAGTATACCACATGCATGTTCATTTTACCTTAATGACCTTCCTATACATCATTTAAATCATTTAACCCTTAATCATATCTGTAAACATTTAATCATATTTTAAACACCTCATAATATTATCAACCTTGATAATATTTCGATCACTTACAAATATTATTAAACATTTAATAATATTTTACACCTTATGAATATTATTAACCAGTTTTAATAATTACTTAATCACAATCTTTAAATCACTTAATAATATTATCAACATTTGATAATATTTTAATCACATAATTATCATTTAATCACATCATAATATTATCACATTTGATAATATATTAACCAAAAATAAATATTATTAAATATTTAATAATATTTTAATCATGTTCGAATATTATTAGTTATTTAATAATATTTTTCTCTCTTAATAATATTATTAATCCTTTAATAATATTTTAATCACTTATTAATATTTTATTCATTTACTAATATTATGAATTATTTAATAATATTTTATTCACTTACTAATATTATTAATCATTTAATAATATTTTGATAATTTTCTAATATTATTAATTATTTAATAATATTTTGTTTATTTTTAAATATTATTAATTATTTAATAATATTTTATTAATTTTCTAATATTATTAATTATTTAATAATATTTTATTTATTTTTAATATTATTAATCATTTAATAATATTTTATAACTTTACTAACATTATTATTTATTTAATAATATTTTAATTATTTAATGTTTTGTCTAATATTATTATTATTATTATTATATTAAATTATATTTTTTGACCCATTTTATACTAAAAAAATCCGACCCGACTTGTTAAATATGGCCCGATCCGAACCCATTTAATTAAATTATTTTTTTGTTGATTCGGACAAGGGCCAATGCTCTCCTTCTTGCACTAAAAGAAGGGCGGTTGCCCTTGAGGACAAAATACAATATTAAGTTTTTTTAACTTTGCTATTTTGGTTTCAACTTGCATAAAATTTTCAATACATGTCTAGATGACTTCAAATTTATTTTGTTAGTTTCGTAACTTAATGTTCTTCAATATTTCATAAATCAATCACCTTTTCAAAATATTTTGGATGTCAAAATCATGATCGAATCCACTAGATCAAATAGGGTTTAGAAAAACGACCCCCTTTGGTATAAAAATCATAGCTCCTTCGTTTTAACATACTTTTCAATCATTCAAGTTAGGTTATTTTTATAACACATAGATCAATAATTCAAAACTCATAAATCATAAAAAAAACTTACACATCTCAAATCATAAATCATTAACCTAGATATTTAACTAGGATTTTCTTGAAAACAAGTTCATATGCCATTTTCACCTATCATTTCACATACAAACCATTTCAAAACACTTATCATACATTTTTAACAATGAAACTCCCTACACAACATGAATCTACAATCAAAGAGCTTCAAAAATAGTTTTAAAACCATTCAAACACATTTGGTTTATCAAAATAACTTTTTGACCATAAAAATCACATGCATATATATAGATCATCTAGATCGCGTATATTCACATATACTTCATCATGAACCACCCTTATAACTTTGGATCTCATCATAGATCCCTATCACATAGATTTCTCCTATAACCAAGCATGGCAAAATATACTACAAACAATAACCTACATCTTATGAACTAAAGTTTTAAGATGAGAAAACTTTTAAACCTTATGGATCTTGAATGCTTGATATTGCTAGATCTTTTCCTCATTCTTGAATGAACCACTAGAACAATAGCTCACACTTACTAGCACTCAAAGTGTTTCACGTAACTCTTAAGAACTCTCAAGCTTCTTTCTCTTTTTTCTCTAGGAAAACTCTCTCTACAACTTGGTGTAAAGAAACAAATGAACAAACTTTCACTAGGCTAGGCAAAGACCTCTATTTATAGAACTTATCTAAACATCATTAATTCAACTAATTATCTAATGTTAGTCAATTAAAGACTTAATTCATAATTACTATACATATGAATGACAAGGTGATTGACAAAAATCAAAACAGGCAACCATCTTGAGTGTAAATCACTCCACCACAAAACTTGCAAGCCACCCTAAGGGTCCCACATCACCACCACCGGCCAAACTCCATTTTTCTTTCCATTTTTGGTTTATTTTTATTCCAATTATGCTTACACACACACACACACACACACACATGACCAATACTTGCATTTATTTGGGCTCCACCTTGGACTTTAATATCACTTCCCTTTAGGCTTCATATTTAATTTGATTGGGCTCTACAATTAAATCAATTTGGGCTACTAGTTAATTTAATTAAACTATCAATACATGGGCTATCATTTAATTAACACTTTGCTACTAGTTAAATTCATTTAAGTTACTAACACTTGGGTTAGTAATTAAATCTCATAAGACTGGCCATATTGGGCTCATTTAATAATCACATTAACTTAATTACATAATTCAATTAAACTTGTCTTATTAAAAGCATTAGTACTACCTAATTGGGTTGGTTTATTTAAAACCCTAAATCACATCATCCATTAGACTAATACTTGATTAATCTATTATCTTGCTAGATCGTTTATTTTCATTCTTTAGTTAATTCGCTTTAATAAAATTAACTAGCTCACTAATTACCAACACCCAACACATACACACATATCCATTACCACATAAAGTATTTTCTCATGAATATATATAAAAAAAAAAAATTAGGTTCATAAATTTTCTGGTTATTACAGATGTCTCAAGTGTGATTTTATTTTGTGAAAAGTCCTTTCCAAGCGTTTAGTTTTTACCCTTTAAATCTGCTTGATTTTAGAAAACTTTTAATTTAAAAAAATTATTTTTTATTACCTAAAGCAAGTAAAGATGCTAAGGTCCAACTTAAGGGGTGGCAGCCATCACATTAGACCTATCACCAAATTATACTAAAATTTCACTATTTGGGCCTTAAACTCCACCTTGAGAGATAAAGCAATTCAAATAGTTTTAAAGCCCATATATGTTTTCTAAGCATTGATAACCATTTACAAGCCCAATTTTAAATGTTCATTATGGGAGTAAGGTCTTAATTCCTCTAAATATATATTTAGAGACCTTAGATTTCGTCTTAGGCTCACAATTTCACTAAATTCACATCAATTCAACTATTACAACTTCAATTTCAAAGTCCATAATCAGAAGAGGATCTCAATTATCCTAAATATGAATTTTAAAACCTTGGGTCTCTTTTTAGGCTCATAAGCAATGAATTAATTTAAAATTCAAGAAATTACATAAATTTAATTTCTAGATTCATCATGGGTTAGATCTAACTTTTGTGGGTAGAGGCCCAAACCCTTATATTCACCTAGGATATCACCAAATCTCAATTCAAAAGTACATCAAAGCAATTTAAATAATAGATTTTTATATAATTTCAATTGATATCCAATTCACATATATTAATTGAGATGTAGAGATAAAATAGATAAATTAATAATCAACACTTTTACATGATTCAATAGAATTTAGGAAGATTAGAGTTGAACCTTGCTAGCTTTGTGAAGAAGAATCAATTTTAGTGTTTGGAGTAGTCTCGTTGCTCCTTTTGATTGGTTAGGCTTGAAGATGTAATGAGGAATTGGAGATTTGATTTAGTCTTTCTCTCTATTTCTCTATTTATTTCAAGTATTTTTATGCCCTCTCACTAGAAATCCTTATATATATCTCTCTTCCTCTTTCTCTTTTTGTACAAGAAAATAAAGGAACAACGAATAAATAGTACTGAAATGGATACAGGGGCCAAGCCTTGTATGCATTCTCGGCTTTTGCTTTGAGTCGCGTATGTACACATGACTTGGGCCTTGATCCCAAGGGCACGCACATGGGTCACTTAGGGGTTCCTTCTATCGCTCTTTCCTCCTTTTGGGTTTTCTATTTTCGTTGTTTTAGACCCCAAGGTACAGTGATTTTAAATTTATCCCTTTTAGTGTTTTTCCTTATTTTTTTAATGCCCAAGTATAAAATTTGGGTGTCTAAAACTGCTCCTTTTTATCATGCTTATGCAATGTAATGGAATAAAAGTAACAAAGTGATAAAGACGTAGATGCCCAATAATGATGGTGTTTTTGCAAGCTTGTATGGTTCGTGACCTTGCTTGTTGAAGTGAGGTGGACATGGTTCATAACTGAGCTCTGAAAGTAGTATGTCCTCAAGCCAATCACATTTGATGTGATAAAATATATATTTTGTAATCTTATTTGTTTATTAATAAAAGTTTTAAAGCATATCTTTATTCATGATTAAATGACTGGATTAATTAAATGGATAAACTCATAGTTTTTTAGTAATGCTTTTAGAACCATGCTGATGATCAAGCTAATGAGATATAAATTCAATATAGCTCAAAACTAAAATGTTCATAATCGCGGGATTACTAAAATGATGATTAGTGAATCCAGATAGATTAGTACATACTATGTTTGCTCTTTTGAAAAGGATGATTGATCTCATAATCATTTATGTGGAGACATTAAAGCAAGTATGTAGGTGTTTATTAAAGAATAAGTTTACTAAACGTGAGTCGCTTAAGGAACAACTAATGGAGGTTTACTTACTTGTTAATAGGAGTTCCTTATGTGATAGTAATACATGTGATCCTTCAACTTGAGACCATCATAGTACTTTGTGTATGATGAGTTATACTTTGGCATATTCCTTAAGGCTTGTTGGTAAATCAAAGGGTATGATCGGGTATAATAAAATGTACATGGAGGTAGGTGAATGGTCAACAAATGATCTACCACTTTCAATAAAGGGAGATAATGTCCTATATAAGTAAATAAATGACAACTCATAAATTCTTAGCCAAAGTGGAATGAAAATTAGAAAGGAGTTTCTAATTTACATCAGAGTTGTGCATTTGAGAATTGAAATACATATGATTAAATAAAATGAGACTTGTCAGTAATTCCATGTCTTACATTTAGGAATTGTAATTAATTAATTTAGTTCCTAATTAGATTGAGAGTTAAATTAAAACCATACTCCTAAATAGTTTATGAGGGTTGACTATATTTATAAATAAGAGGAGTCTTGTCATGGATTAGGGTTACACACTCTTCTACAAAAATTGGGAGAGTTCTTCATATTATCTTTATAACTAGAAGAGAGAGAAAATTAGGTCTAGCCACCCATGGTTTAGAGAAACCAAAATCTATTTTTTTAATTCATAGATCTCTTGGTGGATCACCTTTCGAGATTGGACACTTGGACTGCTAACATGATCGTGGAATTTAATCGGTGACTTTAAAGAAGAATGCGAATGATTAAAGGGATGTGAACTCGTACCTGTGAAAGCTTGGTTCTACAAAGGTATAAATCTTTTACAAATTATTAATTATTTTGATTCTGTATATGTATGAGTATACGTTTAGAATAATTTATTGTATAAAATCAATTTTTTCCAAAAAAAATTATTTAATCCATTATGATTACGGTAATCACTAATTTGGTTTCAAGTACTGTGAATGATTCATGGAATTGAATTATTTTTCAAAAGCTACTGGAATATATATATATATATATATATATATATATATATATATACCAATAGCCTGATAGCAGCAGACAACAGTTTAATAAAATTAAAACAAATTAAATAAAACTTATTTATTGAATCTGAAAATTTTAAACTGATAATAGACTTACTAAGGTTTACAAGTTCATTGGGTTCTAGAGGGGAGAGATGAGAGAGAATAAGAAGTCAAAACCAATCTGCCTCCCTCAAATGACTTAGCGTTCCTTTTATAGAATAAGCATCTTCTGACTTGGCGTTTAGCAACTTTTGACTAGGAACACATTGGGTGCGTCTGAAGTAGGGACTAACAACATTGGATGCTTGACTGGATCTGGATTACTGGATTACTGGGGGTCACAAAATATTGAACGTCTTGGATAACCCAAATAAGGTTATGGTTTCGAACCAGAAGTGATTAGGGGCTCACGGGAGCTGAGAATGACTCACGGGAGTTGATTATGCAAAAGGGTCTTGAGCATCCTGAAGGTTGATGCTGCCGTAAGGATCCTTATTAATGCTAGAGGATGATTTTTGGGAAGACCTTGAAGAAGATGTTGAACTATCACTAGCTTCTTCATGGAGTTTGCTGACTCTTTCTTGAATGGTCCAAGGTAAAAGTTTTAACTCAGTGCTAGAATAATTCTTAACATATGAAACATCAATAGAACCAGAAACAGAAGGACTGGGACTAGATCGTTTTGTTTTTGACTTAGATTTACTGGAAGAACCTTCTGCAGGAACATATTTAATGGGAGAAATTGGAATAAGAGGAAATTCCTTTTGGACTTGACCAATTATTCTTTCGACATTAAGTTTATCCCACCATTTAACAAAAAACATACGGATTACCATGACTACTTGACTGATTTCATTAAGAACAGTTTTCTGAGATGGTGAATGAAAAATATGTTCTACAACTGGCGTATGAATATTATACTGTCATTTGAGAATCCATGGAATTTTGTATTTACTCATAAACTGAAGTAAAATAGGAATGCCATTATACCTAGGGTTCTAAATAACATGGTTTTTGTAGTGGTAGACTTGTGACTGAAGTGACTCGGGGAAGATATCAATGGAATGTCCATATCTTGACCACCAAAGAATAAACCAAAAGGGAATTTAACTCTTAAATTTATGATCAAATTGAATAAACCAAGAATGGCTCATTGACTGATTTTGGTATAGGAAAACCTTTTACCAGGTTTCAATATAATCATAATAACAAAAATAATTACAGAGGGAAGGTTCTTTTCCTTCTACAAGAGGACGATAATCAGAAGGGTGTTTTCCCCACTCAAAAATGAAAACAATTGTCTTAATATAGAGTGAGTGAAAAATAACCTTTGAATCATCATTTTTATCATAAATGGGCTTAATAAAAATTGACTCGGTATTAAGAAGGACGTCCTTATAAAACGTTAATGATTTATAAGGGGCAAATGGAACAAAGTGCCAACCAGTTGGGAAGAACTGGGAAACAAGGATGACTGGATCATCTTTGGGCTTCATATGAAGCTCAATATGAAAAAGGTTAACTTCATAGTTTGGTGAAAATTGTGAAGATTTTGGTTGACTAGGGTTTAAAGCCCTTGAGGGACTCCAAAAGGGATCAATAGGTTTAGACTTACTAGCCAAAACAGTATAATAAGGTTTTGGGATGGTACCAAGAATTTGATACCTATTGACTAAGTCCATAGAAGAGAATGGGTTAACGGGATGAGGAATCATGATTCTTTTATTTTTATTGGGTTGACTAACACCAAGGGATTTACCTCGACCACGACCATTTGGGCCACCTCTTTCACTCATTTTAGTGTACCTGTTTGAAGAAACTCTCTGGTGAGAAAATTGGGAATTGAATTTTGATTACCTTTAATAAATTCATTATCAAAATCAAAAATAGATAAAATAGCTTGCCACCTAGTAAAAATCTGTTTAGAAGCTATATTTTGTACATCTTTTTCTAAAATATATTTTGCAGATTTACAATCTATTCTTACTAAAAACCTTTTATTTAATAAATCACTTTAAAATTTATTAATGCATGAAACAAGAGAAAACATCTTTTTTTTGACAGTAGAATAATTTACTTGTGTATTATCCCATGCACGAGAATAAAAAGAAACAATTTTTTTAGATGAATTAGGAGTTAACTGTTGTTTTAGAATACCTCCTAATTCAATTTCAGAGACATCAGTTTCAACAATTTTGAATGCATCAGAATTAGATATGCCAAGACATGGAAGTGTCTTAACATGCAATTTGATTTCTTGGACTATAGAAGTATGAACACCAGTCCAAGGTGGAAGATTATTTTGCAAGCGTTCAAACAATGGCTTACAGATTCTTCTCAAATTTTTATAGAATTCTCCTATGCAGTTGAAGGAACCTAAAAATCTCTGAAGCTGGGTTTTATCAATAATTTTGTCTAAGAATTTACTAGCAAACTGTATAGCTCTAGCAACTGGCTGAATTTGACCATACTGAATAATATGACCAAGGAATTTAACTTTTGTTTGGAATAGACAGCATTTTGACTGGAAAAGAACTAATCCATTAGATTGAACAGTTCTAAAGAATGAATTTAAATGCTTCCAATGTTCTTCAATAGAATTTGAAAAAATAAAAATATCATCAATATAAACAATGGCGAAATGACTAAAAGGGTTTAGAATATCATTCATAATATTTAGAAATTCACTAGGGGCATTTTTTAATCCGAATGGAATTACATTCCATTCATAATGACCAAAGGGTGTAGTGAAGGTTGTCTTATATCTATCCTCCTCATGGATCTGGATTTGCCAGAATCCACTCTTCAGATCAAATTTACTAAAGATAATTGTTTGATCTAATCTATTAATTAAATTCTTCTTATTAGGTAATGGATACCTAATCCATTCTAGGTAATGGTTTATAATTAATAACTAAGCGAGGAGTTCCTCTTTCTATTTCATCATTTTTATTAGACCTGGCAAACGGGCGGGCCGGGCCAAAAACGGCCCGGCTTTTTGCGGGCTATAAAATGCTTGGCCCGTACGGGCCGCGGGCCATTTGTGTAATTTTTTAATTTTTTTTATGACTTATAATTTAAAATATTAAGTAAGACATGAAATCTTCTTCATGTGTGTCATGATTTCTTTTTTCAGCCCACGAAAAAGCATGGGAAGAAGCATACATAACTGATTAACTTTTTATATTTGAAATAAATACTAACACTAATTATTTACAATTATAACACATTATTTTTTTATTCTTCATAATTCTCTATTTGATTTATTTTCTAAGTTATTTTTTTTTGTCAACAATGTCAAGCAATATAATTTTTTTTAAAAAAAAATTAGCCCGCGAGCCGGGCCGGGCTAAAAATGGCCCAGCTTTTTTTGGGCTATATTTTTTAGGCCCAAAACCTGAATTTTTTGGGCCGGCCCTGGGCCTTTTTGCCAGGTCTAATTTTTATTGACATAAAAGGCCGGGCAAAATTAAGGAGATTTACTTTTTCTAATTAATCATTTTCTTAATAAATCATCAATTTTATTTTCACAATAATTCATTTGTTCACGATTCATCTGAATAGGTCTAACCTTAGTAGGAATTAAATGCTCTTTAAATTCCCTAGCATTGTAGCGCACCGAAATCCCACTTTTTCTGAATTTTATCCATTAAATTCTGGATAACATAATTATTAATTTTAAACCATATTAATTGGAATCTCGTGCGTTAAAACTTGACCTTTAACCATTTAATTGACCATAATGCGGTCCATATTTTTTTTTATCTTATATTATTTACCTGTCTCAGGATCGTAATGTTCACTTACCCTTTATTAGAACTTAGGTCAAACATTATTTAATTGTGACCTAGTTTATTACCATTCCATCATCATACATATATTTTATGATTTACATAACCTGTAAATAAATTTTTGCCATTTATCTCTGTCATACATTATCCTGCTTACCTCATACATGTTTCGTTCATAGTCCTGTTTACATACATTTGTAACATACATGCGGGTTTTATATATATACCCAACTTACGATAATACAATCATCAAACTATATCCTTTACATTGTCTAATTGGATAATACATGCATTTACATTTAGCTATATGGATTTACAGACCATACATTCCTTATTACCATTATGCGTTTACATGTATCTGGCTTATTTGCAAATTACACAAATACATATATCAAATTTCCTCATGCTGATCCATCTATTCACATTCTTTACCTTAGCTGCACCGAAACCTCTGACCTTCTCGTACCTTACCTGAAATGTTAGTTTATAGCAAGAGTGAGCATAAAGCTCAGCAAGTCATTCAGATGACACATGACATGTGAAAGTAGTATGCCCTCAAGCCAATCACATTTGATGTGATAAGCATATACTTTGTAATCTTGTTCATTTATTAATAAAAGTATCAAGGAATTTCTTTATTCATGATTAATTGCTTGAATTAATCAAATGGATAAACCCATAGTTTTTGAGCAATGCTTTTAGAACCATGATGAGGATCATGCTAATGAGATCTAAATTCAAGATAGCTCAAAACTAAAATTGTTCCTAATCGTTGGATCACTAAAAAAGGGATTAGTAGATCCGGATAGATTGGTACATACTATGCTTGCTCTTATGAAGAGGATGATTGATCTCATAATCATTTGTGTAGAGACACTAAAGCAAGTATGTAGGTGCTTATTAGAGAATAAGTTCACTGAACGTGACTCGCTCAAGGAACACCTAATGGAGTTTTACTCGTCTGTCAATAGGAGTTCCTTATGTGATAGTCGTACAAGTGATCCTTAAACTTGAGATCATCTTAGTATCTTGTGTGTACTAAGTTATACTTTGACATATTCCTTAAGACCTATTGGTATATCAAATGATGTGATTGGGTATAATAAGGTACACATGGAGATAGATGAATGATCAACAAAGGATCTACCACTTCCAGTAAAGGGAGAGAATGTCCTATGCGATTCAATAAGTGACAACTCAGAAATCCCTGGCCAGGGTTGAATGGAATTAGAAAGGAGTTTCTAATTTACATAAACTAGAGTTGTGTATTTGTGAATTGAAATGCATATAATCAAATAAATAAGACTTGACAGAAATTCCGTGTCTTATATTTGATTGGGACATTGTACGGTAGAAGGATTGAATTGTACGGTAACTATTTGCTGAAAGGTTCTTTTACGATTAAATGTTGAAATCTATATTATCTGGAAAGTCGACTAATCGCTAAGGGGGCTTACCCTTATTGTGGAATAATTATTTATTCTGAATTAAAGAGTTAATTCGTAATAAATGAATTAGAATTGTTCTAATTTATTTATTATACAACCAATTTAATATGGAGAACCTAAAGGGTCACACCGCAAAAGAGTAATATTTATTTTAGAAGTGGATGGCATAATTGTAATAATAAATTAAGTATATTTAATTTATACTATGATGATAGAATAAATTAAATAGCTTAATATTTATAATTTAGTATTTTAGAAATACTAATTATAAATTAATAAGAGGAGTCTTATTATTATTATTATTACTATTATTTTTATTATTATTATTACTGCTAGTATTATTATTTAGTTCCTAAATGGTTTAGGAATTAATTAATAAGTAGTAATATTATTATTAAATAATTAAGTTCCTAAATAGTTTAGGAATTATAATTATAATAATTAATTAAGTTACTAAATGGTTTAGTAATTAATTAATAAGAAGTACTCTCATTATTAAATAATTAAGTTCCTAAATGGTTTAGGAATTGTAATTAATTAATTTAGTTCCTAATTAAATTGGGAATTAAATTAAAACCCTAATCCTAAATAGTTTAGGAGGGTTGACTAGATCTATAAATAAGAGGAGTCTTATCATAGATCAAGGTGACACACTCTTTCATAAGAGAGGGAGAGTACTCCATAATTTTCTAGATCTAAGAGTTAGAGAGAGAGAGAGAATTAGGGCTAGCCACCCATGGTTTGGAGAAACCATAATCCACTTCTTTAATTCATAGATCTCTTGGTGGATCACCTTTAGAGGCTCAACACTTGGGGAGCTAACATTAATCCGTGGAATCTAATTGGTGAATTTGAAGAAGAACATGAAGGATTAAAGGGAGATGAACTTGTACCCGTGGAAGCTTGGTTCTACAAAGGTATAAATTCTTTTATCCTTCCTCAATTAATAATAGTCGCATAAGAAAGATCCGGGTTATTGGTTTGTACAAAAATTTTAAAATATGATTTTTATTGCTTCCGTTGCGCTTATATAATTTGATTATATCTATGCCATATTTTTGCAAACCAACAGTGGTATCAGAGCCAAACTTATGCGAATTATTAATTGTTTTGATTTCATATATGTATGAGTATGTGTTTAGAACAATTTATTGGTCATAAATTGTTGTATAAAATTATAATTTTTTATTAACTGAAAGGTTTGGGATTATATATATGTAGATATATTATTACCGAATTTGAATCACGGACGTGGTTTTTGTGAATTGGATTCACGATTGGATTTTTATATATATATATTATCAAAGGCAGCCCTATTTCGGATTTGGTGGAAATATATGATTACCGAAATTTGAGTCACTTTACCGAAAAGCAAACTTCCAACTTTCGGTTTTGTATATTAGTATATATATATTATATAATTACCGAATTAAGCCTGCTGCTCTATGTCCCGGAAAAATTGTCACGAGTGTTGGAGCATTCCCTGTTTTGAGCAGCCCTCGGATTTGGTGTATTACCGAAACTTTTAGCAAAAGTTGTGTAGTATAGTGTATATATATATATATATATATATATTATACAAAGCAACACACGGATGGGCGGCTGCATAATGACCGAAAACTGTTTTTTGCTCTACCGAATTGGCTTGTCCCATTTTGTGTGTCACGGTGGTGAATAAAGCAACAAAAGTTGCTGTTTTGTTACTTTACCGAAAGTGAAGCTTATGATATATATATATATATATATATATATATATACATAGCAATATCCGATTTTGGTAATTTAAAAGGCAGCCCACGGTTATTGGTAATATGATTACCGAATTATTTATATATATATTATTAATATATATGATATATTTATAATATATATTAATTAGCCAAACAGTTTGGTAATTTTGTGCAGATTTTAAAATTTCAAAATAAAAGAGTTTATTTTGGATAATTTTAAAATAATAAAAAAATAAATAGTTTACTTTAAATAATTTTATAATTAAAATAAAAGGTTTATTTTAAATATGAAATTAGATTTCATACAACTTTAAATTGCCCATTAAATGATACCAATACATATATGGAATGATTTATTTAATTCATGAGATGAATATTATTTATTAATATATATGTTGATATATATGATAATAAATGAGATTGATTATGGACTATTGACCAATGTGATTGGATTTAATTTTAAATTAAATGCATGAATGAATGAGTTTTAATAAATGGGGTCTGCGTACCTCGTCTTTCTAATTTTTCTTATGTATAATTCTATCTCCCTCCTATGTACTTCCCCTTGACTGTTGATCAAGGTTTCTATTTATTGTAAATATTTTGTAATAGGATTAGTTAGAATTATTTTAAAGAATTGGAGTAGAGAAGCAAGGAGCGCATGAAGACCCGTTTGTAATGGAGCCCGAATTTAAATGTAATAGTTACATTTAATTTAATTTATTCTTGCACCCTAGGTTTGACCAATTGGTTTATTTGGTGGCTCGAATAAACCAAACTAGAATAAAAGCCCATAATCAATCCAAGTAGAATATAGTATTCTATATGTGCATGCTTATTTATATATATTATATATTATCAAACATGCTTCGCATGTTAATTAATATGACGCGTATTTTATATATATATATGCATGTGCGCTAAACAAGATGAGACAATTAATATTAATAAACCCCTCATGATGTAGAATAAATATTATTTATAAAATGAATTAAAATGTTTAATTCATGAATTAAATGAGTTTAATTCAACTAAATAAAATTAGAATTGTTCTAATTTATTTATTCTACTACTCATAATATTAAGTTGTAACGTTCAAAGATATTTATTAAAAATATCGAACGTCGCCTTCTAGCATGGTAAAACGATAGAGTATCAAATAATCATTAAAAGTTTGTTGTGTCACACAAGGCTTATATTAATTTTTTGAGATGTTGTTTTATCACATTTGATGTTTATAAAAAGAATTGAACATTATTGTTTTGTTGTGTCACACAAGGACGGTCTTTTTCTCTTCTAATATAAGAAAATGCTAGGTTGGACTTAACTTGGATAATTTTGATTTGGATGTGTCACACATGATCATAATAATCTAAAAGGCAAAATAAAAGGAGTTACATGTTAATGTAATTGACAAGAGTTGTCTACCTATTTATTTATATATCGTTTGTTGTGTCACACAAGGCTATATACATTTGAAATAGGATCCTTATTCTCACTAGCAAATCTTTAACTAGATTTGCCGAATTATATAAGGAGGGTAATATAGTTTGATGAAAATAGTGGGAGACACCATTTTAAATAAAGACCTAATTTATTTTGGTAATTAATAAAACGAATGCATATTAACGTTGTTATTAATTTACTTGAAGAATATTGCTATGTTTAATTCACTAACACTGCATAGCATAATGTATGCTAACAATTAGTCGAATCGAATTGTTCGGATTGATTAAACAAATTTGAGAATAGTTCTCAATGCTGAAAAACTAGCAAATGTCCTTAATTTGCCTATTCCTACAAACGTTGTAGACTAAGCCTCTGAGGAAGAGATTGCTATTTTAAATGGCAAGATGATGTAAATGTGGCTCAATGTATCATGCTCGCATCCATAAGTATCGAGTTACAACGTCAACACGAGAAAAATGGATACACCTACTATATTGCTGCACATCCAATAGTTGTATGATGAGCAAAGTAGGTCAACTAGATATAAGATATCTAAGGAACTCTTCCGATCTATAATAACCAATGGCACTACAGTAAAAGACACATGTCCTAAAGATGATTAATTGGATTGATCAATTAGGACAACCAGTTTTGTCAAGGATGGAGAGTTGAGTCAAGATTCGATCTTGCAGTCACTCACTGACTCTAATTCACAATATGTTGTGAACTTCAAACATTAATAAGCTAGAAGTCAGTTTAACTGATTTGCTTAAATATGTTGAAGACTGTTGAGAATCTCTTTCTTTCCTAGTAAAACCAAGTCTTACTCGTAGATGAATCTTCTAAGCGGAGGAAGATGGCCAAAGGTATTTCTGAGGAGTCAGAAAGAGTAGAAGGCAAAAGAAAGGCTAAACAAAGGACATAAATAAAAGTGATCCCGAGGGCAAAGGAGTTTGCTTTCATTGCGATAAGCTGGGACACTGGAAGAACAACTGCAAGAGAGTTGTAGTAGTTAAGTAGAAGAAGTTTAGTGAAACTTCAGCTACAGATATAGATTTGTTCATAATGAAATAGAACTTTCTAAAAGTCAAGTTTCTACTTAGGAATTAGATTCTGGCTGGTGGTCTCACATATGCAAGTCGTTGCAGAAACTAAGCAGAAGTAGAAAGCTAAACAAATGATATGTAATCATGTGCTGAGGAATGAAGCAAATGTTGCTGGATTAACCATGGAAACTTATAGTTTAGCACTGCCTATGGGCAACCTATTAAGTTAGTAAGTTGTTACTAGGTTCCAGTTCTTAGAAACATTGTTTCAGTTCCATGTGATGACAAGGAAGGATTTTTGACATTATAATAATGAACAATCGTTGTTTTGTTTATAATGATAATGTTTTATTTAGAACTGGTTGATTACTTAATGGACTTTGTATATATGACTTACATGAAAATTATTTCAAATTGAACAAACTAAAGGCAAAGAGATGATATGAATCATACTTTCATGCGACACTGTTAACTCAGTCACGTTAATGAAACAAGACGAAACAAGTTGTATAAAGATAGGCTTCTAGAGCTTTTTGATTATGAATCAAATACAACTTGTGAATCTTGTATCATGGATAATATGACTAAATCTCCATTTAGTGGACATGGAGAGCGAGTTACGGAGTTGTTAGAGATGGTACACACAGTGGTGTGTGGGACCTATGACAACAAATGCAAGAGGAGAGTATTCATTTATTACTTTCACTAATGATTCTAGATTTTGATATATGTATTTAATGAAATATAAATTCAATTCGTTTGAAACGTTCAAAGAATTCAAAAGTGAAGTATAGAAACTAAATGCCAAAAGTATTAAAGTTCTTCGATTAGATCGAGAAGGGAATACTTAAAGCAGTAAGTTTCTAGATCATCTTAAGCGAAATGGTATTCTCACAATGGACATGGTGATGATCCATAATGAGTATTACCGATCTTCCAGTATCCTTCTAGGGTTATGCTCTAGAAACGATCGCATATCTACTAAATAAGATACCTTCAAATTCCATCCCTAAGACTTCGTATGAGTCATGGATAGGGAGGAAACCAAGTCTTAATCATGTTAAGATTTAAATTGTTCAACTTATGTAAAAAGGTTTGACATGATAAGCTAGGGACAAGATCTGATAAGTATAAACTTGTGGGATATCCTAAAGAAAGTTTAGGGTATCACTTCTATAACCCGACTAACTAAAAGGTGTTTGTTGAAACACGCTACCTTATAAGAAAAAGAAGTTTTTCCTTAAAGGGTTAGTGGGAGTAAAATAGATCTTGAAGAAGTTTAAGAACCATAAAACACTACAGATCAAGTGAAGGAATCTGTACAAGTAGATAAACCTATTGTACCACAACCAAGTCGTAAATCTGGTTTAGTACCGAAGATACCTGAATGGTATGGATTCATCATAAATGATGATGATAAGGTACGCATCATAGTGGATGATGATCTAGATATATACGATGAGGTATGAGTATTAGATACTCAAGAGAAATGGCTGATGACCATAAAATCCGAAATGGGTCTTTGGAGAAAGACTAAAGCAAATGACTAGGTGGAGACCTATAAGACCTAACTAGTGGTAAAAAGATTTCAAACAAGGTCAATGAGTTGACTAAGATGAAATTTTTCACTAGTGAAAATGCATATATCCATTCGGATTTTACTTGCAGTTACAACTTACTATACAAAATGATGTATGTATGATACAGCCAAGAGGATTTCTCTCCATATAGATGGAGCGAATCAAGTATGTAAGTTACAACAATCCAATTATGGATTGGAGCAAGTTTCTCGAAGATGGAACATCCGTTTTGATGAGACAATCAAAAGAGTTTAATTTTATCAAAGACAAGGATGAACCAAGTATGCACAAAGGTTAGTGGGAGCACTTTGACATTCCTAGTATTATATGTTGATATAATATCAATAAGGAATGACATACCGATGCTACAATCAGTAAAGATGTGGTTGTCTAAAACTTCTCTATTAAGGACTTGGGAGAAGCGTCCTAACATTCTATTTAGGATAAAGGTCTATAGAGATAGATCATAAAGGATGCTCGGCTTAACCCAAGGGACGTACATTGATTCGTTGAAATGTACTAGACTTGATATTGCTTATGTATAATAAGCAGATATCAGTTCAATTTTGGAGAAGAATATTAGAAAAGAGTTTCTAATGATGGGTCTGATATAAAACTAGAGGGTTTAACAAACTCAAGTTTGTTCAGACTAACCAAGATAACAACATATCCGTTTCAGGTAATATGATTACCATGAACGGTGCTGCAGTGACTTGGAAAAGTTCCAAACAGCAAATGGTTGCTGATTTAGTGACAAAGACATAGTAAATAACTATAAGTGAAGCTGCAAAGGTGATTGATTGGTTAAACAAGTTCATTACAGAACTTATAATGGTTCCTAACATTAAAGGAGTTTAATTCGCCAAGGAACCTAGGTCTCATCTGAAATCCAAACATGTGTTGTGGCACTTTTATATGATTAGATGAATCATTGAAAAGGAGACGACACCATAAAGATGGTAGACTCTTAGAACAGCATTACAGATCCATTAACTAAAGCATTTACTAAGCAATTTGTACGCCACTTAGAGAAGAATGATATAGGGATACCAAAGGGCGATTGGCTTTAGTGCAAGTGGGAGATTGAAAGTAGTATACCCTCAAGCCAATCACATTTGATGTGATAAACATATACTTTGTAATCTTGTTCATTTATTAATAAAAGTATTAAGGCATTTCTTTATTCATGATTAATTACTTGAATTAATCAAATGGATAAACCCATAGTTTTTGAGCAATGCTTTTAGAACCATGATGAGGATCATGCTAATGAGATTTAAATTCAAGATAGCTCAAAACTAAAATTGTTCCTAATCGTTGGATCACTAAAAAGGGAATTAGTAGATCCGGATAGATTGGTACATACTATGCTTGCTCTTATGAAGAGGATGATTGATCTCATAATCATTTGTGTAGAGACACTAAAGCAAGTATGTAGATGCTTATTAGAGAATAAGTTCACTGAACGTGACTCGCTCAAGGAACACCTAATGGAGTTTTACTCGTCTGTCAATAGGAGTTCCTTATGTGATAGTCGTACAAGTGATCCTTAAACTTGAGATCATCTTAGTATCTTGTGTGTACTAAGTTATACTTTGACATATTCCTTAAGACCTATTGGTATATCAAATGATGTGATTGGGTATAATAAGGTACACATGGAGATAGATGAATGATCAACAAAGGATCTACCACTTCCAGTAAAGGGAGAGAATGTCCTATGCGATTCAATAAGTGACAACTCAGAAATCCCTGGCCAGGGTTGAATGGAATTAGAAAGGAGTTTCTAATTTACATAAACTAGAGTTGTGTATTTGTGAATTGAAATGCATATAATCAAATAAATAAGACTTGACAGAAATTTCGTGTCTTATATTTAATTGGGACATTGTATGGTAGAAGGATTGAATTGTACGGTAACTATTTGCTGAAAGGTTCTTTTACGATTAAATGTTGAAATCTATATTATCTGGAAAGTCGACTAATCGCTAAGGGGGCTTACCCTTATTGTGGAATAATTATTTATTCTGAATTAAAGAGTTAATTCGTAATAAATGAATTAGAATTGTTCTAATTTATTTATTAT
Organism: Hedera helix; assembly: GCA_947179155.2. Classification (NCBI taxonomy): domain Eukaryota; kingdom Viridiplantae; phylum Streptophyta; class Magnoliopsida; order Apiales; family Araliaceae; genus Hedera; species Hedera helix. The sequence continues at coordinate 13,162,408 of OX359279.1, read as the reverse complement.
ACAACCAATTTAATATGGAGAACCTAAAGGGTCACACCGCAAAAGAGTAATATTTATTTTAGAAGTGGATGACATAATTGTAATAATAAATTAAGTATATGTAATTTATACTATGATGATAGAATAAATTAAATAGCTTAATATTTATAATTTAGTATTTTAGAAATACTAATTATAAATTAATAAGAGGAGTCTTATTATTATTATTATTACTATTATTTTTATTATTATTATTACTGCTAGTATTATTATTTAGTTCCTAAATGGTTTAGGAATTAATTAATAAGTAGTAATATTATTATTAAATAATTAAGTTCCTAAATAGTTTAGGAATTATAATTATAATAATTAATTAAGTTACTAAATGGTTTAGTAATTAATTAATAAGAAGTACTCTCATTATTAAATAATTAAGTTCCTAAATGGTTTAGGAATTGTAATTAATTAATTTAGTTCCTAATTAAATTGGGAATTAAATTAAAACCCTAATCCTAAATAGTTTAGGAGGGTTGACTAGATCTATAAATAAGAGGAGTCTTATCATAGATCAAGGTGACACACTCTTTCATAAGAGAGGGAGAGTACTCCATAATTCTCTAGATCTAAGAGTTAGAGAGAGAGAGAGAGAATTAGGGCTAGCCACCCATGGTTTGGAGAAACCATAATCCACTTCTTTAATTCATAGATCTCTTGGTGGATCACCTTTAGAGGCTCAACACTTGGGGAGCTAACATTAATCCGTGGAATCTAATTGGTGAATTTGAAAAAGAACATGAAGGATTAAAGGGAGATGAACTTGTACCCGTGGAAGCTTGGTTCTACAAAGGTATAAATTCTTTTATCCTTCCTCAATTAATAATAGTCGCATAAGAAAGATCCGGGTTATTGGTTTGTACAAAAATTTTAAAATATGATTTTTATTGCTTCCGTTGCGCTTATATAATTTGATTATATGTATGCCATATTTTTGCAAACCAACAACATGCTCGCCGTATATAATATGCGTTATGCTTTCATGTTTCCCTTTACTTTACTATGCTATGCATAATGTCATATAATCCACTTAACAGTTAGAACACGTAGCGGCACAGAGTGCACATATCAATTATCACATAGTTCACGTAGAATATTTAGTACATTCAAGTCTGAAAAACTTGACTGTTGGCATTTATTTTACTTAACCTTTATCGCATCACTTGGCCTTTCTGTCATTTCTTGCTTCGGTTTGCTACATCGAGCATCATTAAAGGATCATAAACTTTCTATAACTTAACAAACTTAATCCATAATTACACGATCATTCGTCTCTAATCATTTCACATGGGATGTTATATACCTTATGTAGGTCAATAATACATCCTAAATCGTTACCGACATTTTCATAACCCATAACATGCATTGGCTTAGTTTTAGGCATATTACATTAGGCCATTTATCATTCCATTATATCTTGACACCCTCTATTTTGGCCATTCTTTAACTATCTAGGGTTTACATAGCTTACCATTATCATTCCATGTCAAAACGTCGCATTTCGAACACTTAATTTTTTTTTTGCTACAATAACATTTCGCCCCGCCCGCATCAGAGCTCGCTGGCCGCGCATTCCTCTCGGCCCATGAACAGTACACTGTGCTTCGGCGTGGTTTTCAGTACAAAACACTAGCCCCGGCGTAGTGCTGCAGAAATAGATTCTAGATTTTTTGCTGCTGTTTTGGTGATTTTTAACTCCTTCACCATACATCCAATTAACTCCAAATTTGGAACAGAATTAGGTCTTACTACCCAGTATTTTACAAAATTTTTATTTGCTTCATTTGGCTTCTAAAAATCATAGATATTGTGACGACTCTAAATCCGGGTCCCTTGAACCTCGGATCCGGTTCAACACGAGTACAATATTTTTCTTATCAATCATAACTTATAACAATATTAAAATTGATATATAATCATTTATTTACAATTTTACAATATCTCTTTCTATTCCAGAATCACAATCTTTACAAATTCATAGTATGTCTCAATATCATACATGAGACGACATTCGATTACAATTAATTTGAGTTTTTAACACTTATACTACATACCTATAAATTCTTATACTACACAATCAGTTTACCTGTCCAATTCAGACTGATATCTACAATAGTCATGTTAGACCTTCAGTTAAAATATAATATGCATTCATGTTTCTTGATCTTTATCAAAAACTTCGAATAACTTGCACTATCTGAAAATGTTGGTTTAAGCAAAAGTGAGCACGACGGCTTAACCAGTTTAACAGTTACACATAATACCTTGCATGCTTCACATATTAAACATATTCTGCATTTTATATGTATGTCACGCTTTTCATGCTTTTTCATTTTATGAATGCTTCATACTTCTTATGCATCGCATATAATACATATCTAGCATATATCAAGTCATGCTTCTTATTCTGTACATACTTCGCATATAATCATATTTCATGCGTTTCACATAACACAAATAGTATCAATATATTCGCATATCAATAATTTAATAACATATGGTTGCATAGAAATGCATATAGGAGCAAGTTCTGAAAAACTTGCCTGGTTCGCTTCTACCATTTACGCTTATTTGCGTCATTCGTTCAACCTACAATTTATATATAAAATTAACATAATCATTAGTTACAATGACTATTAATTAGTCTTAACTTAAGACCTTAACTTTAAATTATTAACTCTTAAGATGTCCGACAAACGAACCCTTAAGTTCCGGACAAAAACCCTAGTCCAAAATATAATTCGGACATGTCGGATACGCTTAACCCAGTTACGCCTTCACTAAACGTCATCGTACAATCCACTTTTAATAGGTTGTTTAAATTAGTCACAAATGGACTATTTACATTGGTTTAATTCAATTAAACTTTCTTCTTTGACATAACTTAATGATTTGAATATTTAATAATGTACCAAATACCTCAAAATATTATCTACATTTGATAATATAAAACTACATTCAAATATTATTAACCATTTAATAATATTTTAATTACTTATTAATATTATTAACCATTTAATAATATTTTAATCACTTATTAATATTATCAATTATTTAATAATATTTTAATCACTTATAAATATTATTATCCATTTAATAATATTTTAATCACTTATTAATATTATTAATTATTTAATAATATTTTAATCTCTTATTAATATTATTAACCTTTTAATAATATTTTAATCATTTAATAATGTCATTAATTATTTAGTAACATTTTCATCATATACAAATGTTATTATTCATTTAATAACCTTTTAATCTTATTTTAATATTATTCATTATTTAATAATATTTTAATATTCTTCAAACATTACCAATAGTTAACTTTTTAATTGTGTTAACTTTAGCCTTTATTTTATACATTTAGATACCATTAAGTCACTAATAAACTCTACATATATAGGTTTAATATTCAAACACATTTATTTTACATGTATTTCTACTTAAATTTTCACTAAAAACTCGACCCGACCCGACCAGGACAGCTAAAATATGTCTCTGGCAGAATGTTTGATCGCTGCGGCGGTGGTACAAAATTTCTGAAATCCTAACTTGAGAACTACTCGACCCTCCTTTACTAAAACTGTCATAATTTCTTCATTTTAAAATATTTTGGGATAATTATTAAGTCCACTCTTATTAGAATTTCCCCTTCTACAACTTCTCCTTATATCATAAATCCAAATTCCAAATGGATCTAAGCTTAAAATCGCTCACAAGGACAGAATAAAAACTAGTTTCATAAATCCTTGGTTCGATTGGTTCAAACATGATGCTACAAGCATTAGTTGCTAGACCATCATGTTTTATGACTCTACATACATCATATACATATCATACATCATTTATAACCTTTCCAGTTCAACATTTTTAAACTACAACAATAATTAGCACATAGCTAACTAGAGTTTTACCGGTAAAATTTTATATGACATTTTCTTCAACTTATTTGCATACCACACATACCAATACTTGTAGTAAACATACTAAACCATGAATCTACATCTATATCATATATTTAGACTTCTAGAGAATCAAAATAACCTTTGATCGGTTAAAAATACTTTTTGACCGTAGAAAACATATATAGATCATAAGAAATGAAATAGGTGAAGGTTTAAAACACTTTTGAACCTTCTAAACTTGGATGTTCTTCTTCTTCTTGATATAGCTTTGCTACGAACTCTTCCTTGACTATTCTCTAGCACTTTTCCTTGGTTGATTCCCAATCTCACAAGAGTTTTCTCTTTTTCTCTCTCTTAGGAGCTCTCTCTTTTCTTTCTTGTTGCTCTAGCAAAATGACTAACAACCTAACTCATTGGTGATGCAATCTATTTATTGAACCATCTTAATCTCTATCAACTTCCACTAATCAACTAGCATTAGTCAATTAGAGGTTAATCTTGCTTACTATTGCTTTGAATGATCATTTGAGTGACATTTTGAATGACCATATGAATGACTAGGGTTGGTGGGGAGTTGTTGAGCAACTTTGCACTCAAAATTCACCTACAAGCAAGCTTCACATCCACGCGGGCTCCAAAATTTGGGATTCCTCTATAATTATACCAATTTGACTTTATTTTTATATCCTATATATTCATATATACATATTCACCACCATATATATATATATATATATATATATATATATATATATATATATATATATATATATATATTGATCAATCTTTGACTTCATTTAGGCTCACTTTGGACATAGGAATTAAATATATTGGGTTCATTAATTTAATTTGACTGGGCTCAATTTATTTATTACATTGGGCTAACATTAACTAACACATGCTACATATTATTAAATTAAACATTGGACTAGTTTAATTATTACATAGATCAAGGTTTATTTAGACTTACTATATTTTTCATATATGGTTAACTAATTAAATCTTATAAGGCTACTTCATTGGGTTTATTAAATAAACACATTAGCTTAATTACATAATCTAATTAGACTTGCTATTTATAAGTCCATTGGACTACTTAATTGGGTTTATTAGTCGATTAAATCACTAACACTTAACATATCTTGGGTTTATTTTATTAAAACCCTATTACTCATACATACTAGTACTTCAATTTGATTAATTAAACTATTAATTTTGAAACAGTATGTACCACCGCTGCGGTGGTGATTACTACCGCTACGGCGGTAGTTCTATTTTTCACATTCCAGAGAGTTTCATTGCTGCGACAGTGAAACCTACTGCTGCGGCGGTAGTGCTGATTTTAATACACATTAATACAAGTACTTCGACTTGATTAAATTTAATTCATTAATTACCTTTTATCATTAACTTGGGTTTATAATATAATAACCCATATCCATACATTTATTCCTACATTGGGTTACTCAATTAACTCATCCATGGTTAATTCTCATCATTACATTCATTCACCTATCAATTAATCAATGTTTGGTTAATGCCCTCTCTTGCCTACCAACTATGGTTATTCAATTAACCCTACATTAGTTAATTCTCTAACTCATCAATCCTTGAAATTTTTCAACACATTGACCATCATTTGACTTTTAAATGTTTGGGCATTATAGTTTACTTTTTATTGAGCTCTCTTATTTAATTACCCACCTTCATGCAAGTATTCCCATATTGGGCTAACACATATAATTCCTTTTGGATTAGTCCACTAGTAGTAATTAAATTACTTAGACTCTTCATGAGGCTTTATCCTTAAATTTATTTTGACCTCTTTATAATTACCAACAAGTCTTACAACAATTAAAATATTGGGCTTGTTTTAAATTAACTTTTGAATTCTATATATCAATTTAATAATTAAGTTAATTACTTAATTAATTACTTCTTATTATTGCCATCATAGGCAATCCTTCTAACTTTTCAATAACTGTAACTCATAGCTAATATAATTAATCTAATTAATTATATTTCATGACTTTTCTTCTTACTTCATATTTAAACTAATTAATTTATTAGTTTAATTGAGTATTAACTTACTCATCCTCTTATTTGGCTAATACGCACGTTTTAGGTATATATAAATTAATATAACCACTTTCACTTCTTAGTTAAATTTATCTCCTTAATAAATTCTCTACATGTATCATTAAAATATTCTCACATTTAATTTTTAACAAATAAATTATGTTAAAAAGAATGTTTACCCAATTTCTACACATCTCACATCTCAAATTCTAGGTTTTAAATTGTAACCTTTAAATAATATTTAAAAATCTTATCTATAATTCTTGTAAATATTTGGGATATTACATTCATCACTTCTTATAAGAATTTCGTCCCCAAAATTTTATCACACACATTTCTACCAATTTGCATATCTGAGGATATCTCTTTACTCATCAAATTCTATGACCACCCTTTTTTAGGAAGTTCATACTTCTAAACTCACAATTCCAGAATAATGGAATATCTTGTAGAAGAATAAATTGAAAATTAATATCTTACAAAAGAATAAATTGAAAATCAAAATATTCATTAAAACTTTTATACTATGCTGAGGGGTCATAAAGACCGTGAACATCTGCGAGAAGGTTTATCAATCATAAAGACTGAAAACATTCCACAATTATTTTGTACGCTAGGTGATCAATCTATCGTACTCTGGCGCTGTGCACAACGACTTCACTCAGGATTAAACTCTCTGGATTTACCAACCCATATTTTGTTATATCAGCATTCCACCACTCTTGGGCGCCCCCTTGTGGGTTCTTTATTCATGGGTCTGACATATCCCCCATTATAAGGTTATTCACCTCAGACTTACTACAAAATTCTGCTCCAAAATAATTTGGATTGAATAATAAAACTTAAGTCATTTTTGACCAAAAGTGTCCAGTCAAAATAAATGACATAGACTCACATCATTAAACTGTTCATATATTACGAACTGAAAATCATTTTAGATTAGTTAAAATAACTAAAATTCATTTATAGGACTTCATGATACCGCACCGCTGCAACAATGTGTTAAAGATTCCGTCTTTTTCATCTTCGCACCATGGCTTTAATGATGCGTGATGATTTTATAAATACATTTTGATATTTTCAAATCAATTTGTCTAGCCGAAACAATTAGCATAGACTTTTTTTTAAACGTTTTAAAATACTGAAAATTATTTTATAACTTTGTCATACTACATCATACCATAGTGGGCTTAAAAATACATCCAACACTAGGTTACTCTGTATTGATGACTCCATCGTTTATCATCTCTGCACTAAATGCATTAATAATTACTAAAACACATTTTGATATTTTCAAAAGCACAAAAGTGCGAATTTAGCATGATTTTAAGAATTTTAAAGTCTAGCATAGCTAGAAGATTTGGAATATCCTAAAACCTCAAAACACCTTAAATTTTTCCTCCACATTCTTTTCCAGCTTAATAACTATATCTAGTATAGCTTTAATCTTGCTACATAACTCTACTCACACTCATTATTCATCAAACTTACCACACATTAGGGGTTCAGGAACTTACCACAATCATATGGGTTGAGGAACTTATCCTAGTCAGACCAACATCGTCCATTCGCTGAGGGGTTCCACCATATGATTATGAGTCACAAACTTACCATCAGTATGAGTTTTAAGAACACGTACTTATCTTAATATTCTCTACCTATCCAATATATTATGAGAAAAGAATCACCTTCTCAACATACATATAACAAATAGCGTGACACCAGGTTTAAATCGATTATCACTATAGGAAGCTAAGTGATTGTCAAACCAAACACAATCTCCTGCCCAGACAAGAAATTGGTCAACTCGACCACTAATCAATATAGGAAGTTAAGCGGTCGTTAAACCAAGAACAAATACATCAGTTTTCCAACTCTTCAACACTGTAAGGAAACATCTGCCATCGGTGCATATCTTTCTTCTTCGATACACACTGATCGTGCAAGTTTCACAGCAGCATCACCTAAATTGGTTCACTGACATATCATAGCCCCCGCCCATATAAGGGTTCATTCAACTCAATCACTATATTAATAGAGGAAGCTAAGTGGCTCTAAAACCAAACACAAATTCTCCGTCCATACAAGGAATTGTACAACTGAGCCACTAATATGAGTCCTCAATTAAAAATCCACAAACCTCTAATTTTCTTAACTGAATACGAATTCTCTCCATTCATATTTTAGCACATCTGACTCAATACGAGTTCATCTCTCTAGATCATTTCATGACTTTGTTAGCATTTTCTTTTTGCTTTTCAAAATCTTATTATAAGATATCTCCTATCACTTCTTCAAATTAGGTACAACATGATCCTTTTCATTTCTCTTATATCTTCTCAAATCCATCTTTGGTAATATTCTATATATGAATTTTCCAAATTCATCTTTTATTACTTAAACTTTTCCTGAGTTTATTCCTTTACCATTTTACTTATCTTCTACTACGGTTATAGCCTAAGGTACTCTTACCTAAGGTTTTTCACCTATCAACTCTGATACTAACTTGTGACAACCCCAAATCCGGGTCCCTTGAACCTCGGATCCGGTTCAACACGAGTACAATCTTTTCCTTATCAATCATAACTTATAACAACATTAAAATTGATATATAATCATTTATTTACAATTTTACAATATCTCTTTCTATTCTAGAATCGCAATCTTTACAAATTTCTAGTATGTCTCAATATCATACATGATACGACATTCTATTATAATTAATTTGAGTATTTAACACTTATACTACATACCAACAAATTCTTATACTACACAATCAGTTTACCTGTCCAATTCGGACTGATATCTACAATAGTCATGTTAGACCTTCAATGAATGTAATATGCATTCCTGTTTCTTGATCTTTATCAAAAACTTCGAATAACTTGCACTATCTGAAAATGTTGGTTTAAGCAAAAGTGAGCACGATGGCTCAACCAGTTTAACAGTTACACATAACACCTTGCATGCTTCACATATTAAACATACTCTGCATTTTATATGTATGTCACGCTTTTCATGCTTTTTATTTTATGAATGCTTTATACTTCTTATGCATCGCATATAATACATATCTAGCATATATATCAAGTCATGCTTCTTATTCTGTACATACTTCGCATATAATCATATTTCATGCGTTTCACATAACACAAATATTATCAATATATTCGCATATCAATAATTTAATAACATATGGTTGCATAGAAATGCATATAGGAGCAAGTTCTGAAAAACTTGTCTGGTTCGCTTCTACCATTTAAGCTTATTTGCGTCATTCGTTCAACCTATAATTTATATATAAAATTGACATAATCATTAGTTACAATGACTATTAATTAGTCTTAACTTAAGACCTTAACTTTAAATTATTAACTCTTAAGATGTCCGACAAACGAACCCTTAAGTTTCGGACAAAAACCCTAGTCCAAAATATAATTCGGACATGTCGGATACGCTTAACCCACGTACGCCTTCACTACACGTCATCGTACAATCCACTTTTAATAAATTATGTAAATTAGCCACAAATGGACTATTTACATTGGTTTAATTCAATTAAACTTTCTTCTTTTACATAACTTAATGATTTAGACATTTAATAATGTACCAAATACCTCAAAATATTATTTACATTTGATAATATACAACTGCATTCAAATATTATTAACCATATAATAATATTTTAATCACTTATTAATATTATTAATTATTTAATAATATTTTAATCACTTATAAATATTATTATCCATTTAATAATATTTTAACCACTTATTAATATTATTAATCATTTAATAATATTTTAATCACTTATTAATATTATTAACCTTTTAATAATATTTTAATCACTTACTAATATTATTAACCATTTAATAACATCTTAATCACCTATTAATATTATTAACCATGCAATAATATTTTAATCATTTAATAATGTCATTAATTATTTAGTAACGTTTTCATCATATACTAATGTTATTATTCATTTAATAACTTTTTAATTGTGTTAACTTTAGTCTTTAGTTTATACATTTAGATACCATTAAGTCACTAATAAACTCTACATATATAGGTTTAATATTCAAATACATTTATTTTACATGTATTTCAACTTAAATTTTCACTAAAAACTCGACCCGACCCGACCAGGACAGCTAAAATATGTCTCTGGCAGAATGTTTGATCGCTGCGGCGGCGGTAAAAATTTTTCGAAACCCTAACTTGAGGACGGCCCGACCCTCCTTTACTAAAACTGTCAAAATTTTTTCATTTCAAAATATTTTGGGGTAATTCTTAAGTCCATTCTCAACAGAATTTCTCCCTCTACAACTTCTCTTTGTATCACAAATCCAAATTCCAAACGGATCTAAGCTTAAAATCGCTCACAAGGACAGAATAAAAACTAGTTTCATAAATCATTGGTTCGATTGGTTCAAACATGATGCTACAAGCATTAGTTGCTAGACCATCATGTTTTATGACTCTACATACATCATATACATATCATACATCATTTATAATCTTTCTAGTTCAACATTGTTAAACTACAACAATAATTAGCACATAGCTAACTAGAGTTTTACCGGTAAAATTTTATATGACATTTTCTTCAACTTATTTGCATACCACACATACCAATACTTGTAGTAAACATACTAAACCATGAATCTATATCTATATCATATATTTAGACTTCTAGAGCATCAAAATAACTTTTGATTGGTTAAAAATATTTTTTGTCCATAGAAAACATATTTAGATCATAAGAAATGAAATAGGTGAAGGTTTAGAACACTTTTGAACCTTCTAAACTTGGTTGTTCTTCTTCTTCTTGATATAGCTTTGTTAAGAACTCCTCCTTGACTATTCTCTAGCACTTTTCCTTGGTTGATTCCCAATCTCACAAGAGTTTTCTCTTTTTCTCTCTCTTGGGAGCTTTCTCTTTTCTTTCTTGTTGCTTTAGCAAAATGACTAACAACCTAACCCATTGGTGATGCATTCTATTTATAGAACCACCTTAATCTCTATCAACTTCTACTAATCAACTAGAATTGGTCAATTAGAGGCTAATCTTACTTACTATTGCTTTGAATGATCATTTGAATGACATTTTAAATGACCATATGAATAACTAGGGTTGGTGGGGAGTTGTTGAGCAACTTTGCACTCAAAATTCACCAACAAGCAAGCTTCACATCCACGTGGGCCCAAAATTTTGGGATTCCTCTATAATTATACCAATTTGACTTTATTTTTATATCCTATATATTCATATATACATATTCACCACCATCTATACACACACGCACACACACACACACACACACACACACACACACACACACACACACACACATATATATATATTGACCAATCTTTGACTTCATTTGGTCCCACTTTGGACTTAGGAATTAAATATATTGGGCTCATTAATTTAATTTGGTTGGGCTAAATTTATTTATTACATTGGGTTAACGTTAACTAACACATGCTATATTTTATTAAATTAAGCATTGAGCTAGTTTAATTATTACATGGATCAAGGTTTATTTAGACTTACCATATTTTTCATATATCGTTAACTAATTAAATCCTATAACGCCACTTCATTGGGTTTATTAAATAAACGCATTAGCTTAATTACATAATCTAATTAGACTTGCTATTTATAACTCCATTGGACTACTTAATGGAGTTAGTCGATTAAATCACTAACACTTAATATATCTTGGGTTTATTTTATTAAAACCCTATTGCTCATACATATTAGTACTTTAATTTGATTAATTAAACTATTAATTTTCAAACAGTATGTTCCATCACTGCGACGGTGATTACTACCGCTGCAGCGGTAGTTCTATTTTTCACATTCCAGAGAGTTTCACTGCTGCGACGGTGAAACCTACTACTGTGGCGATAGTGTTGATTTTAATACACATTAATACAAGTACTTCAACTTAATTAAATTTAATTCATTAACTACCTTTTATCATTAACTTGAGTTTATAATATAATAACCCATACCCATACAGTTATTCCTATATTGGGTTACTCAATTAACTCATCCATGGTTAATTCTCATCATTACATTCATTCACCTATCAATTAATCAATGTTTGGTTAATGCCCTCTCGTGCCTACCAACTATGGTTATTCAATTAACCCTACATTAGTTAATTCTCTAACTCATCAATCCTTGAAATTTTTCAACACATTGACCATCATTTGACTTTTAAATGTTTGGACTTTATAGTTTATTTTTCATTGGGCTCTCTTTATTTAATTACCCACCTTCATGCAAGTATTCCCATATTGGGCTAACACATATAATTCTTTTTGGGCTAGTCCACTAGTAGTAATTAAATTACTTGGACTCTTCATGAGGCTTTATCATTAAATTTATTTTGACCTCTTTATAATTACCAACAAGTCTTACAACAATTAAAATATTAGGCTTATTTTAAATTCACTTTTTAATTCTATACATCAATTTAATAATTAAGTTAATTACTTAATTAACTACTTCTTATTATTGCAATCCTTTTAACTTTTTTATAACCTTAACTCATAGCTAATATAATTAACCGAATTAATTGTATTTCATGACTTTTCTTCTTAGTTCATATTTAAACTAATTAATTTATTTATTTAATTGAGTATTAACTTACTCATCATCTTATTTGGCTAATACGCACGTTTTAGGTATATATGAATTAATATAACCACTTTCACTTTTTAGTTGAATTTATTTCCTTAATAAATTATCTTCATGCATAATTAAAATATTTCCACATTTAATTTCTAACAAATAAATTATGATAAAAAAATATTTACCTATTTTCTACACATCTCACTTCTCAAACTCTATGTTTTAAACTATAACCTTTAAATAATATTTAAATTTTTTTTTATCTATAATTCTTGTAAATATCTGAGATATTACTGATACATTAGCTCGGAGGGCGTTTCAACTCGATTCCAGACTTTGAAAAATTTTCAACTTCAAAACTAACTTTTTACCAACTTTGTGTTTTTTGGCCATAAGTTTTAAAATTTCATTCTAACACTTGACATAGTTCATATAACTCATATATGACATATCCAAACTTTTAAAACCGTAAAACTTCACACGTGGTGATATTTGTCCGTTAAAATCCATTTTGAATCGAATCGATTGATTTCGATCGTTCGAATCGCCAATTCATTCAAATTCAAATCCGTTGATTTCCAAATCAACCTTAACACATGTAATAACATCAAACTAGGTCATTTGACTTCATTTTACCTTTAATTTCACAAAATTGCCAAAAATCACACTTTGACATCCTTTTATCAACTTTTCAAATTCCAACCTTAGACTCGACTTAAATCCTTGGACTCAATTGATCACATAGGCTATCAAATACACATTTAACAACTTTGTAAGTCTATATCACTTCTATATGCATATTCTAATGCACTTTACAGATTATAATTTAATTTATACACAAAGTATAGCCTAATATTACAATTTTCTATCACAAATCATTCCTTTAAACCATTTAAGCATCTTGAATGCTATCTAGCAAAATAATTTTCTTGCATCAAACATGATCAACACTTTGAACTAGTGTTTCATCAAAATTTCCAACAAAGAACATATGATCATCCTTTAAATCATAGTTTTTAACTTGAATTCATACACGAATAGTATATCACCTTTGTTCTACAACCTTTGAGCTTAGGGTTTCATGCTTCACTCAACATATAACATGTAATACACATAATCATCACATCTAACCATGAATAAATGCATGATTTCATCTATTCTTGAATTTAAACATAAAAATGCTAAGTTTTCAAGGTTATAACTCTTTATACCTTCTTTGAGCCTTCTTCCTTCTTGATATAAATCTTCTCAAGGTTTGATTCACCTCCTTGATAGCTATTTCTTCACCTCTTGATCACTTTCTCTAGCAATTTCTCAAGCCCTGACTCTTCTTGCCCTTTCTCTCTTAGAACTCTCTTACTTGTCTAACAACTTTCAAAAATGAAGAAAGAAATCAGCTAAGTAAGCTTAGCATGCTTAATATATATATATATATATATATATATATATATATATATATATATATATATATATATATATATATATATATATATTAGTTGGTTGAATTTTCCAACACTTAACCACCTTTGGTTAAGTTAACTCATATATGGTTAAGGGCATTAAGGACATTTCCCTTGGCTAACTAAGGTTATATTGATCATTGCACCATTTAAGGACACCAACATCATTTCCAAATCTTTCAAGGGTAGCACGATCATTACCCCATTTTTCTAGAGAATTTAATCTCTTTAATTTTAGCATTTGCTTATTTCTTAACCAATTCAAGTCATTTTTTTTATCCAAACTTGCTTCATTATGGTTGAATTTTATTCTATCATTAAATACCTCATAATTGGCTTGTCTCATAACACTTGTCACATTTCCAAATACTAATTTCATCAATCACATATAATAATTCACATAAATGCCAAATTACATATATTGCATTCTAAATTTTCTATGAACCTCTTCAGTTCCTCATTCAATCAATTTCACTTTTCAACCTCTCACTATAGTCAACTGTTCATTTCTTTCCATAAACTGCTTCCTCGAGAGCGAACCTTAACTGAATTACCAACCTTTATCCTTTTCATCATATAAACTTATAATACCTTCACTATGACTTTACGTCAATTTACTTGTTTATTTAACACACATAATGTCAATTCTCAACATACATGCAATTTACGTCCATTCTACTCACATTTGAGAATATTATTTTTTTGTCTTTACTCATCGTATAAACGATTCACTTAAAGAAATCAATTAATATTAATTTCTTAATAACCTCAAATCATTCAAAGATCATTAACCTTATCATTTCTTTAATTCGTAATACACAGATTAGGTTAGGCTGTTCTTTCTTTTATACACATACTAACTTACCTTGTCATTTCTGTCACCCAGCATCTCAAGGCCTATTCATTAAACTCGTCTTTAATATTCATAACTCAAGCTGAGTTCACATACTCTTTCCTCATTTACATTATTTCCTCCATTTTCAACTATTCTCTCTTTATCAGATCAAGTACATCAGTCTTCATACACCCAGTCTATCCTATGCTGACACAATTAGTGTCCTACAGAATTTATTTTCTGTCCCTTATCTTTAATTTTCTATATTTCCATTTAATCATCAAAATCATAACTATAATAATTGCATTATCTTCCACGTTGCTAATATATGTTACATATATAACTAATCCTTATACATTCAATAGACCCTTATCGTAATAAGAGTCCCTCTTAATCATTTAACCACATAAATCATTTATAACACATTGATCACATAACCAATCATATTTAATTACTCCTTAATACATTCTGTCATTTAACACTAGGTTTTAGCTGCTAACCTTTATTTAATTAGCTAAAATTCTTAATTAGCATTCATGTAAAAATTCGGGATGTCACCAGCATAAGGTAACCTAACTATATGCTTTTTCCTATGCCAAAAAGCATGGCATAAATCTGAAGAAATATTTTTACTTAATAAATTATCAAATTCTTTTATTTTACCCAGAAGATTATTATCTTTTAATTGACCTTCAATTCTTTTATACCTAATTTCATCTTTTAGGTATTTTAAATGATTTCTTTTATTATTAAGTATATTTAAGCATTTTGAAATTGATCCTTCTTGAATAATCCTAAGATCTTTACTTTTAGGTTTTTGAATAAAACTAAAGGTTACTTCTTGACTTAAGTGTTTACTTGTTAAACCATTTGTATTAGTATTAAAAGGGTACCATAAATATATAAATGGTGATCCTAAAATAATTTTATCTGTCATGTTTTTTATTAAAACAAAAGATGTTTCAAAATAAATGTTATTTTGACAAATATGTATTTTAGGCAATTTATATTTTATTTCCATTTCAATACCATTGGCTGAGATCATTCTTTCATTTTAACTGATTTATCAATTACTATTATCTTTGATCATTCCACTTATATCTTCTTACAAATCTTAAGCAGCCTCATACTTGGGTTCTAAGATTCCTTAAGCCTAAACTATTCCTACCTGGAGACTGACAACGGCACAACAGGACTTATGGTGAACTAGGTGTTCTACAGTGAGTAAGGTGACACAATTCGGAGCCAAAGGTAAATAGTTTTGAAAATTAGTTAAACGAATCGACTAAGCAGACACTAAGATCAACAGTAGAAATAAGATGAATAGTTTGGCTCTGATACCAAGAAGGCTGATAAAGATATATGAGAGTGCGCGGAAAAAAATTTAAGTGAAAGATATATGTATATTATCTTGATGTATAACAGTCAAGATAAGTGCTTACTGTAATGTAAAATGAATGATGCAAGGGGATTACTGGGAAATGGACCTTATAGTTGAATATTTAAACTGGAAATAAACAAATCACACACACACATATATATACTAATATATATATACCAACAGCTTGATAGCAGCAGGCAACAGTTTAATAAAATTAAAATAAATTAAATAAAACCTATTTATTGAATCTAAAAATTTTAACCTGATAATAGACTTAGTAAGGTTTACAAGTTCATTAGGTTCTAGAGAGGAGATATGAGAGAGAATAAGAGGTCAAAACCAATCTGTCTCCCTCAAATTAGATATGCCAAGACATTGAAGTGTCTTAACATGCAATTTGATTTCTTGGACTATATGAGTATGAACATCAGTCCAGGGTAGATGATTATTTTGCAAGCGTTCAAACAATGGCTTACAGATTCTTCTCAAATTTTTATAGAATTCTCCAATGTAGTTGAGGGAACCTAGAAATCTCAGAAGTTGGGTTTTCTCAATAATTTTGTCTGAGAATTTACTAGTAAACTGTATAGCTCTAATAACTGGCTGAATTTGACCATACTGAATAATATGACCAAGGAATTTAACTTTTGTTTGGAATAGACAACATTTTGACTAGGAAAAAATTAATCCATTTGATTGAACAGTTCTAAAGAATGAATTTAAATGCTTCAAATGTTCTTCAATAGAATTTTAAAAAAATAAGAACATCATTAATATAAACAATGCAAAATGACTAAAATGGTTTAGAATATCATTCATAATATTTTGAAATTCACTAGGGATATTTTTTAATCTGAATGACATTACATTCCATTCATAATGACCAAAGGGTGTAGTGAAAATTGTCTTTTATCTATCCTCCTCATGGATCTTAATTTGTCAGAATCCACTCTTAAGGTCAAATTTACTAAAGACAACTGTTTGACCTAATCTGTTAGTTAAATCCTTCTTATTAGGTAATGGATACCTAATCCATTCTAGAACTTTGTTTAATAGTTTATAATTAATAGCTAAGTGAGGGGTTCCTCTTTCTATTTCAGCATTTTTATTGACATAAAAGGCTGGGCAAGACCAAGGAGATTTACTTTTTCTAATTAATCATTTTCTTAATAAATCATCAATTTTATTTTTACAATAATTCATTTGTTCATGATTTATCTGAATAGGTCTAGCCATAGTAGGAATTAAATGCTCTTTAAATTCTTTAGCATAAGGTAGCCTAACTATATGCTTTTTCCTATTCCAAAAAGCATGGGGTAAATCTGAACAAATATTTTTACTTAATAAATTATGAAATTCTTTTATTTTACCCTGAAGATTATTACCTTTTAATTGACCTTCAATTCTCTTATACCTAATTTCATCTTTTAGGCATTTTAAATAATTTCTTTTATTATTAAGTATATTTAAGTTTTTTGAAATTGAACTTTCTTGAATAATCATAAGATCTTTACTTTTAGGTTTTTGAATAAAACTAAATGTTACTTCTTGACCTAAGTGTTTACTTGTTAAACCATTTGTATTAGTAGTAAAATGGTACAATAAATATATAAATGGTAATCCTAAAATAATCTTAACTGTCATATTTTTTTTTAAACAAAAGATATTTCAAAACAAATATTATTTTAACAGATATGTGTTTTAGGCAATTTATATTTTATTTTCATTTCACTGCCATTGGCTGAAATCATTCTTTGACTAGTTTTTACATGATACTTAGTAGGGACTAATCCCTCCTGAATACAATTTGAATCAGCTGCAGTGTCTACTAATGCTAGAATTTCTAAAGTGAATGACTTGTTAAGAATTATAATTACATTAATGTACCATTTCTGAATGATAATAGTTTTTAATATTTTTAATGATAATCCTTGTTTACTAAGGGTTTCATTTTCTCTATCTGGACTATTAATTCTTGAAGTTTTGGGTTCCTCCATATCTTCACTATCAGAAGAATCATGTATTAACAATTCATCTCTTTTTTCAATTTCACTAATTTCTTCTCTTAGCTTAGGAATTTCTTGTTTTAATTTAGAAATTTCTTTTTTAAGGTTATTAACTTCTTGGTTTAATTCTGATAAAGTTATTTCCGTAGTTGGATTTTTAAATCTTTTTAAAGTCTTGTTAAGACTAAATATTAATTTTTCTTTAAACTTATTTATTTTACTAGATGAGCTATCTTTGTTAAATAAAACTTTTAATTGTTTAGTATATTGAGATTTTAGCTGAGGGTCTGAGATTTTACTTATTAAATCAATTAATAAATTTTCTTCTTTAGTATTTTTATTTAAAACATTAAGTCTTTTATTACAACAAGTATCAGTGCATCCTAGAATAATTTTAGGACTCTGATTAGATTTACTACTAGACTCAGTTTCTGAAGTACTAGAAGAATTAAAATCTTCATATTCATTATTACTATAATCATTTTTAATTCTCATTAATTCAATGATTTGATTTGTATATTATTCAGATATTTTTAACTATTTTAATTTTTCTTTAACTTTACATTCATTTTTATAATGGCCTGATTTGCCGCAATTATGAGAAATAACTTTACTTTTATCAAACATCTTAGAAGTCTTTTTCTTATAAGATTTTTTATAGGCTGGTTGTTTTTGTGATTTCTTATAATAATTATCTATAGAATAATGTCGTTTATATTTCTTAAAATTTTCATTTTTACTAATTTTATGTTTTCTCCTGGATGGCACAACAGGGGATAAACCATATTGCTCACAAAAAGTTCCTAATTCATATTTAGCTTTCTTTTTATCTTTACTAGCTTGTTTACTAATCTTAAAATCAATATACATTTTAAGACCTGTTTTCTTTATTTGACTGATTATATCTCCATAGGTTAGATTATCATAATCAATAAAACCTAAGTCTTTACTGAATTCCTCACAAATTTTATGGGCAAACAAATTCGGTAAACCATTGACAAATTTTTCTTTCTAAAATGGCTTATCACTATCATTCCTCATCATAACTGTGGAGGTAAAAACGTCTTTATACAATCTAAAATCTCTTAAAGTAGGACATGATAAATTAGTTAACTAATCATGAATCTTATCTGTTATATTACTAGGTGTTCTAATAAAATGTTTAATTATTGTATATATTAATGTATTAACTCCATTAGGAGGACCTAATCCTAATTCTTTATCAAAAATAGGCATTCCTTCGTTATCTCTTTGAATAGCGTGAATTATACTATATATACAATCTTCAGTGAGATGTTTTTCCCACCAAGATCTAAGAACACCAGTAAATCCACTAACCAATAATTCAACTATATCTGGTTGTCTTAAATTATTATAATTAGTTAGGTAACTATTAGCTACCATTGACATATGATTTAACTTGTTTAATAATTCTTGTTCACTTAATCTATCAATATTCCATTCATAAATTTTATTTACTGAAACAGAAAATTGATTATCTAAATTCCTTTATTCAAACTGTAAGTCTGGAGGGGTTGGTCTAGAATACCAATTTTTTATTTGACTGGTGATAGTTGGATTTTTAAAAGTTAATTTTTTAAACTGGTTTTCAATTTCTTGAACTGTAGTATTAGTTTCTGAATCATCTTGAACTGTGGTTTCAGTTTCGGTATCTGAACCATTATTCTCTTGGCTTTTATTTTGGTTAATAACTGTTAAAGTTTTACTAGATTCTGGTTCTCCTAGTTTTTTGAATAATTTATCAAGAGTTCTAGAGATTTCTTGATCTTTAGCAGGTAAACCTAAACCTTGTCTATTTTGAGGCAGGTTTAACAAAGGTTTTTCAATTTTATCAGCTTGACTACTTTGAAGTGTATCTTCAATTTTGTCTTCAATTTTATCTAACTGTTTTTCTAAAGTTGCTAGGTACTGGTTAGTAAAATTATTTTGTTCAATAATTTTTTTATCATCATTATTACCATCTGGAATTTTAAAAGGGCTAGCAATAACAGATGTGTTTTTAATTGGTAAAATAATTGTTTCTAAAGAAAGTTGACTAGAAGAGATTTTTGACTTATCATCTTTTACCCATTGGCTTCTAGTAATTACATTACATTTACCATAATATTTTTCATACCAAGTATAAAAAGTAATATTCACTTTTTCTTTTATCATAATTTTTTTTTCATTTTTTAACTATTTCCTCTCTATCAATTTCACTATGGTTTTCACGGAATTGACGTCTCTTACTTTTATTTTCTTTTAAATTAAAATCATTAGTTAATTTTTTCCATTTTACTTTAAAGTCTTTCTGTATTACTCTAAGTTGGTGGTGAACTGGTTTTGTCTCAAAATCTGACTGAGTAGGTGATAACTGTTGTTCATCATCTTCATCTTGACTGATAAATTCATTATTATAGCAGGGTTGACTAGTCTGACCTTCATTAATAATTCCTTTTAACTTGATATTTTGAAGTGTAGTTTTACTTAGTAATTCTGAATCTTTTCTAGACGATGCAACAATACTAGCAACATCTTCTATTACTAAAGATATTCTAAGTCTTGAATCATCAAAACTTATTCTGACTGTACCATCTAGGTATTGTTTAATATTTTCTAGGTTCATTATGTTACTATTAATTGGCCTTTAGGGTATTTCATTTTCTAATATCTATTGTCTCGGGAGATTTGTCTCTCTCCAAAGAATAGTCTTTGGAACCTGGATATTGGCATCACTAGTACTGCTTTGAATTAAAACAGTCTTATCTTTAGGACTTTTGTTAAGTGCTTTAACATTTAAATTTATTTTCCTTATTTTATAATAAATTCTAAATATCAAAGTAAGAGCTTGGGATCCCTCAATCATTAGAGTAATTTCTCCAACTATCTTGATATTTAAAGTTAATGCTTTTAATAAATGTGGGTCACTTAGACTTAATGTAAAGATAGGAAAACTACTAAAGTGGACGGGTCCATTATGCAAATTTGACTCCATTATGCCTAAAATACTTGGTATATAATTTAAATAACGTGTATCCCGAAGACACAACAATATACTTGAGTTAATTCCTTTAATACTTAAAGATTTTATTGCAACTTGAATTAGACCTATATGGATAAAATTATATCCCTCAAGTCTATGCTTTTTAATTACTTCATTTGTTAATAAGGAACAATTTTCACGTTCTTTATTAATTGCATAAACCTTTTCAACAGTTTTAACATTGTAATCCGATTTAAAATTATCAGAAAAAGTTGATTTATAGATTTCTTTAGGTGAAATATTTGGTATATTCCAGTTACCAAAATCTTGACTGATGTTATCATAACTATATTCTTCTTGATTAATTATGTCTGGGATTGAGGACAAAGCTGCTGACCTTGAACTAACTGATGAACTAGATCTAAAAAGTCTACTCATTTTAACTGATTTATCAATTACTATTATCTTTGATCATTCCACTTATATCTTCTTACGAACCTTAAGCAGACTCATACTTGGGTTCTAAGATTCCTTAAGCCTAAACTACTCCTACCTGGAAACTGACAACGGCACAACAGGACTTATGGCGAACTAGGTGTTCTACAGTGAGTAAGGTGACACAATTCGGAGCCAAAGATAAATAGTTTTGAAAATTAGTTAAACGAATCGACTAAGCAGACACGAAGATCAATAGTAGAAATAAGATGAATAGTTTGGTTCTGATACCAAGAAGGCGGATAAAGATATATGAGAGTGCGTGGATAAAGATTCAAGTGAAAGATATATGTATACTATCTTGATGTATAGCAGTCAAGATAAGTGCTTACTGGAATGTAAAATGAATGATGCAAGGGGATTACTGGGAAAGGGACCTCACAGTTGAATATTTAAACTGAAAATAAACAAATCACATATATATGAATGATGTAAGGGGATTACTGGAAAATGGACCTTATAGTTGAATATTTAAACTGGAAATAAACAAATCACACACATATATATATACTAATATATATATATACCAACAACTTGATAGCAGCAGGCAACAGTTTAATAAAAGTAAAACAAATTAAATAAAACCTATTTATTGAATTTGAAAACTTTAAACTGATAATAGACTTAGTAAGGTTTACAAGTTCATTAGGTTCTAGAGGGGAGAGATGAGAGAGAATAAGAGGTTAAAACCAATCTGCCTCCCTTAAATTAGATATGCCAAGACATAGAAGTGTCTTAACATGCAATTTGATTTCTTGGACTATATAAGTATGAACATTAGTCCAAGGTGGAGGATTATTTTGTAAGTGTTCAAACAATGGCTTACAGATTCTTCTCAAATTTTTATAGAATTCTCCAATGTAGTTGAGGGAACCTAGAAATCTCTGAAGTTGGGTTTTATCAATAATTTTGTCTGAGAATTTACTAGCAAACTGTATAGCTCTAACAACTGGCTGAATTTGACCATACTGAATAATATGACTAAGGAATTTAACTTTTCTTTGGAATAGACAGCATTTTGACTGGGAAAAAATTAATCCATTTGATTGAACAGTTCTAAAGAATGAATTTAAATGCTTCCAATGTTCTTCAATAGAATTTTAAAAAAATAAGAACAACATCAATATAAATAATGCAAAATGACTAAAATGGTTTAGAATATCATTCATAATATTTTGAAATTCACTATGGACATTTTTTAATCTGAATGACATTACATTCCATTCATAATGACCAAAGGGTGTAGTGAAAACTGTCTTATATCTATCATCCTCATAGATCTTGATTTGCCAGAATCCACTCTTAAGGTCAAAGTTACTAAAGACAACTGCTTGACCTAATCTGTTAGTTAAATCCTTCTTATTAAGTAATGGATACCTAATCCATTCTAGAACTTTGTTTAATAGTTTATAATTAATAACTAAGCGAGGGGTTCCTCTTTCTATTTTTGCATTTTTATTGACATAAAAGGCTGGGCAAGACCAAGGAGATTTACTTTTTCTAATTAATCATTTTCTTAATAAATCATCAATTTTATTTTTACAATAATTCATTTGTTCATGATTCATCTGAATAGGTCTAGCCATAGTAGGAATTAAATTCTCTTTAAATTCTTTAGCATAAGGTAGCCTAACTATATACTTTTTCCTATTCCAAAAAGCATGGGGTAAATCTGAACAAATATTTTTTACTTAATAAATTATGAAATTCTTTTATTTTACCCTGAAGATTATTATCTTTTAATTGACCTTCAATTCTCTTATACCTAATTTTATCTTTTAGGCATTTTAAATAATTTCTTTTATTATTAAGTATATTTAAGTTTTTTGAAACTGATCTTTCTTGAATAATCATAAGATCTTTACTTTTAGGTTTTTGAATAAAACTAAATGTTACTTCTTGACCTAAATGTTTACTTGTTAAACCATTTGTATTAGTAGTAAAATGGTACAATAAATATATAAATGGTAATCCTAAAATAATCTTATCTGTCATATTTTTTTTAAAACAAAAGATATTTCAAAACAAATATTATTTTGACAAATATGTGTTTTAGGCAATTTATATTTTATTTCCATTTCACTACCATTGACTGAAATCATTCTTTCACTAGTTTTTACATAATACTTAGTAGGGACTAATCCCTTCTGAATGCAATTTAAATCAGCACCAGTGTCTACTAATGCTAGAATTTCTAAAGTGAATGACTTGTTAGTAATGATAATTACATTAATGTACCATTTCTGAATGGTAATAGCTTTTAATATTTTTAATGATAATCCTTGTTTACTAAGGGTTTCATTTTCTCTATCTGGGCTATTAATTCTTGAAGTTTCGGGTTCCTCCATATCTTCACTATCAAAAGAATCATGTATTAACAATTCATCTATTTTTCCAATTTTACTAATTTCTTCTCTTAGCTTAGGAATTTCTTGTTTTAATTTAGAAATTTCTTTTTTAAGGTTATTAACTTCTTGGTTTAATTCTGATAAAGTTATTTCCGTAGTTGGATTTTTAAATCTTTTTAAAGTCTTGTTAAGACTAAATATTAATTTTTCTTTAATCTTATTTATTTTACTAGATGAGCTATCTTTGTTAAATAAAACTTTTAATTGTTTAGTATATTGAGATTTTAGCTGAGGGTCTGAGATTTTACTTATTAAATCAATTAATAAATTTTCTTCTTCAGTATTTTTATTTAAAATATTAAGTCTTTTATTACAACAAGTATCAGTACATCCTAGAGTAATTTTAGGACTCTGACTAGATTTACTACTAGACTCAGTTTCTGAAGTACTAGAAGAATTAAAATCTTCATATTCATTATTACTAGAATCATTTTCAATTCTCATTAATTCAATGATTTGATTTGTATCTTCTTCAAATATTTTTAACTGTTTTAATTTTTCTTAAATTGATGCATGCTGCTATCAGGTTGTTGGTATATATATTAGTTTTAAATAATTAGAAATAAAAAGTTTTATTTTAATATTTTATAATTAAAATAAATTGTTTATTTTAAACTTGAAATTGGGCAACTAAAATTGCCCATTAAATGATATATATATATATATATATATATATATATATATATATATATATATATATATATATATATATATATATATATATATATATATATATTATTTACTGATATATATGTTGATATATATGACAATAAATGTGTTTGATTATGAACTATTAACCAATATAATTAAATTTATTTTATGTGAATGCATGAATGAATTGGTTTTAATAAATGGGATCTGCGTACCTCGTCTTTTACTATTTTTTTTTATGTAAATTCTATTTTCCTCCTATGCACTGTGACGCCCCCAAATCCTGGTTCCATAACCTCGTGTTTGGTTCTCACAATCCAAAATGTAATAACAACTAAATACATAGTCTTCATTTAAATTTTACGGAATAATACATAAATGTTCTTTATAAAAAGGACTACAATCCTAAGGTCTTCTAACCTTAACATAAACAGTGCATATCTTAAAGGATTATAAAAGATTTACAAACTGAAATTACATATTAAACAAATAATCTATCTAACATGTAATAATTTAAGCCTTGACTTTTTCCTTGCCATTGTCCTTCTAGGAGCATTCGGGCTTAGCTAAAAAATGATTTATGATATAGCAATAGTGAACAACTAGCTTGCTCAGCAAGTTTAAGAATAATAATAGAAGATATATCATGATAGAATGAGAAATAACTTCAAAGATTTTCAACAATATATAATAATTATGAAATGACAAGAATCAAATTTCAATCAAAAGAAATGATTGAGTCGTTACTACTGAATGGCCTCGAAGAACCAAGAACTAATACTTAAGATAAATCAAATATGTATCTGACCCTTTTATTATTTTGACACTTAAGAGGATCAACCACTTGTACCTTATGTATATGCATAACATTCAAACATCTAGCGCAAAGGTCAGTTTCCCGAAATATAATCTCCTTATTTAGGATTGTTTTTCTCAAAGTTACTATAATAATCCATACCAACTAATGGTTTGGATAAGCTTTTAAAAGTATTCAAGTTATTAAATTTATACAGACAGTGTCTAGCCAAACAATTAGCTTAGACATTCATAAACAATTCATGAATTAAAGAACTATAAAGTTTCAAATGTACTATGTGCGAATTCATAAACAATATGGATGTGGATCAATTTTAAATAATTAAACCACTTAAGTTCTTGCAAAATAAATACAAGATCAGGTTTAGGAAACTTGCTCAATATAAATTTGAGTAAGGTTAAGAAACTTGCCAGAATTGTTGATTACAGCTAACCAATACAATCTAATATCCTTTGAAAAGACCTAACAATTAATCAAGTTGATCTTTCAATTAGTATCATATCTAGGTTCATACAATACCCTTTGTACATCTTAATTTACTAACTCTTAATCACATAATTTAATAATTAAGGGTATATCAAACACTTAGAAAATATTATCATCATTATTTGATAATATTTAAATCACATAAAACCTATATTAATCATTTAATATAGCTTAGACTTCTATCTAATATTATTAACTATTTAATAATATTTTATTAACCTCATAAGGTTATTAATTATTTAATAATATTTTATTCATTTCATAATATTATTAATTATTTAATAATATTTTATTCAAATTTTATAATGAGCAATTCAATTATTGTTCAGCAAGTCTCTACACTTGTATTTACTTGCCAGAGCTCTAATTGGTTTAATTCTTTAAAATTATTCCACATCATTATTGTCATTGTAATCGCACATAGTGCATTTGCAAGTGTTATAGTTCATTAATTCAAGAACTGTTTAAGAAGTCTAAGCTAATTGTTTCAGCTAGACAATGCATGTTAAATTCATCACATTGAATATTTTAAAAGCTTATCCAAACTATTGGTTGATGTAGATTCTTATAGTAAGACTGAGTATGTTATCTGTCGAAAAATCGAATTTACACAAGATGTCTGAATGTTATGCATATACATAGGGTACAAGAGGTTGATCCCCTCGCGTACCACATTTTTTTTCGTGGTATCAAATATATATGTTTATTATACCTTAGTAGCAGTTCATGGTCTTTAAAGACCACTCAGCAGTAAAGAGTCAATCCATTCTTATATTGATATATTGATTCTTGATTTCTTTCACAATTGTTATCTATTGGTGAAAACCCTGATGTTAATTTCCCTTTCATCATAATATATCTTATGCTATTTGTTCTTAAAATTGCTGAGCCATTTAGTTGCTCATTCTTGTTATATCATGACTTATTTTCAGCTAAGCCCAAAAGTTCTAGACAAGACAAAGGCAAGGGAAAAGCCAAAACTTAGATTAGCTTAATGCATGCTAGTTAAATTAATTGTTATGTAATTTCTTTTGTAAATCTTTTGTATTCTCTTAAGATATGTAATGTTTATGTTAAGTTTAATCGACCTGGGGAAGTGTAGCCTTTTTATAAGGAACCTTTTGTATTATTCCGCGAAGTTTAAATGCAATTTATGTATCTAATTGTTAGTAAGTATTGTACAGTGGAGAACCAAACCCGAGGTTATGGAACTTGGATTTGGGGTTATCACATGTTGGTATCAGAGCTGTAGGTTAGAAACGTTAGAATTACGAAACTTAAGTTATAACCTTAGTACTAAACTCATATCAAGTGCGTTAGGAAATGAATCAGGGAGATTCATCATGTGGTGTATTTTTGGAGGTGGATTAAGGAAATCTATCGAGCCAATATGTACATGATAAAATATCATTTCATCAATGAATATATTTTCTTGCTGTACTAACATGTGTTATTAGTGTGATTGTAGGGTGCCTGAGATTAGACAGTCGAGTCATACTGTTGAAGAGAGTGGGTGAAATGGAGTACGAGGTAGCTCTACCTCCTGAACTAGAGCATATTCACAATGTGTTTCACGTGTCAGTGTTGCGAGATACAAGCCTGATTACAAGCATGTTATCCTATGAGTCAATACAAATTGAGAAAGTCTTATCGTATGAAGAAATTTCTGTCCAGATATTAGATAGGAAAGAGCAGAAACTATAAAATAAGGTTATACATTTTGTCAAACTCATTTGGAGGAACCATAACGCTGAGGAAACTATGTGGGAACTTGAAGAAAAGATGAGGAATGACTATCTGCATCTTTTTTGGGTAGCTTTAATTTGTAATTCTGGGGACGAAATTCTTATAAGGGAGGAGAATGTAATGACCACGAATTCTATTAGACATTATAATTATATTTATTAAATAATTAGCAATGAATTAAAATTTTCATATTAATTAATTGTGTCGGGTCGATTTTGGCCGGGTTGTGTCAGGTCAAGAAATGAAAAATGTTTTGCAAATTATTTTATTATGTTTGGATCCAATAAAAGTAATTTAAATATTATGAAAGTTAAATTCATAAGTAAAAGAGGATAAATATTATTAAAGAATTAATAATATAAATAAATTAATAAAATGTTATATAATAAAATATTATTAAATGATTAATAATATTAGATAATAAATAAAATATTATTAAATAATTAATAATAATAGATAAGGAATAAAATATTATTAAATAATTAATAATATTAGATAAGGAATAAAATATTATTAAATGATTATTAATATTAGATAATAAATAAAATATTATTAAATAATTAATAATATTAGATAATGAATAAAATATTATTAAATAATTAATAATATTATATAGTGAATAAAATATTATTAAATGATTAATAATATTAGATAATGAATAAAATATTATTAAATGATTAATAATATTTGAAGATTAATAAAATATTATTAAATAATTAATAATATTAGAATATTAATAAAATATTATTAGATGATTAGTAATATTAAAAGGTTAAATATTATTAAAAGATTAATAATAATATAAGTCTAATAAAATATTATTAACTTGTTAATAATATTTGATAAGAGTTTGAACTATATTAAAGAATTAATATAGAAATTATGTGATTGAAATATTATCAAGTGATAATATTTTCTAAGTGTTAATATACCCTTAATTATTGTAATTACGTGGTTAGGTGTTAGAGATGTAAGAGTTATAAAGGTTATCATATGAATGTGTATATGATACTAACTTAAGATCAAATTGATTAATTGTTAGGTCTATTCAGAGAGAATTATATTGAATCGATTAGCAGTAGTCTACATACGAGGCAAGTTTCCTTAACCCTAACTTATATTTATTGTTGCAAGTTTTCTTTATCCTTACTCAAATTTTATATTGAGTGATTCAATTATTGTTGAGCAAGTCTCTACACTTGTATTTACTTGCCAGAGCTTTAAGTGGTTTAATTATTTAAAATTATTCCACATTATTATTTTCATTGTATTCGCACATAGTGCATTTACAAGTGTTATAGTTCATTAATTAAAGAACTATTTAAGAAGTCTAAGCTAATTGTTTCAGCTAGACAATGCATGTTAAATTCATTACATCGAATATTTTAAAAGTTTATCCAAACCATTGGTTGATGCGGATTCTTATAGTAAGACTGAGTATGAACAACCCTAAATAAGGGGGATTTTTTATCTGTCGGGAAACCGAATTTACGCAAGATGTCTGAATGTTATCAATATACATAATGTACAAGAGGTTGATCCTTTCGCGTACCACATTTTTCGAGGTGTCAGATATATATGTCTGTTCTACCTTAGTAGAAGTTCATGATCCTTAAAGACCATTCAGCAGTAAAGAGTCAATCCATTCTTTTATTGATATATTGATTATTGATTTCTTTCACAATTGTTATCTATTGGTGAAAACCCGATGTTAATTTCCCTTTCATCATGATATATTTTATACTATTTGTTCTTAAACTTGCTGAGCCATTTAGTTGCTCATTCTTGCTATATCATGACTTATTTTCAGCTAAGCCCGAAAGTTCTAAATAAGACAAAGGCAAGGAAAAAGCCAAAACTTATATTAGCTTAATGCATGCTAGTTAAATTACTTGTTATGTAAATTCTTTTATAAATCTTTTGTATTCTCTTAAGATATGTAATGTTTATGTTAAGGTTAATCGACCTTGGGAAGTGTAGCTTTTTTTTATAAGGAACCATTTGTATTATTCCGCGAAGTTTAAATGCAATTTATGTATTTAATTATTGGTAAGTATTGTACAGTGGAGAAATAAACCTGAGATTATGGAACCCGAATTTGGGGTCGTTACAGGATCAATTTAATAATTTTATTGGGCTCAATTTATTCATTCAATTGCTTTATCAATTACTAACACATGCTACATTTAATTAAAAGAAGCATTGAGCTAGTTCAATTATAACATAGACCATTAAATTAACTATGGTCATGGACTATTACGTTAATTTTTATTGGACTTAGTTTAATAATTCATTTAGACTTAAAAATATAATCCAATTAGATTTGCTTTAAATTAATTCTACCACTTGCTACATTCTTAGATTAATAAATACACACACACACACACACACACACACACACAAAAGCATATATATATATATTCATTAAATCATGTAAAGGCATAATCAATTCATACAAAAAATTTAATTAATTGATAATTATTTAATAATCATCATTACAATGGACTGAGAACTCATGGTTATTAAATGCACTTTCCCTTGATTGCTGATCAATGTTTCTATTTGATGAAAATAGTTTATTATTTGATTAATTAGATTTACTTGAAGAATTGGAGTCGAAGAGCAAGAAACGCGTGAAGACCCGTTTCTAATGGAGCTCGGGTTAAATGTAATAGTTATATTTATGTATTTATTCTTGCACTCTAGGTTTGACCATTTGGTTTATTTGGTAGCTCGAATAAACCAATCTAGAATAAAGTCCATAATCAATCTAAGTAGAATATAACTATATGTGGATGTTATATATATATATATATATATATATATATATATATTATATTATCAAACATGATTCACTTGTTAAATAATATGGCGCGTATTTTATATATATGTGTGTGCATGTGCGCTAAACAAGATGATACAATTAATTATAAACCCCTCAAGGTAATAATATTAAGTTGTAACGTTCAAAAATATTAAGAAAATATCGAACGTCGCCTTTTAGCATAGTAAAACGATAGAGTATCAAATAATCATTATAAGCTTGTTTTGTCGCACAAGGCTTGTATTAATTACTTAAGATGTTATTTTATTACATAGTTAATATTTATAAAGGAATCGAACATTACAGTTTTATTGTGTCACACAAGGACAATTTTTTTCTGTTCACTTATATGAAAATGCTAGGCCGGACTTAACTTGGAAAATTTTGATTTGGATGTGTCGCATATGATCATAATAATCCAAGAGGCAAAATACAAGGAGTTATATATTGATGTAATTAACAAGAAGTTGTCTATCTATTTATTTATATATAGTTTATTGTGTCGCACAAGACTATGTAGATATTATTTTAAATAAAGACCTAATTAACTTGGTGATTAATAAAATGAATGCATGTTAATATTTTTATTAATTCACTTAAAGAATTTTGTTATGCCTAATTCACTAACACTACATAGCATATTGGATGCTAACAAATTAATCGAGCCAAATTGTTCGATTAATTAAACAAATTTGAGAATAGTTCTCAAATACTGAAAAATTAGTAAATGTCCTTAATTTGTATACTATGCCTCTAAGGAAGAGAAAACTACTTGTAAGAAGTAGAAAGATGATACACAGTTGGCTCAATGCATCATGCTGACATCTTTATATATCGAGTAACAGTTCCAACACGAGAAAAATGGATGTACCTACTATATTGCTACACATTCAATAGTTGTAGGGTGAGGAAAGTAGGTCAACTAGATATTATATATCTAAGGAGCTCTTCCGATCTATAATAACTAATGGCCCTATAGTACTGACATATGTCCTAAAGTTTATCAATTCGATTGATCAAGTGGGACAACTGGGTTTTCTCAAGGATAGAGAGTTAAGTCAAGATTTGATATTGTAGTCACTCATTGACTCCTTTCACAATATATTATGAACTTCATCATTAATAAGCTAGTGATCAGTTTAACTGATTTGCTTAATATGTTGAAGATTGTTTAGAGTCATTTTTCTTCCAAGAAAGATCAAGTCTTACTAGTAGATGAATCTTCTAAGCGATGAAAGAAGGCCAATGTGTTTCTAAGGAGTCAGAAATGATAAAAGGCAAAAGAATACACTAAACAAAGGACATAAATAAAAGTAATCCCGAGAGTAAAAGAGTTTGCTTTCATTATGATAAGCCAATAAACTGAAAAAACAATTGCAAGAGAGTTATAGTAGCTAAGTAGAAGAAGTTTGGTGAAGTTTTTACTACAGATATAGAATTGTTCATAATGAAATAAAACTTTCTATAAGTCAATTTCTATTTGGGTAATAGATACCGGCTGGTTGTCTCACATATGTAAGTCATTGTAGACACAAAGTAGAAGTAGAATGCTAAACAAATGACAAGTAATCCTATACATGGGAAATGGAGCAAAGATTGCTATATTAGCCATAGGAACTTATAATTTAGCATTGCCTACAGGTAAGTCTATTAAGTTAGTAGGTTGTTAATATGTTCCAATTCTTAGAAACATTATTTCTGTTCCTTTAGAAGACAAGGAATGTTATGGTATTATAATAATTAACAATTGTTGTTCTATTTATAATGATAATATTTTACTTAGAACTGGTTGATTACTTGATGGACTTTGTATACTGACTTACATGAATTTTTTTCAAATTGAACAAACTATATCAAAAGAGATGATATGAATCATAACTTCATGTGACACTGTAGACTCAGTCATATTAATAAAACAAGAAAAACAAGTTATATAAAGATGGGTTTTTAGAGTCCTTTTGATTATAAATCAAATACAACTTGTGAATTTTGTATCATGGATAATATGACTAAATTTTCATTTAGTGGACATAAAGAAAGAGAGATGCAGAGTTGGTACACACAGTTATGTGTGGGACCTATGACAACACTTGTAGTAGGATGGTATTCATTCAATACTTTCACTAATGATTTTAGATTTTGATATATGTATTTGATGATATACGAATCCAAATCATTCGAAAGGTTTAAATAATTCAAAAGTAAAGTAGAGAAATAAACTGACAAAAGTATTAAAGTTCTTCGATTAGATCGATAAGAGAATACTTAAGCAATAAGTTTTTAGATCATCTCAAAAGAAGTTGTATTCTCTCACAATGGACAATGATGATGATCCATAATGAGTTTTATCAATCTTCCAATATCCTTATGGGGTTATGCTCTAGAAACAATAGCAGATCTACAAAATAATATGCCTTCAAAAAATTCCGTCCCTAAGACTTCATATGAGTTATGGTCAGGGAGGAAAACAAGTCTTAAGTATGTCAAGATTTGAATTGTCCAACTTATATCAAAAGGTTTGAAAGCATAAGCTTGGGACAAGATTTGACAAGTGTAAATTTATGGGATATCCTAAAGAAAGTTTAGGGTATCACTTATATAATCCTACTGATTAAAAGGTGTTTGTTAAAACACGCTGGCTTCTAGAAAAAAATGAGCTTATCATTGAAAAGGCCAGTGGGAGTAAGATAGATCTTGAAGAAGTTCAAGAACCACAAAACACTACAGATTAAATAAAGGAATCTGTTCAAGTAGATAAACATATTCTACCATGACTAAGTTGTAAATTTGGTTTAATACCGAAGATACCTTAAAGATATGGATTCATCATAGTTTTAATGTTGAGGTACACATCATAGTGAATAACGATCCAGTTACATACGGTTAGGCATGAGTAACGACTCAAGAGAAATGGCTGATGATCATTAAATCCGAAATGACTCTTTTAGAAAGACTAAAGCATATGGCAAGGTGAAGACCTATAGGACCTGATTAGTGACAAAAGGTTTCGAACAAGGTCAAGGAGTTAACTATGATGAAACTTTTCGCTAGTAAAAATACTTATATCCATTCGGATTTTTACTTGCAGTTGCAGCTTACTATATAAAAAGGATGAATGAAAGATACAACCATGGGGATTTGTCTCTAAAGAGATGAAGTAAATCAAGTATGTAAGCTACAACGATCTAATTATGGATTGAAGAAAGTTTCTAAAAAATGGAACATCTGTTTTGATAAGATAATCAAAAGAGTTTGATTTTAAAAAAAATATGGATGAACTAAGTGTGTACAAAAAGGTTAGTGGGAGCACTGTGGCATTCTTAGTACTATATATTGATATAATACTGATAAGGAATGATATACCGATGCTAAAATAAGTAAATATATGGTTGTCTAAACACTTCTCCATAAAGGATTTGGAAAAAGCATTATAACATTATATTAAGGAGAAAGGTCTATCGAGATAGATTTTAAAGGATGCTCGGCTTGACCCATAGAACATACATTGATTCGATGATATGTACTAGACCTGATAGTACTTATATATGATAAGTAATTATCAGTTAAATCCTGGAGAAGATTATTAGAAAATAATTTCTAATGGTTGGTCAAATTAAAATAAGAGGGCTTAATAGACTCTGTTTTTTAGACTAACCAAGACAAAAACAAATCCGTTTTAGGTTATATGATTACCTTAAACAGTGGTGTAATGAGTTGAAAAAAATTCTAAACCACAAAAAGTTATTAATTTAGTGATAAAGACATAGTAAATAACTATAAGTGAAGCTACAAAGATGATTGTTTGGTTAAACAAGTTCATTACAGAACTTAAAAAGGTTTTTAGCATTAAAGGAGTTTAATTCATCAAGGAACTTAGGTATCATCTAAATTTCAAATATGTGTTGCAACACTTTTATATGATCAGAGGGGATGACACTATGGAAATGGTAAACTCTCAGAATAATATTATAGATCCATTACTTGAAGCATTTACTAAGCAATTCGTATGCCACTTAGAAAAAAATCATATAAGATACCAAAGGGCGATTGACTTTAGTGCAAGTGAGAGATTGAAAGTAGTCTACCCTATTAGGTAGATTCTATTGGCTCCCAGAGGTACATCAAGATGATCTAGAAGAGGGGTTGAATAGATCATCATGTAATTTTTTTTTGTATAACTTTTACATTTTGAACATCTTTGTATAGACACTTATATGCGTGGTAGAATTAAGGTATTTGGTAAAGCCCCTTTTGATCATTAAGAAGGAATACACGGTTCTGAGTTGTTATTGGAAAACATCATTAATATCATACATAACAAATTTTTGAAAGATAAAGAAGGGGTAAAGAGACATTGAGTACATAGGAATTTTTAAGAGGTTTGGAGCCTGAACTACTCTTACTCATCTCTTCTGCTCTGCTGAGCAAGGATATTCCACTAAGGATAAATGGACACTAAGTCCTTACAATTCAGACACTATGTCCTCCTACTTAGGGTCTGATTCACTAAGAATTAGGTGGCTCACTAAGTCCCATTTTATCTCTTTTAGGAAACTAAGCCATCTTCCTTCAACAGGGGTTGATTCACTAAGAATTAGACAGACCTCACACGATTTACTCCGCAAGACACTAAGTCATTTTCCCTCAACATGGGTTGATTCCTCTGAATCAGATGGGTCACTAAGTACCAATTTTGCTGTTGTGTTGTTGTTGTTGAGGGGTGCTCTCAAGTTGACGTTAAGCTCATGTCAAATGAACTTAGCAGCTGTGTTGTGATTGATCCTCTAAAGGGTAGATTAACTTTGGGTTGAGGACATGTCTCTACAATTGATCGATCCTCTCTATGATCTTCGATAGAATGGCCTTTTCATCCTTGTTCTTCTTCACTGATGAGCCATTCTATTTGTTTTGATCTTTGACCATTGCTTCTCTACTATCTCTCTTTTGGTAAATTTTTTGAGTGTATATCTTTTATATTCCTTACTAAGTCTATGCTCCATTTCTTCTGTTCTCCTTCTTTTTTTTTTTGTATTTCTTCACTCTATTCATCCCTCTTCTTTTTGTGAATGATAGTCCTTTTATATTCAGAGAGATTTCCTTCAGTTTGCCCATTGAGAATTTTTCTCGTTAAAGATTCTATTCGTTGGAGATAGTCGTTGCTTTAAAGATCAAAGATGTTGAATATCTTTGATGTTGATATTTCTTTGTAGTGTCAGCTTGATTTCTTTTTGTGAGTTGTCATATCAGTCAATTTACAACGTTATTTATCTGTTGGATAAAGCTCAACCTTCTCTTTGAAAGATGTCTTTTCTTATACACTTTAGAATGTGTCAGTATAATTTTGACTTTGTCTTCTTATCATTTACCATAAGTGAAAACTTCGTGTTAGATGAAATTTGGATTTTATAACCGTTAGACATAACTTTGTCTGATTCCTTTTTTGAAATTGATCAGTGATTGTCTTGTCAATTTCATCCTTATGATCATTTCTTAGATCATTCTCCTAAATTAATCCATTGCAGGATCTTTTCACACTTTGCCATTTTCCTAATCATGAAGTCCCTTGAACCTTTTAGCCTTACAATTCTTCTACAATAGATGATATTGTACTACGATCTTTAAGCAGTTAAACAATCTTTTTTTTGTTTTATCTTACAATCGTATTTTGTCTTCCTTATGTACTGTGATCTTTACAGTTTGTAGATTATACTATCCTTTTACTCTGCGAGTCTTATGTCTGTAGTCGTTCTTCGATCAGGGTTTCAGCTTTACGATATACTAGATGAGCTTAGTTCACTTCTTGAGAACTAGGACTTTTCTAATTTATTCCCCATCGCTTATACATCTCCATCTTCTATAAGATTATGTCATTCACTATTTCTCAGCTCAGTGTTCTTTAGTGATAGCGGATACCATTTGTTCTCTTTTCCTTAATTTCATATATCTTCTTCTGATGAGTCAACCTTAGAACTTACTTCTTGTCTTTTTTGGCTAAGCTATCACAAGCTATTTCTTGTTGGAGAATTCTTTTGTAAGAACATCCAAGTCATGTGTTGTAGTGAGTTTATCTCTTAATGCCACTTGCTTTGTGAAGTCTAATAGGTAAGGCAATGAAGCATCTTATCATTATTGTAACTTTGTGTCTAGAAGTAGCTCAAAAAAATTTGTAACCCAACGATTTGAGGATATTCAGCTTCATTCTTCGATCTGGAGTACACTAGTATTTTCAGCAACTGTGAGCTTTCGACTTTACTTCTTTAGCTAGAGCCTTTTGGTCTTTACTGTGCTGTAATGAGTCTACTTAATATAACTCTACGAACTCTTTCTTTGTGTTGATCTTGTGGGATAACTTTTTGCATCTTTCTAGTTCTTTCCCCTTGATATATTATTGTGCTCAATAATTTTCTCCTACTTGGCTTAAGATTCTCTTCATTTGATATGCTCAGTTTTATCCTTACCAATCTTGACAAATCTTGTTGAATTTCTCCTCCTTTATCTAACTCTTCTTCAGCTATGCAATCTTCTTCTTGTTATATGATCAGGATCTTCTATTAAGTTCTATGATCACAACTTTGCATTATACGATTTGCATTGTTATACGATCTTTGTCTTTTGCTATACGTTTTGCCTTGTAACATCTTCACCATACAACTTGGAACTTGTCATACAATACAATCTGTCCTTGTAATGCGAATTAAGTCTTTCAATATAATCTTGTCTTCTGAACCCTTCAATATGATCTTGTCTTTGCAATTCAAACTGAACATGTAATACGATTTGACTTGCAATACAAATCAGTTTGCACTACAATCTGGTACTTACTATGTGATCTTAATTTAGCATTACGATCTTGAACTTGCAATGCGATTCAACTCTTGTACTACGATCTGGCCTTCCAATACTATTGAACCACTATCGTACATTCCGGTCTTGCTATATGATCTTAATGTAGTAGTACGATTTAGCTGCTAATATACAATCTGGCATTCTGAGATCCTAATCTATTACATCTTTGATATCACTCTATATCTATATTTAACCTAACATTTTTGATCCCTGGCGTCCTTTTACATTTCATCATTCTTTTAAGGACAATACAAAGTTTATCTTTTAAATCAACCTAACAAATTTGATCCTCTAATCCTAGTTTAACTTTTATCAGATTAACCTAACATTATTAATCTAAGTCCTTTTATAATAATTGTTCTTTTTAATGATGGTATAAAGTTGTAACAAATGTTATAACTTCACATTTGTTTGATTCTTTTTTTTTTCTTTTCTTTTGATCACAAGCAGTAAATAACTTTAAATATGACTCTACAAAAGATATAATCACATTAAGATTCACATATCACACATTTTCTTTTGTATAATTCTTTAATCAAGACTAACTCTACGAAGACACAATATCACATAATAAATCATATAATTGTCGCCTCATTATAAACAATTATTTTTCATGAGTTAATTATTGTTTTGTTATCATTAAATCCAAATAGGCATACACATAAATTTGTCTAACAGATTCCCTATGTTACTTTTCCCTATTAGTTTATAGATTCCTGATGGTCCTAATGCCACCTTTTAGGGGAACTGATTTTTCGTATATACAAGGCGGCACGGAGTATAGCTAACTTTTCGCCTTGTCACGGAGTGTGAAAGGGAAAAATCTTAATCTAATAGCCTCCTCAAAACCCCATGAAATTTGAAGGTGTCGTAGATTTCTAAGAAGCTGATGAGGTTCTCATTCGGGTCATCGTTCGGAAGCCCCCCAAACTGAACTGAATTCTACAATATCTGAATGGTATCCGGCTTGATTTCAAAGCTGTTGGCGTTTATAGGAAGCCTCTGTATGATGGATTGTATTTCTTTCACCAAGGGCAGTGCATAATCCCTTTGCTATTTTTGTTCTTCTTCAGCTATGGTGCCTTACGCCTTTGTTTCCTCACAAAATAGTCTCAAATTTCTTAACCTCCTTCCGATCTCGTCCTCGTATGGCACTGGTTCCTGACCTTTAGATCTCATGTGCATACACAAATTAGGAGTACTTAGCTTTAATTCCGGGAAAATGTAGTTTTACGTACGTTAGCCGAATTTGCAGCTTCGATGACTACGTAATTTGTGTTAACCAAGATAGGCAAGCCAACACTTAATGCACAATCAATGACGTGCAATTACATACTCACATGGATGAAAGCCTGCAAACGAAAAAGAAAACAATAAATTAAAAATATTTAAATTAGAACCAAATTGATTGTAACTAATATTGAAATAATTAATAAACACAGGTCCCCAACAACAACGCCAAAAAATTGTAGTCACAATTATGTATATAGATAATTACACGCAAGTGTCGTGATCAATAAATAATATAGAGTAAATACAGAGTGTCGAACCCACAGAGATCTATGTCTAACAAATTTCAATTACTACTTTTATATCAATTTGATTCTATTTAAACAAACCCAATTTTGAAGTATGATTAAAATGAAATTAAAACTAACAATGAGATTTATCGCAAAGATTGAATACCAGATATTAAAAGCTTAGGACTACAATATCCCCAATTATTTCACATGAACCTAATCTCTATATTTCCAATTACTAAATCCAATAAAGTTGTTGACCAGGAATTCACGAAAATTTAATAGATCTTTTTCAATGATCACATAAAAATATTTACTCCAATTACTTTGCTATATTCCTATGCAAAATAAGAGAAACAAACACATTAAAATTCAATTCCCAAACAGGTCACATGTAGTATATAGATATATTTATATTCTATACACAACCCTAGTTATTCAATTCATAGAACAACTAAGAATACACGCTATCACATTTAGATCTAACCCTAGATTTTATCTTCCTAATTCATCTAAGGTATCCCATTAATTGTTAGTCAAACAATCGATCAATATGCACAAATTATGATAGAAAACTCCATATAAATCAATAATTGGAAAATCATAAATATCTAATTCATGCTAGTAAAAGGTTCAATTGTAGCCTTAATTGATAAATTAGTTTATCATAAAATTAAAAACTAGAAACATCAAATAAATCATCATCTTAGATTACAAAACTGAGAAAATGAGAAGAAAATAGAAACTCTAAACGAAATTTCTTCACTCTCCAATCCTCCGTCTTGATCTCCCCAAGTGGCTCCTTGATCCTTTAAGTCTCCAAATGTCAAAAAGTCCCTCCCTTGTTAACCCTTATTTCTCTACTTATAAGTCTTATTTGAAACAAACTTGCTGCTGAAAATCGCATACAAGCCAACGAATTTTGAGACCCAGCACCCCGGCGCTAGGTTTAGTACTAATATAAGCGCCCCAGCTCTA
Source organism: Hedera helix (assembly GCA_947179155.2). Lineage (NCBI taxonomy): Eukaryota > Viridiplantae > Streptophyta > Magnoliopsida > Apiales > Araliaceae > Hedera > Hedera helix. The sequence goes on along the minus strand of OX359279.1, from coordinate 13,122,300 downwards.
AGCTTCATCAAAATTACAAAAATGCCACTTCTTGTCTAAAAATTCCAAAATTGCCCCTCCTTTGCCTTTTCTTACAACATAATATAAAAAATAAATAACATGCACTAAAATTACTTACGGATAATAAAATACTAAGTCCAAGAATGTTTAATTCGTGAGTATAAATCGCATTCATCACTACCTTAAGATATAACCTTAGAAGGGTCAGCTCACTTAGAGTTTTAAGAGATGGATTTTGGAAATTCATCGAATCTAGTTGTAACACAATAGAATATACTTTCATTTTATTAATGAATATATTTTATTGCAATACTGATGTCGTTTTGTTTGTCTTTTGTGATTGTAGGATGCCTGAGGTTGGACAGACTAGTCACACCGTAGAGAAGGAGTTCAAAGATATTCATGTTAATATAATGTAGCCAGTGTAGGTTGCGACTGAGATGGATCCCGAGGAGGATCGCGAGAACGAGGCTGAGGAAGATGTGCAATATTATACATCACCTGATGAGGTATCTGTTGAGGATCACCTGATAGACCAGTTGTGACACTCCCAAATTCAAGTACCAATACTTTGAATTTGGTGCTCACGCAAAAATACCTTCTAATCATCACTAAATAACATTAAATACTAATACAAAAATAAATAAACATATGTTATTCATTAATACATAGTTTCACTAATCCCATGGTCTTAAACCGTAAACAAAAATACATCATGAATATCATATTAATACAAAAAGGATCATGATTTACAAAATAGAATAATACTATCAACTATTCCTAAAGTTTTCCCTTGCCCTTGTCTTTCTTGGAATGCTCAGGCTTAATTGCAATTAGTTCATGATATAATAAGAGTGAGTAACTACTTTGGTCAGCAAGTTTAAAAATAAACAATGAAGTTATATCATGAATGAATAAGAATAACAATCGAATAAATCAATGATTTAAAATAACTAAACAATATAATCAAAATTCCAATGAAAGAATGAATATTGATTATTTACTGCTGAGTGGTTTAATAGACCATGAACATTTTCAAGGAATTAATCATTTGACTGACCCTTTTTATAGTTTAACCTGTCAGTTTGTACTTGAGGGGATCAGTTTCTTGTACACCATGTGTATGCATAACATAAAACTATGACGTATTGGATAACCGACACTTATATTCCCCTTATCAAGGGTTGCTCTTCAGTCCAAGAATCTGTACCAACTACTGGTTTGGATAGTTTTTAAAAAATATTAACATAAGTATGTCTAGCTGAATAAATGACGTAAACCAATTCTTTAAACAATTCATAAATGAAGAACTTAAAATATTTTACAGTTCAATAATAGAACATGAATTCAAGTGTACCAAGTGCGGATATCAATAACTATCATTGATGTGAAGTAATTAACAAACATTACACCATTAACATTATTGAAAAATACAACTCGAGTTTGAGTTATGAAACTTGCTCAATATAAATGTGAGTAAGGTTAGGGAACTTGTCTTGTTCGCGACGTATTGCTAATTCAGATTAATTAGACTCCCTTTGAAAGACATAACATTGATAACGTCGGTCAATCAATTATAACAATATATAATTGTGCACTCGAACATTTAAGTGTACTATTTACCTAGCATTCAATCACCAATGATCATTACATAATATATTGTAAGAAATTTTATATCATTTACACTTAGTTGTATTTGAAAGTAGTATGCCCTCAAGCCAATCACATTTGATGTGATAAGCATATACTTTGTAATCTTGTTCATTTATTAATAAAAGTATCAAGGCATTTCTTTATTCATGATTAATTACTTGAATTAATCAAATGGATAAACCCATAGTTTTCGAGCAATGCTTTTAGAACCATGATGAGGATCATGCTAATGAGATCTAAATTCAAGATTGCTCAAAACTAAAATTGTTCCTAATCATTGGATCACTAAAAGGGGGATTAGTAGATCCGGATAGTTTGGTACATACTATGCTTGCTCTTATGAAGAGGATGATTGATCTCATAATCATTTGTGTACAGACACTAAAGCAAGTATGTAGGTGCTTATTAGAGAATAAGTTCACTGAACGTGACTCGCTCAACGAACACCTAATGGAGTTTTACTTGTCTGTCAATAGGAGTTCCTTATGTGATAGTCGTACAAGTGATCCTTAGACTTGAGATCATCTTAGTATCTTGTGTGTACTAAGTTATACTTTGACATATTCCTTAAGACCTATTGGTATATCAAAGGATATGATTGGGTATAATAAGGTACACATGGAGATAGATGAATGTTCAACAAAGGATCTACCACTTCCAGTAAAGGGAGAGAATGTCCTATGCGATTCAATAAGTGACAACTCAGAAATCCCTGGCCAGGGTTGCATGGAATTAGAAAGGAGTTTCTAATTTACATTAACTAGAGTTGTGTATTTGTGAATTGAAATGCATATAATCAAATAAATAAGACTTGGCAGAAATTCCGTGTCTTATATTTGATTGGGACATTGTATGGTAGAAGGATTGAATTGTACGGTAACTATTTGCTGAAAGGTTCTTTTACGATTAAATGTTGAAATCTATATTATCTGGAAAGTCGACTAATCGCTAAGGGGGCTTACCCTTATTGTGGAATAATTATTTATTCTGAATTAAAGAGTTAATTCGTAATAAATGAATTAGAATTGTTCTAATTTATTTATTATACAACCGGTTTAATATGGAGAACCTAAAGGGTCACACCGCAAAAGAGTAATATTTATTTTAGAAGTGGATGGCATAATCGAAATAATAAATTAAGTATATTTAATTTATACTATAGTGATAGAATAAATTAAATAGCTTAATATTTATAGTTTAGTATTTTAGAAATACTAATTATAAATTAATAAGAGGAGTCTTATTATTATTATTACTACTACTACTAGTATTATTATTTAGTTCCTAAATGGTTTAAGAATTAATTAATAAGTAGTAATATTATTATTAAATAATTAAGTTCCTAAATAGTTTTGGAATTATAATTATAATAATAATTAATTAAGTTACTAAATGGTTTAGTAATTAATTAATAAGAAATACTCTCATTATTAAATAATTAAGTTCCTAAATGGTTTAGGAATTGTAATTAATTAATTTAGTTCCTAATTAAATTGGGAATTAAATTAAAATCCTAATCCTAAATAGTTTAGGAGGGTTGACTAGATCTATAAATAAGAGCAGTCTTATCATAGATCAAGGTTACACACTCTTTCATTAGAGAGAGAGAGTACTCCATAATTCTCTAGATCTAAGAGTTAGAGAGAGAGAGAATTAGGGCTAGCCACCCATGGTTTAGAGAAACCAAGATCCACTTCTTTAATTCATAGATCTCTTGGTGGATCACCTCTAGAGGCTCAACACTTGGGGAGCTAACATTGATCCGTGGAATCTAATCGGTGAATTTGAAGAAGAACGTGAAGGATTAAAGGGAGATGAACTTGTACCCGTGGAAGCTTGGTTCTACAAAGGTATAAATTCTTTTATCCTTCCTCAATTAATAATAGTCGCATAAGAAAGATCTGGGTTATTGGTTTGTACAAAAATTTTAAAATCTGATTTTTTGCTTCCGTTGCGCTTATATAATTTGATTATATGTATGTCATAATTTTTGCAAACCAACAGTATTTAGGTAAATGATTTAACTGTCAAATATTACTTCTCTTTAAGTAATATTGAAATAAGTATACAATAAACATCTTTATATAATTATTTAAACTTTTAAATAATTTATTATAATTGTTTCATTACCTCATTTATTTTTAAACATTATTTAAATAATTAATGAAAACTATCCTTAATTTTTGTTGAACAATAATTAATTAATTAAAGTCTATTAAGTATTTTATTAGCTATATTTCCCTTTAATTACTATTTAATCTTTAATGAAATAATAATTAATTAATGATTTATACTCATTATTTAATGTTAATTAAATAATAAGTTTACTAACCTTAACTCTTTTAATTAATATTTAATATTAAATAAATAATAATTAATTAATTATTCGTCCTTATATATTATTTAATCTTAATTAAATAATAAATAATTAGTTTATTAATTTTAACCCTTTTTAATTATCTTTACTTATTATTTAATGTTAGTTAAATAATAAATAATTAAATCATTAACTTTATTCTTCTTTAATTATTATTTAATATTAATTAAATAATAAGTTATTAACTATTACCCTTATTTATTATATAATATTAATTAAATAATAAATAATTATTTTATTAACTTTATTCAATATTTAAATATTAATTAAATAATAAATAGTTAACTTAATTATTTTCAATTCATAATAATTATTCTTAATTTCCTTCATTTATTATTTAATAATAATTAAATAATACATAATTAATTACTTTTAATTCTCTTTATTTATTATTTAATAATAATTAAATAATGCATAATTAATTACTTTTAATTCCCTTTATTTATTATTTCATAGCCATTAAACAATAAATAAATAATTAATTTTAATTATTATTTTGTTTAAATAATAATTAATTACATTAAATATTCTTAGTTTATTTTATTTATACATATTTAAATTTATTTGGGTTCTGTATTAATTATATTAATATTTAAAATATTTTACGATTCGTTTAATTAATTAAAATCGACCTGAAACCAAAATGGACCATCAAAGGCACCAACTTAAGGGCCTAGGCGCCCAAGGGTGCTGGCAGAGGCGCTGAGGTACTTGCCTCCCCAAGCTATTATGTAGAATGCGGTTTGATTGCAGATTTTTTTTTTTATTTTTACCTCATTTGCACAAATTTGAATAAAATAAAATCTACAAATTCAAATGACCTAAAATTGGTCTTGTTGGATTCGCATGTTCTTAAAATACAAGATTCCATTATTAAAACACATTTTTGGACATGTTTTGGTGACGAAAAATGGGCTTAAAGTGGACTGTTGTGCATTAGGGTTTGATAGTGAACTCATTTGGTTCCAAATATCATAACTCACTCATTAGGTTTTGCAAGAAACTTTTGCGCCAAATCATTCCATGTAGTGATGGAACCTGGCAGTAGTGAATGAAGCCAGCTCTTTGCTTTATCACGAAGTGTGAAAGGAAATAGTCTGAGTCGAATTGCATCCTCCGTAACACCATTGTACTTGAAGGTGTCACAAATCTCCAAGAAGCTAACTAAGTGATCGTTTGGGTTATCATTCGGTAAACCCCCAAACTGCACAGAGTTTTGAATCATTTGGATCGTACCAGGCTTGGTCTCAAAGGTATTAGCCTGAATTGCGGGCCTTTGAATGCTTGATTGGATCTCCGTGACTTGTGGCATTGCGTAGTCCCTCAATGATTTCTGCTCGTCAGCCTCCATGTTACCTTGTTCCTGTTCGGTTTCTTGGCAAAGTCTTTTCAAGGCTCGACACCTTCTCTCGATCTCGTCTATGTATGGATTTGGCTCTTGTCCCTTCGATCTCGTGTTCATACACAAATTCCATATCCCCAAACCTTAAAATTCCGGGAAAACGTAATGTTACGTTAGCGGAATTTTAAGCTATGATCGATGACTTGCAACTGCTAACACTACTAGATGAAAACCTACAAAAGCAAATAATACAGAAAATTAGAAACGTTTAAATTAAAATCGAATTGATTGTAACTAATATTGAACTAATTATTAAAAATATTTCCCCGGCAACGGCGCCAAAAACTTGTTGTCAGATTTATGTATAGACAAATTCACGCTAGTATACGTGGCCAACAAGTAATATAATAGTAAGTAAAGTATCGCTCCCACGAGGAAATAATAATAATAATATTCAAGTACTAGTTTTATATCAACTCAATTTTATTTAAACAACCGATTCAAGTTTTATGGAATTAAATTAACTAACTAAAATAAGCAAATTATTAAGCAAAGATGAATATCAGATTTAAAAGTTAAGACTACAATTTTCCCCAATGTTTCGCATAAATATTTTCACTCTCTTGACAACTAGTTAATCGATATAATTCATTAAGTGGAAATTCATAAATATTTATTAAACCTTTTCCAAGAGTTTGACAAAAATATCTATTCCAATTAATCTATTATATTCCTATGTAAAATAATTAAGAATAGATTCATTAAGTTTAAATTCCCAAAACACTTACATGCAACATATAAATATATTCCTATTTTATACGTAATGCATGTTATCATATTTATATCAAAACCTATATTTTATCTTCCAATACCATCTAGGAAATCAAATAATTGAATGGCCAAACAATTATAACATGTAAGCATAAAATATGATAAATGAATTATAAAGATTAATAATTGAAACAAGAGAGAATTAATTTATACTAAACATTGGGTTCCATTGTAATCTTAAAATAAAATTAGTTCATAAGTAAATAAAAAGAATTGCACAAATTAAACAACATCGTAGCAAAAATTAAAGATAAAAGAATAAAGGATAAAATATTTTGTAGCGCTTCTTCAATCTCCAATTCTTGAACCCTTGATGTTGCCTCCTTTGCTTCAATGTTTCAATGTAGCTCTAGGTTATTGTGTGTATGTGCTCTCCCTTTGTCATGTATTTATAGGCCTCAAATATATCGAAACCCTAATAGGATTTATTTTTTCAAACTTTAATAGGAATTAAAATCCAATTTGGAATAAAAAAAGTCTCAAAATTCGCGGAATCCGGACCGTGCATGCCAAACGCGGCGTTGACCAAGTCAACGCGCGTTTATTTATTTATTTTTTTTCTTCCGCTGAACAGTCGCGCATTGCGCAGACTGTTCTCTGTCGCGTCCCTTGAAACGATGCCGTTTCCCGTCCTTTTCATTCCTGACTGCGTATTGCGCGCATGTTGCTGCTTTTAATCCAAAACGGCGTCGTTTCATCTCCGTGTCTTGGCTGCCTATACGCGCGCCATGCGCGGCTGTCCCATTTTCCGGAAATTACACTTTTGCCCCCATCTTCTTCCAGAAATTACAGCCATGCCACTAGTGATTAATTTCCTACAAAAAAAATAAAATTAAATAAAATTAAATAAAAATAATATAAAAATACTAAAAATAATAATAATTCATAGAATTAAATAAAACACTTAAATTACTGAAAATACTTAAAAATTCACAAATAATTAAGTCTAAAAATATTAAATAAATAGATATAAAATCTAATTATCACTTTCCAAAATAGGTTATGAAGTGTGATGACATCCAAGAACACCTCCTTGAAGAAACATATCTTGACTCGCTCACTTCTTTCTCAACTCACCGAGTTAACTCACTAGCATTCACTAACACCCAATGAAGAGAACTTTTGTAATTATTTTGTAACCCTTTCAAAAGAAACGGGGTGTGCTATTTATAGGCCTAGCATTCTATACATATATCATATATATATCTATAGAATGGACATCAAATTTCTAATCAAAGGCTAGCAAATTGGTTAAGTGATCCATACACTACTTTAGGCAAAATATTTTGATAAATTTTGAAATCCATGTGGGGCCCTTGCTCAAAACCACCAGCCACACCCCAAAATTCTTGATTTTTCATTTATTTTTATTGCACAATTTACAAATTTAAGTCTTCTAGAAGCTTGTCCAATCGAGTCAAGGTTTGGGCTTGCATTTTAATTTGTTTGGGCCACTAGATCACTAAATTAATTTACCAACATAGGCCTACAAAAATAATTTACTAGTCTCCCAATTAAATAAAATATTGGACTAGTTTAATTAAACATTAAATCACATAATATAACCTACAAGTCCATTATTCATCTAATTCACTTTGAACTTATTTTAAATAATTATTAAATAATTTAATAATTAAATTAAATCTAATTACATAATCCAATTAGAGTTGTCATATTCAAAATTTAATTGAATATTTAATTAGGGATCTATAACCTATAAATCCCTTGATATCAAAAATCCTTAGGTTAGTCCGTTAATTTAATAAACCCATTAATCGAACTTTCTTTAATTAAATTAACCGAATAGTCAAATAGTCAAACCACCACGTATATGTTTAAATTAATTCACATAATTAGAAATTAAATTCTTATTTTTATTTATAATGTAAACTTGAAATTCTCGGTCATTACATTCTCCCTCCCTTATAAGAATTCAGTCCTCGAAATTTCAACATAAGGCCACCCAAAAAGATGTGGATAATTCATCCTCATCTTTTCTTCTAGTTCCCTTCGTAGCTTCCTCAACTACATGATTTCTCCAAAGAACCTTGACTGAATATATCACCTTATTTCTTAGCGTTTGCTCCTTCCTATCAAGTATCTGGATAGGAATTTCTTCGTACGATAGATCTTTTTCCACTTGAATTGGTTCATAGGATATCACGTGTTTGTAGTCAGGTTTATACGGCCGCAACACTGAAACATGAAACACGTTGTGAATATGCTTAAGTTCAGGAGGTAAGGCTACCTCGTATGCCAATTCACCCACTCGATTCAGAACTTCAAATGGTCTTACGAATTTCGAACTCAGCTTTGTTTTCTTGTCAAACCTTATCTTCCCTTTCCAGGGAGATACCTTCAAAAATACAAAGCTACCAACTTCAAAGTCTTGCTTCAGATAATGCAAATTGGCAAACTTATTTTAACAATCCTGAGCTGCTACCAAACGAGTTTTTATTAAATTAATAACATCCACGGTCTGCTACACCATTTCAGGTCCTAACAGTCTCCATTCACCAATCTTGTCCCAACACAATGGCGTGCAACATTTCCTTCCATATAGTGGTTCTTACGGAGGCATACCAGTACTAGAATGGTAACTATTATTGTATGCAAACTCCACCAAAGGAAAATGGTCATCCCAACTGCCTTTCAAATCTATCACAACTGCCCTAAACATGTCTTCCAGTGTTTGAATTATCCGTTCACTCTGGCCATCAGTTTGAGGATGATACGCCGTACTCAACCTCAACTGCGTTCCCAATCTTTCCTGTGAGTTTCTCAAGAAATTTGACGTGAAGCGCGGATCTCTATTAGACACAATAGATACCGGCAATCCATGTCATGACACAATATCCTTTATATATAACTTTGCCAACTGCACCAGATTGTACCTTATCTTGATCAGTAGAAAATGTGCAGATTTGGTCAAACGATCCACGATCACCTAGATTACGTCATAACCCTTCTGCGTTGGTGGAAACCTAGTCACAAAATCCATTGTGATGTGCTCCCATTTTCACTCCAGAATTTTCAACGGTTGCAGCAGCCCACCCAATTTTTGATGCTCTACTTTAACCCTCTGATATGTCAAACATCGCCCCGCACATTCCACGAACGCCCTTTTCATGTTCGACCACTAGAAGTGCAAACGTAAATCTTAATACTTCTTTGTACTTTTGGGTGTACCAAGTACGTTGTACTGTGAGCTTCCTACAAAATCTCCTCCTTCAATTCCAGAACCATTGGTACCCAGATTCTCCCTTCAAATCTTAGCAGCCCTCTGTTATCAACTTTGTACTTCAGTTCCTCTCCTTCTAAGATTCTCGCCTTTACGGAAACACATTCTTCATCCTTTTCTTGAGCCTCCTTTATCTTGTCTAATAAAGTTGAACTCCCATATACTACGAATAAATTTTCATCTGCCTCTTTTAGATACATGACCTCCAACTCTAGTCTTTACATATCCTTGATTAATTCTTCTTAGGTCATCAACATCAACAACTTTTCTCTACCCTTTCAGCTCAAAGCATCTGCCACCACATTCGCCTTACTGGGATTATATAGAATTTCACAATCATAGTTTTTGATTAATTCCAACCATCGTCTTTGTTGCATGTTGAGCTCCTTTTGAGTGAAAATATACTTTAGACTTTTATGGTCTGTGTATATCTCACACTTCACGCCATACAGGTAGTGCCTCTAGATTTTTAGTGTGAACACTACTGCTGCTAACTCCAGGTCATGAGTTAGATACCCCTTCTCATAATCCTTTAACTGTCGTGAAGCGTATGCAATGACCCTGTCGTGTTGCATCAGAACGCAGCTGAGTCCCTTATGTGATGCATAACTGAAAACCATAAATACTCCCGTCTCATCTAGTAGGGACAATACAGGTGCTTCACTCACTCCTTTTTTCAGCTTTAAGAAACTTACTTCACATTTCTCCGTCCATACAAACCTAACTGTCTTTCTCGTCAAATTTGTTAATGGCGTAACCTGCCAATCCCAAGAAACTCCTGACTTTTGTCGGTGTCTTCTATTGTTCCTAATTTATAACTGCCTCCACCTTTGTTGGATCTACCGAAACACCATCTTTGTTAATTACATGCCCTAGAAACTGCACCTTTTATAGCCAAAATTCACACTTGAAAAACTTCACGTACAACTTCTCCTTTCTCAGTGTCTCCAATATTACCCTCAGATGTTAAGCATATTCTTCCTCCATCTTTGAGTAAACCAAAATATCATCTATGAATACAACAACGAACTTGTCTAAGTACTGCTTGAACACTCTGTTCATTAAGTCCATAAATGCTGCTGGCGTGTTCGTCAACCCGAACGACATCACCAGAAACTCAAAGTGACTGTATTGAGTCCTGAACGATGTCTTTGGTATGTCCTCTTTTCTCACCTTCAGCTGGTGATACCCAATTCTTAAGTCAATCTTTGAAAAGTATTTCGCCCCCTTTAGTTGATCAAACAAATCGTCTATCCTGGGTAACGGGTACTTGTTCTTAATCGTAACTTTGTTAAACTCCCGGTAGTCGATACAAAGTCTTAATTAGCCATCTTTTTTTTTTAACAAATAATACCGGTGCTCTCTATGGAGACACGCTCAGTCGAATATACCCTTTATCCAACCATTCCTACAATTGTATCATCAATTCCTTCATTTCTACCGGAGCCATCCTATACGGTGCTTTCGATATTGATGTTGTCACTAGTACTAAGTTAATTACAAACTCCACCTTTCTATTTGGCAGTAAACCCGACAACTCATTTGGAAAAACATCTGAGAATTTCCTTACCACAGGTATATGTCCTACTTCAGCCCTACTATCTAAGTATCAACCACGTAAGCCAGATAACCTATGTAACCCTTCCTTAACAATCTGCTTGCTTGCATTGTCGTCAAACAATGAGATTTTCTCGGTGATTTACTCCCATAAAATACCACCTTCGACTTATTTGGAGTCTTTAGATTTATACTCTTCTTTTGGTAGTCAATCACAACTCCGTGATTAGACAGTCAATCCATTCCAAGGATTACAACAAATTCTCCTAAACATATTGGAATTAAATTCATACACAATTTATGTCCCCTTATCTCGACACAACAATTCTTATATATGCACTCTACAGAGATCACTTCCTTATTTGCTACCTCTACATTCATTGGGTTCTTTAATTTCTCACAAGGTAACTTTAATCGATTAGCAAATTCATCTGATATGAAAGAACAGGTCATGAGTTGGATACCCCTTCTCATAATCCTTTAACTGCCGTGAAGTGTATGCAATGATCCTACCGTGTTGCATCAGAACGCAGCTGAGTCCCTTATGTGACGCATCACTGAAAACCACAAATACTCCCGTCTCATCTGGTAGGGACAATACAGGTGCTTCACTAAGTCTCTTTTTCAGCTCTAAGAAACTTACTTCATATTTCTCCGTCCATACAAACCTAACCACCTTTCTCATCAAATTTGTTAATGGCGTAACCTACTAATCCTAAGAAACTCCAGACTTTTGTCGGCGTCTTCTGCTGTTCCTAATTTATATCTGCCTTCACCTTTGCTGGATCTACCGAAACACCATCTTTGTTAATTACATGCCCTAGAAACTACACCTTTTATAGCCAAAATTCACACTTGAAAAACTTCGCATACAGCTTCTCATTTCTCAACGTCTCCAATACTACCCTTAGATGTTCAGCGTGTTCTTCCTCCATCTTTGAGTAAACCAAAATATCATCTATGAATATAACAACGAACTTGTCTAAGTACTGCTTGAACACTCTGTTCACCATGTCCATAAATGTTGTTGGCGTGTTCGTCAGCCCGAACGACATCACCAGAAACTCAAAGTGACTGTATTAAGTCATGAATGATGTCTTTGGTATGTCCTCTTTTCTCACCTTCAGCTGGTGATACCCAGTTCTTAAGTCAATCTTTGAAAAGTATTTCACTCCCTTTAGTTGATCGAACAGATCGTCTATCCTAGGCAACGAGTACTTGTTCTTGATCATAACTTTGTTCAACTCCCGGTAGTCGATACAAAGTCTTAATGACCCATCTTTTTTTTAAAAAAATAATACTGGTGCTCTCCATGGAGACACGCTCGGTCGAATATACCATTCCTCCAACAATTCCTACAATTGTATCATCAATTCCTTGATTTCTACCAGAGCCATCTTATACAGTGCTTTCGATATTGATGTTGTCACCAGTACTAAGTTAATTACAAACTCCACCTTTCTATTTGGCAGTAAACCCAGCAACTCATTTGGAAAAAAATCCAAGCATTCCCTTACCACAGAAATCTGTCCTAATTCACCCCTACTCTCTGAGTATCAACCACTCAAGCCAGATAACCTATGTAACCCTTCTTTAACAATCTCCTTGCTTGCATCGTCGTCAGATAACAAGATTGTCTCAGTGATTTACTCCCATAAAATACCACCTTTGACTTATTTGGAGACTTTAGGTTTATACTCTTCTTCTGGCAGTCAATCACAGCTCCGTGATTAGATAGTCAATCCATTCCAAGGATTACGACAAATTCTCCTAAAAATATTGGAATTAAATTCATACACAATTTATGTCCCCTTATCTCAGCATAATAATTCTTATATATGTACTCTACAAGGATCACTTCGTTATTTGCTAACTTTACATTCATTGAGTTCTTTAATTTCTCATGAGGTAACTTTAATCGATTAGCAAATTTATCTGATATGAAAGAACAGGTAGCACCTGAATCAAATAATACATATGCATTAATTTTATTGATCAGAATAATACCTGCCACCACTTCCTTCGATTCCATGGTATCGTGGACGATTATATTGAAAGTGCGTGTCATCGGCCTGTTCTGTTGTGTCATCCTTTCAATAGTTAGCTTGTTGTTGTTCCCTTGATTTGTGCTCCGATAATCGCTCTTTCTTTTGATGATCGGGTGAGCCACAATAGAAACAATCTCCCCTTTTTACCTTCGGGCATTGTGGAGCGAAGTGTCTCGGCTGTCCACAGTTAAATCATACACCCTTACCCCACATGCACTCCCCTGAGTGATTCTTCCCACATTTTTCGCACTTGTTACTCTTCTTAGCTTCACTTGATGGCTTTCCAGAGCTTTGACTATTATTCTATTTTCTTTTGTGAGGATTGCTTGCTCTGTTGTTATTTCCTTCCTTATGCCCCTCATGGCTCTTCTTCTTATGGTCTTGCTAGTATTTGATTAATGCTTCATTCCCTCATTCAACAATGATAGTTTTCTCTAGCAATGACAAAAACGTGTTGATTTGTAGCACTGTGACTTTTCCATACACCCAAGGCTTGGGTCCTTGTTCAAATCTCCTATCCCTCTTGACCTCCATGTCTACCTGTTTTGGTGTAAATCTGACCAGTTCATTGAATCTTGTAGCATAGTCGACAACTATCATGTTCCCTTATTTCAATTCCCAGAATTTCACTTCCATTCTCACTTGCATGCTCTCCAAAAAAAAGTTTTCGGAGAACAGCTCCTTGAAACATACGTGTCCCTGTTATCACTCTTTCTTTCTCTCGCTCGATTTTTATTGGCTTTCCACCAGTAGTTTGCCTCTCCCTTCAACATGAAGGTAGCAAATGGTGTCTATTGTTCTTTGGCCACTCGGGCGACCTCGAACACTTTTTCCATCTCTTTCACCCATGTCTGGGCTACAATTGGATCAGTAGTTCTACGAAACTTCGGCGGTCCTACCAGTTTGAAATCCTTAAAGTTTGTCAAGCGAGTCCCTAACTGATTCATTATGGGCGGTACTACGGGCGGTGGTCTATTCTACATGATTTCTACAAGCATAGCTGCAAAAGCTCGCATTGGGTTTGCGGGAACTTCCTCATTATTTACTGACTCCTCTACGCGCGGGATTCAGTTTCCTCTTCTTGGCGGCATGGTCTGAAGTAAACAAGACCTTATGTTATTATTTTGTGATTTTACATTTCATGCCATATTTTATTTATGTTTACATTTAACAATTAAACACAATCCAATCTTAATACACACAGATAAAATAACTGCATTTATATTCATATACCACCATTTTAATACATCAAGTGACAACTTGTATAGAGTTCGTCAATTGCAAGAAGTAAATCAGACCCACCAAAATATAAATGATCAGTAAAAGACGTTGGCGTATCAGTTAATGGGTGAGAATGATGATCTTATCGAGAAGCAACTGAAGGATGGGCACAAGATAGCAGAATTAGAAGACAATGTTGCTGAGTTAAAAGAAAACGTATGAGTTTGAGGACTCAGTGGAGCATATTGGGGCATTGATCCATGAGTTGGTAGATCAGGATACTGAGCTGCAAGGTAAGTTAGTAGAGTAAAAGCAGAAATTAGTAGAGGCATAGCTTAAGGTTCAGCAGATGCAGATGGAGAAGTAGGCTATTGAGGCCTACTGGAAGGATGAGATAGAGGAAAGAAACAAGATAGAGGCACAACGAGATGTAACTAATGAGCAGATGCACGAGCTAAAGGACGAGGTATGTGAGAAAAACGTGAAGTTGGATAGGGCAACATATGTCTATCGTTCTTCATTTGGCAGACTTTATAGTAGGATGTGCTTTTACTCAATTAAGGATTACCAGACCAGGCACATTATTAGTCGTAGTTGGGTAATGGAGATCTGGGATGAGGAGTGTAAAGATGTGGTTCGTCAGGGTATGCGTCGTTATTAGTTAGCAGTTATTTTATGATGATGTATATAGACGCAGTAGAACCCAACTTTTGTTTTTGACAGAGGGTTAGTAGGATGTAAATCCCAACTCTAGGAGTTTGTGGGATATGTTTATATTAGATCCCATCTTTTGTAGTCTTCCAGGAATAGAGGCATTTATAGCAGTATACTTGTGATGTAAAGTGCTATGTACTATGATTTGACATATGAATATAAATGCAGTTATGTTTATGTTT
This sequence comes from Hedera helix, assembly GCA_947179155.2. NCBI lineage: Eukaryota > Viridiplantae > Streptophyta > Magnoliopsida > Apiales > Araliaceae > Hedera > Hedera helix. The sequence goes on along the minus strand of OX359279.1, from coordinate 13,107,134 downwards.
ATGTCGTAAATGAGATTAATTGTGCCTTAGTTTTAAATGCTTAAGCGATACAAATAAAAGACAAAAATAATAACTTAAATTTTCTTTTAAAGAGAAAATGTTGTCACATAGAAGGAATCAACCACCACCACCACCTAAGGAGTCAGTTAATGCAGAAGGGGGACAGTCGAACCCAGTGCAAGAATTCGTGGAACTGCTTTTGGGAGCATTCCACAACCATAACACTAACACCATAGGACTCCAGTGGCAAATTTTAAGGACTTTAAAATGGTTGAACCACTCGAGTTCTGAGGAACGACAGATTCAACAAAAGCTCAGACAGGGATAGAAAAGATGGAGAAGGTGTTTGAATTTGCGTGTGTGGCGGAGGAACAAAAGATAACACTCGCCACCTTCATGATGATGGAAAAGGTTAATTATTGGTGGAAAGCTAACAAAAATTGACCAGGGGAAAAAATATTTCTTGGGCTCGTTTCAAGGAGTTATTTTCTGAAAACTACTTTTTAAAAAAGTACACAAGCAAGGATGGAAGTGCAATTTTTGGAACTCAAATAAGGGAACACAACGGTAGCAGAGTATGCCACCAAGTTTAATGAATTAGCAAGATTTATTCCATATCAAGTGGACACAGAAGCGCGAAAGGCAAGAAGGTTCGAACAGGGATTGAAGTCCTGAGTTTTTAGCATAGTTGTTATTTTGCAAATCGGCACATTTTCAACACTGTTAGAGAAAACCATTATAGCGGAGGGTGGATGTGAAACCCTGACAAAGTACAACCAAGAACAAAAGAGGAAGAGGAGTGATGGAGGAAACAAGGAAGGTAGCAATGGGGGCAATAACTCGAACAAACGTAGATGGAACAATAACAGTAGTAATAGTTCGGGAACACCATAGGGAAATGATCAAAAAAAGGGGAACAAGTTCAGTAATTGTAGAACAAATCACTCGGGGAAGTGTATGAAAGGTCAAAACATCTGCTATAATTGTGGACAAGAAGGGCACATCGCTCCTAATTTTCCCAAACCAAAGAAGGGAGGTTGTTTCTCGTGTGGCGTCGTGGACCATCAGATCAAGGATTGTCCCAAGAAGAAGAATGACAGAGGCAGTGGAAATAAGAGCAACAGCAACAGGCTTACCATTGGAGGACCAGTTCAGCAGAATAAGTTGACAACACGAACTTTTAACATGACTGTGCAAGATATCATGGAATCTAAGGACATGGTATCTGGTACTTTCCGATCAATAATATAAATGCTTACGTATTATTTGATTTGGGTACTACCTGTTCATTTGTGTATGATGATTTCGCTAGACGATTAAAATTTCCTAAAGAAAAGTTAGATAACCTAATGAATATAGAAGTTACAAATAAAGAAGTGATCCCTGTCTACTAAATACATAGAAACTATTGTGCAGATATAAGGGGTCAGAAGTTGTGCGCGAACTTAATTCTAATACGCTTAGGGGAATTTAATGTTATACTTGAAATGGATTAGTTATTGAACCATGGAGATGCAATTGATTGTCAAAAGAAGAGTATACACATTAAGACACCAAATAAGTCTAAGGTTATATTTTATAGCAGCAAGTCGCCTAGACAATCTTGTTGTCTGATGATGATGTAGGCTAATAAACTATTAAAGAAAGGATGTGTGGGATATCTGACCCATGTAGTGGATACGAAGATGGTGAATCCTGAGATGGAACGGATACCAATGGTTAAAGAGTTCATGGATATTTTTCCAAATGAATTGTTAGGTCTTCCGTCAGATAGGGAGATAGAACTCGTGATTGATTTAGTATCAAGGACAACGATGATATCAAAAGCACCATATAGGATGACTCCGGTTGAAATGGAGAGTTGATGGTTCAATTGCAAGAATTGTTAGATATGAAGTACTTTTAGCCTAGTGTCTCCATGGGGAGCACCTGTACTGTTTGTAAAGAAGAATTATGGATCAATGAGATTTTGTATGGACTATAAGGAGTTGAACAAAGTAATAATAAAGAACAAGTACCTGTGATAACCCCGAATTCGGGTCCCTTGAACCTCGGATCCGGTTCAACACTAGTACTACATTTTCCTTATTGTTCATGAATAACAACAATATTATAATTGCTAAATAATCATTTATTTATAATTTTATAACATCTCTTTCTATTCCAAAATCGCAATCTTTATACAATCCTAGTAAGTCTCAATATCATACATGATGCGACATTCTATTACAATCGATTTGAGTATTTAACACTCACATAACATACCAACTAAGTCTTATACTACACCATCAATTACCTGTCCAATTCGGACTAATATCTACAACAGACATTTAGATCTTCAGTGAAAGTAATATGTTTTCATGTTCTTTGTTCTTTATCGAAAACTTCGAATAACTTGCACTATCTGAAAATGTTGGTTTAAGCAAGAGTGAGCACGACGGCTCAGTAAGTTTAACAGTTACACATAACACATTACATGCTTCACAATAATATACATGATTTACATCTTATTCTTACATCAAGCTTTTCATATTAATAATACTTCATACCTCTTATGCATCACATACAATAATCAACTAGCACTTAGCAAATAATGCTTCATTCTTGTACATAGTTTTCATATAGTCATACCACATGTTGCTTATCTACCACAAACATCATCAATATATCTTCATATTATCAATTTAAATCACATTATAGCATATTAATGCACATAGGAGCAAGTTCTGAAAAACTTGTCTGGTTCGCTTCTACCATTTACATTTATTTGCGTCTTTCGTTCAACCTACAATTTATATATAAAATTGACATAATCATTAGTTACAATGACTATTAATTAGTCTTAACTTAAGACCTTAACTTCAAATTATTAATTAACTCTTTAGTTGTCCGACAAATGAACCTTTACGTTCCGGACAAAAATCCTAGCCCAACAAACCTAGTTAGACATGTCAGTAAACTTAACCAACTTACACCTTCACTACACGTTCTTCGTATGACTTCCTTTTAATAATCTGTCTAACATTTAGTCACAAATTGACTATTTACATCGGTTTAATTTAATTAAACATTCTTCTTTTACATAACTTAATGATTCGGACATTTAATAATGTACCAAATACTTCAAAATATTATATGCCTTTGATAATATACAACTACATTCAAATATTATTAACCATTTAATAATACTTTAATTCCTTATTAATATTATTAATTATTTAATAATATTTTAATCCCTTTATTAATATTATTAACCATTTAATAATATTTTAATCACTTATTAATATTATTAACCATTTAATAATATTTTACTCACATATTAATATTATTAACCATTTAATAATATTTTGACCACTTATTAATATTATTAATCATTTAATAATATTTTAATCACATATTAATATTATTAACCATTTAATAATATTTTTATTACTTATTAATATTATTAACCATTTAATAATATTTTAATCACATATTAATATTATTAACCATTTAATAATATTTTAATCACTTATTAATATTATTAATCATTTAATAATATTTTAATCACTTATTAATATTTTAATCACTTATTAATATTATTAACCATTTAATAATATTTTAATCATTTATTAATGTCATTAATTATTTAATAACATTTTCATTAAATACCAATGTTATTATTCATTTAATAACCTTTTAATCTCATAATAATATTTTAATAATCTTTAAACCATATAAATAGTTAACTTTTTAATAGTGTTAACCTTAGTCTTTATTTTATACCTTTAACTACCAATTAGTCACTAATAGACTTTATATATATATTAGTTTAATATTCAAACACATTCATTTTACAAGTTTATCTTAGGTTTTAAGTCCCTAACAGTGTTTCGCTTAGACTTTTCATTAACCGATAAGTTAAACCGGAGTTTCGACTTAATAAAACTTTAAAATATCAAAATTTTGACTTTTTAACACTGTACCAGCGCTGGCGGCGCTAGTCATAGGCTTATTCTAGCACCGGCGGCGCTCAAAGCAAAAAGTCCGAGCGCTGGCGGCGCTCATTTTGACTGCCCAGACCTCTTTTACTAAAATTGTCATAACTTCTTCATTTAAAAACATTTTTAGGTGATTCTTGGGTCCATTCTCATCAAAATTTCCCCCTCTACAACTTCTCTTTATATCACAAATCCAAATTACGAACGAAACTAGACTAAAAACTGCTCACAATGACAAAGTGAAAACTAAAATCACAAATCCTTGGTTTTAATGGTTCAAATTTGAATAAAATAAACTCTACACATCCAAATGACATCAACTTAGTGTTGTTATCTTCCTAACTTTTTGTTTTATAATATTTAATGGTTCAATCATATTTTTGAAAATATTTTGACAATAAATTTAAGATCGAACCATTTAGGGTTTTACCTGTAAATCGTTATATGGACTTTCCTTCTAATTCTTTATGTACCACCCATACAAATACATGTATTAACTATATCAGACCATGAATATATCTATATATCATAGTTTTAGACTTCTAGATCATCAAAATAACTTTTGATCGGTTAAAAATATATTTTAATCGTTCAAATCATATCTAAACTATAAAAATGAACTAAATAGGGTTTAGAACACTTTTTAACCTTTTATACATAGATGTTCTCCTTCTTCTTGACATGATCTTGGCTTGTGACTCCTTATAGACTATCCTCTAGCAATTTCTTTGGTGGATTATCGACTCACAAGAGTTTCCTCTCTTTTCTCTCTTGGGAGCTCTCTCTTTTCTCTCTTGTTGTTCTAGTAAAATGACTAACAACCTAACTCATTGGTGATGCATTCTATTTATAGAACCACCTTAATCTCCATCAACTTCCACTAATCAACTAGCATTGGTGAAATTAAGGGTTAATCAAGCTTACTATAGCTTGAATGACCAATTGATAGACATTTTGAATGACCATTTGATTGACTAAGGTTGGTGGGGAGTTGTTGAACCAACTTTGTACCCAAAATCAACCAACAAGCAACCTTCACATCCATGTGGGCCCCAAAATTTGGGATTGACTCTATAAATACACCAATTTGGCTTTATTTTTATATCCTATATCATTATATAAGTATCCATATATATACATCAATTTATATACATTGACCACAACTTTGACTACCATTTGGGCTCCACATTGGACTCTAGGATTTAATATATTGGGCTCATCCAATTAATTGGTTTGGGCTCAATTAAATTATTACATTGGGGTAACATTAAATACCATATGTTACATTTAATTAAAACAAGCATTGGACTTGATTAATTATTACAAGGATCAAGGTTTAATTATTTACATGGACTACTAGGTTAATTAATTTGACCTAGATTAATACCTCATTTGGATTTAAAAATATAATCCAATTAGACTTGCCTTAAATTATTCTACCACGTTGGGTTACACAATTAACCATACATTAGTTAATTCTCTATACTCAATCAATACTTAAAAATTATTTTCTCAACACATTGACCAACATTTGACTTTTAAGTTTAGACTCAATGTTTGGACTACTAGTTTATTTCATTTGGGCTCATTACTTTAAATTGTTTGGGTTACCCAACCCAACTAACACATCTTTAATAACTTGGGCTAGGTAATTAAATCCATTGGACTTCCACACCATTAAATATAATACATGCCAATATAAATTAATTAGACTTATATTAATTACCTCTTGGACTATTAATTAACATAACATTTGGGCTTATTATTTAATTACTTACCTTCATGCAAATATTCTCATATTGGGCTAACACATATAACAACTTATTAATTAAGTTAATTACTTAATTAATTAACTTCTTAATATTGTCATTCTAGGCAATATTCTAACTTTTCTACTTATTAATTACAACTTTAATTCATAACTCCTATAATTAACTCAATTAATTATATTACATGACTCTCCTTCTTACTTCATATTTAAACTAATTAATTTATTAGCTTAATTGAGTATTAACTTACTCATCCTCTTATTTGGCTAACCATCGCATTATAGGTAAATACATATTAATATAATTACCTTCACTTCTCAATTGAATTTATTTTCTTAATAAATTCTCTACATACATCATTAAAATATTCCCACATTTAATTTCTAACAAATAAATTATGTTAAAAAAAATATTTATCCATTTTTTACACATCTTACTTCTCAAATTCTAGGTTTTAAACCTTAACCTTTAATAAAATCAATGAAGATATTATTTAAAATCTTAAAAATATTTGGGATATTACAGTACCTGTTACCAAGAATTAATGATCTATTTGATCAACTGAAAAGAGCGAAGTATTTTTCAAAGATTGACTTGAGGCATCAGTTAAAGGTAAGGAAGGAGGATGTAACAAAGACATCATTCAAAACTCATTACGGCCATTATGAGTTTCTAGTGATGTCGTTTGGACTAACGAATGCACTAGCTGTATTTATGGACATGATGAACATAGTGTTCAATTAGTACTTAGACAAATTTGTAGTTGTGTTCATTGATGATATTCTGGTTTATTCTAAAACTAAAGAGAAGTATGCCAAACATCTAAGGCTGTTAATAGAGATATTAAGAAAGAAACAATTGTATGCTAAATTCTTAAAGTGTGAATTTTGGTTAGAGAGATTTCAATTTTTAGGACATATTATTGACAAGGAAGAGGTTTCTATAGATCCTGCCAAGGTGAAAGCATTGATAAATTGGGAGCAATCGAGGACACCAACGGAGTTTAGGATTAGTGGGTTATTATCGTAGATTTATCAAAGATTTTTTGAAAATAGCAACGCCGTTAACAAATTTGACGAGGAATACGGTAAAATATGTGTGGTAGAAAAAGTGCGAGGAGAGTTTTCAGCAGTTGAAGAAAAGACTAAGTAAGACACCTGTGTTGACATTACCAGACAATCGTGAGGTTTTACCGTCTATAGTGATGCATCGCACAAAGAACTAGGTTGTGTGCTTATACAGAATGGTAAGGTAATTGCGTATGCGTCACGCCAGTTAAAGGATTATGAGAAGGGATACTCTACCCATGACTTGGAGTTGACAGCGATAGTGTTTGCCCTTAAAATTTGGAGACATTATTTATATAGGGAGAAATGTGAGATATATATGGACCACAAAAGTCTGAAGTATATCTTCACATAAAAAGAATTAAATATAAGGCAGAGGAGAAGGTTATAATTGATCAAAGATTATGATTGTGAAATTCGATATCTTCCCGAAAAACTCAATGTAGTGGCAGATGCTCTAAGTAGAAAGAGTAAAGAAAAGTTGTTTGTACTGGCAGACTAGGAAGAGCTGGTAAAAGAAATGACTCGAATGGAGTTAGAGGTGAAAAATGCGAAGGAGTCGGAGGAAAAATTAATGGAGATAGAAGTGAGTTTGACATTATTAGACAAGGTGAAAGAGGTTCAAGATAAAGATGAAGAATATGATAGAATAAGGAAGAGAATGGCCGATTGAGAGGGGGTTAAGTTTAAAGTTGATAGCAAAGGGTTGCTCAGGTTTGAAGAATGAGTTTAGGTACTATTAATACTTGAATTATGAGAAGAGGTTTTGTAAGAAGTCGACAATACAAGATATTCGAAACATCCGGGTAGTACGAAGATGTATCATGATCTATGTCAGTATTTTTGGTGGCCGAATATGAAGATGGAGGTTGCAGAATGTGTCAGCCGATACCTAACTTATCAAAGATCAAGATAAGTTATATATTAAAGATCAAAATTAGGTTCAATTTGGAACAGTTGGCCAAGTTATATATTAAAGAGATAGTTTCAAGACATAGAGTAATGGTATCAATTGTGTCAGATAAGGATCCGTGCTTCACGTTAAATTTTTGGAGTAGTCTTCAAGAAAGAATAGGGATGCAGTTAAGGTTGAGTATCGCGTATCATCCATAAACTAATTGTGACGCCCCCAAATCACTATACTTACTATAGCTGACTTGGTGCTCATTATAAATGCTAAATCATTAGGTTTATAGATGATTTCCTTTATTCATAAACAAAGTTCCCATCTTAATTTTCAAAGATCTTTCATTATTTTATATCAAGTCCTTATAATCGATGCAAGAGAATTAATACTCATTCATAACATTTTATCCTTAAGATTTAAATATTCTATAACTTTACATATTCCAAGATTCATGACATTAAATCATTAGGACGACTCTTGGGAACAGAGAATCTTGCTGTGAATGTTTGTATCTTCACCCGCGATAAATGTTTGCATCTTTATTCGTGACAAATGGTTGTATCTTTGACTAGTGTAAAATTCTCTTTCTATACAGAACAATGCCCAACTAGTTAAAACCCTTACTCGAAACATATTTGGTTATAGTGATATCTCTTCATATCAATAATCCTACTTATCTGATATTCAGAATAGTAATAACGAGTTATACTTGGGTCCGAGGAACCTAACGGCAAATTTGACCAGTCAACATCGATTAGTCCTGTCTCGGATGTACAACACTCACAAGTTATTTACCAATCCTCATCCAGATAAATAGATCATTATCAATATTATGTTAAGTTTTAATAATTCTAAGTTTAATCAAAGTAAAGACGTAACAAGAGAATGTGATAAAACTTGATAATTTTTATATAATATTCTGTTACATGTGTGAAACTTGTTCTTATTACAAAATTTCATTATGACTATAGTTAAGAACAGTTAAGGAAAGCAGTAAACTAGTCTACGTATTTCTTCTTTCCTTTCTTCTTTGAGCCGGAGCTCTTGGGTTTGTCTGTAAATTAGGTTTATTTGCAAGGATGAGCTAAAATGCTCAGCAAGTCTTTAAACACATAGCATATAAGTGAATTCACATCGATATGGATTGTAAAAATTCATGGCACAACAATTGATATTACAAAATATTTTAATATAGTAAGACTGAGTGGTGGTTAGACCTTGAACTGTTCTTTGTCTTTCGACTTAGAACCATTTATAGTGGATATAGAAAGGAGATCAGCCTAATGACATCCTATGTTATGCATAACATACAAGACACTGGACTAATCATGAATAATGTAATATTTTCGTTCATCTCAGTTTACTTCACATGTCAGGATCACCCTAAGACAACTTGGTTTGATAAATTAAAGCATGATTCAAAATATATCACGAATAAACATTTCATTTTTCAAGTTATGCTGAAACAAGAAACAATAATTCTCATATCAAAGATTTATGACACGTTGCTTGTACAAAATGTATAAATCACATAAAAAGCAAGTAAACAAAGGTTAAGGATAGAAAAGTTGCCTTTTTGCACAATTAGGGTTTCCTGGTAATCGTTTAAAGTGCTTATTTAAAGGGTTACACGTTCCCGAATGTTAGTTCATCAAATTTTTCTTCTTTATACGCATTTTTAAAACTAAACTAGACTATTTTCATTGGTGGAATTTTTAAGAGGCTTGGCTAACTCAAAATCATTATTTTTGGTACCTGAACCCAAGGGCCATTGAAAATTTTCAATTTCGACGTCTTTTTCAATAACTGTCATAACTTTATCATACGAAAATATTTTGAAGTGATTCTTGAGTCTAAATTGCTTAGAATTTCATGATCTACAACTTTTATTTATATTTATAAGGAAGATTTGTAAGACCCCGAATTTTATGAAATATAAAATTTAATTTTTCTTCATATATATTTTTTCATGAAACAGTAAGTGGTTAAATTGATAAAGTTAAAAGTTAAGGATGTTATGTGTAAATTATATTATGTCGGACAATATTCGTTTGGTTGGGAAATATTCGTTCTGTTGGGGAATATTCGTACGACGGCGCCGTACGAACCAATCGTTGGTGGACCCCACAACGAAAAATTATCGAATATAGAAAACGACATAAATAATTTTTAAATGGTCAATGGTACTATCACTTTTAATTGTTAAAATACCAAGTGGTAAAAGAATAGTAACACACGGTATTGCACAGTAGCACACGGTATTGCACAGTAACACACGGCATTGCACAGTGTTTTGTATTATTAAACTGATAAAGTGATTATCGTACAATATTTGACTTTAGTATCGCATGCACAATAACTCATAATATTAAACTGATAATTGTCACAGTAGCATATGCACAATAATTCACATTATGGAATCAATAATTATCATTACACAATAACTTATTCTTTTTTTATATACTTTCTGCATTATTGTTATCTCTATTATGATGTTAATTAAACTGTTGTATTTCATTATTAATTAATTTGATATCTAACTCAGAGAGCCAACTACAATGTATTTATAACAATTAGTCATAATAATGAATAAGTGTGCATTAGTTGAATAATTGAATTTATAAAGTTATTTGTTTATAATACAAAGTTAGGTGATATAAAATGAATGGTATAGATTAAAGATAATATAGAATTTGAAATGGATGATGTAGATTAAAAGATGATCTTTAAATGAATGGTTTAGATTAAGAAAATCTTAAAAGATGAAATGAATGGTATAGATTAAAGATAATATAGAATTTGAAATGGATGGTGTAGATTAAAAGATGATCTTTAAATGAATGGTTTAGATTAAGAAAATCTTAAAAGATTAAATGAATGGTATGGATTAAACATAATCTTGAAATGAACAATTTAGATTAAATTAGGAAATATTGGTTATGATAAGATTTTTGGCTATAAATAGAGGCCTTAACTTAAGGATTTTTCATAAACTTCCTTACTTGTTCTTTCTTTCACTCTCTAAATACTTCTTGTATAAGTTCTCTCTAAGTGTGCTTAAGTCATCTTGAGTATTTGTGAAGATCTATAAGTGTACGAGTACTGTTCAAGTTAATCAACCTCATTTAAATCAATATACAGTCACGTGTTAAGGTAAGGAATATCATCTTATTTCATATTCTATTATTTAAACTTACCACGGTAAGGGTGTCATTCTTTTCATCATCATAAATGGATATTATTTTCTTTCTTACTGTAAGGGATTATCATTCTTTGATTTTCACAAATAATATCGTTTCTTTCTTACTTATAAGATGTGCCATTTATTTTCATGTATTAATTTGTGGGAATAACCTTACGGCACGGATTATCGCCTGTTGGTGAATAACCTTTCGTATTCATTCCTTATTAATCTATGAGAATAACCTTACGGCGCGGATTACCGCCTGTTTGGTGAATAACTCTTCGTATTCAAATTTTATTAAATTGTGGGAATAACCTTACTGCGCGGACTACCGCCTGTTGGTGAATAACATTTTGTATTTATTTCTTATTTGTCTCTTGTGAAAATAATTTGTCTACGCGAATTATCACATAACACTTTTATTCCATATTCGTTTGTAATATCATTTTCTTTAATATTCATAAGTGATATTATTTTCCTTTATACTCATAAGGAATACCATCTTTTTCATCTTCCATTATTCAAACTTACTATGGTAAGGGATATTAATTTTCTTCACATTTTGTTAATTAAACCTGCTACGGTAAGGGATATTATTTTCATTCAAACACCTAAATCGAAACTTATTATGAAACTATTGCTTCTATAATTCCTGAAAATATTACATGTTCCATAATAGTTGCACTTCATCATTTCAATTGAACCTTCCTATTTACGTGAATCTTTCTATTGAACTGTGACTGTTATTCTGAACTGTGGATCTTGAATATCATTTTTGAATTTCACTCCACATCATGTTGACAATTTAGACATTATTTGAATCTGCACAAAGTAAACTTCTGATACTTATTGTTTATCATGTTTCTTCTGTTCATCATTTATATCATTCTAATAATCCAAAATCATGTTGTTGTGAATATTTGTGGCCTGGGGCACAGATGCGATATAATTGTTGAACAGATGATAGGTTAAAGACGATATAATAGGTTAAAGGCGATACATCTGTTCAGTGTCTTTTATGGCACGTGATGAATGTTCTCTTTGGGCTATAGTGCAAAGACGAACTATTGTTTGGTATGATTATGACCAAAGGCTGAATCTAGTATAATCATGATCGTTGCTGTTATATTGAATATCTTTGGCCCGTAGGGCAAAGATGAACTGTTGTTTGGTATGATTATGACCAAAGGCTGAATCTGGTATAATCATGACCCTTGGTGTTATATTGAATGTCTTTAGCCCGTAGTGCAAAGATGAACTGTTGATCTGCATGATTATGAACAGGAACTGTAAATTTGTATTATCTTGACTAATGGTATTTCAGATGATAAAAGTTGATGATGTTTTTCCTAAAAAGAGAAGCAAGTGGACATTATAGTCTGCATTATTCTTCTAATAGATTGCTTATTCCGCTGCTATTATTGATCTGAACGTTGTTCAAGAATTTAACTGCAGTTTTTGATATAAACCTTGTAGTCTATTGTATTCTATCAAGAACTCAACTGTTGAAGGCTAACGATAATTTACTCGACATTATCTTAGTCATGATATTCTTTACTGGGCTATTTGAGCTCACCCTTTCTTTTTGTTCCATTGTTTTTCAACAAAAGATGAGAACGTAGCTGGGTCTAGCCGGGGGATGGAGTGAGAGTCCGAGGGATAGCTATCGTAGTCTTCACGTGTTGTAAAATAGTGTGACAATAGTCGTGAAAGACTTAGTTGTGTATTATTATACACTGTATTGTTGTACGTTACACTACTTGTAATAATTTTGTTGTAGTCTTTTAACAACTCAAGTTTGGGTTGTGTGGGCCCAGATTTGGGGGCGTCACAAGATTCGGATTTTAAGTTTTCAAAAAATGGTAAAAACGTACAGTAAATATGCTTTAACCAATATTTTAGGGTTAACCATGTGAAACATGGTACCGCTTGCTTTAACTCTTTAAGAAATTATGTTATAAGACTCAATAACACTTTATAACATAAAAATAGTAAATCATAAACCTTCTTATAGAAAGATTCATGACTTTTGCTCAAGAACACATGAAGAACATGAAGAACGAAAAATTGTACATGGCTACGACTTATGTTCTTGAGCTTTTGGATTTCATACTGAAAATAATTTGAGAATTATAACTGATTACATAAGTGATTATAACACTTTATAAATGAAAAAATTTGGTCATTATAACAGCTTGCATAATTGATTATAACAATTTATAATAATTGCTCAAGAACATACGAAGAACATGGAGAACGACAATCGTACATGGCTACAATGTACGTTCTTGAGCTTTAAACTATGAAATAAAATTTGACATTATAACTACTGTAAAATGAAGAAAGGTTCAAGAACACATGAAGAACACGAAGAGCAATAATCGTATATAGCTACGACTCGCGTTCTTGAGCTTTTAAAAATTAAAGACGAAAGAAAAATTGAATATTAAAACTACTAGAGATTGTACCTTTCGTGATTGCAAGCTTTAACTATTTCTTTGAAATTTTCAATACTAGAATTATAACTATAAGTAATAGATATAGAAAGTGATTTTGCTCTTACTTTTGCTTTGGAAATGAATGGAGAAATGGTGAGTTAAGCTTGCTATTTATAAAACTTTCAAAGCTAGGGTATTTTAGACATTGTTAGATTACTTCCAAGCTAAACTAAGGCAAAGTGCACCTCACTTGAATCCTTGGAATGGCCGGCCATTTTGGTGATTCACCATGCCATTAAAGCTAGCAATTATCACATTTTTTGTGACATTACATAATACACATGTTGGCTTCTAATTGGTCTAACACTTAGCCTACCAAAGGAATAGTTCTAGAGCTTGTTTGGTTGGTGAATTAACCATTTATTTGAGGGGTAGTCATGGTCTTTTACCAAGCTTGGTTAAGGTTAGTTTAGTCCTTTTAATAATGTAGCTTAGTCATGCTTAGGTTAATTAGGTTAATTAACAATAAACCTATGTTGATTAGGTTATTAATTCACCGATATGTTTGACTTATAGATTAGGTTAATCTTTAGCTTAATTAACCTTAATCCTAGTTAGGTTTAGTTTAATTAGATGATAATTAGGTTAGATGGTAATCTAGTTACCTTAACCTAGTTCGATTCCAACCGGATTAGTGCTAATCATCTAATTAAGTTAATTAGCTAGCTAATTCAATTAATTTGTAACTAGGTTTAGGTCTAGATTAAGTTTCCTAATCCAGTTATTTCTAACCTAGTTCATTTCTAAGTATTCCAGTTGGATTGATCTTTACTGATTTAAAAGTCAGATATTACAGAGTTTTCTTCCGAATAAACACTATTTTGTGACATGAAAAGTTCAAAAGACATTGTATGTTTTATGGTGAATAGTATTTTCAACTACCATTTCTCAAAAAATGGTTAGACGATCGATAAGGTGAAAAAAATATTTTTTGTCTGTTTCTTATTTCGTCCTATTCCCGACGCGTTTTTTGAGAAAAACCTTTATTGACTAAAACGTGTTTTCAAAGTATGGAAAAGATGAATCCTGAAAAAAAAATGTCATTTCGACGTACACGTTTCGCTCGGGGGCCTATGTAATATCCCAAATATTTCAAAAATGATCTAACAAGATCTAAGCAATGTTGTCAATTCAAAACCTAAGATCAATTGCTCAAGCATACCTTGAGCTATCTTAAAGAATATATACGACTCGAAATTACGATCGTATACAACTAAGAGGTTAAAATCTTTAACCTAAACTATGTGTTATGTGATTAATAAAGCTTGAATGGAGCTTTTAAATGCGATATGTGAATTATCTATGTGTAGGATTTTGTGTTTTGGTTTGAGTAGTTAACATTAACACTTATTAAAAATCAGAAGTCAATTTAGGGCAAAAACCTAAATTGGAAAAAGAGTTAAAACCTAAACCCTAACCCTAGGGTCTAAACCCTAGTAAATAACCTAGGTCCTCGAGCAAAATGTGAAGGTCAAATTGACATTCCGTTTGAAGATTCAACCTTCCCACGATTTGAAAACACGTAATAGTCAATAAAAGTTTTTCTCGAAAAACGTGTACAAGTACTATTCACGAGGTGACGTTTTTCATTCGTTTGATTGTTTCTTTCATCTGTAGGACTTCTTACATTTCACAACATAGTGATAATATGAGGTTTAGATGCCAGGGAATCAATAAAATTTTCTGGGGAAAAAGACGCGATTTACGAGAAAACGTTTGTCGTCTTTTTGAACATTCTTTTCAACGTTTGGACTTTTTCCATTTCACGATATAGCATTTATACGGGGAATAGATACCAGGGAGCCACTGATATTTTTCCCAAATTAAAACGTAAAACACTCTTCAAACGAAAACGCTTTCCGTTTTTGATCAAACCGTTGATGGATACAGTGTTTGTATGCAACACCGGTACGTAATAAGCAATAAACATTTTCTCAAAAAGTGTGTCGGGAATAAGACGAAATAGGGAAAAGACAAAAATAAATATTATTTTTGACTTTTTGGTCTTCTAACCATTTTCTGAGAAATGGTCGTCAAAAACACTATTCATCGAAAAACGTGCCAAGTCTTTTGGACTTTTCACTTTACAAAATAGTGTTTATTAGGAACAAAACTCAGTAATATCAAAATTTTAAATTAGTATAAGTTAATCATTTAGTTAGAATCAGGCTGCTATATAATTAAACTGCTAATTCATCCGTGTTGTTTTCATCAAACGGAACATGAGATAGGTTAACATTAAATTTGAATAATCAAATTTATTAGATTAATACCTAATTATATTATTCAGTCATAATTAGTGTCTAGAATGAAAGAAATTTATCAATCGCGTCGCCCGGTAGGTGTATTTGAGAAAAATACACGGAAGATTATCCGAGATTAATTCAAGGAAAACTTCGAGCGACAGACGAGACATCATATTAATACTGTATGATGTATTTTATTAATAAAATATGTATAAGTAATTAAAACTTATATTACTAGTGCGAAATATTTTAAATTAATCGCACGCGATTTATCCGATATACCGAAATCGGAAGAAATAATGACAAAACAGCTCGGGATGCTTCTAGAAGCTAGTTTGGAAAATATCTAGATATTATTCTAGTTTTATTAATTAAATAATGTGCGAAATGACTAAAATGTCCTTGGCTTTTAAACTAATGACCAAACTACCCCGACCCTTGGTTTTCCTATAAATAGAGAGTTAATCTCTTCATTATTCTCAATAATTTTCAAAGCAAAATTCCTATAATCAAGAGATTGCAAAGAAATAGTTAAAGCTTGCAATAATAAAAGGTACGATTCTTAATCGTTATTATGCTTAAAGTTTTATTTTATCGATGAGGCTCAAGAACATAAGTCGTAGCCATGTACGATTTTTCGTTCTCCGTGTTCCTTATGACTTGAGCAAGTCGTTGTTATGTCAAATTTCATTTCATAGTTTAAAGTTCAAGAACATACGTCGTATCCATGTACGGTTTATCCGTTCTCCGTGTTCTTCATATGTTCTGGAGTATTATTATAAATTGTTATAATTAAGTAAACAAGTCGTTATAATGACCAAATTTTGTCAATTATAAGGTGTTATAATCACATATGTAAGCAGTTATAATGCTCAAATTATTTCAAGTATGAAATCCAAAAGCTCAAGAACATAAGTCGTTACCATGTACGATTTTTCGTTCTTCGTGTGTTCTTGAGCAAAAGTCATAATTCCTACATAAGTAGGTTTATGATTTGGTAATTTAGTGTTATGGGATGATGAAACATGATGGCCTTGCTAAATAATGCTTGTGGCATCAAGTTTTAGTAGTCGAAACGAAGGACGATGAAACTTTGTTCTTCGTGTTCTTCGATTCGTTCTTCGTGTTCTTGAGAAAAAAGTCATGAAATCTTATATAAGTAGGTTTATAATTTTGTTATTTTTATGTTATGAAGTGATACGGAGTGTTAGAACATGTTATCTTAGCAAATTAATGCTTGAGGTATCATGTTTTACCAATCGGATCAAAGAAAGTTAAGTCTAATATAGTCGCAGAATATTTTTGCAAATTTCCGAAATTTTAAAGTCTGAATATGCCTAAGAAACCTAAATGAAAGTTGTATATCATGAAATTCTAAGCAATTTAGACTCAAGAATCACTCAAAAATGTTTTCGTATGACAAAGTTATGGCTGTTAATATCAAAGAGGTCAGATATATGAATCAGTTTTAGATCAGTCCCATTACTGGAGAAATATGTGTAAATAAGTAATGAATCTCGAACTTTGGTCTGAATTAAAGTTGTAGATATGGAAGTTACGAACGCGTGAAATTTTGAATGACTCAAAAATGTTTTAAAACGAAGAAGTTGTGGTCGTTTGATCGAGCCGGGGTCTAGCAGCCATACATGCTTCCTATTTTTTTAAAAGTGACTTAAAAGTGAGTTTTTGAGTTGGACAATTTTTCCAAATAATTCCACCTATGGAAATAGTCTAGTTAAGTTATACTAAGACTTATTCAAAAGGAAAATTTGATAAACTAACATTCGGGGTCGCGTAACCCTTTTTGTAGGCGTTTAACGATTTCCCGGAAAACCCTAACATGGTTTTAAGGCAAGTCTTCTAACTCTTGTTATGTGCTACTTGTGTAGTATTGTTAAAATGATAAATGAGATGTGTAATGTCATGTTATTATGCAATAGATGATATGTGAAGTCTTTAACTGATGTTTACAAGCCTTCTAACTGTTATGCGTTATGTTTACGATTTATGAACATGATTTATACACTTTGTTTGTCAATGTGATATAAATTGTTCGAATGCGAGTTATATGTGATATTAAATGGAGAATTATATTCAGTCAAGGCATGTTAAAGTTTATATGAAAGAATAAACTGCGTATGTGCTGCATGTTAGACTTGCTGAGCCGTCGTGCTCATCCTTGCGAATAAAACCTTATTTGCTTATTAAAGATGAACGTTAAGAAGATCATGAACTTAAAGATGCAGCATAGATTAGGTTTTTATGTTTATTACTTGTATTTGTGTAAGTCATAATGACTGTTGTAATACGAACAAACAAGCATGTAACCGAATATTGAATGAATGATATAAATTATTATCATCAGAATGTTGTTATGTCTTTATTTTGATATAACCTAGAATTGTTAAGACTTAACATAGTATTGATAATGATCTACTTATCTGGATGAGGATCGATAAATAACTTGTGAGTGTTGTACATTCGAGACAGGACTAAGCGATGTTGACTGGTCAAATCCATCGTTAAGGTTCCTCGGACCCAGGTATAACTCGTTATTACTATTCTGAATACCATATAAGTAGGATTATTGATATGAAGAGATATCACTATAAACAAATATGTTTCGAATGAGGGTTTTAACTAGTTGGGTAATGTTCTGTACGGAAAGAGAATTTTGTACCGGACAAAGATACAACCATTTGTCACGGATAAAGATGCAAACATTTATCACGGGTGAAGATACAAACATTCACCGCGAGATTCTCTGTTCCCAAGAGTCGTCCTAATGATTTAATACCGTGGATGTTGGAACATGTAAAGTTATAGAATATTTAAATCCTAAGGTTAAAATTAGACCATTATATATGGTTTTATCCATTTATACGGATGAAATACAAGTTGATACTTGTATACTTATGAGTTCGAGATCAAGTTAAGATCCAGGGACAAAGTTAAGAGAAATTTTTAATGTATAGTCTAAAATAAGACTAATTCAACCAATATGATTATGGGATCATTGGTTAAGTCAATAGATGTACGAAATTAACGCACAAGGTCCGCCGCATCGAAAGGGGCGGGGATTTTGGGGGCGTTACAGCCTAGGTTCATTTTCCTACCGTTTAGACCCTAAGGTTTAGGGTTTAGGTTTTATCTTCTTCTTTTTTATTTTTTTTTAAAAAACTTTTATTCTCCTTTTTCGTGCTAAGGTTGGATACTTGAACCGAAACACAAAAATAAACAATAACGAAGATTCCATAACACATATAAGATGTAATTCAATCTTTATTTATTCATATAAAGTCAGATTACAACTCTCTCGGAAGTTCATAATATTACACTAATGGGCAGAGTGAGAGAACTATTTAGATATTGGAAGACATGTTTAGAGCCTGTGTGATGGATTTCAAGGATAGATGAGAAGATCATCTACCTTTAGTAGAATTTACATATAATAACAGTTATCACCCGAGCATAGGTATGCCGCCTTATGAAGTATTATATAGGAGAAAATGTAGAACACCTCTATGTTGGTATGTTGGGATGAAGTAGGAAAACGTCGATTGTTGGGGCCAGATTTAGTTCAGCAGACGGTGGAGATTATTAGAGTTATAAGAGCTCGACTAATAGTAGCTCAAGATCGGCAGAAGAAGTATGCGGATTTACATCGTCAGAAAAAAGACTTTGAAGTAGGAATTTTTGTGTTTTTAAAAGTGTCTCCCTGGAAGGGAAAAATCAAATTTGGGGGGAAAAAAAAATTAAGCCCAAGATTCATAGGATCGTTCAAAATATTGAAGAAAGTGGGTGAAGTGGCGTACGAGGTAGCTCTACCATCTGAACTAGAACATATTCATAATGTGTTTCATGTATCAGTGTTGCAGCCATACAAGCCTAATTATAAACACGTTATATCCTATGAGCCGATTGAAGTTGAGAAAGACTTATCATATGAAGAAATTCCTATCAAGATATTAGATAGGAAATGACAGACTTTAAGAAATAAGGTTATACATTCTGTCAAAGTACTTTGGAGGAACCACAACTTCAAAGAAGCTACGTTGGAACTTGAAAAGAATATGAGAAAAAAATATCCGAATCTTTTTTAGTAGCCTTGAATTTGTAATTTCTGGGATGGAATTCTTATAAGGAGGAGAATGTAATGACCATGAATTTTATGTCACATTGTAATTAGAATTAAGAACTAATTATCAATGAAGTTAAAATTTTTGTGTGAATTAATTGTGCATTTATGTGATTGGCTAAATATATATATATATATATATATATTAATCCAATAATGTAAGAAGGTAGTGGGATTATAATTTGATCCAAGAAGAGTTTAAGTAATTTAATTCAACACTAGTGGACTAGTTCATGAATTGAATTTAACAAACCCAAGCACGAGGTATGATTAATGTGTGGGTGTTTTTTGTAAACTAACCCAACCAAGAAACCCAAATGAGTTAATGAGAAAAGTCTAATTGGATTATATGTTTAGTCCAAAGAAATTATTAATTTAGGTCCAATGGAATTAAACTAGTAGTCTATATAATTAATTAGTAGGTAGTCCATAATCTAATTTAATGATAGCCTGATGAGTTGTATGTATATAAATCAACTAGTTGCCCAATGAACTTAATTAATTGAGTCCAAACAAACTAATTAAATGAGCTCGAGTGAATTAATTCCTAGAACCCAAAGTGAAGCCCAAATGCATAGTCAATGTTGGTCTATACATATGGGTGTGTGTGTGTGTGTGTGTGTGTGTGTGTGTATATATATATATATATATATATATATATATGTATATATGTATATATATGTTGTAAAAAAAAGCAAAAATGTTGGGAAAATGAGGAACAATAGCCGACCAAAATGGGCCCAATGAGGGGTGGAGTGTAGCTTTTGGTAGTTGGAAAATCTTCTAAAAGGACTTAAGTTGCCCAACAATTCTTACTAACCCTCAACTGCCCTGGTCATTTCAAGTTGTCAATCGATCCAATAGTAAGCATGAATTATCATATTAAGTGTGTTTAATTAAAGATGATAGTTGATTAAGAGCTTAAGTAAGGGAACCACTTGAGTTCTATATATAGTATTCACTAACACTTGTGTAATTTTGGTCATTTGTTTCCTTGCAAGTATTTTTAGAGAGAGAGAAAACTCTAGTGAGAAGTGAGAGCATTGTGGGTGAGTTCTTGAGAGATAATACATTAGAGGGCTATAACAAGAAGCCAAAGTGGATTCATCAACTTTCATATCATACTTTAGAAGGAGAAGAAAAAGAGCATCCAAAACTCTAAGGTTGAAAAGTTTCCTTTTCTCAAACCTTTTTCATTTTTATGGTTAATATCTATAGTATATGCATTTGCCATGGTTGGTTGTGGGAGAAAACTTGTGGTGTGGAAACCATAAAGGGTTTTGAAGATATAAGGGTGGATCATAGAAGGAGAATGTGTATATATGTGTGTTATATGAAATTTCTATGGTAAAAATATATTTTGTAGTAGAAAATGAATTTTTATGATTCAAATCCTATTCTTTAAACTCTTTTATGGTAGATCTAGATTAGTTATGAACATCTATGATTAAATATGCTAGATCTGTGTTCTAACATGTTTAATATGTAAAGTGATGAAAGAAAAGGTCTTATGAGCATGTTTTGATATAAAACCATAGTTGGATGTCTAGTTTGGTTATGTGTGTTTTATGTCATGCAAGTGATTTAGGTATTTTTGTGTCTTCTATGCTATATTGGTGAGTTTCAATCGTAACGCAACTTGAATCATTGAAAACTACGTTAAAACAAAGAAGTTATGCGATTTTTAGTAAAAATGGTCATTTTGAAACTCTAATTGGTTTATCTTGATTTTTATTATCAAAAATATTTTTGAAAGTTAACTGATTATTGAAAACTTGAAAAATACTAAGTTATGAACATAACAAAATAGATTTAAGATCATTTGATCATATATTGCATATTTTATGAAAGATTGAATCAAAGTAATCAAAGTTGAAAAAATCAAAAATTTGAAGTTGGAATTTTAAACTACCGCTGCGGTGGTGGGTTAGGCCACCACAGCGGTTAAGATCACTGCCCAGCTGGGCAGTTTGGCGAACCGGGTCGGGTCGAGCCGTGTTTTTTAGGTCGGCCCGGGTCTGGGTTAGTCTGCTTGGGCCAGAAAATATAATTTAATATAATACTAATATTAGACAAAAATTAAATAATTCAAATGTTATTAAATGGATACTAATATTAATAAAGGTATAAAATATTATTAAATGATTAATAATATTAAAAAATAAATAAAATGTTATTAAATAATTAATAATATTAAAAAATAAATAAAATATTATTCTATGATTAATAATATTAGAAAATCAATAATATATTATTAAATGATTAATAATATTAGAAAATGAATAAAAAATTATTAAATGAATAATAATATTTGAAAATATTAAAATATTATTAAATAATTAATAATATTAGAAAATAATTAAAATATTATTAAATGATTAATAATATTAGAAAATGATAAAAATATTATTAAATGATTAATAATATTAATAAAAGATTTAAATTGGATTTATTGATAAATATTTTTATCAAGTGATTAAAATATTATCAAATGATGATAATATTTCTAAGTGTTTAATGTATTACTAAATATTTAATTATGTGCTTAAATGTTTGTAATTTAAGATGTATAAAGGTAGTTAATATGAACATTAATGTGATACCAATTGAAAGATCAACCTTATTAATGTTAGGTCATTTCAAAGAAAATTATATTGTATTTGGTTAGCCGTAGACAATAATTGAGGCAAGTTTCTTAACTTAACTTGTAATTATTTTCAAGTATTCTAAGTAGGATAATTATTGACAATTATTCTACATCATTATCAATTATTGATATTCGCACTTGGTGCAATTGAAGATATATTCTATTATTGAATCAGTTAAGCTTTAAAGTTCTTTCATTCATGAACTGTTTAAGAAGTAATTTATGCTAATTGTTCAGCTAGATAAAGCATGCTAAATTCATTCACTTGAATATTGTTAAAACTTATCCAAATCAATAGTTGGTACAGACTCTTAAAATAAGACTGAGAAAGAGCAACCCTGATAAAGGAGAATTATTATGTTGGAATAATCGATAAAGCGCAAGATGTCTAAATGTTATGCATATATATGGGGTACAAGAGACTAATCCCCTTGAGTACCAAACTTAAGTGTTTACATTCTAAATGTTCAGTCGAAATATTGTTGTACCTTTGAAGTACGTTCATGGTCCTTTCTTGACCACTCAATAGTAAATATTCTAAATAAATCTTCTTTTGAATATATCCGCATGTTTTATTTTTTCACAATTATTATATATTGTTGAAGTCCCAAGCAGTAATTCTTTTCATTCATGATATATCACCATTGTACATAAAAAGTGATTATTTTAAACATGCTGAGCAAAGTAGTTGCTCACTTTTGTAATATCATGAACTATTTTTCAGCTAAGCCCGAGTGCTTCAAGAAAGACAAGGACAAAGGAAAAGCAAAAGATTAGATTTGCATTTTATGTAATATGTTTTTATTATTGTAAATCTTTTATGAACCATTAAGATATGTTTTTATTATGTTAAGGTTAAAAGACCTTGGGTTATGTATTTATTTTTGTAAGGAACAAATATGTATTATTCTGCTAGATGAATGAAGATTATGTATTTTAATGTCATTTATGTATTAAATTCTGAGCACCAAACCCAAGGTTATAGAACCCAAATTTGGGGGCGTTACAAAAAGTCTAAAGAAAATGAAAGATAACCATTTTGCCTTAGAGTATTTGGTAATGACTATGACGTCCTAATAATCACATAGTGAACATTTTATCCTTAGTTAGTGAGGAGTAATGACAAGTTTGCTTTTAGGGTGAAATCTGATTTAATTAGCCCAAACCATAATTCATTAAATGTTTAAGGCCAAATTGGTGTAGTTTATGTTAGTTGGCCCAACCTAATTTAATTAGAGCCAAATGGAATGTTGAGAAGCCCAATGATTTAATAAATTAATGCCCAAACCCTAGCCTAATGGGGGAAAATATGATAGAGATATATATGTGTATTGGTATATGTGTGTATATCCACATTTAAACAATAATGAAAAAGAAAAATTAAAGGTAATTTAGGGCCATGTGGGGTCCCAAATTCGACAATAATAGGGGATGCAAGTTGGGGGGGGGGGCCTTTGAAGCTTCCTTGGTAAGATAATATTCATGGGTGGAAACATTGGAGATGTGACGCCCCCAAATTCAGGCTCCTTGAATCTTGAATTTGGTGCTCACTATTCATACATTATACTTTCATTAACCGCCACTCAAAACTACCATTAATGTACATTGCATCTGTTAATATTCAACTTAATACAAAATATATCTAACAAACTCCAAGGGTCATCAACCTTTACATACATACAACGTTACTAGGATAAATATTTTATATCTAAGGCCACAAAATGGATTCAAGACTATCAACTGGGGACATTTCATCACTGCGTCATTCCGACATCTTTCCTTTTCCTTTGTCGTTCTTATTTAGACCTTCATATTTAACATCTTTGTCTACGATACATTAATCAAGAAAGAGTGAGCAACCAAAGTGCTCAGCAAGTATAACGAATTGAATAATAATGCATTATGAGGAAAAGAATTTTTAACAACAACGTAACCAACAATGTAACATTAACTCATTCCAAATGAAAAAAAATAACTTAACGAAATATCTTGTGAAACATGATAAATAAGAATCATACTGAGGGTCACAAGACCATTGAACATAGGTTAATCAATGGTAACACTGATAACCTGTATGTGTCATAAAGACCATAAAATCCCAACCACGTACTCGAGGTGATTAGCCTCTCATACATATGATCGTGCACATCATATTACCGCATTTCGCATAGTATCGGAATTTAAAGCATCCGACAAGCTATATCCCCTGAAACATGATTGTTCATCTCAGTTTCTAGGAGTCCGCACCAAAACAATTTAGTTTGGCTCAACACTTAACGATAAAGAGTAATTTGAGATTCAACTATATCAACAGTCTAGCCAGAAAAATGGCATAGACTCATAATCATCAACTCATTCATCAACAATTATGATTCGTTATAATTGGCATTTAAGAATGAATATGAGTAACAACAGAGATTTTCAATCTTAATTGAACAATTTACAACATCAATCGAAATCAATATTTAAGAAAATGGAATAATGACAAAACTTAGGAAATGGAACTCAATTAGGATTTTAATATATAACATATGATTAATGGGTCAATATTAGGGTTTAGGAACTTGCCTAGATGTCCAATTATTAAATTAACAGCTAATAACATTTTCTTGGACTACCTATAATAATAACATAATCAAATAATAACAATTTCGTAACCCATGATATTAATTTATGTAATTAATGTCACTCACAACATAAATATTCTACCCGTCGGATCTATATTAAGGTTCATAATTTAATTATAACCTAAAACCGTGCCCTTTTTATGTCCTCAT
The DNA here is from genome assembly GCA_947179155.2 of Hedera helix. NCBI lineage: Eukaryota > Viridiplantae > Streptophyta > Magnoliopsida > Apiales > Araliaceae > Hedera > Hedera helix. The sequence continues at coordinate 13,081,921 of OX359279.1, read as the reverse complement.
ATGCAAAACACTTAAATACTAATTGAAATTATTCTTCAAAATTGGAAAAATGTTAAATTTAATTTATAAATCATTTTTATATATTTTATTAATTTTTATATAATTTTTTAATTAATTTTTAAACATTTATTTTAATTAAATAAAACCTCAATGGCATTTTCGTAATTTACTAAAATTTGGTCCGTCGTGCATGGCGCGATCCTCTCTTCTCCCTATCCAAACGGCGTCATTTTTTAAGTCGGTTTCCGGAAAGATTTTGGTCCCCGCGCATGGCGAGGCCCTGCCTTCCCGTCCCCGAAGCATCGCCGTTTCATCCTGTTTCCGGAAAAAAAAAAAAAAAAAATTGGCTGCCGCGCAATACGCGGACGGCCCTAATTTTTTTTTCTTCTTCCTCTACGTTAACAGTAGCCTAACAAGAATTTTTTAAATCATTTTTTATCACCATTTCCACAACATAAATACATTATTCTATAGGTATACATTCAAAATTTTTATAGAATAGTTATTCTAATTATTTACTAATTTTTCACAAAACTATTTTATCACCAAAAATACTAAAATAAATCAAATAAAATAATTTTATACCTTCCTAAAGCTTGAAAACCTTCCTTTGAAGCTTGTTCTTCACCTTGATGGCACCAAAAATTTTCTCTCTTAGCGGTGATGGTGTTTTTGGGTGGTGGTGGTGGCAGTAGAAATGAGAAGGAAGATAGAGAAATTAGATGGCTTGTTGGTGTTTTTAGTATTATATATTAATCATTTCCTCATTCCATACTTAAGCTTTAAATGTGTGAGTTAGTTTTAAATTGCATCTCCAAGTCCACCGACTTAGAATTTTATTCGGTAAAAATAGTGCACAACTCTAAAGTTAATACATTACGTAGTTATTTCGTATAATAAATATTTTATATAATGTATGTAAAATATTTATTTTAATTTACCAAAATTCATAAAATAATTTATAAATAATATTTATATATTTTAAAGATATTTTACTTGATAAATTTTGTACACGCATAATGGCATGCATGTAATTATATGAGGTACTTTATAATTCCAAAATTAATAAAATAACACACATAGCTTAATAAAATTAAAATTTTCACATTTCAACTTTGTTACATATACGTTACATAAACATCCATGTATTTCCTCCCACTACATAATATGTACATATATCATTTATTATATATACATATTATGTATTATAATAAATTCTTTCACATCTTTAAATCACAAAAATATTAAGTCTCATAAATAGAAATAATTCTATTTTACATAAACATAATTTATCTTATTAATTAAGAATTATTCATTTTTATTAATTATTCTTTTTCACTATTTCATATATTTTATATAAACTATACTATACAATATTGTATATTTTTATATAATTATTAATCTTTCCTTAATAAATTTTTATTTTCTTATATAATTTATATAATTATAATTTCCTCTATACTTAAATGTATTTCCTTATATAAAACATATAATTTATATAATTATATTTTATATAATTAATTACTCTTCTTAATAATTTCCAAAAAAAATTCATAATTATTAATTAATCTATAATCAACAATTATGACCTTGTTAATTCTCTCATTAACTTTTAATTAATTTTGAATTAATTTTTAATATTAATCCCTTTTTTATTTACACAATTCATTAAAATTAGTAATCGTAACAATAAAATATATATATATATATATATATATATATATATATATATATATATATATATATATATACACACACATAATTAATTTACACCATTCATTTTACTTGCCTAGTTTAAATAATTAAAACACACACATTTTGTTTATTTAAATCTTTTTACAACGTCGTAATATCTTGGTTATTACAGGAAAGATGGGACTAGTTGGTGGCTTGTGTAAGAAAGACTTTAAGGGTTTAACCCTAACTTTAGGTGAGTTTAGGTAACTTGACTTGGTGAAGTTAGATAGATATACAAATTATATGTATATTGACTAGTTAGTAAAGGAAATACAGAATGCTGGTCATTTTCTTTTATTTTCTAAGTGTTAGAAGTTTTTGGTGGAGAAAAAACTCTAGAGAAAAACCTAAAGAAAAGGAAAGCAAGAGAGGAAACTTGAAAAGCTAAAGAGAAAGCTTGAAAACTTTAAAAGGAAGATAGAAAGATCTAGCCATTGTTAGATCTAGCCATGGAGGAGGAAGGGTGTCAAGCAATAATGAAGATCCATCCAAGGAAAGAGAAACCCATTTAAAGGTTTAAAAGTTTATAATCCCTTAAAATCCTAGTTTAACTCTTATATTATTGTTAGATCTAGGTTTGTTGTGGAAGATCTATGTTTTTTAATGGTGAAACATGGTAGTTCATATAACACCCCTAAATCCGAGTCCCTTGAACCTCGAGTTCAGTGCTCACGATTCAATACTTTTGCAACATTCATAAACTTAACCTCCAATAACTCGCGAAAAAATATAAATAAATTCATTACAAAACGTACCATTAAATACATACACCATCTCAATACATAAAAGAGTTACATAAGACATATAGTAATAATAAAATTTCTTCTATCCAATCTACTATGTTGTCTTTTCTTTGCCTTTGTTCTTCTTAGAACATTCGAGCATCGCTGAAAAATAGTTCATGATATAGTAAATGTGAACAACTATTTTGCTCAGCAAGTTTAAATAAACAATGAAGATATACCTTGAATGAAAAAGAATTACTCTTTTGAAACTTCAACAATATACAATAATTGTGAAGGCATGCAACATATATACTATATTCAATAAAAGAATTTGTAGAATATTTACTGCTGAGTTGGTTAAAAAGAACCAAGAACATACGTGAGAATTTTTCAGCTATAAACTGAATATCTCATAAGTAAAGAGGGCTTGCCAGGGCATATCTAACTGTCTAGGGAGTATTTAACAATTATAAAACTCTAAACACTCAAACTGGACATTTGAAGGAATTAGACCTCTTGTATCCGATGTATATACATAAAATTTAGTTATAGTGTGTGCAAAGATTTCTATTTTCAATAGAGAATACCTCATTATAAGGGTTGTTCTACTCAGTCTTACTATACAAGTTTGCACCAACTACTGGTTTGGATAGCTTTTCAAAAGTATTCAAATTAATAAATCGATACATATAATATCTAGCCAAAACAATTGGCATAGATTATCTCTTAAATAGTTCATATTTAGAACAAGGCATACGAATGCACATAAGTGCGAATACCAATAAATAATAATAATTTGGAATAATTATCAATAATTAATTCAACTTGAACAATACAACAATTGTAAGTTTAAAATCACTTACTTAATAAAACGAGTTTGGGTTTCAGAATAACTTGCACAATAAGAATAAAGTTATGGTTCAGAAGAATTTGCAAAAATAAATATAAGTTAAGGTTCAGAGAACTTGCATGTTCCGCTGACTACTGCTACTCGACCTAACATTTAACACGTTGATCTACTAATCAGTATAGCATATAACCTTATTATACAACACTTTATCATAACATTTAATCACTTAATAATATTATTAACCTTTGATAATATTTTAATCATATAATTATCACTTAATCGCGTCATAATATTATCACATTTGATAAAATATTAATCATAAATAAATATTATTAATCTTTTAATAATATTTTAACCATTTACGAATATCATTAATTATTCTAATAATATTTTATTCAATCATCAATATTATTAGTCATGTAATAATCCTCTTAATCTCTTAATTATTTCAAATACTTATTAACATTATTATTCATTTGATAATGTCTTACACTATTTCCATTAATATTATTTATTAAATAATATCTTAATCCTTTATAAATATTATTCATAATTTAATAATATTTTCCCCTCCTAATAATATTATTAATCCTTTAATAATATATTAATTCTTTGTTAACATTATTAATCATTTAATAATATTTTATTCACTTATTAATATTATTAACCATTTAATAATATTTGCATCATTTATTAATATTATTAATTATTTAATAATATTTTATTCCCTTACTAATATTATTAATCATTTAACAATATTTTAATTATTTATTAATATTATTAATTATTTAATAATATTTTACTCACTTATTAATATTATCAACCATTTAAAAATGTTTTATTCACTTATTAATATTATTAACCATTAAATAATATTTCCATCATTTATTAATATTATTAATCATTTAATAATATTTCAATTTTTTATTAATAATATCATTTAATAATATTTTATTCACTTATTAATATTATTAACCATTTAATAATATTTTGCTCACTTATTAATATTATTAATCATTTAATAATATTTTCATCATTTATCAATATTATTAATCATTTAATAATATTTTATTCATTTATTAATACTATTAATCTTTTAATAATATTTTAATTATTTATTAATCTTTTAATAATATTTTATACCCTTACTAATATTATTATTCATTTAATAATATTTAAATTATTTAAATTTTGTCAAATATTATTATAATATCAAATAACATTTTCTAACCCATTTATACACAAAAGATCCGACCCGACCCATTTGGACCAACCCAACCCGCTTACATTAACTTAATTTTTATCAAAATCCAGGACCACCGCTGCGGTAGTCATTACCAGCGCCGCGACGGTCCCCCGACAGAATATTTCACCACTGTGGCGGTAGTTCATTTTTCTCAAAACCCTAATTTTTTCACCTTGATTTCTTTGGTTTAATCTTTCATAAAATATGCAACACTTGATCAAATGACCTCAAATCTATTTTGTTATTTATGTAACTTAATATTTTTTAAGTTTTCAAGAATCAAACAACTTTCAAAAAAAATTTGACATCAAAAATCAGTATCAACCATCCAGGGTTTTAAAATGACCATTTTTACCAAAAACCATATAACTTTTTCGTTTTAACTTAGTTTTCGATGATTCAAGTTTTGTTACGATCGAAACTAACCCATGTAGCATACAAGACACAAAAATCACTTAAACAACTTATATATCATAAAACACATATAACCAGCCTAGACATTCAACTAAGGTTTTAAAATCAAATATGCTCATACAACCTTTTCTTCTATCATTTTTCATACAAAACATGTTATAACACATATCTATCATATTTAACCATAGATCTTCTTCACATAGATTTTTTCACACCCAAGCATGCTAAAACTCATATATAAAGAAAATAACAACTAAGGTTTAAGAAACTTTTAAACCTTCTATGAAAATCTTCTTCTTTCTAAAGCTAGAACTCCTCATTGTTCTTCTTCTCTACTTGAACTTTCTCTTTATCAAATCTTCTTGATGTCTCAAGCTCACTAACAATTAGAGTATCTTCTTACTCTCTACTCACAAATGATCTCAACGCTTCTATACTTGGAAAACTAACAAATGAACTAACAACCTTTGCTAGACTTGGTGAAAGTTCTATTTATTGAACTCCTATAAGCTTGCTTAGTCTTACTAATCAACTAACATTGGTGAAATTATAAACTAAACAATGCTCACTATTGGATTGATTAACTCATGGATTGACATCTTGATTGACTCTTGTGATTGACTAGGGCTGGTGAGCAACTTTTGTCCTTAAATTATGCAAGCAAGCAAGCTACAAAATTCACCCTTAGGGGCCTACAGTTGGTCGGCCACTTCCCTTCTTTTCTTTCTCATTTTTGATTTTTATTTAATCAATATATAATCATAGATACCTCTCTCTCCCTCTCTCTCTCTCGATATATATATATATATTGACCAACTTTGACTTCACATTGGACTCCACTTTAGGTTCTAGGAATTAATTCATTTGGACTTCTACTACACTTTGGTTAGGCTCAATGGCCCACTAGTTTACCTCATTTAACTTTCCCAACAATTAAATCAATTAGGCTAGCTATGATACTAGAAATAAAAATAAGTATTGGGTTAGTTTAAATTAATTTGGACTCACCACATATTTTCTATATGGTTCACTAATTAAATCATATAAGGCTACCACATTGGGCTCATTAAATAAACACATTAGTTTAATTACATAATCCAATTAGACTTGCTATCTATAAGTTAATTGGACTACTTAAATGAGTTAATTTACAAAATACTAATGCGTAACATATCTTAGACTTGTTTGTTAAACCCTAACACACATACATACAAGTACTCCAACTTGATTCAATAAACTACTACTTAACCTTACATTGGGCTTGTGATATAACTAACACACATAACCTACACATATTAACATATTAGGTTAACTTTAGTAATTCATTTATTTCTTCTTCCTCATTATCATATAAGTAATTCGCTTGTTGATTATTAAACTTCTCATTTGTCATTCAAGGCCAATATTCAAGCTTTGTGATTTTATCACATAAGCTCTTCTTACATTTTTTTTATTCATTAGTTAATTACAATATATTAAATTAACTAGCTTACTAACTATCATCACATAACATATACACATACATAAACTAACTTCACACATCATATTTCCTAATGAATATAATTAAAATAAAAAAAAATTAAGTTCATAATTTTCTCGGTCATTACAGTTCCGATGATATAAGAAGGTTGTGTTAGTGATTCTGTGCTTAAATCACTTGTTAATGAAAGATAAGCTAAGTAATAAAAAATTGAAATATGTTATGGAAAACCCTAGATTTGTTTTGATTTTCCAAATAAACAATGTATTTTGTTGTTATGTTTTATAGATCTATAGGTTTATATCCTAGAACTATAAGTTTTATAAATAAACTAGTTTGGTATAAATAAAAAAGAAGCCTAAGTATGGTTAAATTGATTTATGGGTTAAATTTCATAACAAACCCTAGATTTGGTATTTAAGTGTTCATGAAGACCAACTTACTTTGGTTAATGTTTAAAAATCCACAAGTTTTGGGTATGGATCTATGAGTAGTTAAAATGAACTATTTTGTATAAAGCAATGAGGAGCCTAGACTGAGCTTAAAGAAATTGTGAAAGAAAATTATATATGTTAATGGAAACCCTAGTTTTTAATCTTGTGTTTTCAAAAGGCAAATCAACTTATATGGTTGAAAATGTTGAAGATCTATGGGTTTTGTCATAGATCTAAAGTTTTGTTATAATTGTGTTGTTGGAAAAATGAAATGAAATGGATTTGTAATGATTTTTTGTTGGAAAACCATAACTTCGATTTTGAATCGAACATTGTTTTAAGCTTAAAAATGTGTTTCAAAAGTGTAAGGAATTGTGAAATGGGTAAGTTATGATCCGTATAAAGTTAAGTGATAAGAAAATCTGGAAATATTTTGAGTGTTAAAAATCTATGGGCGCGCAAGTGTAGGCTTAAATCCGGTGTGGGGCGCGTCGGGTTAGGTCAGTTGACCGGGTCAGTTCAGAACGGGTTTTCAAAAATAAAATATTATTTTTTAGGGTCCTGTTTATGATAATTAGACATTATTAAATGTCCAAAATTTGTAATGTATGTATAAAAAGGAAGGTGTAAATTAATGTAAACCAACTCTGGTCCAATCGTGAATGTTGGTAGAATGACTTATTAATTAGGTCGTACGAGAGGTAATAAATTAAAAATAAGAGTCTTAAAATAATATTAAGTTAAGAGTCAGGCTTTGACTAATGTGTATTGTCGATCTCGTATAACATTATAGGTCGGACAAAGGAACGCAGAAATTATTGTAATTGGTAGAAATGGTAAAAGGCAAATTTTTCAAAACTTGTATTATGTGTTAAATTATTGTTGTGTGTAAACTAGTTGTTAGTTATGTGCAAGATTTTCAGCGTTACGTGAATTTCTTGTAAGCGTGTTTACAATGTGTCTAAGTGCAACGTTGTGATTATAACTGTTATTATCCGGTTGATAATTTAAGATATTAGTGTTAAGTGTTTTTTAAATTTGATAAAATACACAGTATGAAATGTATGATGCATATATATAAAAAATACAAAGCATAAGTCGTATGATGCATATATCAAATGAATAAGCATAAAGGGTATATTGCATTACATAAAATGCAAATCAGATATGAACTGTGCAGCATATAATATGAAATGTGATATGTATTAACTATTAAACTTTCTGAGTCGTCGTGCTCACTCGTGCTTAAAACTAATATTTTGGCAAAGTTCGAGGAATCCAGGAGTTCCAGTAAAGCCAAAGAATCAGGAAGATTTATTGTTTAAGACAACTAAAGACTACGTCGTTGTTAACTAAACCATGTTATTATCTGGTAGTTAATGGTAGTGTTAGATGCTTATGTTTTTATATTAAACTTTGTCGTCATAAATTGTAATTTGTGGTTGTAAAATCTTTCGAACAAACTATATTTTTGCAATAACAAAAGTTAGAAAACTCATACTGTTAGAATAACTTTTGACCAAGCTAAATGAGTGTTGTTGCGGACAAACTCAGATGAATGAGAAAAGTTTTGTATAAACAGATAGACCTAAATCGGTTAATGAGTTGTATGTACTCATAAATTATTGTAATAAACTAGGTCATTATATTTATGATCTAAGATTTATTAAAATGTAATAAAGATTGTGATTCTAGATTAGAAGCATTCTAAAGTTTTAAATAATCGTATTTTTGTTAACTATGTTATTGTCCCATGATATAGTTATTAAGAATAAGGTTATACTTTAAGCACGAGGTCCCCTGCAGCAAGTACAAGGATTCTCGGGGCATTACACTAGTGGTTGGGAGTTGTACATGGGAGATTGAGCTTTTCATTGTGTTACTTGAGTTATCTATATTCCCCATTATCCCTTGGTACTACTATTTTGATAGGCGGGTGAGCAGGTTCAGGAGATCCTCTTGAAGAGGGTAACTCGGGTTTAAAGCTTTCGGTGAGTCGATTACCTCTAACGTCTTCCAAATGTAGTAAGAGTCTCTTACAATTAATGCTCAGACTTTTACCACGCATTACATGAGAGACTTTGTGTCGGGGTATTTACTGATGAGGGATTGGGTCTGCTGTGCTAAGTAGCCAAGTCATAAGTATCAAATCGGATAGCTTTATCTTCATGTTAGATCACGAGGAGAGGATTGTATGGATATACACATTGCTTAGAAGGGTAAGCCAGTAGGCTATAGGGGTTAGTGGGAATCATTCTGGTTAATGTCCTAATGACACTAGTTCGAATTCTTCTACTGATGATTTCTTTGAAGGGACTTTGGATTTAGACTAGATTTTATTTAGGGCGGTGCATTTGCCTCCGTTGACTTTTTAGATTTGTGTATTTTATTTTGTATGATACTACAAGGATTTTTATTATATTCTCTTAGATGGATGATGATGGTTTCTATATTACTATGCATGAGATATTTATTTACTTGATGATGGTTTCTATATTTCTAACATGTTCATCCCTTAAATTTAGGGTTTCACTAAAACTACTAACATATAGCATATAATATATTGCAAACCATATTTTCTAGCCATGAATACATGTATGTATGCACCTACCACCTTTGTAATACTACACTAATACCTAGGGTTTCTTCATGAACAACTCTCATAGCACATAAACTCACATAACTTACACTTATATCCATAAATACATGCATGGCTACACATATTCTTACATTTAAACACATAGATGAAGAGTTTTAAGGTAAGAACACTTTTGAACCTTCTTTGAGCTCTTCTTCTTCTTGCTATGAAGCTTCTTAAGGATAGATGATCCACTTTGGTTACTAGTTTTACTTCCCTTGCTCACTTTCTTTGCAATCTCTCAAGCTTTCTAGACCAACACCCTAGCTTCTCTTCTTTCTCTTTATGAAACTGTCAACACTTAGCAAAATAATGAACATGAAATGAATATCCTAGCTTATACTTGCAAAATATATATATACATAAGTTATATGCATATCTCCAACACTTAACCATACTTAGTTAAGCTAATCATACATGGCTAAGGGTAATCAAGTCAATTCACATTACTAAATAAGGATAAAATGGACATTAAACCTAACTAGGACACCAAGGTCATTTTCTAATTTGTTGAGGCTAAAAGGGACATGTCTCATTTTCTCTAGACATTTTATTGTCTCATAATTTATTTTTGCTTCAAATTTGCTTATTCAAGTCTCATTTGATCCAAATTTGTTTCACTAAGCTTGAATTTTATTCTATAATCAAATAATTCATAAATTGTTTGTCTCAAAACACTTGTCACCTTTCAAAAATATAATCTCATTATTTATTTATAATATTTACAATATTTATCGAAAATTACATGTCATTACAATTGATATATGATTATTGAATCCCTACTTCCTATAAAAGTTAATCCAAACCAAATCGTTTTAATGCAGATTCAAATGATAAAAACTGAGACGAACAACTCTATAAAAAGGGAAAAGGTTTATTGAATCCTATATTTTCGACTTAAGCTTATGTGCTAATATGTCTGTGCACAATATATAAATACAAAAGGTTGATCCCCTTACGTACATAAAAGATGGTATAGTATTATCATTGCTAAATGTTACAATAGAAATACATGTTAACCTAAAATGAGTTCAAGGTCTTGTAACCCTCAGTAGTGTTTTGATTCTAAAATCAATCAGAAGTTTGAACAATAATTATTAATTTCAATTCACATTTTTTTTTAATTGTTGAAAGATTTCAATAAAGCTTATTCATACATGAATTGTTTATCTTAAAACTGTTATACTTGCTGAGCATTTTTGATTACTCATTCTTGCACGAACTTAACATTTCAGCTTAGGACAAGAAGTCTGGAAGGATAATGTCAGACAAGGGCAATGAGAAGGAACACGAGTAGATGTTATGTGTTAAATTCTTTTGTTTTGAATTATGCAAAGACAGCTATGTACATATTTGTTTTTATATGATGTAATAATTAAGGTTAGACAACATGGGAAAATGTTATATAAGTTTTTGTAATGATACAGATTAAATTTATGTTATTCAGTTTATTGGGTACTTTAAATGGATGAATGTATTAGATCATGAGCACCGAATCTGGGGTTCAAGGGACCCGAATTTAAGAGCGTTGCATTGGGTGGATATACAGCTCCTTAAAACAGTTATGGATTTGAGGGGCAGTGCTACCATCTTACCAATGATCCTTTTTAAGACATATTTTACTTTAAGTTATCATCGGGCCTATGCTAATGCATTCTTTTGAGGTAGCGAGGTTCTTTTGTATATTTGGTGTGTGAGCCATATTAATCTATTCAGGAAGTATTATTCTCAGGATTCTAGCTCCTTTTATGACATTATCGAAGATTTTTTATTTCAGATGACTTCTTATGTGGATGCAACGCCCCTAAAAACTCATATACTTGCTACATGCGACTTTGTGCGTCACTGTACAACCTTCTCTAAATCTTTACTACATTTATGAACAATATAATTGATAATAACTCGTTTATTTTAAACTTTACAACATCTTTTTCTATTCCAAAATTACAATCTTTACAAATTCTTATTACATCTTAATATCATATATGATATGAGTTAATATATTTAATTCATGAGTATTTATGACTCACCTTACAACACTTAATCATTCTTACTATATATCTTCTTTAATTGTCCCATCGGAACACACGATGCTAGCAACCACTTAACAAAGTTACATGATTACTAGCTACACAAATTTCTATTTCTTTAATCCTTTAAAAACGTCTTTACCCCGAAAGGTATACAACATAATAAGTAATCATTATCATCTACAAATTTTTATTACAAAACTTAACTGCATACACTTATAAATATTAATTTATCGAAACCTCCGTAGTTCTCGAACTTCGCTGAAAGTATTTAGTTTTAAATTAAGGGTGAGCACAACGGCTCAACAAGTTCAACAACTTACATATAATATGCTTCACAATACATACTTCACAATTCATATCTGATTTGCATTTCATACATGCAACATACTTCTCATGCTTGGTATTTTATGAATACTTCATATATATCATTCCTTTCATACTATACATGTTTTATGCTTATTATACTACACATTTCTTAAGTTATAACATTCACACGGAACAATTAACTTAGTTCCTCAACTGCATATCAACATTTATTAACACATAGTTGTACATAGTGCATACTTTAAACATACTCACAAGAATTTCACATAGACATGAAGATCTTGCATATAAGTAAACAACTAGTTCACACATAACAACAATTTAACATATAGCAACAAGTTCTAAAAAAATTGCCTGATAAACTTATCCGACTTATGCTAATCACTTCCATTCTTGGTATAACCTTCATTTAAAATATTGGTCTACCAATTAGTAACTAATAGACTCTATATATTGATTTATTACATTTACATATTCATTTTATACTCAATTTAACTTTGATTTTCAAAAATAAAAAATGACCTGAAGAAACCTGAAGTCTGTGGACAGAAGGGTCTAGCGTTGTATTACATGTCTCCTAACACATCAATTATACATATATCCAAGTATATCTATAATTCATTACAATTAACTCAAGTATGGTCAATCTTAACCACACCTATTCTGCTAACACCTTACCTTAATCATAAATATATATATATACATACATCCACCTATATATATATACTTATCTAGCCAATTCATTAACCACAAAAATTAAGATACATCAAATTGGAGTGTATATAAATTAGAAAAAGCATTATATGGGTTAAAATAAGCACTTAAGGCGTTGTACGAAACATTAACTAGTTTTCTTATTCAAAAAAGATTTATAAGAGGTAGAGTAGACACAACATTATTTCTTAGGAAGCACAAGGATAAGACATTGTTAGTGCAGATTTATGTAAATGATATAATTTTTTGTTCTACTGACAAAATGTTATGTGAGAGGTTTGCTAAGCTTATGCAAAGCAAATTTGAGATGAGCATGATGGGTGAGTTGTACTTCTTCTGTGACACTCCCAAATCCCGGTTCCATAACCTCGGGTTTGGTGCTCACAATCTAATATATAAATGACATCAAGATATATAGTCTTCATTCATCTAGCGGAAATAATACATATATGTTCCTTACAAAAGTAAATACATAACCCAAGGTCTTCTAACCTTAAAATAATCACAACCTATCTTAATGGTTCACAAATGATTTACAACATAATATAAATATTAAACAATAAACTTCTAGCAAATAATTCTACTCTTTGGCTTTTCTTTTGTACTTGTCTTTCTTTGAGCACTCGAGTTTAGTTGAAAAATAGTTCATGATATAGCAAGGGTGAGCAACTAGCTTGCTCAGCAAGTTTAAAAATATTAATTACAAGAATGATATATCATGATTGAATAGAAATAATTTTTGAGGTTTCAACAATATATAATAATTATAAAAGAACGAAAATCAAGTTTCAATTAAAATAAATGATTGAGTCTTTACCGCTGAGAGACCACTAAGGACCATAAATTAATACTAAGGTAAATCAGACGTGTATCTGACCCTTTTATTGTTTTGGTATTCGAGTGGATCGGCCTCTTGTGCCCTATGTATATGCATAACATTCAGACATCTTGCACATGTTCGGTTTTCCAATAATAATCCCCTTATTAAAGGTTATTATTTCTCAGACATACTATAAGAATCCGCATCAACCAATGAATTGGATAAGCCTTTAAAAGTATTCAAGTTAATAAATTTATACATGTAATGTCGAGCCAAAACAATTAGCTTAGACATTCTTAAACAATTCATGAATCAGACGAACTTTAATATTTCAAATGCACTATGTGCGAATACATAACAACATTGATGTGAATTAATTTTCAATAATTAAACCACTTATAGCTCTTGACAAATAATTACAAGTTTAGGTATAGGAAAACTGCTTCGATGGTTCTCTACGACTAACTAACATAATTTAATTTTCTTTGAAATGATCAAACATTAATAAGGTTGATCCTTCAATTAGTATAATACACATTGGTTCATATTAATAACATTTTCTACATATTTAATCACATAATTAAACATTTAGTCATACATTAAACACTTAAAAATATTATCATACTTTGATAATATTTTAATCACATAATACCAATATTAATCATTTAATATTTTTTAAACTTTTATCTAATATTATTAATCAAATAATAATATTTAAGTTATTTGCTAATATTATTAATCATTTAATAATACGTTAAACACTTACTAATATTATTAATTATTTAATAATATTTTATTTATTTTCTAATATTATCATTTAATAATATTTTATTCATTTATTAATATTATTAATCATTAATTATTTAATAATATTTTATTAATTTATTATTATTATTAATTATTTAATAATATTTTATTTATTTTCTAATATTATTAATTTTTTATTAATTTTAAATTTTTTGTCCAATATTAATATTACATTAAATTATATTTTTTGTCCAAAGTAGATCAACCTAAACCCGGACCGACCCAAAAAACCCAACCCGACCCAGTTCCCAAACTGCCTAGTTGGGTAGTGACTGTGACCGTTATGGTGGCCTAGCCCACCGCCGTGACGGTAGTTCAAAATTCCAACTTCAAATTTTTGATTTTTCCAACTTTGATTACTTTGATTCAATCTTTCATAAAATATGCAACACATGATCATATTACCTCAAATCTGTTTTGTTATGTTCATAACTTAGTATTCTTCAAGTTTTCAAGAATCAATTAACTTTCAAAAATATTTTTGACAGCAAAAATCAAGATCAACCAATTAGGATTTTAAAATGACCATTTTTACTATAAATCACACAACTTCTTTGTTTTAACTTAGTTTTCAATGATTCAAGTTGCATTACAATTGAAACTCACCAATCTAGCATACAAGACACAAAAATCACATACACAACTTGCATGACATAAAACACACATAACCAAACTAGACATCCAACTAGGATTTTATATCAAAACATGCTCATAAGACCTTTTCTTCCACCACTTTACGTACTAAACATGTTGGAACACATATCTAGCAAATTTAATCATAGATCTTCATAAATAATCTACATCTACCATCAAAGAGTTTGAAAATAGGTTTTGAACCATAAAACTACATTTTCTACTACAAAATACATTTTTGACCATAGAAAATTCATATACACATATATACACGCAGATCTTCATATAAGCTCCAACATAGATCCACCATTATACCTTCAAACCCTTCATGGTTTCATACACAACAAAATTTCTCCCACAACTAACCATAGCAAACATTTGTACAACAAATATTAACCATATACTACAAAGATATTGAGTAAAAGAAACTTTTCAACCTCTTAGTCTTGGATAGATGCTCTTCTTCTTTTCCTCCCAAAGTATGAAACAAAGCTTGAATGCTCCACATTGGCTACTAGATCTAAACTCTAGATGATCTCTCTTATAATATCTCTAACACTCAAAGTGTTTTACTCTCAACTCTCTCAAGAACTATTTCTATTTCTTTTCTCTCTAAAAACTTAGTAAAAGCTAACAAATGAGCAAACTCCTACCAAGTGCACTAAAGACTTCTATTTATAGAACCTTGTACAATCCTTATTAGCACTCATAATCAACTAATACTTAGTCAATTAGGACATTAATCAAGCTTACATCCATATGTGTGTGTGTGTGTGTGTGTGTGTGTGTGTATTTAACTATGAATTGGGCTTTAGGTCATTTAATTAATTCAATGTGTGCTCTTAGATAAATTTTGTTTGGGCTTCCTCATTGATTCACTTGGACTACATAATAAATACAACGAGTCTCCTTGCTTGGGCTACTAGTTAAAATATATAACTCACCACATTGGGCCATCATTTAATAACCCTTACAAGACCTATTATTAAATAGACTTGGACTACTAGTTTAATTCATTTGGTATTTAATTAATAAATTCATTGGGTTTAACACATAATCCAATTAGACTTGTCTTATTAAAGTTCATTGGGCTACTAAATTAAACTAGTTTTCCTTAATTTCATTACTTGAAATCTTCTTTAATTAATTCATTCCTTAATTAGCTTCCTTACCTTGTTACACTTTAATAAATGACAAATAAACATATACATTAATATATTCATTCAATCACATAAGTGTACAATTAATTAACACAAAAAATTAACTTCATTGATAATTAGTTCTTAATTATAATTACAATGTAACTTAAAATTCATGGTCATTACATCTTCCTTAGAGTACAAGTGAAGCAGATTGATGAGTGCATCAACAAAGCCAAGTATATCAAAAATATACTAAAGAAGTATGGTTTGGAATCAGTTTATCCCATGAAGACTCACGTGGCTCCTGCTACTAAGCTAGACAAAGATGAAAGTGATAAAAGTATTGATATTACTTAATACAGATGTATGATTAGCTTTCTCTTATATCTAACTGCCAGTAGACCTGATATTATGTTATCCATATGCATTTATGCTAAATTTCAAGCAAATCCAAAATAATCTCATTTGGTTTCTGTTAAGAGAATATTTAGATATCTCAAGGGCACTCCATATTTGGGACCATGGCATCCCGAAGAGTCTCCCTTTAACCTAATTGGATATTTAGATACTGACTTTACAATATGCAGGATAGACAAATAGAGTACTAGTGGAACATGCCAACTGCTAGGTGAAAGTAGTATGCCCTCAAGCCAATAACGTTTGATGTAATAGCATTTACTTTGTAATCTTATTCATGTTTAATTGTTAGAATTAATTAATGTGATAAACCCATAGTTTTGGAGCAATACTTTTAGAATCATGATAATGATCACGCTAATAAGATCTAAATTCAAGATAGCTCAAAACTAAAATGTTCCTAATCATAGGATTACTAATGTGGGGTTAGTGGATCCAGATAGATTAGTACATACTATGCTTGCTCTTTTAAATAGGATGGTTGATCTCACAATCATTTGTGTGGAGACACTAAACCAAGTATGTAGATGCTTATTGGAGAATAAGTTCACTGAGCGTGACTTGCTTAAAGGAACACCTAATGGAGTTTTACATGCTTGTCAATAGAAGTTCCTATAGTGGTAATAGTACAAGTGATCATTGGACTTGAGATGATCATGGTACATTATGTATTTTGAGTTATAATTTGTCATATTCCTTAAGACTCTTTGGGCATATAAAAGGGTATATTTGGGTATAATAAAGTGTGCATTGAGGTAGGTAAATGATCAACAAAGATTCTACCACTTTCAGTAAAGGGAGAGAATATTTTATACGATTCGATAAGTGACAACTTAGAAATCATTGACTAATGTGGAGTAAAAATTATAAATGAGTTTCTAATTTACATTAACTTGAGTTGTGCATTTGAGAATTGAAATGCATATGATCAAATAAATAAAACTTGACATAAATTACATGTTTTATATTTGATTGAGATGTTGTATGATAAAATGATTGAATTGTA
The DNA here is from genome assembly GCA_947179155.2 of Hedera helix. NCBI lineage: Eukaryota > Viridiplantae > Streptophyta > Magnoliopsida > Apiales > Araliaceae > Hedera > Hedera helix. Next base: position 13,064,501 of record OX359279.1, on the reverse strand, counting down.
CGATAACTATTTACTGAATAGGTTCTTTGTGATTAAACGTTGATTTCATATTATCCGGATAGTCAAAATATGCTGAGAGGTGTCACTCATGATGTAGAATAAATATTAATTTGTATATGAATTAAAAGAGCTTAATTCATTATAAATAATATTAGAATGGTTCTAATTTATTTATTATATTACCGGTATAATATTGAACCTAAAAGGTCGCACCATAAAAGAGAAATATTATTTTGAAAGTAATTGGATAATAATAAATTAAGTATATTTAATTTATACCATGGTGGAATAAATTAAATAGCTTAATATTTAAAATTAAGTATTTTAAAAATATTAATTATAAATTAATAAGAGAAATCTTATTATTATTATTATTATTATAATTAATTTAGTTCTTAAATAATTTGAAAATTAAATTAAAATCCTAAGTCCTAAATAGTTTAGGATAGTGGAATAGTCTATAAATAAGAGGGATTTTATATATATGGGGTTAATGTAGTATTAATGAATACTACGTATATTGTCTAAAACCTAAAGAGTCTAGGGGAGAAAGAGAGAGAGAGAATTAGGTCTAGCTACCCAAGGTCTTGAAGAACTTGAATTTACTTCTTCAAATTGATAAACTCTTGGTGGATCACCTTTAGAGTGTTACACACACTGAAGAGTTGACGTTTGATCTGTGTATTTGAAGGAGCGCGAAAGATCAAAGGATTAAGAGTTGAAGATCACATCAAAGGGTTGATTCATCTTCATAAGGTATATCTTTGAACCTTCCTAGTTAATAATATTGTATAAGGTGATTCCTGGGATTGTAGAAAAATTTCAAATATGATTTATGCTTTGCTTCCACTATTTGATACAATATGATTGTATTTGTGTATTGTTTCTACAAATCAACACTAGGGAATAGATTTGTCTCATAGTTCAACAAGAGGTGGAATTTTGTTTCAACTTCTACTGCAGAAGCTGAGTACATTATTATTAAAAGCTGTTGTACTCAAATCTTGTAGATGAAGAATCAGCTTATTAACTATAGGTTTAAGTTTAAATCTATTCATATTCATTATGATAACACTAGTGCAATTGCTATAACTCATAATCATGTTCTACATTTTAGGACTAAACATATTTATATAAGGCATCACTTCATTAAGGATCATGCTTTAAACAATAATATCACTTTGCATTATATCCCAACAGAGGATCAACTTGTTGATGTGTTTACAAAACTCTTAGATAAATCAAGATGTAATACGTTAATAAGTGAATTAGGCATATTAAATTTTAGCTGAGCATTTTATATATGTTGCCTTATAAGTTTAACCATACAGGAGAAGATCGTAGAGTGCGATCGCTTAATGATGGATCGTAAAGTGAATGCTCTATAAAGGTCTACTCTACAAAAAGTTGAAAGCTTTATATCCACTCTACGAATTATGGTACTAAAAACGTTGAGTTAAAATTAAATAAAGATCTGCGAGTGACGGACACACCAAGACAAAGCGCGTTAGAATAGACCAACTGAAGGGTGTGACTACTGCACGCCCACATTATAGTCTGACAACCCAATAAAAAGCTTACACATGTCCTACTCAACCGAAAATGAGGGAAGTATCATATATTTTATATTTCAACTGTTCAAATCTACCTTTTCATCTGCTATCTAAGTGTTTGCAAAATTATATTCTCTCTAACTTTCGAAACACTAGACACATAATTTGGGTTTAGGGAATACTTCCTTGAACTAACTTTTCTAGCACTTCATTATTTTATGGATTGGACCATATTAATTTCCCTCTTGGACTAACATAATAAGCATAACACTTAGGCTTGCTCAAGGCTTGTTAATTGACTTGTTAACTTAATTAGTTGGGCTTCCTTAACATGCCAAACAAGGCTTACACTCGAGTTAGTTAATTATTAACTTAAGTTTTTCATCAACTTAATTAATTAATTCGTTGACTAATCATTCTCTTCATTCATCTCATATATATTACATATATATATATATACACACACGTGCACATTCATTTAACTCAATTGCACAAGAAAATTTTAATTAATCTTCATTTCATTAATAATAGTGTTACATAATCTTCTCAATTATTACAAATATTATTTGTCTTTAAAGCAAAAAATTCATAATATGTTTGACAGTGGAGAAATTGTGATCCAACAACTAGATAAACCAAATGTGACCATCAACCCTCTACTGACGCATAATGAATCCAATGTGAATATGATTGGAATAGAGGACAGTGATATGAACCAAAATCGAAAGTACATACAAAGAATTGACGAACATTTCGGAATGAATGAAATAAATGTTTTGAATAGGGAAAAAGGAATTGTGACGCCCCCAAATCCCAGATCTGGTGCTCATGGTATAACATATTCATCACATATCCCTACACATTTATCGCTAAATGAGATAAATAAATACATTATCTTAATACAACTTCTACTATCCCAGGTTTGCTAACCTTTAATAATACAAAAACATATCTTATCCAAAAGATTTACATCATTAATTATATTAAATTAATTACATAAAAGATCTTTCACTCCTTCGCTTTTATCCTTCATGAAGCACTCAAATGCTTTGAGTTTAATTGAAAACATTTATAATAAAACAAGGATGAGCAAATGTAATACCCGGATATTTACAAGATTTAGAGAAAAAATCTTAAATGATTTAATTAAAGGTTAAAGTTGAAAACCTAGAGTTGGAGAAGTGAGATGAGTAGAAAATAAGTAAACATTTTTTTAACCTAATTTATTTGTTAGGGATTAAATTTGAGAATATTTTAAAGATACTTGTGGAGAATTTATTAAGAAAATAAATTCAATTAATAAGTGAATGTGGTTATATTAATACAGCTATACCTAAAGTGTGCTGTTTAGCCAAATAAGAAGATGGGTAAATTAATACTCAATAAAACTAATAAATTAATTAGTTTTAATACGGAGCAAGAAGGAACGTTGTGAAATATAATTAATTAGGTTAATTATATTAATTATGAGTTAATATTATAGAAAAGTTAGAATGATTGTCTAGGATGACAATAATAAGAAGTTAAGTAATTAAATAGTTAACTTAACTATCAAGTTATAGTATAGAGTCCATTAATGAATTTAAAACAAGCCCAATATTTTAATTATTATAAGTCTTGTTGGTAATAATAAAGAGGTCTAAATAAATTTAAGGATTTAGCCTCATAAAGAATCCAAGTAATTTAATTACTACTAGTGGACTAGCCCAAAAGAATTATATGTGTTACCCTAATATGAAAATACTTGCATGAAGGTGGGTAATTAAATAATAAGCCTAAGTGTTATGTTAAATAATAGTCTAAGAGGTAACTAATATAAGTCCAATTAAACTATGTTGGCATGTATTATATGTAATGGTGTGGAAGTCTAATTGATTTAATTATCTAGTCCAAGTTATTAGAGATGTGTGAGTTATGTTGGGTAGCCCAAACAATTTAAATAAAGAGTCTAATAAAAAGCAATTTATGTAGCCCAAACACTTAAAAGTCAAATATTGGTTAATGTGTTCGGAGAATATTTTTCAAATATTGGTGAGTGTAGAGAATTAATTAATGTATGGTTAATTGAATAACCTTAGTTGGTAGGCAAGAGAGGGCATTAACCAAACATTGGTTAATTGCTAGGTGAATGAATGTGATGATGAGAATTAACTATGGATGAGTTAATTGAGTAACCTAGTGTTTTAAATAAATTAAAGCTTTAAATATGCATGGGTTAGTTGCTAACAAAATGTGTAAATACATAATTATATGTATACATAATGGATGAGACTTAACTAAGGGGAGTTAGTGAATTCACCCTAGGAAAAATTGTTATAAGGGAATTAATCCTACATGGATTAATTGGTGGAAGAATATTATAGATACAATTATGTATATATATAATTTACCAAGATAGAATTAGAAGGTAACCAGGGATTGCATGTTGTAGAGAATTAACCATACCTTGGTTAATTGTTAGGAGAAATTGCAAGTATTATATATATATAAGAAAAATAAGAAAAAAATGGTGGAGTGTTGACCAAATATGAGGCCCCTCTTGAGAATTGAGTGTAGCTTGTATGTTGCTTGTATTCCATTTAAATTGGTCATTCACTTAGTCAATTCCCTTAATTCATGCTATGATGTAATTTAAATAAAATGTTGTTGGTGAATATGTGGAGATATATATGTTGTAAGTATACGGGTTAGTAGAGAGTTAACCAATGTTGGTTAAATGAATTAACCATGGATAATATGAAAGCTTGTACTTAACCACACATTAGTTAAATGGTGGAGAATTGTTGTTTACACTCAACCAAGGGGTGGTTCACCAACCCTAGTCAATTAAAATAGTCAATTCTTTAAATTTATGTTTGTAGAGAACTAACCATTGTTAGGTTAGTTGTTAACCCTAAGTGGTAATAAAAATAAAATATTAACCAATGTTAGAGTTAAGTGTTAGTAAATATATAAAAATATTGAATATGTATGTATATTTGATTGTAGAGAATTAACCTTACTTAGGTTATTTGGTGGAAGATGTGTGTATATTTAATTGATTAGCTTAGACCATTGTTGATAGTTAAGTTAACATAGGTTATAAGAGTAAGAGCCTTAACCACACATTAGTTAAGTGTCGGAGAAAGGTTATTTTTGTTTTACTCAATTGGTTGCTTGAAAATTATCTTGATGGTTGTCATTCTTGGTGGTCAATCACTTAGTCAATCACCAAGTCTATCGAGTGGTCATTCATGGTAATAGTAAGCAAGATTAGAGCTTAATTTCACCTATGTTAATTGATTAAGAGAGTTAATGATGTAATCCTAGAGTGCTATAAATAGAGGAGGGTGGAAGACTTAGAAAAGTTTGTTAGTCATTTGTGTTTTATCAAGTATAGGAGAGTTAAGAGCATTTATAGAGAGAGAGCTTCTTTGAGAACTTTGTAAGAGTTCTAGAGAGCAAAAATTGTGACGACCCCAAATCTGGGTTCCATAACCTCGGGTTTGATTCTCCACTGTACAATACTTATTAACAATTAAATACATAAATTGCATTTAAACTTCGCGGAATAATACAAAAAGTTCCTTATAAAAAGGCTACACTTCTCAATGTCAATTAACCTTAAAATAAAGATTACATATTTTAAGGGAATATAAAAGATTTACAAGGAAATTACATAACAGAAATTTAAATCTAGCATGCATCTACTAATCTAAGCGTTTGCTTTTCCCTTGCCTTTGTCTTGTTTAGAACATTCAGGCTTAGCTAAAAATAAGTCATGATATAGCAAGAATGAGCAACTAAATGGCTCAGTAAGTTTATAAACAATAGCATAAGATATATCATGATAAAAAGGAAAATAATCATTAGGGCTTTCAACAATGAATAACAGTTGTGAAAGAAATCAATAATCAATGTTTCAATATAAGAATGGATTAACTCTTTACTGATGAGTGGTCTTTAATGACCATGAACTGCTACTAAGGTAGAACAGACATACATATATATGACACCTCGAAAAACGGGACACTTGAGGGGATCAGCCTCTCGTATCCTATATATATGCATAACATTTAGATTTCTTGCGCAAAAATCAGTTTCTCGATAAATAAAAATCCCCTTTAACTAGGGTTGTTCATTCTCAGTCTTACTATCAGAATCCGTACCAACCAATGGTTTGATAAGCTTTTAAAAGATTCAAATACTGAATTTCACATGCATTGTCTAGCTGAAACAATTAGCTTAGACATTCTTAAACAGTTCTTAAATTACTGAACTATAACATTTGCAAAGGCACTATGTGCAAATACAATACAATAATGATGTGAAGTAATTTTCGGTAATTAATTCACTCAAAGGTCTGTCAAATAACTACGAGTGTAGATACTTGCTCCACAATAATTTAATTGCTCAATGTAAATAAGGTTGAAGAATACTTGCAACAATAAATACAAGTTAGGGTTAAGAAGAACTTGCGAAATAAATACAAGTTAAGGTTCAGAGAACTTGCCTGTAATCTCAGCTACAACAAACGTCTAACTTTAATTTAAAACGCTTGGAAACGACCTAACATTAACAAGTAGGTTCCCCAATTAGTATTGCATAACTAACATAAGTGTACTCTTACAATGACTTATCTAATACGTAAGTCTAACATGTAATTCACATGATACAAACAATTATCATTAACCCTAATTGAACTTAGGTCAAAGACTTAATAACTTAGAAATATTTTTCTTAAGTGTTAATCACTAATTTGATCTTTAAACAATTTACTATAATTGTTTAATTAACGTTTGATTAAACATTTCACACTTAGCAACTCAACTTCAGTTGATTACTATTTAATATTAATTAAATAGTAATTAATTATTAATCCTTTGTTATTAATAAATTAGTAGCTAGTTATGCTTATTTATTATTTAATTATTATAATAGTCAATTATTAATTACCTTTATCTATTATAGATAATTGTTTATTATTTTATTTTAAATTATTATTTAATATTTAATTAAATAATAATTAATTAATTAATTAATTATCCTTGTGAAATAATACTGGTTAATATTATTAAATATGTTAATAACATTTAATCGTTCAATAATATTATTAAACTCATTTAACAATATTTTAAAAGTTTACTATTATTATTAATCATTTAATAATAACTTAATTTGTTTACTTAATATTATTAATACCTTTAATAATATTTTATTCCTTAAATATCAATACTAATTTATTAATAATGATTTACTCAATATTTAGTATTATTAAATCATTTTAATAATACATTAATATTTATATTATTATTTAAAATAATATAATAATCATTTTAAAAATATTTTAATAAAAATTTCTTCTGATATTTTGGCCACGGAGCAGCTGCGCAATAATTGGCCTGTAGGTCTTTGCAGTTGCGCCCCCACACTGACTCTATGAAAAATATGTCTGGCGCAGCTGTGCCCCATTTGACCTATGGAGCGGCGCAGCTGCGCCGCTCACTGACGGGCAAAAAAACTGATAACTGGCGCAGCTGCACTAGTTTTGGCTTGGAAAGGGCGCAGTTGTGCCCTTCCGGCATAAACTCAAAGACAGACTCTGTTTTTACGACAACCAAAAATAGGTTTGGCCTAACCCTTCTGAAATCAGTTTTAACCCAAAATAGACAATGTAAAGCATCAAGAGATGACCATATAACCTCAGTAAATACATCATAATCAACTATCATCATTTAATTACATCAAGGCGATTTCTAGCATTGATTATAGAAAAGAAAGAAGAAAAAAAAATTATAACTGTCAACTGAAAATAGAATACTACCTTAGTCACTTATAAGCTTGCTTTCTTAGTAAACGAACTGAGATTGCATAGACAATAAAGCTTCCCTCCTTCACAATCACAAACTCTCTCTTTCTCTTAATGCTACGTTCACAAAATGTGAAATGAAGAAGAAATTGTTGGTTTGTAAAAATTATAGCATACATATAACCAAATTATATAAGCACAACGGAAGCAAAAAATCAGATTTTAAAATTTTTGTACAAACCAATAACCCGGATCTTTCTTATGCGACTATTATTAATTGAGGAAGGATAAAAGAATTTATACCTTTGTAAAATCAAGCTTCCACGGGTACAAGTTCATCTCCCTTTGATCCTTCACGTTCTTCTTCAAATTCACCGATTAGATTCCACGGATCAATGTTAGCTCCCCAAGTGTTGAGCCTCTAGAGGTGATCCACCAAGAGATCTATGAATTAAAGAAGTGGATCTTGGTTTCTCTAAACCATGGGTGGCTAGCCCTAATTCTCTCTCTATCTCTCTCTAACTCTTAGATCTAGAGAATTATGGAGTAGTCTCTCTCTCCTAATGAAAGAGTGTGTAACCTTGATCTATGATAAGACTCCTCTTATTTATAGATCTAGTCAACCCTCCTAAACTATTTAGGATTAGGGTTTTAATTTGATTCCTAATTTAATTAGGAACTAAATTAATTAATTACAATTCCTAAACAATTTAGGAACTTAATTATTTAATAATGAGAGTACTTCTTATTAATTAATTACTAAACCATTTAGTAACTTAATTAATTATTATTATAATTATAATTCCAAAACTATTTAGGAACTTAATTATTTAATAATAATATTACTACTTATTAATTAATTTCTAAACCATTTAGGAACTAAATAATAATACTAGTAGTAATAATAATAATAGTAATAATAATATTAATAAGACTCCTCTTATTAATTTATAATTAGTATTTCTAAAATACTAAATTATAAATATTAAGCTATTTAATTTATTCTATCACCATAGTATAAATTAAATATACTTAATTTATTATTACGATTATGCCATCCACTTCTAAAATAAATATTACTCTTTTGCGGTGTGACCCTTTAGGTTCTCCATATTAAACCGGTTGTATAATAAATAAATTAGAACAATTCTAATTCATTTATTACGAATTAACTCTTTAATTCAGAATAAATAATTATTCCACAATAAGGGTAAGCCCCCTTAGCGATTAGTCGACTTTCCAGATAATATAGATTTCAACATTTAATCGTAAAAGAACCTTTCAGCAAATAGTTACCGTACAATTCAATCATTCTACCATACAATGTCCCAATCAAATATAAGACACGGAATTTCTGTCAAGTCTTATTTATTTGATTATATGCATTTCAATTCACAAATACACAACTCTAGTTAATGTAAATTAGAAACTCCTTTCTAATTCCATTCAACCCTGGTCAGGGATTTCTGAGTTGTCACTTATTGAATCGCATAGGACATTCTCTCCCTTTACTGGAAGTGGTAGATCCTTTGTTGACCATTCATCTATCTCCATGTGTACCTTATTATATCCAAGCACATCCTTTGATATACCAATAGGTCTTAAGGAATATGTCAAAGTATAACTTAGTACTCACAAGATACTAAGATGATCTCAAGTCTAAGGATCACTTGTACGACTATCACATAAGGAACTCCTATTGACAGACGAGTAAAACTCCATTAGGTGTTCCTTGAGCGAGTCACGTTCAGTGAACTTATTCTCTAATAAGCACCTACATACTTGCTTTAGTGTCTCTACACAAATGATTATGAGATCAATCATCCTCTTCATAAGAGCAAGCATAGTATGTACCAATCTATCCGGATCTACTAATCCCCTTTTTAGTGATCCAACGATTAGGAACAATTTTAGTTTTGAGCTATCTTGAATTTAGATCTCATTAGCATGATCATCATCATGGTTCTAAAAGCATTGCTCAAAAACTATGGGTTTATCCATTTGATTAATTCAAGTAATTAATCATGAATAAAGAAATGTCTTGATACTTTTATTAATAAATAAAGAAGATTACAAAGTATATGCTTATCACATCAAATGTGATTGGCTTGAGGGCATACTACTTTCAGAAATGAAATAGAGCTCCTCTCTCTCTCTAATCAGATGGAATGGAAAATGAAAAGGAAAAGAAATGGAGCATACAATGTGAGGATCCGAATTTTCAGAATTATTTAATAAAATTAAATAAGAATTTAATTGATACAATTTTCAAGGTTGTGTAAAGAAATGGTTATTTTATGTGAATAAAAGTACGTGATGAGATTTAATTACTAAATTAAATCTGTACGGAGATCAGGATAAAGTATGTTGAATTAAAATAATTGAAAAGTAAATAAATTGTTAAAAATAATTTATTAATAATAAAAAAAATTCATGTAAATGTACAATAAATTGTACAGTTAAATTAAATGAAAATGCAGAAATTATGATTTAATTGAGATTACGTGGTAATGTGAAATATATTAAATTTGATACATATATTTATATATGTGAATGTTTAATTGATAATTATAAATTTCATTAATTATGAGAATTAAGGTATTAATAATTAAATTAATCCAAAGTAAGATAAAAGTTAATGAGGAAATTACGTAAAATTGAAATTATTGAATTTTAGATTTTATCAAGAATTTTGGAAGAAGTTAGAAATTAATTGAGAAGGAAAGGTAATTATATAAATTATATAATAATAAATTATATAATTTATATAAGGAAATTAAAATAAGGTATAAAGAAAATAATAATTATATAGATTATATAAGAATAATTATGTAATTTATATAAGGTGATTAAATGGAATAAAGTTGGAGGAAAATTAAGAAATTATTTAAAAGGAGAATGTAATTATATAAATTATATAATATTAAATTATATAATTTATATATAAAGAAATTAATATGAATATTAAAGAAATTGAATAATAAATAAGAAAAAGGAATGTTTTAAGTTATTAAAAATTATGTTTATGCATAATTAAATTATTATGACGTTTATGAAGAATAATATTTCAGAAACGTGGACATGTTAATGTAACATGATGTCCAAACAACGAAGTGAAAAATTACGAAAAATAATTTTTATATGTTATATGAATTGTTTTATGAATTTTGGAGGTATAAATTACCTCAAATAAATACATGCATGTCATTATGTGTGCACAAATTTGTCAAGTAAAGTACCCAAAAAGGGTGTTAATATTATTTATAAATCATGATATGATTTTTGGTGAATTAAAATAAATATTTTGTATATATTATATAAAATATTTATTACACGTAATAATTACATAATGTATTAAATTATTTAATTTTTTCATACTAATTCGAATTTGGCTAAGTCGGTGGTGGTGAGAGTCGGTGGACTCTTTATTTCTTTCCAAGTCGGTTAATTGTGGGTATTAAAAACAAAAGCAATGCAAGTAAAGGAAATAAAATATAAAAAAAAAAAGACAGAGAAAGAAAGCAAAAACATATTTTCCTCTCCTTTCTCCTTCTTTCTCCCAACCGAGAACCATCACTACACCACCTTACGCCACCGAACATCCATGGCTAGCTAGGGAGAGAAATTTTTGGGTCATCCAAGTGAAAGAAAAGCTTCAAGGAAGGTAAAATAATTAAATTATTTGATTATTCATGTATTTTTAATGATAAATTAGTATTGTGAAAAATAGTAAATAATTAGTATAATTATTCTAAATAATTTATAGATATATATCTATGAATTATGTGATTTTTGGAATTATTTTGTGGTGAAATTTGTGAGCAAAATGGTGTTTGGATGATAAGTTGATGCACTGTTACGCGAAGCAGAAGAAGAAGAAGGAAAAGGCTGTCGCGCGGCGGCAGCCATATTTTTTTCGGACGCTGGGCATAAAACGGCGTCGTTTAGCAGCAGTTAAAGCAGGACCGCGCCATGCGCGGCTGTATCTGGGTCACCGCCAAGCCAAACGACGTCGTTTAGCTGGCGCAGGAAGGGCCGCGCGCAATGCGCGGCGGTCGTCACGCTGGGTAATTACCAGCGTGCCCTCGACTTTTTCCGGAAAGGACCAGCGTGTCCCTTGGCCTCGTGAATTTACGAAAATGCCCCTGAGCTTTTCTGTTAATACCGAACGTGTCCCTAGCTTTGTAAAATGATCGGAATGCCCCTGAACTTTCCAGAAAATGACAAACGTGTCCCCTAGGACGCGAAAATTATCAAAATGCCCCCAGAATTAGTTTTTAATTAAAATAAATGTTTAAAAATTGTTTAAAAATCATAGAAAATTATAAAAAAATACTAAAAATATAGAAATGATATTTGGGCATTAAATTTAATATTTTGCATAAATATTAAATATTGAGGATTAATATTTAAATACTTTAAATATTAATCTAGTATGGTTACAATTTAGAAAAATGATTAAATGAAAATCCGGACAACTAGATATGCTAAATTTTATCCGATGAGCCGGGTTGTCCGTATTAAAGGTGTTGGACATTATGTTAAATGAATATATTAGGGAATGAGGTTAATATAATTAACCATATTATTATGTAATTGGCCCAGAAATGATATTAATTAATTAAATTAATATCATAAAGAGATAAATAATTAGTATTTGATTATTTTATGATCATAGGTTGATCGAGTCCCTTTTATGTTAAATATTGAACTATTATATGCAATTCTTGTTTTAAATGCATACAAATTATGTGCTATGTGATACGTGTTTAATATGACGACAATGTGTTCTTTGTGCAATGATATGAGATATATTGCTATAGTTAAAGCACAGGCACATGATATATGACACACACCAAGCATGTTAAGGTATGTGCTACGTGAAGCATGAACTGTTGAACTTGCTGAGCCGCTGTGCTCATTACTTGCTTAATATACATTTTTGTAGGAAAGAAATAAATTTCAAAAACATCAAATGATGTAAAGACGGATTTTCCAAAAAGGTTGTAAATGTTATTATTAAATGTTTGTATTATGATTCAAGGTGAATAATTTGTCAAAGTTATATTGATATGCTGTATGTACAGATAAGTTAGATCCGGATAAGACGAGTTGTATTAAATTGTGAACCGTGAATGTTCAAATTAATTGTTACGATAGAAATTATTATATGTTTGATTATGAATGACGTAACAAGGAATATTTGTATAAAAATAAATAACAGTAAATTTTAAATGATGAGTATTATGATACTGATAATAGAAAGAAAAAGTTAAGGTTGCGATCCAGGGACTAGAATCCATATGTAAAGATTTTAAATATCCAAATATTTCAATACAACGATTGAATCAAGAAAAAGAAAATTTTATATCGAAAAAATCGGTAATTGATGATTTTGGAATCAACTAATGGATCAATTTAGGTGATGAAAGATTTATTAACGAACCGAAATTTGGACGTAAGGAGGATAATGTATAATAAATACAAAATTTAAGGCAAGAATAAGGGTCAAATTTCGGGGTCGTTACATACAAGGCTGGCTAAATAAGGACACTGCGTCAGTGTTCCTTGTTCCTTCAGTGATTCTCACTCCCTGCTCACCAACTACACAAACAGAGCATGGCTCTTGCTCACAACCATCAGACACGTTACATATCTCAGTGTCCAACAATGAGTGACACAGCTCATTCAATTAACCGAGCTCTTCTCCTAATTAGGTTAACGGATTAAAATTATCAAGCCCAAAACATATGGCCCAAACCGAAAATAAGATAAACGGACCCAAATCATATTGGTCCAATATTCCATTACTATACTATAATTAAATAAATAATTAATTTAATTATTTAATTATTTAAATTTCCATATTTTTTTTTTCAATATATACATATTCAAATTATTTAATTTAATAATTTAAATATACATATTCAAATTATTTAATTTAATAATTTAAATATAATGCTTATTCAAATTATTTATATTCCATAATTTGAATTAAACACCATAATTAATTATAGCACATTTCTTGCAATTTAACACTTTAGGTTTATGCACTAATTTAATTACTATTAGTGATAACCTTTAATTCCAAAGAATAAACAAGTATACACAAATGTTTGATTAATCACATAAAGTATACATCATTTATTAATTAACTACTATATTTAATTAATAATTAAGTTAAAAATTTCTCGGACATTACAAAAACACTTTAAGTGTTAGTAAATGTGAGCTAATGTTCTAATGGTTCAATCAAGAAGGAGGAAGAGACATAGAAAGAAGAAGATCTTCATAGAAGGAACTTAGAAGGTTGAATGAAAAGCGCAAAATAAGCGTAAACGGTAGAAGCGAACCAGGCGAGTTTTTCAGAATTTGCTCCTATGTGTATTGCTATGCAACATTGTTATATTAAATTATTGATATGAAGATATATTGATGATATTTGTGATATGTGAAAAGCATGAAGTATGATTATATATGAAGTATGTATAGAATATAAAGCATGACTTGATAGATGCTAATTGTATATTATATGCGATGCATAAGAAGTATGAAACATTCATAAAATGAAAATCATGATGTACGTATAAAATGTAGAGTATGTTTAATATGTGAAGCATGCAAGTTGTTATGTGTAACTGTTAGACTTGCTGAGTCGTTGTGCTCACTCTTGCTATAAAATAAACACTTTTAGATTAGTGCAAGATATTCAAAAATTTTGTTAAAGATCAAGGATCAGGAGTGCATATTACTTTCACCGAAAGTTTAAGTGATTGTTGTAATTATAAGTCTAGATTGGACAGGTAAACTAATTGTGTAATTAAATAAATGGTTAGTGTTTATTGTGAGGGTTTAAATACTCAAATTGATTGTAATAGAATGTCGTATCATGTATGATATTGAGACATACTAGAAATTTATAAGGATTGCGATTCTGGAATAAAAAGAGATGTTGTAAAGTTTTAAATAAATTATTATTTAGCAATTATAATATTGTTGTAAGTTATGAACAACAAGGAAAAGGCTATATAGTGATGAACCAAATCTGAGGTTCAAGCGGACCCAGATTCGGGGTCGTCACAACAACTACTTTACTCAGCAAGTTTAAAACATTCAATGAATAATAGATCATGAATAAAAGAATTTTCTTTTAGGAACTTTAATTTTCAATAACTGTGAAGAGATAAGAAAAATGAAACATTTCCAATATAAGAGGATAATTATCTTTTCATGTTGAGTGGTTACTAAGTACCGTGAACTTTTCACTAGGTGTAACAGTGTTTCCAACTACATACCTATAGAATGCTTATCAATTACAAAAACTGAAAACATCATTTGTAAGTATTTAAGGGGATTAGCCCATTGTAACCTATGTTATGCATAACACTCACTCATAGCTCCCAAAGTCAAATTCCAGACATAAAATACCCCTTTATAAGGGTTGTTCATCTCAATCTCATTATAAGAGTCCGCAGTGGGATGCTGTCGCAAGCAACCAAAAATAAAATCTTACTTTGAAAAATATTAATGTAGTAGTGAAAGTAAAAGTCAAACTCACAGAGAGTGAATTGTTTTAATAAATCTAATGTTTTCAAGAATATCTAATTAAATGGGGGGCTTGGACTTAATTATTAACTAATTAAAATTCAAACAAACGAATAAAACTAAATAATAAATAAATATGAGAAAAATCAATTAAAGCAAACTTCAGTTCCTTAGTTCAGTATCCCCTTCTTTTAATCAACAAATTAATCAAGTTATTATTATCGTTTCCTTCAATTGAAATTAATAATCCTAGATAACCGACAATCGCCAAGCTACCCGAAATCCTCCTTAAATTATAAATCTAATACAGCAATCGCTCACAAAAGACCCTAACTATCATACAACCTAGAACTATCAGTCTAGATTTAATATAACAGTTGCATTAAAAATTAGAGAATTAGAACTGAAAATAAAAAATTAGTCTGACATAATAAAAATAATACACAAGAGAATGGAGAGATATCACCTAGGAGAGCTCCCAAAAACTTACTTCTCAATAATGAGAGATTGACCATTTATTTATAGGCCTCTAACTTGTTCAAACTCTAATAGAATTTACAATTAAAAATAAAAGAAAAGGAAAAATAATTATTATCCTAACCCTAGTTGGAATTAAAATCCAATTTGGAATCAAAAAGTAGCAAAAATCCGAAATAATCCCGTTTTGCAGCAATTCCGCGCAACCAAACAAGCCTCAGTTGACCCGGTCAACGCGCTTACCGCGTTTTACTGATGTCACCATCCTCCCGCGCAATGCGCGGAATATTTTTTTTTCAACTGCCACTTGGCCAAACGACGTCGTTTCTGTGTTCGCCCGTTTCCTCGCGCGCAATGCGCATACTGCTTTCCATTAATTCTCCAAACAGCGTCGTTCTTATCCTGCACGCTGAAGCCTACCGCGCCTTTTCTTGCTTAATTACCATAATGCCATCAACTTATTAATAAATTCCTACAAAATAAAATAAAATAAAATAGATAAAAATAATATAAAAATACAAAAAATCCTAAAAACACATAATAATAAATATAACACCTAAAATAAATAAAAACACATAAATAAAAAGAAATATAAAATTACCTAAATTAACAGAAATTAACTAAAATCCTATAAAACCTATTAAAACCAAAATTAGCTAAATAATTAAACATTTAAGCACACAATAAATATAAAAACTAAGTATTAGGGAATAAAAATACCGTATAATTTAGACCTATCAAATACCCCCACACTTAGCTTTTGCTCGTGTAACGACCCCGAAATTCGAACAACTTTATTCCTTTAAACTTTGTATTTATTATACATTATCTTTACAACGTCCAAATTTTGGTTCGTTAAAAAATCTTTAATCACCTTAATTAATTCATTTATTGACATTATCGTCATCAATTACCAAATTTCCGGTGTAAATTTTTCTTTTTTTCTCAATTCAATCATTGTATTAAAATATTTGGATATTAAAATCCTTACATCGTGATCCAAGTCCCTGGATCGCAGCCTTAACCTTTTTCTTTTCTTTTACTAGTGTCATAAAGCTCAACATTCACAATTTAATATTGTTCATATCCATACAATTTTCTTTGTTTCATAATTCGTAATTCATAATAGTCTCTATCCTGACCATAATTTTGAACAATCACAGTTCATAATTTAACATTATTCGTTCTATCCAGATCCAACATATATGTACATACAGAATATTAATGTAACTTGACAAATTATCCACATTGAATTATAACATCAACATTTCATATTAATGTTCACAACCTTTTAGGAAAATCCGTCTCTATATAATCTCATATTCTTGAAATTCATTTCTTTCCTGCAAAAATGGTTATTAAGCAAGTAATGAGCACAACGGCTCAGCAAGTCCAACAGTTTATGCTTCACGTAGCACATAACTTAACATGCTCTGTGTGTGTCATACATTACGTGTTGTGCTTCTACTTGAGCAATATATCTCATATACATATTCATATCGTTGCACAAAGCACACATTGTGGTTATATTAATCACGTATCACATAACACATAATTTGTATGCATTTAGAACAAGAATTACATATCATAACGGTCTAACATTTAACATAAAAGGACTAAAGAACTTGTCTGGCTTGTTCAATTATTTAATTGATAGCTCAAAATCCTTTCTCGAACAACCTATGACCATAAAATAATCAAATGATAATCATTTATCCTCTTATGATATTAATTTAATTAATTAATACCATTTCTAGCCAATTATTTAATAATATGGTTAATTATATTAACCTCGTTCCTTAATAAATTAATTTATCTTAATAATCAATGCCTTCACTACGGACAACCCGGTTCATCGGATGAAATTTAACATATTTGGTTGTCCGAAAAATTTATTTATTCATTTTTCTAAACTTTAACCTTATTGGATTAATATTTAAACATTTAAATATTAATTCCCAATATTTAATATTTTTAAAAAAATATTAAATTTAATGCCCAAACAACATTTCTATATTTTTAGTATTTTTTTATAATTTTTAAATTTTTAAACATTTATTTCAATTAAAAATCACTTCTAAGGGCATTTTCGTAATTTTCGCGCCCTTAGGGGCATAACTGGATTTTTTCGAAAAGTCCAGGGGCATTTTAATAATTTTCGAGCATCAAGGGACACGCTCGGTATTACCGGAAAAGGGAAGGGACATAATAGTACTTCCACCATGTGTTGTCGGCCGCGCATTGCGCGCCGCTTCCCCTCACGCCAGCCAAACGACGTCGTTTGGCAACTGTTTTCGAAATTTTCTTCCGTGCATGGCGCGACCCCCCTTTTAGCCCCCAGAAACGACGCCGTTTCATTGCGCGTGTCTGAAAAAATAATGGTCCGCGCAATGCGCGGACCGTCCTTTCCTTCTTCTTTCTTTCCCAGCCGTAAACAGTAGCCAACTTTGCACAATTTCTTCCATTTTGCATATAATTTTCCCATGAAAACAACTCTAAAAATCATATAATTTATAGATATACACCTAGAAATTATCTAGAATAATTATTCTAATTATTTAAAAAAATTCCACACACTTTATTTAACAATAAAATCACAAAAATAACTTAAATAAAAATATTTATACCTTCCAAAGAGTTTTCTCTACCCATGTTGGTACCAATAAACTCTTCTCTTGCGGTGGCCATGGAGGTTTCCGGCAAAGGTGGTGGTGTTCGGTGGGCGGAGAAGAGAGAGTCGTGAGTGTTGCTTGTTGCTTCTTTTCTTATTTCTTTTCTTTTTCCTTTTATTCTTTATTGCTTCCACACATATATATATAACCCAAAGCATGCCTAAATAATTTTTAAAACTCCTTTTAAGTCCACCGCCTTAGTTGCCTTCTCGGACGTTCCAAATCAGAAAATTTTTATGCAAATTTATTAATTTAATACATTACGTAGTCATTACGTGTAATAAATATTTTACAAAATAAATATAAAATATTTATTTTAATTTACCAAAATTCATAACATGATTTATTATTAATTTTAATATCTCTTTTGGGTACTTTACATGACAAATTTTGTATACGCATAACGTCATGCATGTAATTATATGAGGTAATTTATACCTCCAAAATTCATAAAATAATACATATAACGTATAAAAATTATTTTTTGTAATTTTTCAAATCGTTACTTGGACAACATGTTACCCTAACATGTTCACGTTTCCGAAATATTATTCTTCATAAAAGTCATAATAATTCCATTATACATAAACATAATTTTTAATAATTTAAAACCTTTCTTTTTCCTCATTTATTTTCCCATTTCTTTATCATTTAACATTGATTTCTTTATATATAAATTATATAATTTAATATTATATAATTTATATATTTATATTCTCCATTCTTAAATAATTTCTTAAATTTCCCCATAATCATCAATTAATTGCATAACCAAAATTATACATTTATTAATCATTTCATTAATTTAATCCTCTTATATAAATTATATAATAAGTCTTATATAATTTATATAATTATTTTTCCATTACTCTTTTACTTTAATTTTCTTATATAAATTATATACTTTATTAGTATATAATTTATAAAATTCTTTCCTCCTCTTAAATAATTTCTAAACCTTCACCATAATTATTGACTAATTAAATAATCAATATTTCTAATTTTACCAATTTTCTCATTCACTTTTATTTAACTTTGGATTAATTTAATTATTAATCCCTTAATTCTCATAATTAATAAAATTTATAATTATCAAAATTAAACATGCACACATATATATACAAATGTATATATATATATATATTCATTTCATATCTAATAACATTATTTAAATAATAATTCCTGCACCTTCACAATAATTTTATTGTACAATTTACTGTACCATTACATGGAATTTCTTTTATTCCTCATAAATTGTTTTTAAACAATTTATTTATTTTTTCAATTATTTTAAATCAACACAATTCATCACCATTTCTACACAGATTTAATTTACGAATTAAATCTCATCCCATACCTTAAATCACATAAAACATCATAAATAATTTAAAGCATCTTGATAATTTTATCAATTAAATTATCATTTAATATTATTAAAGAAATCCTGAAAATTCGGATCCTCACAGCTCGTCCTCGGGCAAAACAAAAATAAAATTAATTTAACTAGTCAAACAGACTAAAGCGACTCAACTAACTTGACTTTTTACATGAGCAATAAATTAATATGAATTTCACATCAACCTCAAAGATTCTAATCAACAACTCTTAGAAAATTTCAAAATAATACATCATCTAAAATTTTAACTTAATTATTAATTCCACTTTATTCTCAATCATTCGTGTGTGTGTGTGTGAAAATTCATATATATCAAACTAATAAAAATTTAGATCAATTCATCTAATCAAATGCATCACAAAATATATTAAAATTCTATTTTCACATTACTTTCCATTTAATACAGATAAATACAAACTAGAAGATCAAAAGGTTTAATATTTTAACCACACTAGGATTTAACTTTAATCACACACCCTCCCAAGTATTATTAAAATTCACTAGTAAGACTTTTTCTTCATTTTTTTTTTTCACGGTGAGTGCATTTTATGCTCCATCTCACCAGCGAGTGCGTTTTACGCTCCATCTCGCTACATGTGTTTATGAGTGAGTGCGTTTTACGCTCCATCTCAACCCACCACATGACAATTGTTTCACTTTTTTTTTCCTTTGGGTAAGGGCAATCTAATAATCCCAGAAAAATTACCTTAATCATTTCTCCACATTATATTTACCTTATATTTGCTTCAAGTAATGTTCAAATAAGATATAGAATTAAAAACATATCTTATAAGCTTTTAACCAAATAAATTTTCTCCAAACATATGGATATGTGCAAATAATAAAATAAAAGATTTCAAACAAAGTACTGACCAATAAAAATGTCAAAATTCAGATTACGCAAAATTTATTAATTTTTCAAGAGTTATTAAATTAAAATTAAAATTTTATCATCGGTTAAAAATTAAAATTCAAATCAAAATATTGCTCAACTGGCTCAATCCTAAAAAACTATCTCATTTTCGTAGGCAACACGGTTATACTTAGCACGTGCAACAAACCTTTAAACCTCAAGGTTACCCCAAGTGGACGAGTTTTGTCTCGTGAGGGTTTGCAGTGAATATACCCACAAAATTCCAAAAATTCAAAAAATTTAACCTAAATAATAAAAAAAACATTTTTTTTTCTTTTCTTTTTAAACCTAAATAAAATAACCTAAAATCCTTCCCCCGCACTTAAAACTTACATTATCCCCAATGTAAAGTAAAAAATGCAAAGATAAAGGCACAAATAACAAAAATAAAATACAAAAATAAAAAGAAAGAAAAGTCTACTTCCCTTGGGTTGCCTCCCAAGCAGCGCCTTTATTTATTGTCATTGGCTCGACAACAGGTCAAACCACTACGTAACTCCAATTTCATGTATGTTGCGTACTCCATCCATCACAACATTCCTCAAAGGTAGATTACATCTCGTCTTTGCATGATATGATTGTTCCGGAATGAAATTCTGCAAAATAAAAGGTAAAAATTTATTTTGAGTAACATGTAATGGAATGAAAAGTTTTGCAAATTTATTTAAAATCAATGGCAACGAATTTAATGAATCTGTAGCCCTCTTCAAATATTGTTTCGGCTCAATTTCTTCTTCTTCTTCTTTTGTCAATCCCAAGCTATGAGTAATGGCCTCTTCCAGATTTTCCTTTTCATTGTTTGTCGTTTCTAGAGTTCCCTCATCTTTACCACTGCTCAACACAATTTCATTGTCATCCTCCTCGTAATCCACCATTATGTGAGATGGTAATTCTTCAACACTTTGCACCTCCAATTGATTGACTGCAACTTTCAGTTGTTCCACTTGAATACTTATACGCTGAACATTCACATTTGTTTCCTGTTGAAATTGCAAAGCATTAGTCATAAAATATTTAAACATATCTTCTAAAGACAAATTAGAGTTAGAAGATTGGTTCTGTTTTTGATCGTTGGGATATGTCTGATTGAACTGTTGGTAATCTGGCCAATGTTGACTTGCAAGTTGGTGCACTTGTGGATTCCCATAGCTGAAATTTGGACGATCCCACCATTCTGAGTAGTACATGTTTGAATAGGGATCATAGTTCCCTTGCGGTCCAAGAAAACCATCTGCATCATTTACTTGTCCATAGAACTCCTCTCGAAGCATTGGACACAACTCCGTTGGATGTCCTACTATGGAACAAATCCTACAAGCCTTCATTGGTTGTCCTCTACCTGCAGCCCAGGCATAGATAACAGAAGTTAGTTCATCAACTTGTTGTTAAATAGAAGAAATTTTTACCGCATTAAAATAATCATCGTTTTGGTTCCAAGCCATGATTTTCTCCTTCACCTGTACACTCAATTAAACTATGAAAAACAAAAATAAAATAAATAAATAAACTAGAAAAATAAACTACAAAGAAAACAAAGAATAAATTAAAGCAAAACACTCCCCGGCAACAGCGCCAAAATTTGGGATGCTGTCGCAAGCAATCAAAAATAAAATCTTACTTTAAAAAATATTAATGTAGTAGTGAAAGTAAGAGTCGAACCCACAGAGAGTGAATTATTTTAATAAATCTAATGTTTTCAAGAATATCTAATTAAATGGGGGGTTTGGAATTAATTATTAACTAATTAAAATTCAAACAAACAAATAAAACTGAATAATAAATAAATATGAGAAAAATCAATTAAAACAAACTTCAGTTCCTTAGTTCAGTATCCCCTTCTTTTAATCAACAAATTAATCAAGTTATTATTATCTTTTCCTTCAATTGAAATTAATAATCCTAGATAACCGACAATCGCTAAGCTACCCGAAATCCTCCTTAAATTATAAATCTAATGCAGCAATCGCTCACAAAAGACCCTAACTATCATACAACCTAGACCTATCAGTCTAGATTTAATATAACAGTTGCATTAAAAATTAGAGAATTAGATTATTCCAAGCAACAATCTCAACATCGCGGACCATTTAACTTGCCATCTTGATAACCATAATAATATTCAAAAGTTTGACCACAATTAAATATTATTAACTGCTACTTATGATCAGATAAAATATCGTTTGCTTAATATCAATTCTTAATCTAGCATATGATAAATTATTGATTAACTTAACAGGCCATTATCAAATTAATCAAGCAAATATCATAAAACAATTAAAATAGATTATCAAAAATAAATCTCATGCATGAAGGAATAGATTATAAAACTCAATTAAAACATCAATTAAAAAAAAGGTTCAACATCCCTTTAGAACTGAAAATAAAAACTTAGCCTGACATAATAAAAATAATACACAAGAGAATGGAGAGATATCACCTAGGAGAGCTCCCAAAAACTTACTTATCAATAATGAGAGATTGACCCTTTATTTATAGGTCTCTAACTTGTCCAAACCCTAATAGGATTTACAATTAAAAATAAAAGAAAAAAAAAATTATTATCCTAACCCTAGTTGGAATTAAAATCCAATTTAGAATCAAAAAGTAGCAAAAATCCGAAATAATCCCGTTTTGCAGCAATTCCGCGCAACCAAACAAGCCTCAGTTGACCCAGTCAACGCGCTTACCGCGTTTTGCTGACGTCACCATCCTCCCGCGCAATGCGCGGAATATTTTTTTTTTCAACTGCCGCTTGGCCAAACGACGTCGTTTCTGTTTTCGCCCGTTTCCTCGCGCGCAATGCACGGACTGCTTTCCATTAATTCTCCAAACGGCGTCGTTCTTATCCTGCACGCTGAAGCCTACCGCGCCTTTTCTTGGTTAATTACCATAATGCCATCAGCTTATTAATAAATTCCTACAAAATAAAATAAAATAGATAAAAATAATATAAAAATACTAAAAATCCTAAAAACACATAATAATAAATAAAACACCTAAAATAAATAAAAACACATAAATAAAAAGAAATATAAAATTACAATAAAATTACCTAAATTAACAGAAATTAACTAAAATCCTATAAAACATATTAAAACCAAAATTCGCTAAATAATTAAACATTTAAGCACACAATAAATATAAAAACTAAGTATTAGGGAATAAAAATACCATATAATTTAGCCCTATCACGCACCAACTATTTGGTTTGGATTAGCTTTTCAAGAATTATTCAATTTAATAAATCATTCAATAACTGTCTGAAAGTAGTATGCCCTCAAACCAATCACATTTCATGTGATATGCATATACTTTGTAATCTTATTCGATTTATTAATAAAAGTATCAAGGTATTTTTTTTATTCATGATTAACTGGCTGAATTAATTATATGAATAAATCCATAGTTTTAAGTAATGCTTTAAGAATCATAATATTGATTATGTTAATGAGATCTAAATTCAAGATAGCTCAAAACTAAAATATTCCTAATCGTGGGATCCCTAAAATGGGAATTAGTGAATCCAGATAAATTAGTACATACTATGTTTGCTCTTACGAAGAAGATGATTGATTTTATAATCATTTATGCAGAGACACTAAAGTAAGTATGTAAGTGCATATTAGAGAATAAGTTCACTGAACGTGACTCGCTCAAAGAATACCTAAAGGAGTTTTACTTATCTGTTAATAGGAGTTCCTTTTGTGATAGTAATACAAGTGATTATTGAACTTAATAACATCATAGTGTAACGACCCCCAAACTTGACAAACCTTATTACCTTACATTCCATATTTATTATACATTATTCCCTTAACGTCCAAATTTCGGTCCGTTAATAAATCTTTAATTACCTTATTTAGTCCTTTTAATGGATTTTAAATCATCAATTATCAAAGTTTTTGGTATAAATTTTTTTCTCTTTTCTCAATCATTGTATTAAAGTATTTGGATATTTAAAAACTTAATATCTTGATCCTAGTCCCTGGATCGCAACCTTTACTTTTTCTTTCTATTACAAGTATCATAAAGCTCAACATTCAAAATTTAATATTATTTATATTCATACAATTATTTTTTGTTTTATAATTCATATAATAATCTCTAACGTAACAATTATCTTGAACAATTACAGTTCATAATTTAACTCTATTCGTCCTGTCCGGATCCAATTTATATGTACATACAGCACAACAATGTAAACTAGCAAATTTACCCACATTGACTTATAATAATGAAAATATAACATTCACATTCACAACCTTCTAGGATAATCCATCTCTAACACAATCTGATATTCTTGAAATTTATTTCTTTACCTGCAAAAATTTATATTATGCAAGGAATGAGCACAACGGCTCAGCAAGTTCAACAGTTTGCACCTTTCATGCTTCATGTAGCACATAACATAACATGCTCTGTGTGTGTCATACATCATGTGTTGTGCTTTTTCTAACTCAATAAATCTCACATGTCTCATGTCTAATTCAGATTAGTAATTACGTAAAGCCAACATTTGTCAATATCACATATATTCACATTCATTGCACCAAATACACATCGTTGTCATATTATTCACATATCACATAACACATAATTTATATGCATTTGAACAAAAGTTAACGTACAGTAACAGATAACCAATTAGCATCAAGAACAGAAGAACTTGCCTTGACGTTCAATTATTAAATTGGTAACTCAAAACTCTTTCTCGAACAACCTATGACCACAAGATAATTGATTAATAATTATTTATTCTCTTATGATATTAATTTAATAAATTAATATCATTTTCGGGTCAATTATCAAATAATGTGATTAATTATATTAACCTCGTCCTTTAATATATTAATTTAACTTAATATAAAACACATTCAATGTGGACAACCCAGTTCGTCGAATAAAATTTAGCGTATTCGGTTGTCCGGATTTAATTTAACCATTTTTCTAAATTGTAACCATATTAGATTAATATTTAAATATTTACATATTAATCCCAAATATTTAATATTTTTACAAAAATATTAAATTTAATACCCAAATGTCATTTCTATATTTTTAATATTTTTCTATATTTTTCTATAATTTTTAAACAAAATTTAAACATTTTTTTAATTAAAAACCAATTTCTGGGGGGTATTTTGGTAATTTTCGCAATTCTAGGACACGCTGGTCATTTTCTGTAAAGGTCAAGGGTACGGTCGTAATTTTTTGAGACCAAGGACACGCTCGGCATTATCTTAGAACGTCAGGGGCACGCTGGTAATTTTCAGTGTTGCCGGCCGCCGAGCATTGCGCGTGGCCTTCCGCCTTCGCCAGCCAAACGACATCGTTTGGCTTGGCGGTGAACAATTACAACCGCGCATGGCGCGGCCCTGCCCCCAAACGCTCCTAAAAGATGTCGTTTTAACCCCGGCTTCCGAAAAAAATTAGGCCGCCGCGCATTGCGCGGACGGCCCAGATTTTCTTCTTCCTTCTCTCCGGCAATAGTAAACCCAACAGGCAAAATTATCCCTTTTTGCTCAAGTTTTTCACAACATAATTATTCTAAACATGATAAAATTCATATATATACATCTAAAAATTATTTAGAACAATTACTCTAATTATTTACTACTTTTCCATAAAATTTATTTATCGCCAAAATATTAAAATAATTCACATAAAAATAATTTATACCTTCCAAAAGCTTGGAAATCCTTCCTTGAAGCTTGTTCTTCACTTGGATGACACAAAAAAATTTCTTCCTTTTGGTAGTGGTGGTGTACGGGTGGTGGTGATGGAGTTGGGAGGAGAAGAAAGAGAGAACATGTGTTTATGCATTTTCTTTTCATTCCTTTTTGTTTTACTTTATTTTCTTTTCTTATATTATAGTCAATTTAGCCAATTTGGACAAACACCACAATTCCACCGACTTACCAAAGTCGGTTAAGCCACAAAATCATGCATAATTAAATATTTAATACATTACGTAATTATTTCGTGTAATAAATATTTTATATAATGTATATAAAATATTTATTTTAATTCACTAAAAATCATAGATTAATTTATAAATAATATTTATACCTTTTCAGGTTCATTACTTGATAAATTTTGTACACGCATAAGGACATTCATGTAATTATATGAGATAATTTATGCCTCCAAAATTCATAAAATAATACATACCACATATAAAAATTATTTTCATACTTTTTCACTTCGTTACATAGACAACATGTATCACTAGTATGGTCACGTTTCTAAAATATTATCTTCAATAAAAATCATAACAATTCCTTTATACAATAAAATAATTTTTTAATAATTTAAAACATTCATTCTCCTTATTTATTTTCTCATTTTCTTACTATTTGATGCACTTTAACTATACACCATATAATAAAATATTGTATCATTTGTACAAATATATTTCCTTTCTTAATTAGTGTATTCTCCTTATATAAATTATATAATTTATTATTATATAATTTATATAATTACATTTTTCTTTTTAAAGTAATTTTCAAAATTCCTCCATAATTATCGATTAATTATATAATCAATAATTATACCTTTATCAACTCTTTCATTATTTTCTATTTTCTTCCATCCTCAATTAATTGACTCCCCTTATATAAATAATTATTGATTAATCCTATAATCAATAATTATATTATTACTAACTCCCTCCCTAGTTTTTAATAAATTTCCGGATTAATTTAATTATTAATCCCTTAATTTTCATAAACAATAAAATTTTATCAATATAACAATTGAACATGTACATATATATATATATATATATATATATATATATATATATATATACACACACACACACACACACACATATTTAATTCATAAACCTCACATTACCTCATAATATCATTTAAATAATAATTTCTGCACCTCCACAACAATTTTATTGTACCATTACATGTAATTTCTCTTATTCTTAATAAATTGTTTTTAAACAATTTATTTCTTTTTCAATTATTTTAATTCAACACCATTTATCACCATCTCTGTACAGATTTAGTTTATCAATAAAATCTCATCACGCACTTTAAATCACATAAAATATATCAATCATAAGTAATTTAAATAACCTTAATAATTTTGTTATTTAAATTCTTATTTAATATTATTAAAGTAATTCCGAAAATTCGGGTCCTCACACATAGTACATTGTGTATGATGAGTTATACTTTGGCATATTCCTTAAAACCTTTAGAATATATCAAAGGGTATAATCGGGTATAATAAGTTATACATAGAGGTAGGTGAATTATCAACAAATGATCTACCACTTCCAATAAAGGAAGCAAATGTCATATGTAATTCGATAAATGACAACACAAAAATTCTTGGCCAATGTAGAATGAAAATTAAAAAAAAAATCTAATTTGCATTAAAGTTGTACATTTGTGAATTGAAATACATATGATCAAATGAAATAAGGCTTGACAGTAATTTCGTGTCTTATATTTGATTGGGACATTGAGTGATAGAATGATTGAATTGTACGGTAACTATTCATCGAAATGTTCTTTTATAATCAAATGTTGAAATCTATATTATTTAGAATGTCGATTAATCGCTAAGGGGGCTTACCCGTATTGTGGAATAAATATTATTTATTAAATGAATTAAATAGTTTAATTCATTTACATATATGTAAGATTATAATGGTTCTAATTAATTTTTTCTACAACCAGTTTAATATGGAGAACCTAAAGGGTCACACCGCAAAAGAGTAATATTTATTTTAGAAGTGGATGGTATAATCGTAATAATAAATTAAGTATATTTAATTTATACTATGGTGATAGAATAAATTAAATAGCTTAATATTTAAAATTTAGTATTTTAGAAATATTAATTATAAATTAATAAGATGATTCTTCTTATTATTATTACTAGTATTATTACTAGTATTATTATTTAGTTCCTAAATGGTTTAGGAATTAATTACTAAGCAGTAGTACTATAAATAATTAAGTTCGTAAATGGTTTAGGAATTGTAATTATAATAATTAATTAAATTACTAAATGATTTAGTAATTAATTAATAATAAGTACTCTCATATTAAATAATTAAGTTCCTAAATTGTTTAGGAATTGTAATTAATTAATTTAGTTCCAAATTTGATTGGCAATTAAATTAAAACCCTAATCCTAAATAGTTTAGGATGGTTGTTTATATCTATAAATAAGAGGAGTCTTATTATGTATTAATGTTACATACTATTTCATAAGAATTGAGATAGTATTTCATAATTCTCTACATCTAAGGACTTAGAGAGAGAGAGAGATAAATAATTAGGGCTAGCCACCCATGATTTGAAAAAATCAAAATTCACTTATTTGATTCATAGATCTCTTGGTGGATCACCTGTAATGATATGAATTTTGGAAATATGTAAAATAATAATTAACTAATGGATATTCAAGTTTTGAATGAGAAATTAATGGGAAATTTAAAGTTTGAGGTGTGACAAGCATCTTGAGACAAGCCAATTACATTGTATTAGATGATGGAATTAAATTCAAGTTTAATGAAACAAGTTTGGATCAAAAAGAATTTGAACTGAATCAAAATTGAACAAATTATAAATGTTGGAAATTAAAATTTCCTAGCAATTATGGATATTGACCATGCTACCCTTATTAAATTTGGAAATGACAATTGTGTCCAAGTTGGTTAAGGCCTAGTATATCCTTGCTCACTAATGGGAAATGACTTATTTGACCTTTACCATACTAGAGTTAATGAGCTAATCATGGTTAGTTCCTAGAAGATTGATATAAGCATACATGAGCATGATTTTTTAGCATTTTACTTAGTATTATCCAAGTTCCTACGCAAGAGAGCTAAGAAAGAGAGAAGAGAGAACAAGAAGCTAAGGTTTGAAGAAATTCTTGAAGAATTGCAAGAAGAAGTGATTAAGAGAGAAGAAAGTAGCTAGCAAAGTGGAGAATCAAGTTTTTAAAAGGTTTATTATAAGGAGAAAGAAAGCAAAGAGAAGGTATATATATGATTTAAGCCATGAAACTTATTATTTATGTGTTTACATGCAAGAAAATAAGTAATCATGCATGTATCTTGGCTATACATGTTGATTATGTGAATTGTTGTGAGCATATGTGCTATTTGATTGGTTAATCATGAAACTCTAAGTGTTCAAGTTATGTGACAAAGGTGGTGCACTATTCATGTGTAATTTCAAAACTAGAAAGCATGATTAAGTGTTATATGTTACTAGACATAATGAAAATCTAGTTTGAGAGGATGAAGATGTGTGATACATACATTATCATCTGTTAGAGAGCATCAAAGAAACCTAGATGGTGTAAAAATCATGTTTTGTGAAGGTTGATTGAATATTAAGCTAGGTTTTGTGCCTAAATCAAATTATAACCTGTAAAGTGTTTTGGAAGATGTATGTAGAAGTCACAAAAGCATACAAAGTGGTTAAACAAGTATGTGCTGAGATATATGTGCATAGTGTGTAAGAATCCAAAGTTGGTTTATGAAGAAATTATATTAAGTTGGTGAAAATGCAATTAATGTGTGAATATTGGTCATTTTGGTTAATTGAATGTCAAACGAGGCCAAACATGTAAGTTATACATAAATACACGTGTTAGAACCGATTTGGGAACCAATTGGTGTATACGGCGATAAATGACCATTTTGAACGTTTTAAAACGTTAACCGACGACCAAAATGAATTATTTGGTAAAATAAGACCAAATTATGATTTTTAAATATTTTAAAGGCCTATGCAAGTTAAATACATGTTATGTGTGCTATGTGAAGTGTTGGAACTGAGGAATTCAATTTAGGGCCAAAGATGGCAAGGTTTTTGAATAGTAAATTTTTTCAGAAAAATCAGAAGGGCGCCGGGGCGCCATCTTTTGTACTATGAACTGCGCCGGGGCGCAATGCTGCTATGAGGACCACGCCGGGGCGAGATCAGGGCGAGCCGGGGCGCAGTTGAACCGAGTCAATCTCGCGACCAGCGAGATTCTAAGAAGAAAACATGGCGCCGGGGCGCCATGTGTTGAAATTTAAAAATAAATTATTTTATTTCCAAAATGCAATGTTTTGATATTAAATGATAGAAATATGTATGTAGGCCATAATTTGATAAAAATAATCAATATGGTAGATATTAAGACAAATATGAGCAATGTGCTATGTGATTAGGGTTATGTAAAGCTACAGGATAGATTGTATAGCAAGTTATCACATGCATGTGTATGTAACTAATGCATGAACCAATATTGTAGTCATGTAGGTTATAGACGGGATAATAATATACCAATTGTGATAGACGAGGACGAAGGCAAGTTTTCTAACTAATCTTCTAATTGCAGTTCTTTGAACAAGTATCCATGTTATATATTCATGTGATCATGTAAAGTTTGTTCACTATTGAACTCTTTTGAAAAGGTCGATGTCAATCTTGATTCTGGCTAGACACATAAAATGATATATGTTGAAATCAGATGTTCATTATTATGTGCTCCAATCCACATTGCATGGTGCGAATTCTATGGTATGCTGTAATAGAACAACCCTATTAAAGGGGAATAAAGTATATACATAATAATTTTATGACGTGGTTACGTCGCTAGATGTTTATGTTGTGCACAATATAAGGATACAATGGGCTGATCACCTAGAGTACACATCTAATTGGAACAGCAGTCTTTTGACTAACCTGAGCAATATCATTTTATACGAATGGTATTGTTCTAAACGAGTTCTTGGTCTTGTGACCGTACATCAAGTGAAACTTTTTGTTCCATTATTCATGTAAAGTCAAATTTTAATTCTTGATTCATTTGTTAAACTAATATTGATCAGCCTATTCCGATGATTCAGTTATTGATATTCATTCAGATATCATGCATAATTCAATTAAATTGTTTATGATATTCATTATTCATTAGAAATATCATGATATCATTTGTTGATGTACTTGCTAAGCTATTTATGCTCATTCTTGCTTTTACTCATGATATTTCAGTTAAACCAGAGAAGGTCGAGGGGTCGGGTGTAGATAAAGGAAAATGAAAAGTCAGCAATAGTGTATTATTATATAATGTTGTAATTATTATGTTTTGTAATAAGTTAGATACGACAACTTGTATGTATAAAGGTACGTAGAACCTGGGATCAGTTATGAATGATTGTAAATTAAGTTTATTATTATTATTTTATTCAGATTGGATGGATGAGATGACAGGGTAGAATAGTTGCGTGAGTACCGAACCCGTGGTTCAAGGGACCCGGATTTGGGGGCGTCACATCACCTCTAGAGGCTTCACGCTTGGGGAGCTAATATTGATCCGTGAAATCTAATTGGTGAATTTGATGAAGAACGTGAACAATTAAAGGGAGTTAAATTTGTACCTATAGAAGCTTAATTCTACAAAGGTATAAATCTTTTATCCTCCTCAATTAATAGTCGCATAAGAAAGATCATGTTTATTGGTTTGTAAAAAAAAATTTAAATCTTATTTTGTTTGCTTCTGTTGTGCTATTACAATTAGATTGTATATATGCCATGTTTTTGCAAACCAACACTGTCTAGCCGAAACAAATAGTATAGACCCACTTCTTAATTAATTCATGAATAATTATTTGCCCATACCGGGTCTGGTCTAGTCGGGTCTGGTCGGGTCGGGTTAGATTCGAGTTGGATCAAATCCGGTTCGGGTCGATTTTCCTTGTAAATAAAGTTAAATTTTTGTATAAAATGGGTACTTAAGTACATTAAACAAATATAAATGATCCAATAATGTCTAATTGGTAAACCGACGTATTAACATGTAGATTGTACAAAGAACGCAATGTATTAGTGTAAGTCGGATAATTGAATCAGATAAGTTTTTCAGAACATGTGTTTATATATTATATGCAAATTTTTTGTGATATTCGTGTTGGTTTGCAAAAAATATGGCATACATATAATCAAATTATATAAGCGCAACGGAAGCAAGAAAATCATATTTTAATTTTTTTGTACAAACCAATAACCCGGATCTTTCTTATGCGACTATTATTAATTGAGGAAGGATAAAAGAATTTATACCTTTGTAGAACCAAGCTTTCACGGGTACAAGTTCATCTCCCTTTAATCCTTTCACGTTCTTCTTCAAATTCACCGATTAGATTCCATGGATCAATGTTAGCTCCCCAAGTGTGAAGCCTCTAGAGGTGATCCACCAAGAGATCTATGAATTAAAGAAATGGATTATGGTTTCTCCAAACCATGGGTGGCTAGCCCTAATTCTCGCTCTCTCTCTAACTCTTAGATCTAGAGAATTATGGAGTACTCTCTCTCTCTTATGAAAGAGTATGTAACATTGATCTATGATAAGACTCCTTTTATTTATAGATCTAGTCAACCTTCCTAAACTATTTAGGATTAGGGTTTTAATTTAATTCCCAATTTAATTATGAACTAAATTAATTAATTACAATTCCTAAACCATTTAGGAGTCTTATTATTTTATAATTAGTATTTCTAAAATACTAAATTATAAATATTAAGCTATTTAATTTATTCCATCACCATAGTATAAATTAAATATACTTAATTTATTATTACCATTATGCCGTCCACTTCTAAAATAAATATTACTCTTTTGCGGTGTGACCCTTTAGGTTCTCCATATTAAACCGGTTGTATAATAAATAAATTAGAACAATTCTAATTCATTTATTACGAATTAACTCTTTAATTCAGAATAAATAATTATTCCACAATGAGGGTAAGCCCCCTTAGCGATTAGTCGACTTTCCAGATAATATAGATTTCAACATTTAATCGTAAAAGAACCTTTCAGCAAATAGTTACCATATAATTCAATCCTTCTACCATACAATGTCCCAATCAAATATAAGACACGGAATTTCTGTCAAGTCTTATTTATTTGATTATATGCATTTCAATTCACAAATACATAACTCTAGTTAATGTAAATTAGAAACTCCTTTCTAATTCCATGCAACCCTGGCCAGGGATTTCTGAGTTGTCACTTATTGAATCGCATAGGACATTCTCTCCCTTTACTGGAAGTGGTAGATCCTTTGTTGATCATTCATCTATCTCCATGTGTACCTTATTATACCCAATCATATCCTGTGATATACCAATAGGTCTTAAGGAATATGTCAAAGAATAACTTAGTACACACAAGATACTAAGATGATCTCAAGTCTAAGGATCACTTATACGACTATCACATAAAAAACTCCTATTGACAGACAAGTAAAACTCCATTAGGTGTTTCTTGAGCGAGTCACGTTCAGTGAACTTATTCTCTAATAAGCACCTACATACTTGCTTTAGTGTCTCTACACAAATGATTATGAGATCAATCATCCTCTTCATAAGAGCAAGCATAGTATGTACCAATATATCCGGATCTACTAATCCACTTTTTAGTGATCCAACGATTAGGAACAATTTTAGTTTTGAGCTATCTTGAATTTAGATCTCATTAGTATGATCCTCATCATGGTTCTAAAAGCATTGCTAAAAAACTATGAGTTTATCCATTTGATTAATTCAAGTAATTAATCATGAATAAAGAAATGTCTTAATACTTTTATTAATAAATGAATAAGATTACAAAGTATATGATTATCACATCAAATGTGATTGGCTTGAGGGCATACTACTTTCAATCTCCCACTTGCACTAAAGCCAATCGCCCTTTGGTATCCCTATACCATTCTTCTCTAAGTGGCGTATAAATTGCTTAGTAAATGCTTTAGTTAATGGATCTGTAATGTTGTTCTAAGAGTCTACCATCTTTATGGTGTCGTCTCCTTTTCAATGATTCATCTAATCATATAAAAGTGCCGCAACACATGTTTGGATTTCAGATGAGACCTAGGTTCCTTGGCGAATTAAACTCCTTTCATGTTAGGAACCATTATAAGTTATGTAATGAACTTGTTTAACCAAACAATCACCTTTGCAGCTTCACTTATAGTTATTTACTATGTCTTTGTCACTAAATCAGCAACTCTTTGTTGTTTGGAACTTTTCCAACTCACTGCAGCACCGTTCATGGTAATCATATTACCTGAAACGGATATGTTGTTATCTTAGTTAGTCTGAACAAACTTGAGTTTGTTAAACCCTCTAGTTTTATATCAGACCCATCATTAGAAACTCTTTTCTAATATTTTTCTTCAAAATTGAACTGATATCTGCTTATTATACATAAGCAATATGAAGTCTAGTACATTTCAACGAATCAATGTACGTCCCTTGGGTTAAGCCGGGCATCCTTTATGATCTATCTCTATAGACCTTTATCCTAAATAGAATGTTAGGACGCTTCTCTTAAGTCCTTAATGGAGAAGTTTTAGACAACCACATCTTTACTGATTGTAGCATCGGTATGTCATTCTTTATTGATATTATATTAACATATAATACTAGGAATGTCACAGTGCTCCCACTAACCTTTGTACATACTTGGTTCATCCCTATCTTTGATAAAATCAAACTCTTTTGATTGTCTCATCAAAACGGATGTTCCATCTTCGAGAAACTTGCTTCAATTCATAATTGGATCGTTGTAACTTACATACTTAATTTGCTCCATCTATATGGAGACAAATCATCTTGGTTGTATTATACATACATCCTTTTGTATAGTAAGCTGCAACTGCAAGTAAAATCCGAATGGATATATGCATTTTCACTAGTGAAAAATTTCATCTTAGTCAACTCATTGACCTTGTTTGAAATCTTTTTACCACTAGTTAGGTCTTATAGGTCTTCACCTAGCCATCTGCTTTAGTCTTTCTCCAAAGACCCATTTCGGATTTTATGGTCATCAACCATTTCTCTTAAGTATCTAATACTCATACCTCATCGTATATATCTGGATCATCATCCACTATGATGCGTACTTCATCATCATCATCTATGATGAATTCATACCATTCAGGTATCTTCGGTACTAAACCAGATTTACGACTTGGTTGTGATACAATAGGTTTATCTACTTGTACAGATTCCTTCATTTTATCTGTAGTGTTTTGTGGTTCTTGAACTTCTTCAAGATCTATTTTACTCCCACTAACCCTTTAAGGAAAAACTCATTTTTCTATAAGGCAACGTGTTTCAAACAAACACATTTTAGTTAGTCGGATTATAGAAGTGATACCCTAAACTTTCTTTAGGATATCCCACAAGTTTACACTTATTAGATCATGTCCCTAGCTTATCTTTGTCAAACCTTTTGACATAAGCTGAACAATTAAAATCTTAACATGCTTAAGACTTGGTTTCCTCCCTATCCATGACTCATATGAAGTTTTAGGGACGGAATTTGAAGGTATCTTATTTAGTAGATATGCGATCATTTCTAGAGCATAACCCTAGAAGGATACTGGAAGATTGGTAATACTCATTATGGATCATCACCATGTCCATTGTGAGAATACCATTTCGCTTGAGATGATCTAGAAACTTACTGCTTTAAGTATTCCCTTCTCGATCTAATCGAAGAACTTTAATACTTTTGGCATTTAGTTTCTATACTTCACTTTTGAATTCTTTGAACGTTTCAAACGATTTGGATTTATATTTCATTAAATACATATATCAAAATCTAGAATCATTAGTGAAAATAATGAATGAATACCCTCCTCTTGCATTTGTTGTCATAGGTCCCACACACCACTGTGTGTACCATCTCTAATAACTCCGTAACTCGCTCTCCATGTCCACTAAATGGAGATTTAGTCATATTATCCATTATACAAGATTCACGAGTTGTATTTGATTCATAATCAAAAGCTCTAAAAGCCTATCTTTATACAACTTGTTTTAGTCTTGTTTCATTAGCATGACCGAGTTAACAGTATTGCATGAAGGTATGATTCATATCATCTATTTGCTTTTAGTTTGTTCAAATTGGAATATTTTTCATATAAGTCAAGTATACAAAATATATTAAGTAATCAACCAGTTCTAAATAAAACATTATCATTATAAACAGAATAACGATTGTTCATTATTATAATGTCAAAAAAGCATTCCTTGTCATCACATGGAACTGAAATAATGTTTCTAAGAACTGGAACATAGTAACAACTTACTAACTTAATAGGCTTGCCCGTAGGCAGTGCTAAATTATAAGTTCACATGGCTAATGCAGCAACCTTTACTTCATTCCCTAGCACATGATTACTTATCATTTATTTAGCTTTCTACTTCTGCTTAGTCTCTGCAACGACTTGCATATGAGAGACCACCATTCGGTATCTAATACCTAAGTAGAACTTGACTTATAGAAAGTTCTATTTCATTATGAAAAAATCTATATCTGTAGTTGAAGCTTCACTAAACTTCTTCTACTTAACTACTACAACTCTCTTGTAGTTGTTCTTCCAGTGTCCCAGCTTATCGCAATGAAAGCAAACTCCTTTGCCCTCGGGATCACTTTTATTTATGTCCTTTGTTTAGCCTTTCTTTTGCCTTCCACTCTTTCTGACTCCTCAGAAATACCTTTGGCCATCTTCCTCCACTTAGAAGATTTATCTACAAGTAAAACTTGGTTTTTCTAGGAAGGAAAGTGACTCTCAAAAGTCTTCAACATATTTAAGCAAATCAGTAAAACTGACATTTAGCTTATTAATGTTTGAAGTTCACAACATATTGTGAATTAGAGTCAGTGAGTGACTGCAATATCGAATCTTGACTCAACTCTCCATCCTTGACAAAACATGTTTGTCCTAATTATCAAATTGATCATCTTTAGGACATGCGTCTTTTACTGTAGTGCCATTGATTATTATAGATCGGAAGAGCTCCTTAGATATCTTATATCTAGTTGACCTATTTTGCTCACCATACAACTATTGAATGTGCAGCAATATAGTAAGTGCATCCATTTTCTCGTGTTGACGCTGTAACTCGATACTTATGGATGCGAGCATGATGCATTGAGCCACCTTTGCATCATCTTGCCATTTAAAATAGCAATCTCTTCCTCAGAGGCTTAGTCTACAACATTTGTAGGAATAGACAAATTAAGGACATTTGCTAGCTTTTCAGCATTGAGAATTTTTCTCAAATTTGTTTAATCAATCCGAACAATTCGATTCGATTAATTATTAGCATACATTATGCTATGCAGTGTTAGTGAATTAAACATAGCAATATTCTTTAAGTGAATTAATAACAACATTAACATGCATTCATTTTATTAATTACCAAAATAAATTAGGTCTTTATTTAAAATGGTGTCTCCCGCTATTTTCATCAAACTATATTACCCTCCTTATATAGTTCGACAAATCTAGTTAAAGATTTGCTAGTGAGAATAAGGATCCTATTTCAAATGTATATAGCCTTGTGTGACACAACAAACGATATATAAATAAATAGGTAGACAACTCTTGTCAATTACATTAACATGTAACTCCTTCTATTTTTGCCTCTTAGATTATTATGATCATATGTGACACATCCAAATCAAAATTATCCAAGTTAAGTCCAACCTAGCATTTTCTTATATTAGAAGAGAAAAAGACCGTCCTTGTGTGACACAACAAAACAGTAATGTTCAATTCTTTTTATAAACATCAAATGTGATAAAACAACATCTCAAAAAATTAATATAAGCCTTGTGTGACACAACAAACTTATAATGATTATTTGATACTCTATCGTTTTACCATGCTAGAAGGCGACGTTCGATATTTTTAATAAATATCTTTGAACGTTACAACTTAATATTATGAGTAGTAGAATAAATAAATTAGAACAATTCTAATTTTATTTAATTGAATTAAACTCCTTTAATTCATGAATTAAACATTTTAATTCATTTTATAAATACTATTTATTCTACATCATGAGGGGTTTATTAATATTAATTGTCTCATCTTGTTTAGCGCACATGCACATATATATATAAAATACGCGTCATATTAATTAACATGCGAAGCATGTTTGATAATATATAATATATATAAATAAGCATGCACGTATAGAATACTATATTCTACTTGGATTGATTATGGACTTTTATTCTACTTTGGTTTATTCGAGCCACCAAATAAACCAATTGGTCAAACCTAGGGTGTAAGAATAAATTAAATTAAATGTAACTATTACATTTAAATTCGGGCTCCATTACAAACGGGTCTTCATGCGCTCCTTGCTTCTTTGCTCAAATTCTTCAAAATAATTCTAACTAATCCTATTACAAATTATTTACAATAAATAGAAACATTGATCAACAGTCAAGCGGAAGTACATAGGAGAGAGATAGAATTATACATAAGAAAAATTAGAAAGACGAGGTACGCAGACCACATTTATTAAAACTCATTCATTCATGCATTTAATTAAAATTAAATCCAATCACATTGGTCAATAGTCCATAATCAATCCCATTTATTATCATATATATCAACATATATATTAATAAATTATATTCATCTCATGAATTAAATAAAACATTCCATATATGTATTGGTATCATTTAATGGGCAATTAAAGTTGTATGAAATCTAATTTCATGTTTAAAATAAACCATTTATTTTAAT
The DNA here is from genome assembly GCA_947179155.2 of Hedera helix. NCBI lineage: Eukaryota > Viridiplantae > Streptophyta > Magnoliopsida > Apiales > Araliaceae > Hedera > Hedera helix. The sequence continues at coordinate 13,025,571 of OX359279.1, read as the reverse complement.
TATAAAATTATTTAAAAATAAACTATTTATTTTTATTATTTTAAAATTATCCAAAATAAACTCTTTTATTTTGAAATTTTAAAACCCGCATATAATTACCAAACTATTTGGTTAATTAATATATATATTATAAATATATCATATATATGAATAATATATATATACTAACCATTCGGTAATAATATATATACATATTTATATCCGAAACATTGAGTGCATGTTGCTTTATCAATCTAATATAGATTATATATATATTTATATAACGAATAAGCACCACTGTTTCGGAAATATATGTACAAGGACGTCCCGAAATCATAGTCACCGTGATATTCCAATTTACCAATGCTAGAATACTTACCTACCATGTCCAGTAACCATAATCAAAGAATTTGACTCTTTAAAATAATATATATATATATATATATATATATATATATATATTATACATAAGTTACCAAGAATCTCGAAGCATGTCGGCAACTTCGAAATTAGTTCGCTCACGGTATAATACCAAAACCGTTGCGTGTTTCGGCATAAAAAAAATATTTTTTTTTAAATAATAATTTTATACAACAAATTATGCCCAATAAATTATTCTAAACACATACCCATACATATATGAAATTAAAACAATTAATAATTCGCATAAGTTTGGCTCTTGATGCCACTGTTGGTTTGCAAAAAATATGGCATACATATAATCAAATTATATAAGCGCAACGGAAGCAAGAAAATCATATTTTAATTTTTTTGTACAAATCAATAACCCGGATCTTTCTTATGCGACTATTATTAATTGAGGAAGGATAAAAGAATTTATACCTTTGTAGAACCAAGCTTCCACGGGTACAAGTTCATCTCCCTTTAATCCTTTCACGTTCTTCTTCAAATTCACCGATTAGATTCCATGGATCAATGTTAGCTCCCCAAGTGTGAAGCCTCTAGAGGTGATCCACCAAGAGATCTATGAATTAAAGAAGTGGATTATGGTTTCTCCAAACCGTGGGTGGCTAGCCCTAATTCTCTCTCTCTCTCTAACTCTTAGATCTAGAGAATTATGGAGTACTCTCTCTCTCTTATGAAAGAGTGTGTAACCTTAATCTATGATAAGACTCCTCTTATTTATAGATCTAGTCAACCTTCCTAAACTATTTAGGATTAGGGTTTTAATTTAATTCCCAATTTAATTAGGAACTAAATTAATTAATTACAATTCCTAAACCATTTAGGAACTTAATTATTTAATAATGAGAATACTTCTTATTAATTAATTACTAAACCATTTAGTAACTTAATTAATTATTATAATTATAATTCCTAAACTATTTAGGAACTTAATTATTTAATAATAATATTACTACTTATTAATTAATTCCTAAACCATTTAGGAACTAAATAATAATACTAGTAATAATAATAATAGTAATAATAATAATTATAAGACTCCTCTTATTAATTTATAATTAGTATTTCTAAAATACTAAATTATAAATATTAAGCTATTTAATTTATTCTATCACCATAGTATAAATTAAATATACTTAATTTATTATTACAATTATGTCATCCACTTCTAAAATAAATATTACTCTTTTGCGATGTGACCCTTTAGGTTCTCCATATTAAACCGGCTGTATAATAAATAAATTAGAACAATTCTAATTCATTTATTACGAATTAACTCTTTAATTTAGAATAAATAATTATTCCACAATAAGGGTAAGCCCCCTTAGTGATTAGTCGACTTTCCAGATAATATAGATTTCAACATTTAATCATAAAAGATCCTTTCAGCAAATAGTTACCGTACAATTCAATCTTTCTACCATACAATGTCCCAATCAAATATAAGACACGGAATTTCTGTCAAGTCTTATTTATTTGATTATATGCATTTCTGTTAGAGTTTATGCCCTAGAGGCTAATTATTTGATGTAATTGCTTAACATTTTTTGATATTATATTTGATTGAATAAATGGATTATTTTATTATGATTTCATTTACTACGTTATATAAATGTTAACATAATAAAAGCCTTTAGAATAATGATACGAATTATATAGTTTTAAGTATGTGACTTGAACATGAGATTATATAATTATAATTAGTATCATTGCTCTTAAATGTCCCTAGTCGAGTATCATTGTTAATGGGACAACAATGATGCATTGAGACTAGTATGTGGATTGACTGATGGCCAAATCTCATTGGTAATAAATATATGAGATATTTGAGTCAATGCATAGGTACATGTTAGAGAACAATGTACTGGACTGACCCACCATGAGAATTCTACATGGAGCATTATACAAAGTGTCATAAGAAATTCTTATAGTGACAATGATGTAATGATCCTCCGACCTGAAGTCACTATATTATTACACGAGAATTTGTGTACTTTGATATCATCAAATGTCACCTTTAATAGGGTGGACAATAAAGGTGATTATTGGGTACATCATGAATCCTGTGAGGAATATGAGTGATCTAGATGGAATTTAACCCTCCTATATATTAGGGGTGATATCCACAGGCCTCTTGATTGAGTAGGACTATGAAATGCATGGTCATGCTCAAATATTGATTTGTTTCATATAGTCTACTCATTGATCAAGAAAACTCAGATTAAATTATGAAGAGTATGACACATTCCATGCCTCGAGTTTAATCTAGGATATAAGGTTAAAAGGATTAAATTACATTGAAACATTGGTCACGAAAAGGTTGTATCGAATCACCGATCTTATTATTATTTGGGTAGCAGTGATGCATTACTAGATGCCGCTCACTGTTTATAATTTTATAATATGATTTTAAAATTATTGCCAACATAATAATAACCTATAGGGTCACACACTTAGAACGTAATTAAAAGGGAATTAATTTAAATTGTAAGTATTTTAAATATGTCAATATGATTGATAGTATTTAAAAATTACGAATTTAAATTAATAGGATAATTTGTATATATGTATATTAATTAAGTAAGACTTAATTAAAATATAATATATATAAATTCGGATTTTATTTTTCTATTTATTTTAAGTTTTAGTTAATTCCTATTAACTACTATATATATGATATATCAGTAGTCTAAAAGTCACGTAAGGAAAAACTAAAACCCTAGCCGCTTTCAGAAAGAGGCTAGAGAGAAAAATAGGTTAGAAATCCGGATCTTGGTGGCTAGTACCGCAGATCCCTTTTGCTGCAGATCGTGTGACGGTTCGCGGAGCGTTCGTGTGGATACTGTAGAGACGCAGTCGCTGGATTGCGTTGAAGATTCAAAGCCGTTTCAGAATTTCATCGTCTCCTGTCCATCTCGAATAATCGGTAAATAATCTAAACTTCTGAATTAATATGGTTTTGCATGGATCCTGGCTTAGGGTTTCGAATTTTTTTTTAAATTCCGCTGCTTTCTCTGTGTCGAAACCCTAACAATTTTAATTCACAAATACACAACTCTAGTTAATGTAAATTAGAAACTCCTTTCTAATTCCATGCAACCCTGGCCAGGGATTTCTGAGTTGTCACTTATTGAATCGCATAGGACATTCTCTCCCTTTACTGGAAGTGGTAGATCCTTTGTTGATCATTCATCTATCTCCATGTGTACCTTATTATACCCAATCATATCCTTTGATATACCAATAGGTCTTAAGGAATATGTCAAAGTATAACTTAATACACACAAGATACTAAGATGATCTCAAGTCTAAGGATTACTTGTACGACTATCACATAAAGAACTCCTATTGACAGACAAGTAAAACTCCATTAGGTGTTCCTTGAGCGAGTCACGTTCAGTGAACTAATTCTCTAATAAGCACCTACATACTTGCTTTAATGTCTCTACATAAATGATTATGAGATCAATCATCATCTTCATAAGAGCAAGTATAGTATGTACCAATCTATCCGAATCTACTAATCCCCTTTTTAGTGATCCAACGATTAGGAACAATTTTAGTTTTGAGCTATCTTGAATTTAGATCTCATTAGTATGATCCTCATCATGGTTCTAAAAGTATTGCTAAAAAACTATGGGTTTATCCATTTGATCAATTCAAGTAATTAATCATGAATAAAGAAATGTCTTGATACTTTTATTAATAAATGAATAAGATTACAAAGTATATGATTATCACATCAAATGTGATTGGCTTGAGGGCATACTACTTTCAATTCGAAATTCATGTGAACTTGTTTAATGTGCCTTTTGTGCAACTATGTGATAATTGTTGTTGATATTCATTTGATGGTTTAAGTAAAATGTTCTATGTGAACTTTATGAATTAAAGTTATGAAGCATGTATAAATGCAAAACATGATAAGTATAAAGTATGTATAAATGCAAAGCATAATAAGTATGAAACATATATAAATGTAAAGCATGAACATATGTAAAGCATGAGAAACATGAGGCATCAAATAATGCAATGCATGAAGAAGGTAAAATAAGTATGTATAAATGCAAAGCATAATAAGTATGAAACATATATAAATGTAAAGCATGAACTTATGTAAAGCATGAGAAACATGAGGCATCAAATAATGCAATGCATGAAGAAGGTAAAATATGTTCAAAATGTGATCTATGTGTTACGTGAACATATATTAAACTTGTTGAACAACGTAGTTGCTCACTCTTGCTTTAAATGAAAACATGCAGTTAAGATGCAAACTTTGGAAGTCTCGTTAAAGACAACGGATATAAGAACGAATAATAAGTTGAAGTACTCGCATTTGCGCTTTTAGTGATGAACCCCTGTGTGGAAATAAACTAACATATTAGTGTAGCCTCTTCAAGGCAGTTATAACTGGTAATGCCAAATATTAAATAATCTATTTACGTAACCTGTAGTTAAGCTAAAAGAGTGTTAATATTATATCACATAGATGAGTTGTCAAAGATTATTGTAGAGGAGAATAGTAAACTTTGAATGGTGAGTTCATAAATACTAATAGTCAATGTAATAGAGCGAAACATAATATATATAATTTGCGATGTAATAGAATAGATCAAGATGATCTAGGAATGCATTAGAATATTGTAACGCCCCCAAAATCCCCGCGTTTTAAATGCGGTGGACCTTGTGTGTTAAACTTCATACATTATTGACTTAACCAATGATCCCATAATCATATTGGTTGAATTAGTCTAATTTTAGACTATACATTTAAATTTCTCTTAACTTTGTCCCTGGATCTTAACTTGATCTCAGTCTCATAAGTATACAAGTATCAACTTGTATTTCATCCGTATAAATGGATAACACCATATATAACAGTCTAATTTTAACCTTAAGATTTAAATATTCTATAACTTTACATGTTCCAACATCCACAGCATTAAATCATTAGGACGGCTCTTGGGAACAGAGAATCCCGCGATGAATGTTTGTATCTTCACCCGTGATAAATGTTTGCATCTTTATCCGTGACAAATGGTTGTATCTTTGTCCGGTGCAAAATTCTCTTTCCGTACAAAACATTACCTAACTAGTTAAAACCTTCATTCGAAACATATTTGTTTATAGTGATATCTCTTCATATCAATAATCCTACTTATATGGTATTCAGAATAGTAATAACGAGTTATACTTGGGTCCGAGGAACCTTAACGATGGATTTGACCAGTCAACATCGCTTAGTCCTATCTCGGATGTACAGCACTCACAAGTTATTTACCGATCTTCATCCAAATAAGTAGATCATTATCAATACTATGTTAAGTATTAATAATTCTAGGTTATATCAAAATAAAGGCATAACAACATTCTAATGATAATAATTTATATCATTCATTCAATATTTGGTTACATGTTTGTTTGTTCGTATTACAACAATCGTTATGACTTAAACAAATACAAATAATAAATATGAAAACCTAATCTACGCTTCATCTTTACGTTCATGATCTTCTTAACGTTCATCTTTAATCTGCAAATAAGGTTTTATTCGCAAGAATGAGCACGACGGCTCAGCAAGTCTAATATACAGCACATACGCAGTTTATGCTTTCATATAAACTTTAACATGCATTGACTGAACATAATTCTCCATTTAATATCACATATAACTCACGTTCCAATAATTTATATCACATTGACACACAAAGTGTATAAATCATGTTCATACATCGTAAACATAACGCATAACAGTTAGAAGGCTTGTAAACATCAGTTAAAGACTTCACATATCATCTATTGCATAATAACATGACATTACACATCTCATTTATCATTTTAACAATACTAAACAAGTAGCACATAGCAAGAGTTAGAAGACTTGCCTTTTTGCGCAATTAGGGTTTCCCGGTAATCGTTTAAAGCGCCTATATAAAGGATTACGTGTATCCGAATGTTAGTTCATCAAATTTTCCTTCTTTAAATGTGTTTTTATCACTAAACTAGACTATTTCCATTGGTGGAATCATTTTGTTAAGTGGCTAACTCAAAATCATAAAATTTAGTGCTTTTAGGGTTTTCACCCGAGAACCTCTTAAAAAATTTCAACTTTGACGTCATTTCCGGTAACTGTCATAACTTTGTCATCCGGAAATATTTTGAAGTGATTCTTGAGTCCAAATTGCTTAGAATTTCAAGATCTACAACTTTAATTTGTGTTGATAAGGCAGATCCGGATTTTAAAATTTCAGAATTTTGGCAGAAAGGTCAGTGAGCTTGCTTTGATCAATATTTTTAGGGTTAACCATGTAAAACATGGTACCGCTTGCTTTAACTCTTTAAGAAATCTTGTGGTAAGACTCAATATCACTTTATAACATAAAAATAACAAATCACAAACCTTCTCATAGAAAGATTCATGACTTTTGCTCAAGAACACGCGAAGAACACGAAGAACGGATAAATCGTACATGGTAACAACTATGTTCTTGAGCTTTTGGTTTTCGTACTTGAAATAATTTGGGCATTATAACTGCTTATATAAGTGATTATAACACTTTATAATTGACAAAATTTGGTCATTATAATGGCTTGCAAATTGAATTATAACAATTTATAAAAATACTCAAGAACATACAAAGAACACGAAGAACGACAATCGTACATGGCTACGACGTATGTTCATTGAGCTTTAAACTACGAATTGAAAGTCGACATTCTAACTACTGTAAAATGAAGAAAGGCTCAAGAACACGTGAAGAACACGGAGAACGACAATCGTACATGGCTACGACTTGCGTTCTTGAACTTTTAAACTACGAAATTTAATCGAATATAAAAACGACTAACGATTTACCTCTCGAAGTGCAAGCTTTAACTATTTTTTTGCACGTCCTTTGATCATAACTCACTAGAACTCTCTCTCATATTGTGTATAGCTTTAATACTAGCATTTTTGCTTTGAAAATGAATGATGAAACAAGTGAGGATTTCTTGTTATTTATAGGCCATGCAAAGCTAGGGTATAAAGGTCATTAGTACAAAACTTCCATGCTAAGCTAACTTCAAGTGCACCACCCTTTCCCACTTGTTATGAACGACCAAACCAGCCCATTTAATGCCATTTAATGTTGCAATTATCACATTTTGGTGACACCACAATAATCCACATGTTAGCTTCCAATTGGTCCACAACTTAGCCTACCAAAGGAATAATTCTAGGGCTTGTTTGGTTGGTGAATTAATCATTTAATTGAGGGGTAGTCATGGTCATTTACCAAGCTTGATCAAGGTTAGATTAGTCCTTTTGATAATCTAGCTTAGTTAGGATTAGGTTAATTAGCAATAAACCTAGGAATTTGATTAGGTTATTAATTCATCGATTAGATTAACTTGTAATTTAGGTTAATCTTTAGTTTAATTAAACATAATCCTATTTAGGTTTAGTTTAATTAATTGATAATTAGGTTAAATGGTAATCTAATTACCCTAACCTAGTTCGATTCCAACTAGGTTTAACATAACCTAGTTTCATTTCAACTAAATGTCATCTAACCTGGTTTTATATCAACTAGATTAGGTTAACTATTTCATAAGATTAGTTAGTTTGTAACTAGGTTTAGTTCCTAGTTAGGTTCTTAACCCAGTTACATCTAACTCAGTTACATCTCAACTGAAATTAGTTCATCCTTAACTATTTCTAGTTCATTTCAAGTCTTTCGGTTAAATTGACCTCAATTGATTTAAAAGTCAAATATTACAGAGTTTTGTTCCGTATAAACAATATTTTGTAAAGTGAAAAGTCCAAAAGACGTTGCACGTTTTTTGATAAATAGTGTTTTCGACTACCATTTCTTAGAATATGCTTAAACGATCAAAAAGTCAAAAATAATATTTATTTTTGTCTTTTTCCTATTTCGTTTTATTCCCGACACACTTTTTGAGAAAATCTTTTATTGCTTATAACGTACCGGTGTTGCGTACAAACACTGTATCCATCAACGGTTTGATAAAAAACGAAAAGCGTTTTCGTTTGAAGAGCAATTTATATTTTATCTTTGGAAAAATATCAGTGGCTCCCTGGTATCTATTCTCCGCATAAATGTTATAACGTGAAATAGAAAAAGTTCAAACGTCGAAAAGAACGTTCAAAAAGACGACAAATGTTTTCTCGTAAATCGTGGCTTTTTTGTCTTTTTCCCCAGAAAATTTTATTGATTCTCTATCATCTAAACCTCATATTAACACTATGTTGTGAAATACGAGACGTCCTACAGATGAAAGAAACAGTCAAACAAATGAAAAACGTCACCTTGTGAATAGTGCTTTTACACGTTTTTTAAGAAAAATTTTATTGACTGTTACGTATTTTCAAATCGTGGGAAGGTTGAATCTTGAAACAGAATGTCAATTTGACCTTCATGTTTTGCTCGAGGACCTAGGTTATTTCCTAGGGTTTAGGGTTTAGGTTTTAACTTTTTTCCCAATTTAGGTTTTTACCTTAAATTGACTTCTGATTTTTTAATAAGTGTTAAGGTTAACCACTCAAACCAAAACACAAAATCCTACATATTCACATAACTCATTTTAAAGCTCAATTCAAGCGTTACTAATCACATAACACAAATTATGTTAAAGAATTTAACCTCTTAGTTGTATACGATCGTAGTTTCGCGTCGTATTTATCCTTCAGATAGCTCAAGGTATGCTTAAGCAATCTTTCTTTAGGTTTTGAAATGACAACCCTACTTTGATCTTATTAGATCACTTTTGAAATATTTGGGATATTACAAATATTGTAAAGGTTGCGAATTCTAGAATGAACAGATTTGTTTGTAATAATTGGTATCAAAGCGAGGTCGTATTCATTATTTTATGAATCAGAGTTGTAAATATTAAAATAAGATGTTGTATCGTAATTCACCAGGTCCGAAGTATTAGGTACCGAATTTGAAAGCGTTACAGGTTGGTATCAGAGCTTTAGGTAAGAGTACCTTAGGCTATGACAAGAGATAGGATGATAAAAGCGATAAGAGATAAACTCAGAAAGCGTTTAAGTAATAAAAGAGGAATTTAGGAAATTTGTATTTAAGTAAAGAAGACGTAAAAGATATTTATGAGATTATGAGAAAATATAATGAAAGATCCAAAAGAGAATTTTGAAGAGATATACGAGAAATGAATATAAAAAGGGTCATGGAGTACCCGATTTATGGAAAGTACCCGATTTATGGAATTTAAATAAAAAGAGATGATAATAGATATCTTATGCGAAGATTTATGAGAAGCAAAAAGAATGCTATCAGATCGTAAAGTGGCCTACAGTAGATGTTTAAAAAAGAACTCATAAAGAGTTATGAATGTTAAAGTATAGGCTAAGGAAAATTTAGGTTAAGCAAAGAAGGAGTTAGGTGTTTATTGGGTTTCAATAGATGACTCATGTTAGTAGCTAAGTTGGACAAACCTTTGTATAGGCAGAAAATTTGTTCTTGATTTAACGATCACTTAGTCTACTATATTGATGATCATTGGTTATATATATAATGAGAAGATGATTCTTTTCTCATATATATACCTGATAGTTGTGCAAAGCTCTTAAAACTTATACTTATGGTAAGTTCGTGACTCTTAATCGTACAATAAGTTTTTGAGCACCAAAGCGTATAGACAGTCATTAATTTGTTCTCGGACTACGTATTACTAGGACAAGATCTTAAACTTATATTATTGTGACACGTTCCTGAACTCATGAGTATGGCAAATTCGATGAATAATGCTTGCGAGGCAAATGGGGGAAAGGTGATAAAGTAAGATTTGAGAGTTTTTAGTAATTGACAAACATTAATAGAATTATAAATAAATAAAATCACTAAGTAGGGGAGGAATGAGGAAACTTGTGATGCTAGAAGAGTATGCCTATTCTAATTCTTCTAGCTATGTTAGATCTCCAAAATTCTTCAAAATGTGCTTACAATCGCACTCATGTGCCTTTGAAAATGATTTGTTCCATTATTGAACTTTTGAGTTTTTGAAAGTTCCTTTATTTGTATGTCTATGCTAATTGTTTCGGCTAGATAAATTGTTTTAAAATATCAAAATGCATTTTAAAAAAAAAAAAAGTCATCAACATACACCATTGAACATGGTGTGGCATAACATGTGATGGAATCATCAACGCATGGGAATGATGGCACATCTATGATCAATAGAGGATCATTAATGCACTGTTACACGATGTTGTATGGAGAAGTCATAAAATGATTTTGGTTTACTTAAACAAATCGTATGTACTGTATGTTAGACTTGTTGAGCCGTCGTGCTCATTCTTGCGAATAAAACCTTATTTACAGATTAAAGATGAACGTTAAGAAGATCATGAACGTAAAGATGAAGCGTAGATTAGGTTTTCATGTTTATTACTTGTATTTGTATAAGTCATAACGACTGTTGTAATACGAACAAACAAACATGTAACCGAATATTGAATGAATGATATAAATTATTATCATCAGAATGTTGTTATGTCTTTATTTTGATATAACCTAGAATTGTTAAGACTTAACATAGTATTGATAATGATCTATTTATCTGGATGAGGATCGGTAAATAACTTGTGAGCGTTGTACATCCGAGACAGGACTAAGCGATGTTGACTGGTGAAATCCATCGTTAAGGTTCCTCGGACCCAGGTATAACTCGTTATTACTATTCTGAATACCATATAAGTAGGATTATTGATATGAAGAGATATCACTATAAACAAATATGTTTCGAATGAGGGTTTTAACTAGTTGGGTAATGTTCTGTACGGAAGGAGAATTTTGCACCAGACAAAGATACAACCATTTGTCACAGATAAATATGCAAACATTTATCATCGGGTGAAGATACAAACATTCACCGCAAGATTCTCTGTTCCCAAGAGCCGTCCTAATGATTTAATGCCGTGGATGTTGGAACATGTAAAGTTATAGAATATTTAAATCTTAAGGTTAAAATCATACCGTTATATATGGTGTTATCCATTTATACGGATGAAATACAAGTTGATACTTGTATAAATAATGAGTTCGAGATCAAGTTAAGATCCATGGACAAAGTTAAGAAAGTTTTTAATGTATAGTTTAAAATAAGACTAATTCAACTAATATGATTATAGGATCATTGGTTAAGTTAATAGATGTACGATATTAACGCACAAGGTCCGCCGCATCGAAAGCGCGGGGATTTTGGGGGCGTTACAGGTGTAGCCTCTTCGAGGCAGTTATAACTGATAATGCTAAATGTTGGAAACTCTATTTACGTAACCTCTAGTTAAGCTAAAAAAGAGTGTTAATATTATATCACATAGATGAGTTGTCAAAGATTATTGTACATGAGAATAGTAAACTTTGGATTGTGAGTTCATAAATACTTATAGTCAATGTAATAGAGTGAAACATAATGTATAGAATTTGCAATGTAATAAAATAGATCAAGACGGTATGGGAATTCATTGGAATATTGTAAATGTTGTGAATTCTGGAATAAAGATATTTGTTTGTAATAATTGGTATCAAAGCAAGGTTGTATTCATTATTTTATGAATGATAGTTGTACATTGTACATATTAAAATAAGAGGTTGCATCGTAATACACTAGGTCCGAAGTATCAAGTACCAGAGTTGGGGGTATTACAGTTGGTACATCCATTTAAATATTTATCAACTGACGATTCTGTTTAATTAACTCACCAAATAATTAAAATTTTAAAATTCATCGGCACAAGTCAATTTTTTCCAAAAGCACCTCAACAAAATTTTAAAAAGCGAAAAATTCTGGCCACCACGAGTCTTACACAATCTTTGGGAACAAGTGGAGTGTTGAACTGACTCGGCTCAATTGGTTGATTTACTGCTCAAATATCCTTACGTTGTTTCGTCTATTTTCCTTTCATTTTATTGGAGGTGAAATCCTCTATAATCAAATCATCTGTTTATCTGTATCGAGACATATGGCGACAATTTTTAGAGTCTATGACAATGGTATATACCGTCGCCATAACCTTAATTTTTTGTAAGGTTACGACAATAAAATATATCGTCGCCATAGATTCTAAAAATCGTCGTCATAATTTCGACACAGAAATAAAGAATTTTGGTCAGAGAGGATTTTATGCCATTTTATTGGTAGATATTTCATACTTAGCCTCTTTATGTTGTTTTTGTAGGATTAAGAAGGTTAATAGGATTTTAGTCGACAAGGATAATATCATAGCTAGTTGTGCTAGAATTCGTAGATGTACAATATTCCAAGATTAAATATTTTGCTAAAAAAAATAAATAAATAAAAAAATTATGAGAATATTTGCTGGGCGAGTTAACATACGCCGTTTCCAATGCTCTCAACAGACGCGCAAATATTTTCCCGCTAAATTTCGCCCAAATTAGATTACTTTCATCTGAGGCACGATTAAATTCTCACAAATCAGTCCAAATTTGCCCTAGTCGTGAAGCGGGTTCTTTCTTTAGAGCAGTCAACACCAAAACGGCAAGGAATTGATACGCTCTACAATATCAGTTGTTTGGTAAACTGAAAATGGCCGGCGGCGGCGGGCGTCCGATAAGGGTGTTCAACGTGGCGGAGAAGCACTCGGTGGCAAGAGATGTGTCGGGAATATTGGCAAGGAACCATGGAGGGCTGAGAATGAGAGATGGGAGGTCGGTATACAACAAAATCTTCGAGTTCACTTACGAGATTCAAGGGCACCACTGTCAAATGATATTTACCTCCATCCATGGTCACCTCATGGAGCTTGAGTTCGACGACCGTTACCGGAAGTGGCACTCCTGTGATCCTGTTGATCTTTACCAGGCTCCTGTTCGGAAATATGTCCCTGAGGTTTAAATTTTTATTTTTGTCCTTCTCTGTTTATATTTATGCTCCCTATGTTCTACAATTAGACAGATATATTTCCAAAGCAACCACTTTTAATATCAACTTTATTTTTCCCTAACATTTGTTAGAAATGTCATAATGGTGGCACGTTTTTTCTGTCCAGTATATAAGTAATGTCATTTTAACAATTTTAAGATACTTTATAGTATAAACCAATGCATCTCTATTTTTAAATCGGACTAAAAGAAATGTAGCTCCAATTATTTTTAAAACAGACTAAAAGAAAATGTAACTTTAAAATGTAACTTTAATTTTGAAACGGAGAGAGTATTATAGATTTTGACCTTTTGAAGTAAATTTGAGAAATCCTAAAATCCAAAATTATATAATGTACTCCCTTCGTTCCAAAATTAAATGTACATTTTTTATAACAATAATTCGACCCCCCCAACTTATATAGGCTTTTATTGACAAAGAGTTGATCAAGACCCATGTAATGATTTATTTATTTATTTTTCTACATTTTCTGTATGAATGGAAATTGTTAGTTCAAATGTCTTCCCCAGCAATAAATTTCGAGATTGTAAACTTTCATATTTAGTCACTTCGTACTATTCTTTCCCTATTCCTTCTTTTCATCCATATGCTCTAATTTCAGTATTGGCTGGATCTCTCTCTGTTGTGATATGTGGTAATTTAGGATAAATTAAATATCAAAAGGACATTGGAGGAAGAAGCTAGAAAGTGCCAGTGGCTTATTTTGTGGCTTGATTGCGATAGAGAAGGAGAAAACATTGCATTTGAAGTGGTACAAGTTTGCACAGAGGCAAATCGTAGTCTTAATGTTTGGAGGGCTCATTTCTCTTCAATAATTGACAGGTTCCAGCTGCTACAACTCTGCTCCTAATTTACTTGTGATAATCTTATTATTTCCTTACATTCAACTTTTGGATGGTTAGGGAAATTCATGAATCAGTGCAGCGTCTTGGGCGTCCTAATCAACTGTTTGCTGATGCAGTAGATGTTAGGCAAGTGAGTACCATAAAGCACTTAGTTGGGAATTTATTTGTCTTTCATTGAGTACAATGAATATGGTTTTTAGTCATATCTTTGGTCTGAAGTCTGAACTGTTCTGAAAAAAACATTCACTGCTTTTATGTAGCATGCTCATTTTGTTTAGAGAAAAAAGGGACAAAAATAGGCTGATCCTCATATATAACCTTATATACAAGCTATTTACTCGAGGATTTATTGTTTGTGCCATTTTTTTTTTCGTTTCTTTCCTTTTACCGTGTGTTCTTGTGGTACTTAATTGCTAAAACCAAAGGTTTGTTTGGAGTCTTCTGCAGGAAATAGATCTTAGGATTGGAGCTTCCTTCACTAGGTTTCAGACTATGCTGTTGAGAGATGCCTTTGTACTAGATTTTGCTACAGATGCCAGAAATGTTGTTCTAAGTTATGGTCCTTGCCAGGTACCAATATATTCTAAGACATCAAGTTCTGATTATGTTGATCAACATGTCTAGCTGCTCTCATGTCTAATTTTTATTTTCAAATGTATCAAATAGAGTGATCCAACAATTATTCACTGGTCGTACTACTTGATTAATGCCATTGGCAGTTTCCTACGCTGGGCTTTGTTGTGGAACGGTATTGGGAGATACAATCACACGAACCTGAAGAGTTCTGGGCAATCAACTGTACTCACAGTGTGGATGAGCGCACTGCTACCTTCAATTGGACGTAAATGCTATTTAATTTGACACCATTTAATAATTTTCTTTAAGATACGGCAATGATGATATACAGTACCTTTGTTGATTTGCAGGCGTGGCCATTTGTTTGATTACACTTGTGCAGTAATAATATATGAAATGTGTGTTGAGGAACCCACTGCAACTGTGCGTCCCACAGAAGCTTCGACTTTCAAACTAAAACTGCCTTCTAGAAACAGTTATGATTAAATTTAAACATGATTTATCATTTTAACATTTTGTTAAATATTCAGGTCACAAAAGTCAGACAGCATGAGACACTGAAAAGGCCTCCTCATCCTTTGAACACTATTGAGCTTGAGAAACGTGCGTCACGTTACTTCCGCATGAGTGCCAAACAAACCATGAAGGTTAGCTTACATATTTTCTTTTAGTGCTTGAAGAATTTATTTTGGATAGGTTTGAGTATTTTTAGGCTTTATTAATTTATTAAGTGACGGCATGAGTTCTGATTCAATCTATGGGTTTCCTGAACAAGTCATGGTCATTCTAATTATTGACCTTGAGCCCTTTGGTTTGTATTAGTTCTTGATTTTTCTTGAAATATAAACCATTCCTAGAAGTGCACTAGAAGTTGGTCTCGAGTTGGCTGTTTGTGTTTTAAACATGGAGTTGTGCTTAAGCTGCTTTTGCAGCTTTATTTGTGATAACTAACTTCTCCAGCTGCCTCTCTTGGTGTTAGTTCTCCAAGGTGGGGTTGGTATTCAGTGATGGGAATTTGATTATTTTATTGAGAAAACTTATTCACACATTTAGCTCTGGCAGGACTGGCACAATGTTGGGAAGGGGCATTTGGAAGGAATGTCCATCATGCATATGTGGTTACCATTCCTTCCATGATTTAGAGAATGGTCATTCTTGCATAAAAATGTTACAACATTCGAGAATTTTTTTTCTGCTCAAGTGGAATAAATTTCATGAATCAAAACTTTTTAACAGGATTAGCTTTTGGGTTTGCTAGAATCAACCTCTTTCTCAAAATTTAAATCCAAGACTAAAATGATGCTTTTATCAAATTTTGTCAAAGTTGAATTTGTTTTGGTCAGCCAAAAAAAAGAAAGGTTGACATCTGAAATCAGATCGAGTATTCATTTATCAACTTAACTATTCCCATTGCTTCATTACTTTGCGTTAGGTTGCTGTCTTATATGAACTGATGTATTGTTTTTCGTATTATGCTATTATTATTTTTCTATCTTATCTTTTACCAACAGGTGGCTGAAGAGCTTTACCTAACTGGTTTCATCAGTTATCCTCGTACAGAGACTGATTCCTTTTCACCAGGGACTGATTTGCGTGTGAGTAACTATATTTTTGTTGACAGCTACAGTAATTCTACTGGTCATGATTGAAGTTATTAGGAGACATCACGTAAATGATCTAAATTTAGCATTTCTTGCGAGTTCATGTGACATGATCATTTAAAGGAAATGAATATCTATAGATATTGTACTTAACTAGTTTTGGTGATTC
Source organism: Hedera helix (assembly GCA_947179155.2). Lineage (NCBI taxonomy): Eukaryota > Viridiplantae > Streptophyta > Magnoliopsida > Apiales > Araliaceae > Hedera > Hedera helix. Next base: position 13,009,039 of record OX359279.1, on the reverse strand, counting down.
TACTAATAAAAGAAAGAGATAGAAAAGGGAGAATCATGTGTGTAGGTAGTCATGTGACTGAGAATGATGATGAAATGAAAGAAAATTAAGAAGAATATTCAGGGGAGGTGATAGATATTTTGAGAACTCCTGATCCCTGAAACTGTTTTTGTTTTTCTTTTCGATAGAAAAAGAAAATTTACTAAAAGTAGAGAGAAGATACAAGGGGAGCAAGAAGGAATAAGACACAAAAAGGAAGCCTGGATCGTCAAACCTTATTCTGGTAGAGCACATGCCATTGAGCCAATCCCTTGGGGTTTACATAAACCCTAATTCTATGGTAATCTAATCTAATACGGAAGCTCCTAATTTTTAACTACTAAGCTTATAATTATATACTCTCTAATAATTATGTACTATCCTAATCATTAACTATTACAAATAAAAATACTGTAATCAATATGTAACTACAATAACATAACTACAATTGATCATTCTTACATAATAATACAAAATAAGCAATCTCCAGCAATTTCCATTATTCTTTCTGACTTGTTCCGCATCATGGTGGTATACACCTAATAGGATTGATAAATGACTGCAGTAACCGTGAGAATGATGCTGTATTCTGTTTATAGATAGGGTGGGTAAATTTTTTTTGGGCAGCTTGTAGGTTTTAATATACAAAGAGGTGAAGCAAGATAAATGCTTTAGAAATGCAAGTGACTTTAAAAATATTAACGTTAATGTGATAAGTTGCTCCAAATTTTGAATTATGTTCTTTATCAGCTTCTAAGAGTTGATTTATTTCACAGTACTACTACAGTGTCGTGATTTAATCTTTTCAGATCATCTTCCTTCAACAAATTATCCAGATTTTGAATGTATTCCAATAATGAAACATGAAGGTGAAACCATTAATTCATGTAAGCACTAATAGTAGATGGGGGTGAAAATATTTGTTAGAAGATATTATTTAACTTCATCATCATCCTAAATCGAACAATTTAGCTAACCATAGAAATCAACATGAAAACAAATAAAATGTCTACTACTAATCAATAACTAAATATAACTAGTCATTCCAAAATCTTATCCTGAGTTGACTCATAATCATAGTTGTCAGAATCTTACGATCCACGATACATATCTTACGATACGATACAATACAGAGACAATTGGATACGTATCACAAGATGAATCTAAAATGATACCGTATCTTACGATTCAATTATAATTCAATTACTATTCGATATGATTCTCATGATACGATACAATGCACGATACTTTTTAAAAGCAACCAACTTGAATTTTTTTTCATGTCGATCCAAAAGACTAAAAACAAAATTTTTAAGCCTTTTAACATTTCAATTAAAGAGGTTTTCTAGCCCAAACATATTCTATATCGCTTCATGAGTCTTTAATCACTTTTTAGAATATTATATCTAATTAAAAATGTCGTTTTATTTTTTCTATGTCACTTTCTATAAGCAAATATATAAATCTCTACTTGTTAATTTGAATTTTTTGTTTTTGTTTTATAGATTAAATGTGAATCTGAATTTTCATTTTTTCTTGTTACTTATAAAGATTACTGAAATAATATTAATAAATTAATTTAGAGTATTTTGGCTAATGCTTAACTTTCAAATTTATCTTTAGTCTATAATAATATTTACTTGTCTATTTTTTTATATAGTCAAGCTTGTGTTTCATATGTTTAAATATATTACTACATTTTTTATTTTGTTTCCGTATCTTACAATACGATTCACGATACGATATAAGGGTTTTCGGTACATAATACGATTCACGATTTGACAACTATGCTCATAATAATTTTATTGAGTTATTTTGGTTGGTCACGAGTAAATACCGAGTTTATCATTCAAGACTCCCCATTTTCTTGATACAGTGTATGCACTTTTCGTATCCTGTGAAATATATATAATAATTGGATATATATATTATACATGCATGCATGTCTGAAATAATTTGAAAATTATTTGTGGTTGCATGTATCTCTGTTGCCAAGTTTATCTATACATATTTTGGAGATATTTTTTTTAATAAAACATATGCTCTACAAATGTTAATGGAAAAATTTAGAAATAATTTGTGCATGCATGTATCTACTGTTTTCAAGTTTCTCTAAATGTTGTGTCAGATTTATAAGAAATTAAATTTATGGAAAGTTCCCAATTGTAATTGTTTCTCTATATTACATAAAACTGAAATATGTCATTTTTAAAGTTAACTCGTGCTTTGCATGGGTTATCAATCTAGTTGTATGAAATTAAATAACTAAATAAACCTGAAAAGAACTTGCTTCTATAAATTAAAGAAGAAGAAGAAGAACATTGTCAGGATCATTGAGTACCTAACCTAGGGTTGTCAGCTAGAATTAACAGAAATAGAGCTAAGTTGCGGGAGAAAAGATTGGGCAGAAGTTAGTAGCAGAAAAGAGAGGGAAGTTGACCTAGAGTCTCAACTTGAGAGCTCTTGAATCAGTTTTCATTCAATTGATCAAAGTTACTGCAGAAACAGAAATTATAAGTATTTGTAGAGTGACTAACTGACTCTAGCTTATCATGCACCTACCTTTCTTTACCTGCACCAATTTATTACTAAGTCTGCTTACACAACTCATAGCACACATACTAATATTAGAAGTACAACAGAAATATTGCCTAAGGGAATTAGTATAATTGCCTAGGCCTGACAAACATTTGCAAAATAAAATAAAATAAAATATGAACTTCATGTACAATCCTTCGGATAGTAGACAATGGAAAGCAAGAAATAGTTTTTTTAATTCTACCACTACTCTGCTCCTACTTCTACTCCTAAATCTAATTCCTATGTTAGTTAACACATCAAAATCTCTCTTGCTCCTCTATATAGGTGAAGATCATAGTTATCAATTTGTGAATCATATCGTGTATCGAAAACCTTCATATCATGTTTCATGTATTGTATCATGAATCGTATCGTCAGATACGGAAACAAAATAAAAAATGTAGTAATATATATTTAAACATATAAAACACAAGTTTGACTATATATAAAAGTAGTCAAGTAAATATTATTATAGATTAAAAATAAATTTTAAAGTTAAACAGTAGTCAAAATATTTTAAATTGATTTATTAGATATTGTTTCAGTAATCTTTATAGAGTAACAAGAGAAAACGAAAATTCAGACTCACCTTTAATCTATAAAACAAAAGAGAATAATTCAAATTAACAAGTAGAGATTTATATATCTGTTTATAGAAAGTCGCTTGAGAAAAATAGAGTGACATTTTCAATAATATATAATATTCTAAAAAGTGATTAAAGACTCATGAAGCGATATAAAATATGTTTGTGCTAGAAAACCTCTTCAATTGAATTGATAAAAGGCTTAAAAGTTTTGTTTTTAGTCTTTTGGATCTATATGAAAACTTTTTCAAGTTGGTTGATTTTAAAAAGTATCGTACATTTTATCGTATCGTAAGAATTGTAACGAATCGTAATTAAATCGTACAATACGGTGTCGTTTTAGCTTCACCCTGCGATGCGTATCGAATTATCTCTATATCGTATTATATCGTAAGATACGTATCGTGTATCGTAAGATTCTGACAAACATATCTTACAACTATGTTTGGAGCTATATTTTTCATTAGATATTACAGTCCAAAGGCAGATCAAAGCGACTTTGATCCTTAATAACCTCTGACATATATACCTCCTGACGCCTTTGGTTCTACTTAACCTTCTCGGGCTCCTGTTGCTTATTTCCTAATTAAACAAAACCGTCTCATTAATTCTTTATAATATCTTAAAAGGCCATCTGATATCAATATTTTAAATATTTTGTCGGCTGATTGATATTAGTTACTTGGGTTGTGCTCTGCACTCCAGGTTTTGAAGTTATATACATCTCATTTGTTTCTTAAAAATCTTATTGGTGAAAACTTGATTTTTCAGTATCTTAGTTTTAACTTTATCTTTTGAATGACTTACCCAAAAATTGAATGCTCAGCATAAATTTTAGCATCAGTTCATGTGTTATTTTAATGAACACTATCACTTTAATATTGTTTTTATTTAAGATATCCTTAATTGTTCCGGTGTTCTGCAGACAATTGTGCAAGATCAACAAGGGCATCCTGTCTGGGGCTCATATGCCCAATCTCTTTTAGACCCTGGAGCAGGACTTTGGAAAAATCCTGGTAATGGTGGACATGATGACAAAGCCCATCCACCCATTCACCCAACAAAATTTTCTGCTGGAGAGTCTAGCTGGAGTCCGGACCATCATGTAAGTACTATTAGTACTTTTGCGTTAGATGACCTAAATTCTGAGATGATGTTTGAGTGAAAAAAAAAGCATATGATACAGTTTTTTTTTATTTTTAATTTAGTTGTTATTTGTTAAAGAACTGTAAATTTCATTGTTGCAGAAATTATATGAACTGGTTGTTCGCCATTTCCTGGCCTGTGTTTCTCAGCCTGCTGTGGGGGCTGAAACTACAGTTGATATTGACATTGCAGGTGAAGTGTTTTCTGCTACTGGGAGAGTCATAGTTGCCGTGAGTTTCCTACAAATTTCATTTTAATTTTGCCACTTCCAGTTAATTTCTTACTTATCACTGGACACTTACTATTAATATATATTCAATTAAATGATATAATAAAATGTCAATCACCATAAGTAAATAATGGGTCATCCTAATCCACATGTTATGAGCGGATAAATGTGATTTTGTTTCAAATTGATGTGTTTCAGTAGCTGAAAGATGTCAACATTCTTTGTTGCTTGCATAGTTATCAAGTCATCACTCAAGTGTTGTCCAGTTGCTGTTGGATGTGCAAGTCGAGAGCTCTACTTGGTTACCGTAGCTAAGTCGTGCGACTTGAACAGTTGGTTGTTGCCTAGTCGGTTGAAATCGCCGCTGATTTGGTATCTAGTCAAACGACTTAGGAACAAACCCAATTTTAATTTACCCAAACTCAATTCTAAATTCCAATTGACCCATAACGCACCCAATTAAAGATTCAAATAAACATACCCAAAACCAAAGTCCCAAACTCTAATTCGACCAAGTGTTCTTGATTCTTCACTTTGAGGTTCAAAAAAATAAGAAAAGAATAGTAATTCCGACTCGTTTCCATTTCTCTCCTAGTTTACCACTAAGCTATAGGGGTTTAATTTTATTATCAATGATATTTAATATATTGATAGTGAAATTGTATTTTTTTTATGTTAATTGTAAGTTGAAAATTTAAGTATGCATATATATGTATATATAAAATGAGTATTATAAATAATTTGTCGCTTTATCAACGGGCGACTAGTCGACTGGCCGCTTAAGTAGTCGGTGATTGACTCGCTTCTACTTAAGCTACTTGACAACTATGGTTGCTTGGATTTATGATTATTCTAGTGGCTGGTTATATTGCATGGTTATATATTTGAAGTAAAAGAAGAATATATTATAAAAATAGGCAGACGATTTGACCAGCCTGCTCTTGCTATGGCATTTGCACATTTAGATTCCACTACTGTAATGTCAAGAATTAGCCACCTAAGGTATCTATCCAAATGTAGATCCCTTATATTCAACATCAACTATGTGCTTCAACCTCGGATTGTTGGTGGGGAACATTAGGTGTGGAAAGAGTTTAGAGGTTGAGTATAAGTAATCTCTAGACTCCAGAGTATACTGAGAAGATAAGGAAGCAGAGTCCTGGTATATTGTCTTGAACCATTATACTTACAATTTATGCTATTGAACATTATACTAATAAAACTTTCGCAATTGATGAATTGAATGATCCTGTTAAAAATTGCTAATGGACGCTAACAAAAATGATGACAAGGAATGAGGTACAAAAGGAAGAATTTTGATTTTTTTTTTGGCACAAATGTTGCACTAGTAAGACCAAAAAAAGAAATTTAAAAAAATGATTTGACATCAATGACCAATGAGAAGGCAAAAGAAAAAAGAAGAAAAAGCTAATTCTGGCACCACAAAGATTCCTCGCCTACAATCACGACCAACTCCCTTCAATTCCTCCTCCTACATCCGCTGCACTCTCATCATTCTCCATCTCCCTTTACCTCAAGTGCACTTGCCACACCGATTCCCTCACTCATATCCTGAATTCTCCTACACTGCCCTATTCTCTGCTCCGCCCATGTGTTCAATCTCCATCTGCAGACATTGAAACCCAATTTTCAGTCCCACAAAAAATCTCTTAAATAAAATTGAGAGACCACTAAATTTTGCCAAAGACGCTGAATTCCCTTCCTTAATGAAGACTTTTTATCAAATCCTTCAAAGGTTACAACAAAGTGGAAAGGAGGCGGAAATGAGATTTTCCATTGTAGTAAGATTAGGTATTGAGGTGGTTTAGAAGCATCAAAATAATATTAAGTTACTAGGAGGGACTGCCTTCAATATGATTAAGTATCTAGGTAGGAGCTATTCTGCTATGATTTCTAGGTTTGCTCCTCTCTTTAATATATATATATATATATATATATATATATATAGGGAAAATGTAATCTAAGGTATATGCCTTAGCCATGCTTGGCTAAAGCTATTTAATAAAACGACGTAGTTTATCCCTTAGGTTAAGTTTCTCATTTGAGGGATTTATAAGAAAAAATCTTTGATTACAAATTTTATATAGTATTATGTTGTTTTTGTTTAATAGCCTTAGCCAAGCTTGGCTAAGGCATATGCCTGAGATTACCTTTCCCCATATATGTCTCTGTTTAGTAGTGTTAGGCTGATTTATATTGCCGACACGGAAGATCTAGCTACCTTCGGCTGCTTTCATTTTTCTCCTCCTTGGTACAACAAAACCCCACCACCTAGTGACATGCGAAACTCGAGTACTGAGATCATAACAACTACTTAAAAATCTTAAATTGGATAGCAGAGGAGGTCAAAGATGGGTCACTTGGGGTTTTTATTCTAATTAGTGCAAAAAGATGAGATTTGAGTTTTATGGACATGATAGAAAGGAGGTGATGGGAATGAGGTTTAAGATTTCTCTGCTCTATGACGATTAAGAAGAGGAAGAGTCTACTATGCTCTTGGAGAAGGGGAGGAGAAGAGAATAAAATATTGAAACTTTTTCAATTCATGACTTGTCAGTTTTAGTGTATTTTTTCTTTCTTAAATCTATTTTGCTCCATGTCAGGAATTTGTTAACGTCTGTTAGTAATTGTTAATAGAATTATCTGAACTGCAAAAATCTTATTATATAATTGGTCAACTGAAAGAAAATGAAAATTTAGTGGTCCAATGCAAAAAGGTGAACAAGTACAATGGTGTAATCCTTTACTTTTGCTGGATATATTCAGTTACCCAATCGAGTTTTGACTTTTGGTTGTAGATGGGGACTATATATTGTCTCTTTGACTCTTGAATTGTGGTTGAATAAATGTTAGTGGAGAAGCGGATTTTCCCAAATTTTATCTTAAAAATGCCTCGTCTCCTACGTTTTGTGCCAATTTTTGTCAATGAGCCCAAAATGTGACATATCATTGTTGTTTATTAACTGATATGCTTCTTGTTTGCCAGAAAAATTATTTGGAAGTTTATCGCTTTGAATCATGGGGAGGATCAATTATTCCAACATATGCCTTTGGGCAGCAGGTTCGTTATTAATCGTCCCTTTATACATTTCAAGTCAGAGAATTTTCTCATTGATACGAATTGACCTATACAGCAGATCTACTTCTTAGTCTATGGCTTACTGGTGGTCGTGTCTTTCTTATGCACTAGATTATCTAAAATAAATTCCCAATTTGTTGTAGTAATCCAGCTGTTTGCTTTTGACCTCCAAGGCCACTATGAGTTCATCATAAAGTCTCTTGATTTAAAAATTTCTAAAGTATCTCGAATTCATCACCAAAAATATTTTAACATACCCAACTCCATCACGGACATATGCCTGTTTGATGGGTGTAGCAGGGTCTGCAGTATGGTTGTCCTTGTCCATATCAAAACTTCAACACATAGCTTTGATAGCCTCGTTAAATTAATCTACGGATGGTTTCAGCTCAGAAAGAGCATTCCTCAACTTGAGCATTTTCTTTAACCACTTGACATATAAACCTGGACAAACTTGCATTGTAGTAAATCTTAATGAAAAACGTATTCAGCACATCTGGTTGCATTTGAAATCACTATATAAAGTATTCAAGGGAGGAGAGCACGATAGAGTAAAGTTCATCTTTCCTAATTCTACGGGGGCAAGTAACTTGGTATTCAGTGTTATACATAGGGATGGCAATTTACATCCAAACCCATGGATATTACCCGAACTCTTACCTGATAAGACGGGCCGAAGGGTTTAGGGTTAGGTACTAGTAATGTACTACCTGCCCCGAACCTGCCCTATAGATATATAGTGATCTTTTTTATAATGGTTATATATGTACTAATATTTTAATGGTTAATACATGGTTATAAATTATTTAAATACTTATATTTATGAAACACCCCGAAACCGTTACAGGCTTGAAGCCGCAAGCCTGAAGACCCAAGGCAACTAAAATCCAATTGCGCAGCTCCAAACATTTATAAAATTCAATAGTTATGCAAAACTCATCAAAAAGTTCAATAGAATCTCAATAAAGAAATTTCTGAATTTTAATACATACCAAACATAGGCATAATTTCCCAATACCACTAAAGTCTAACAAACATCCAATCACATTATTAAATTGAAATTTTAGCTAAACACCTCATGATAACTCTCGACTTGCCACACAGTGCCGTAACTCTCAAAATAGGGTAACCTGTAAAATTGTAAAGGTTGAGCGATAAAGCCCAACAAGTAGCAATATTTTCTATTTAGGTAAATCAAGTACAATTCGAAAAAAAATAAAGATCAAATCCCCAAATATGTCCAAATGTCATTAAGACCTTAAGTCACTATTTCTTCCCAAACTCCCTCACTTTGAATTTACTTTCTAAATCTAAAATCATTAGCAGAAACTAGACTTCAAGGGCTCCAATTTAGCTTCAACAATCACCTAAATTAGACATAAAACCACCAAATTATCAATGTTTGAAAAAAAGTATAAATTGCAGAAAATTTGCGCTGAAAAATCCAGACCAACAGTCTCTTAAATTCCATAATAAATAAAATACTTAATTTCAACGGTTCAAATTTGGTGGACACGTTCTTATAGAACCATAACATATCCAAAATTGAGAATGATGCAACGGTCGGATAAGGAAATATAACCAATGCAATAGACCTTAAAAGTAAAGACAGATTTTCTGATTTTAACTTTTACATTCAGTAGAATAATATTACTTTATATGAGTTCACCTCTTCTTTCCGATTATCATGATTTTTAATTTCATGACTATATTTTGTTTAAAAATAATCTTTAATCTAAAATCCACATATCAAAACCTAAAACTATAATACAAAATAATATTGACCTTTTTTTATTCTTCTTTCTTCAATTCGGAGCCGCAAATTATTGGAATTTTGGGTCTTCTAGAGTCTTCAAAATCTTTTAATGTCTTCATGAAAATTGTAGCTCTCAGAAAAATATATGACATAGGCTCAAGAATCACTCGACTCGGAGTTCATATGACTGAGTTACGAATTTTCAAAGTCAAACAGGAATCAAGACAGGTTTTGATTTTAGTAATTTAAGGAAGAAAAACAGTGTCAAATAACTTCTATTCTCTCTAAAATTAAAGAGGACAAAAACTGAAGAAATATGCTTTATATTCACTCAATTTTGAAATAAGATGAATTAGTTATGATTTTTCTAAATTGTTGCAGAAGACATAAGGATTCTACTAAAAAATTCAACTAATCAAGTTAGAATAGAATTAGGGTTACATCTAACATTCTTTAAATATAACTAGGAAACAATATAGGAGTTACCAAAACCCTAATGAACTCCTTAATTTCAATTAATTAATTAATTAATTATACAGTAAAGAAATTTAACTTTACAAAAGAAATTAAAAAAAAAAACAAAGTTACTTGTCTTTTTAATTCTATTGTACTTTTAAGAAGATTAAATTAATTTTTAATTATTTCAAAAAAAATTCCGGGTATAAATTTTTTATATATATCTATATATTTTGGACATATATATGTTTACAACGTAAAAATTTTGATTATATGATTTTATTATATTGATAATTAAATATGTAAAACGAAGGAACGAGTTATCCATTGGGTATGTAAAACTCGACCAGTATTACCCAAACCTGATAGAATTGGGTAAGGGTAGTGCAAAACCTGTCCCCGACCCATGCCTTCATAGTTAGACAACTAAATAAATCTCTTGATAAATAATCTGACCTTATTAAAGCATGATGAGCATTATTAGATTTTATCACTAATAAGTCAACTTTTTTAGGGAAATTGAACATCTGAACTAGACTTAACGATTAGCACTTGATGAGATTGGTCATTGGTGTGGAGAACCGGGCTAATTGGAGCAGTCATTTTTGAAAGGCGGTTAATGGGGAAATTCAAGTGTACACTGATGAAAGTCGCCAGTCTCAGGTTTTTAGATCTTTTCCAGTAGTGGTTGTGGGGTTGGGATGTTTTTATGTTTTCTTTCATTGGTTCTACAGTAGGAGAAGCTTAGAGAGGAGCTCAAATGCCTCGTTCTTTAGTTCCCAAAAAATGGAAGGGAAGAGAACATTTGAGATTTTAAGCCAATTAACATACTAGAGAATGATGTGTGCACCAAAGGGGCTGTCCACCTTTCTTGGAAAGAGTGATGGTGTCAATAGTGTCGGAGACGCAAATAATTTGTACTAGGTGGGTAGATTCTTGGTGACAACCTTGGTTTAGACTACAGGCTTCCAGTAGGCAAGACGGGATTTGTTTGCAAGTTGACTGCTAAAAATGCTTTTGATAATGTAAACCGGGAGTTCTTAATTCACTAATTGGAGAGGATTGGTTTCAAACAAAGGAAGACTACGATTGGTAGCAAATTGCCTTCGGGGTGCACCAATGGAAAGACATTGCTAATGGGTGGGAGAAGTTTTATGAGTATAATGTTTGTCAAGTCGTCTCCTAGGCGACGCTTAGGCGTTGAAGCGGTTTGGAGGTTGCAAGTTGTCTCCACGACTTGGAGAATGATGCAAAGGAGAGAGAGGACTGTTCATGTTTGTTTTTTGTTTATTCAGGGCATGTGTTAAACTGTTACTCACTACTGGGACCCACTAGTTAAAGAATAACATGTGGTCCATGTTCTTCTATCCATTCATGTACATGGATACATGTTTCTTAGCAAACTAACTCAACACATAGTGCTGTACAGTTGTGTACGAACTAATGTACTAAGTATTATCTATGGACACGCGCCTCTCAGCAAACTAACTCAACACTGTTGCACACTACTAATGCACCGAGTATTATATATTGAATAAATTAAAGCACATAGTTTATATTAATATTATATTATATGCATGATAAATAAATATTAATGTTATATATACAACACAATAAATTCGTATCAAATGTTTTTGTTATTATACTTTATTATATTAGTATAATATTATATTTATTTTTAACTTATTTAATAATATATTTATTTATTATTCATGAAAAATAAATTTGATATAATCACTAAATATTTTTGTGACGCTCCTAAATCTCTGCACTTGCCACAGCTGATTTGGTGGTCACTATTCATACACATACACATCACCAGCTTAATATACAAACATTATTTTATCGTAAATTCAATACCTGTCTATAACGCAACTATAAACTGTTTTAACAACCTTTATAATAAATAATATTCCATACATTCCAGATCTCAAACTTAACGTAACACAACACTTGTTTATAATACAAACTAGGGCTAACTCGCGACAAAAGATATATTAAGGGATTTCATATCCCAAAATGCTGTCTTAAACATAAACTTATACTACTCATAATTTAATTACAATATAATTACTCTTACAATATTACAAAAGTCATTATAACATAACTAATCAAATCTATTACAACATTCATTACACATCTTCGAGTTTAAGGACGCTTTTGCCTTTGCTCTTACTATTCGACTCCCTTCAGCCTCCTTGGTTCTAGCTGAAAAATATATAACAAAACACGAGTGAGCATAAACAGCTCCGCAAGTTCTATAATCTCAATAGCAATAGTTTAATAGATACATTGCATAATAATTAACATTTCTAAGAATTTAAGGTTTCGGATCCAAGGAATTATAAGTCTTGAATCCCCAATAATCTTAACGACGTAAACCAATGAAAGGTTTCAAGGATCTCAATGTCAGATGAATTATAAAATCTGTAGCTCAACATTCCAATAGCATGAATAGTCTAGAATAAACTGAGTGGCCGTAAAACCATGAACTCTTTCATGTTGTACTACATGTGATCAGCATGTTAGCACTCTCGTTACATGTAACACATTCATAGTGTAATTCAGCGGCATATTGTTGGTGTGCCGACATTCTTAACCAATTCCTCCATTTAATAGGTTGTTCATCTCACTTAATAGAACTCTAGGAATCCGCCTCAAGCTAACTTGGTTTAGAGCAACAATTTTCTAGCAAGGATTTACAATAGTTTTCGATGACATGAACAAGATTTCTCAATAAAGAGATAACTTAAGCAACAGAGTTTGACCGAATGCAAATGACCTCACTCATCCATCAGTCAATATTTTATTAACATATTCAACTTTGTAGTAAAATAAAAGCAATTATCATTCAAAAATTTAAGAATCAATGTAAAGCACATAGTGCAGAAACTTACCCTACTTAGTTTGTTTTTTGGTTCACTTTATTTTCCTTTTTTCCTCGAATGACCTACAACATTACGGAAGGTTGAATTATTTATTTTCCTCATTAAATTAGTTATTATCGTCGGTAATTTCTTGTATTCTGTTTCCAGTCGTTAGTTCGTTTTAAGCTTATTTTAAGTGCATTTTCTATCCACTTTTACATTTCAACATTCCCAACCTTATTTTTCTTCGAACTTAAGTTCCCTAGCTCAGTTTTCACTCATTCACTGGTAAATTTTTATTAGACAACTTTGGTTCACTTTAAATGGCTTTTATCAATTTTTCCATCTTCATACCCTTGTGCCAGAGCACCTTAGAGATTATATTTTTCTAATCCCTTTTGGCCAATGGTGGACATAATTATTTTAGAATTTTTGTAATTTTCCCAGAATTTTCTAATTAAGTTTCCTATTTATTTTAGTTCCATTTCTGTCCAATTATGTAACAATTTTCATAATTCAAATATAAGTCCAAAAATTCTGAATTTTGGACAGCTCCCCAATATCATCTCAGAGAGTTCAAATCTAAAGTTTCAGCTCTATATCATTAACATAGCTCAGATTCTGCTCTTTTTAGTGTCTCAAATTTCAAAACTGTTTTATTTTTAATTAATTATCTACGACTCCAATTAAGCTCAATTTTGGACAGCACCTCCCCTGTACTATCAGGTATCTTCCATAAAAAGTTCAAGGCCAACCGTGCCTTCGAACTCCAAAAACAGTTCCAATACTAGTGAGTTCAAAGTACAAACCAGCCTCCTTGCAAAATTATTAAGTGTCTAGAAGGAGAAAAATTCTCAAATTCTCAGGGATGATAACTAACTCCCACGTCTACAACATATAAAAATTTCAAGTTCCAACTCATTATAGGTTAGGAGTTATGTAATTTACAAAAACAGGGCAGGAAGTTGCCTTACTTAGCCTAGTTTAGCTTTTCCATCCTTATTTCCTTTATGTTTTTGGTTCATCTTTTGAGTTCCAAGGCCATATATCATTAGAGGTAGTTAAATTCTACTTAGGCATGACAAGAGTTTCATAAACTTCAAAGGAAAATATTTTATTTTGAAATTTTTAAGGATTAAAAGGACGTTTAAGTTTGTTACCTTCCTGGGTTTAGCTCTCCTTCTTCCTTTCTTGCTTCTTGCTTCAAAGTGCTTGGTTTTCTTCCTCTCGTTCTCCTCTAGCAGTTGCCGTGAGTCTCCTCTCCCACTGGGCTTGCCCGAAATTTATGTGCATATGAGTGAGTATTCTTGCTTCCCCTTTTGTTTTATATTTTCTAGTTTTGATTGTTATCATTTTTAGCCCGTCTGACTTGTTATTCATGGTCAAGCCCCACATCTTTTACTTATTCTTAACTTGGCCCCATCCTTATCTTTGAGTTAACTACGTTTACTTTCACTAATCATCTTAATTAGCTTGTTAAATAAGCTTATAGGTTAATTAAATAGGATTAAGGCTTCACTTTTGACGTGTGACCCATATTTGACCAAGTCTTTCCATTCTTTCTCATCCAAATTCAAAATATCTAGATGAAGTGTGTTGGGGGAAACCTCTCCCCCTCCCCTTGGCCGAAATTATACACACACACACACACACACACACATATATATATATATTCACGTTTTGACTTTTTCCTTTTTCTTTTTGACATACACGTGCCTTTAACACAAATTAAATGTGTTAAGTTATAAAATTACTTTTCATTGACATTTTCATTTTCATTTACATTTACATTCTTGATTAGGGTTTCGGGATATCACATTCTCCCCCTTATAAAAATTCTGTCCTCAGAAACCGGTACCCAATTAAACAAGTGTGGGTAATTATGTTTCATCTCATCTTCTAGCTCATATTCCTCGACGGAGTGATTCTTCCAGATTAGCTTCACAGAAGGTATTACTTTATTACTCAAAACTTATTCTTTCCTATCTACGATCTAAACCGAGATCTCTTCATAGCCTAGGTCCTTCTCGACTTGTATCGGCTCATAATCTATTACATGTTTATAGTCTAACTTATACGGATGTAAAATTGACACATAAAACAGATTATGTATGTGCTCCAACTCCAGAGGTAAAACTATTTCATAAGCTAACCTCTCCTATCCTCCTAAGCATCCCAAGAGGTCTTATAAACCTATGACTCAACTTCCCCTTCTTCCCAAATCTCATTTTTTCCTTCCACAGAGACTTTTAGAAACACATAGTTGTCGACTTCGAATCCTCAATTCTGTCGATGTTGATCTGTATATTTCTTCTGGCGATCCTGTGCTACTATAAGTCTACCTTGAATCATCATAACTACATCCGCAATCTGCTGCACCAATTCTGGTCCAAGCAATTTTGTCGATCTGCAACTTTGTCCCAACACATGGGTGTTCTGCACTTCTTCCGTATAAAGCTTCGTAGGGTGGCATCCTAATGCTAGCATGATAGCTATTGTTGTACACAAGCTCGGAGCATGTCCTCCGAAGTCTGGATCATCCTCTCACTTTACCCATAAGTCTGAAGATGGTACACATTGTTCAATTTCACCTGAGTCCCTAATTGTTCCTGAAGACTCCTCCAGAAATTAGCGTAAAACGTGGGTCTCGATCCGACACAATTGACATTGGAACTTCGTGTCTGGAAATAATCTCTTAAATGTAGAGTTTCGCTAGCTGATCCAAGTTGAACTTCACCTTGACTGGTAAGAAGTGAGTAGACTTCGTAAGCCGATCCACAATCATCCGAATTTCATCAAAACCCTTCTATGTCGTTAGGATTCCTACCACAAAGTCCATCGTGATTTGCTCTCATTTTCACTCAAGAATTTCCAAAGGCTGTAGTGACCCGCTAGGTCTCTGATGTTTTGCTTTAATCTTCTTGCACGTAAGACATTTACTCACCCATTCCGTAACCTTTTTCTTCATACTTGGCCACTAAAAATGTTGGCGCAGATGTCGATACTTCTTTGTACTACCAGGATGAATCGAATACTTCGAATTGTGAGCTTCTTGCAAAATTTCTTCTACCATCGGAGGTGTCCACAACCTTGCTTGAATTTCTCATCACCTTTTTCCTCTAGCCGTCTTCTTGTTCACACTCTTCATCTTTACCTTGCAATTCCTTAATCTTGTCTAGCAACGAGGGTCGTGCTTCCATCACATATAACTGTTCCATTAGTTCACTCGGATGTTTCACCTCTATTTCCTACTCTTTAAATTCCCTTCGCAATTCCTCTCGAGTTGTCAACATGTGTAGCACCTCTTGATTCTTCCTACTCAACATATCTGCCACAACATTTTCTTTTCCCAAATGATAAAGGATTGTACAATCATAATCCTTTAACAACTCTAACCACCTTCTCTACCTCATGTTCAAGTGAAGATATACTTTAAGCTTTTGTTATTAGTGTAAATCTCACACTTCTTGACATACAAATAATGCCTCAATATTTTTAGAGCGAAAACAACAACCGCCAACTCTAAATCATGAGTCGAATATCTCTTTTCATAATCTTTCAACTGTCGTGAAGCATACGTGATCACCTTTCCATGATGCATCAGTACACATCCTAATCCCTTACTTGACGTGTCACTGTACGCAACGAATCCACACTTAACCTCTTCTTCAGCTCTTGAAAGCATTCTTCACACTTTTCTGTCCGCACAAACTTCGTAGTTTTCCTCATCAAATTCAATAACGGGGTTACTATCTTTGAAAATTCGTGAATGAACTTATTAACCTGCCACTTGAAGGAGGGAGTTTTACGTTTCTAGGGGAGGGAGGTTCTTTATCCATGTCTGAGATACACAGGGTTCTGGTTTCTTGTGAGTGGGTGGAGAATTTCCCAGATTTGTCCCAGGCTTGCCTTACTTGAGTAGTTCTCACATGACATTCTACCTTTGCGTGATTGTGGTGGTGTCTTTTGGAAAGAGGACCTTTTATATTTGAGAATATGTGGTTATCAGTTCTATGTTTTGTTGATCTAGTGGGGGAGGGATCTAGGGATCTAGTGAAGGAAGGAGGGATCCTTTTAAGTTTGATATTTATTGATTTCAGTCACGAATACAACTTCTTTTGAATTTTCATGTCTTCTTCGCTTCTCCCCGAGGTCATAATATCAGAGACTATACAATAGAAGAGGAGCGGGGGTATATGAATTATGGATTCTATGGGTTATGGTCCTTACGAATTGTGATAATCTGTTCTTGCTAGAAGATTAAGCTACTAAAAGAATAGTTGAAGAAATGGAAAAGGGGCTGTTTGAGAATGTTCAAGTCATTATTGTTCATGCTATTCCAGAAATTTAGGCATTAGGTTGGAAAGAGGAGAGCTTTATTTCTGATGTGGAGAGGCTTAGGAGACTGAGCTGAAAGTAGAAGCTATTGGGAAGATGTTGGCCAACGAGATCAGCACTTAGTAGGTGATGGAAATCTAGAACTATTTGGCTACAGGATGATTGACTAAAATATATACTTCTTTCAAAAGGTTGCTAATGCTTGTAATTTGGCATATCATATTAGTCATACACATTGGTGGTGAGACTGTATTGAGATAGGAGTAAGGAGTAGGGTTACCGTAAATTTCTACCCCCAATTCGTTGAACAGGTTGACTTTCTCCATTCGCAATGAGAATGCTTTCTTGTTTATCATATGGAATTGTGTGGTGAAAAGCATTCAGATTTCTATCATATAATGGGTGGCACCAAAATCTCTAACCCATGAGTTACAAGAATTTATCGTACCCAAATTAGAAGCTTGAAGAGCTTGAATAATTTGTTGAATAAGTTCGGGGGAAGGGGCCAGATTTGGATTGCAATAGCAGAGGAAGATGGTGCATAATGGGAGGATGGTATTGCTGTGACATATGCTCTAGGATTTATTTGTTTCATCAAAAATCACCATGATTGAGATTGTTTCAATATTTTTGTCAGTATCAAAAGCATCTTTTGGAATGGCAACATCAATCATATTGATCACATTCCAGATCAGCATCGTGGAGGAATAAGATTCCTGAATACTAAAAAAATTCTTGAGATAAGGAATTTGTCTCTTGCTTGAGTTAATACATTCGTGCCTCGTTGCTTTGCTGATAATCTCCTTGGAGATAAGTCCACATAGCCTAAGCAATATCAAATGGACTGAGTTTACAACAATAGAGTTGTCTACAGACTCCATGATCCAAGTTTTCATTTTTGCATTATTGATCACCCATTTGGAAGTGGATCCTTCAATAGGCTTGGGAACTTTCCTATCGACATAGCTCCAAAGATCCCTGCTTCTGATATTTTTTTGAAATAAGATGCCCCATAGGAAAGAATTTCCCCCATCAAGTTTCACTGTCAAATGATGGTGGGAACTCTATGAGAAAAAAGAAATGAATTTAGATGGAGCTACACAAACGAATTGTTTGTGAAGAAGAGGAGTGTAGATGGAACTACACATACAATATGCAGACTGAACTACAGGACACAAAGTGAATTAAACCCAAGAGTAAAGAAAATTACACTAATATCAAAAGTCACTTTTTATATTTACAAGAGGGAGTAAATCAAAAGCCTAATTACAAGATAATTTACAGTGTAAAGTAGGAGACCAATTACAACTTAATTAAAGGGGAGAAACTAATGCTAATTATGAAGTAAATTATGGAGACAAAAATCTTGCTTAATCAGGGCACTGAGATATCCTTGATTATGGATAAAATCTTACAGATATGTTACCACTCAAACCATGTAGTACTTGATTAATTTCTATGACTTGGTCATCACAACACAGTTGATGACTTTTTGGATCATTTTGGGGGGAGATTTTCTAAATCTTTTTGCTGAGTTTTTTTGATATCTATGATTATTATTATTTCTCTACTTCCTCTTCAAACTAGTGTTGTATAGATATTACTAATGCTATTATTGTTATTGTTATTATTGCTAGCATAGGAGCCCATGCCAAGGACGGGCTGTTTATATGTTAAATGTTTATTGAATTTTTTGTTATCCTGTTAAATGGGTTTTTAGTTCAAAGCAATTGAATAATTTATGTTTAATAGTATAATTATAGTTTTATGTATGAAAGTGTATTAGATATCAAATTCTTGTGCATATGTTCACAAATTTCACATAGAGAGATCAATCATTAATCAGACTTGTGATATAAATAATGATAAACACAAATAAGTTGAGAATTAAATTAATTTATGTAGAAAATTATAATAGCTCATGACTAAATGTGATTTGATTAGATGCACTTATGAAACTCGAAAAAAGAACTGACATGGATGTTTTACCGATGCAAAAATTTCTGCTCCCATCATTGGTTATTAAAAATTTAAATAATTAATCCAACAAATAGTTAAACATAACATTAACCACTACCGAGTTAACTCGGTTCGTAATATGAATCACTATCGAGTTAGCTAGGTTGGTTCTTTAATTAATTGAAAAATGAACTCAAGTTGGCCTTTTATATATAGGTATTGATTACTGTTGTTGCCGTCGTCGTCTTATTACTACTACTACTAATAATTATTATTTTTATCATAATCATAATCATAATCATAATCATAGTCATCATCATCATTAGTATTGTTATTATTATTATTGCCTACTCAGGGGAGTATCCTCACTGTTTTTGGCCTTTCACGTGTTTGTCAACTTGTAATGTCATTTACACATGTTTGGGTAATTGCTGTGTCCAGCATGCATTACTGGTACTGGCCTAAAATATTATCGTAGCCCACACTACAATGTTGACATTTCAATTGTTAGATGGTATGAAAGTGATCAAAGGTTTGTGATTTCCTATTTTAGTTTAGTAACATTCAGAAAATACTGAGACATATTATTAGCTTCTTTAATTAGGAAATATCTCTGTTATCAAATTCATGTTTTCCATAGATTTAGTAATTCTTCTAGAAGAAGCAACGATCGATTCTTGATTGTGGAGGATTTTGCAGAACATCAAATTTCAGAATCCTTTGGTAAAGTTCAAATGAGTTCGATTTTTGTGGACCCTTAGACCACTAATCACAAAATTAAAACACAAGAAAAGATTATTAAGTTATATTTGGAAGTGTATTTTTTACAGTTTATGACCAGTTTATTTTTGTTTATTTGTAGTGATATCCAAAGGTAACAAACTACATAATCAATCCTGGATTGTTTTTGTTAATATTGCAGTTTATGCCAACAACTTTGACACTTGACTCTGGAGTTACTAGACCACCGCCCCTTTTAAGTGAAGCTGATCTTGTGGATTGTATGGACAAGGTGAGGATGGTCAATGGTACTCAAAGCCCTATGTTAAGAATTGTGGAATTTTGGTTGGTGTTCAGCCTTTGCTTTCCAGTTTACAAGTTTTTCCAAAATTAGTTACAGTGGATTTCTGACTTTCTTTGTTCCTGTCCCCCTAAATTTTCATAGGCCGGGATTGGTACAGACGCAACGATGCATGATCACATCCAAAAATTGCTTGATCGGCATTATGCTACTAAAGACTTGAACACCACTCGTTTCACACCAACGAATCTTGTAATTCCTTTCACCTTTAAGTACTTCAGGATTCCATTTTGTTTTTGTTTTTTTCTTTTTTTCAAAAAATAATATTTCCTTTAGTTTATTCTTGTTTCTTTTTGAGTGCGTAAATATCTTTGTTCTTGTCCCTCCGCCTCCGGCAGAGTAATATATCATTACTGTTTTGCATATATATATATATATATATTCATTTATTTTTTGGTTACAGGGTGAAGCACTAGTCATGGGATATGATGACATGGGGTGAGTACTTTCTTCTACTTTTATAATAGTGATAGTATGTTGGGAGGTATAAGAGTTCTGCTTTATATATTTAAGTTCTGATAAACATTATCCTTGTTATCCTTTACATTGTATATCCAACCTGATAGTTTTCAGGTAAATGAGTATAAAGAAGGGGTAAAGGGGAGAAGATTAACACCCGACTGCCACAATTACATAAAACCTTACATAAAACCTTTAACTCAAATCCATATATTAAGCTCATTGAATTCCAACAATGGGATTTAATCTGTTTATATAAAAAACAGAACCCTAATAATAAGGTAACTTAAGTTGCTAAATAATCAAGCTCCTTACTACTTATCTACTAGAAGTAAAACATATAGACGTATACCTAAAAGACATAATTTTGCTACAACTAAATTATCAATAAATAATAATATAGAAAAAATATAATGATACTGTTGTGATGTCCTCAAATCCGAGTCCCTTGAACCTCAGATTTAGTGCTCACGATCCAACACTTAAACAGCGTCCATAAACTTAATATTAAATAACTAGCAGAAAATACATAATTTGATCATTACAAAATGTACCATTATCTCAGGTTCTATTAACCTTAAATACATCACAATTACCTTATAACACAAAAGGTTTACAAAACATATAATAATAATAACAATTTCTTCTAAGAATTTTACTCGTCTGCCTTTCCCACTTGGGCTTGACTGAAAAATGTTCATGATATAGTAAGAGTGAGCAACTACTTTGGTTAGTAAGTTTAAATAAGCAATGAAGATATATCATGAATGAAAAAAAATTAACTTTTGGAACTTTAATAGTATACAACAGTTTCGAAGGGATGAAACATAAGGACTATTCAATAAAAGAATTTGTAGAATATTTACTGTTGAGTTGATTATTAAGAACCAAGAACATGCTGGGGGAGGATTTATCAGTAACTACTGACCACCTTAGGAGTATTAGGGGAGGTCTTATCACTCTGCTAACCACCTCAGGAGTATTTAACAATCATAGGACTGTAAACGCTCAAACAGGACACTTGAGGGGATCAGTCCTCTTGTATCCAATGTATATGCATAACATTCAGTCATAGTGTGCGCAAAGATTAGTTTTTCAATAGAGAATACCCCATTATAAGGGTTGTTCTACTCGGTCTTACTATAAGAGTCTGCACCAACAATTTGGTTTGAAAAAGCTTGTCAAAAATATTTAAGTTAATGAATTGATACATGAAATGTCTTGCCGAAACAATTGGCATATACCTATTTCTTAAATAGTTCATATATAGAACGAATGCAATTAATACATACAATATCTAGCTGAAACAATAGGCATAGACCTACTCCTTAATCAGTTCATATTTAGAACAAGTCACGCGAATACACTTAAGTGCGAATACCAATAACCATAATGTATGGAATAATTATCAATAATTACTCCAGCTTGAACAATAAAGCAGCTTAAGTTTAAAAACTTGCACAATAATAATTGAGTATGGTTAGGGAGCTTGCCTCACTCGTTGACTACTACTTACACTTAGTTATCATCCTTTGAATGACCTAAATAGTTTATAATTTATCTACCAATTAGTAATTTCACAAAATGGTCCACTTAACTTATTAAACATACAATACATCACTGAATGGTCGCTATGGACCATGAACTCCTCGGAAGATAATCCTCCAGAGTATTTAAAAATTATGAAGACTGTAAACACTCTCTGCAGCACATAGGTGATCAACCTATTGTGCCCTATGTTATGCATAACATTCAAACATAGCGTGAGTCGGAACTATATGCCGAAACAATTATATACACATATCCCTTTTTCAAGGGTGGTTCATCTCAGCTTCTTTATTTGAGTCCGCACCAAGCTGATCGGTTTGGATAGCTTTCTAAACATTATCGATTCAATCGTTCATCTTATTACTTGTCTAGTCAGAACAAATGACATAGGCTCACTTTACAAGCACATCATGGTCAATTAGGGTTTCATAGACACAATTCGATAGATGATCAAATCATTCAGGACATATGAATGCGAATAATAGTATTCAAATTCAATATGGTCTTCAGAAGATATTTAATCATCAAAATTTTCATATAAAGGTAAACAAGTTAGAAAACTTGCCTGAGTTGTCGTGTATAACTATTTCACAATTTTCTTCCTTCGGACAACCTACATGTTTATATTTCGGTACAATAATTAGTCACTATTGGACCCCACGTATAGACTTAACTCGGTTCATACATTAATGTATATGTATATTTCATTTAACGTTACACTCGAAGTGAATAATTGAACTCTATTATTATTCTATTTATTTAATTTTTATATCCGCGTTCCACAATAATCTTTATGATTATTTGTTTACACTTCCTCTATCTTGGTTTACCTCCATAATATAAACCTACAAATAATTTCCATTATTACCTCATTTGTTATTCTTCATATATTTCCTTTTATCTTCATAATCTATAAATAAAATAATCTTTATTATTATTTTATTTGTTTATATCTTATTTATTTTAATTCACCTTCAAATTCACAAAATAAAATATTATTATTATTATTATTATTATTATTATTTTATTTGCTTTGCTTTACTTATTCATACATTCTTTACAATTAAATTCTACAAATAAAATAATTTTTATTATTTTATTTGTTTATTCATTATTAATTATTATCATTTTATTTTATTATTATTATTTTTCTTGTCCGACTCGGATCAACCCAGTTGACCATGACCCGACCTGGTTTGACCCAGATCCAGTCAACAGTTATGTCGGACCAGCGCCCCGATGCTGGAATTAGGCTTAGGGATAGTGCCCTGCCGCTGTCCTACAGTAACTAAACCCTAAGTTTTCAACATTTTTCCAATTTTCTTGGTTTTGATTCCTTTTGTTTCTAAGCTTCATAACTTGATTAATACACATTTAAATGAGTTCAAACTTGGACCATAACTTAATAGATTCATATTTTTACCACATTCAAGGATTTTCAAAAATTATTTACTAACCAACTTAAGGGTCCAAAGTTTTAGACTTTACTACTAACACATGTTTTGCTAGAAATGTTGCCATGACTTCATTTTTACTCTTTTTGTTCGTTCCAGATCTACAATGTACACTTCATAGATCTAGCAAATATTACACACATCATAACTTGACAATCAGTTTAACACTTGATGTCTTTTAGGTTTTCATACATATGTTCATCATTTCTAGGTTTTTATATAAATAATCAATCTTTCTCATGTTTTTAGGCAAACAAGATCTTTTCAAGTAGCATACACATTTTAAGTTAAAAGTTCATCTTTCACTAGATCTGTGACGCCCCCAAATTCGGGTTCCAAATACCCGGATCCGGTCATCACGATCCAATACAAACATTCACCTCTAAACAACATACAATAACTAAATGCGGAATAATAAACATATATTGTTCATTCAAAAGGTGTTACTAGTCCCAAGATACGATAACCTTACAAAAAGTACACAAATACCCTTAATAAAGTACTTAGGGTTTATATTACATAACAGTTAATTTAAATTAACTACAGGGCTGCATCTCGAAGTCTATTACTTCATCTTTCCTTTACCCTTGTTCTTTCCCGAAGTCTCGGGTTGCACTGCAATAAGGTTTCATGATATAGCAAGAGTGAGCAACTAGTTTGCTCAACAAGTTTAAATAACAACAAGGAACAATATATCATGAATGAAAGGGAATAGCTGAACAATTCAATATTGTGAATAACATAAGCAGGAATAATAAGTTGCTTTTAAAATTAGGATAGTCAAATAGACTATGAACTATAAATATCCACTGGAGTCAATAGCAGGTTGACCCAATAGTTACTACCAGAAATATGTACCCGAGGGGATCAGCCTCAGTACAATATGTGTATGCATAACATTTAATTTCCGTATTTTTGTACCTGATATTAGATACAGGGTACTCCCCTATAATAAAGGGGTGTTCATAATAGTCTAAGAATCCGCATCTTCAATGATTTGGATAGCTTTTAAAATCTTTAACATAATGTCTAGCCGAACAATGGCTTAGACCTACTTTGAACAGTTCTTTAAACGGTAGAACAATAATTAAGTACAAGTCAATGACTGTACAATCTCAAGTGCAACAAGTGCGAATAACAATAATATCGATGTGGAATAATTGTAAAGTAATTAAACCACTCAAAGCATGCTTGGAAATAACAATTCAAGCTTAAATAAATACTTTGCTCAATGAAATGAGTTTAGAGATAAGGAACTTGCCTGTCTGCTCAGCTACAATATATGTCTAGCTTTAACTAACTGGCTTTGAAAAGACCTAACATTAATAAAGTTGATCTAATAATTAGTACGGCGTATTTGCACAACTACACGCTTACTAAGGTACTTATTTATCATATAAGTACTAACACATAATTTACATTAGTCAAAACAATATTATTAACCTTATAGACCCTTAATCATTTTAGGTTAATAATTTAATAAGTTAGAAAATATTTTTCTTAAGTGTTGGACACTTATTAAACCCTTAAACAATTTATTACAATTGTTTAATTAAAGCATAATTAAGTTCAATTTATTTTATTAACTCGATCTCTATTTAATTACTATTTAATCTTGGTTAAATAGAAATTAATTAATTAACTCTAGTTATTATTTAAAATAAATAATAACTAATTGTACTTATATATTATTTAATAATAATTAAATAATAAATAATTATTGATTCATTTTAACCTTCTTTAATTTAATATTAATCAACTAATAGTTAACTAAGTAATTAACCTTACCTATTATTTAATTTAAGGAAATTAAATAATAGTTTACTCATTTTAATCCTCTTTAGTTATTATTTAATGTCAATTAAATAATAATTAATTATTTAATTAATTTTAATTATTATTTAAGGTTAAATAATAATCAAATCATTCTTATTTATTATTTAAATTAAATAATAAATTATTAATCTAATAACTTAATTTCCATTAATCGTTATTTAATGCTAATTAAATAATAATTAATTACTTAATTATCCTTATTTATTATTTAATAATATTTAAATAATAAATAATTACTTTATAAATTTTATCTCTCTTTAATTATTATTTAATAGGAATTAAATAATAATTTGCTAATTTATTACCTTTATTTATTATTAACATTTTAAATAATAAATAACTAATAAATTTATTTAACTTAACCATGATTTAGCTAAGTAGATTAATATTTAAAATATTTAAATATTAAACTTAATTAAAAATATCCTCCCAATATCATTTTTGTATTATTATTATTTTTGTTATAATTTTAAATTAGTTTTTTAAATATTTAAATTAATTAAATTAAACCCGAATGACATTTCTGTAATTAAGTTGAAAACTGAAACGAGGGTAAAATCGTAATTTCGCCGAGGAAAACACGGAGGGGCAAACTTGTAATTTCCCCGAACTTTTCCTACCGCGCATGGCGCGCGTTCAGATTTTTACGGTTTAAAACGACGCCGTTTTTTGAAAAGCCGGATTCGGCTTCCGCGCGTATCGCGCGGAGTAAAATCAGACGGACACCAAACGACGTCGTTTGGCTCCGCGTCTCTGGTGAACAGTGGCTGCGCGCATTGCGCGGCAAGTGTAATTTTTTTTTTTGTTCCGGCAGAGAGTGAACAGTGTCCGGCAATACCCATTTTAAATAAAAATATACCAATAAGTAAGCTTTAAATCATCAATAAAAATCCAAAAAATTACCAATCACCTTATATTAATTTATAACATGAAAAATAAATTTTTCATGATTTAATATCATTATTTTTTTATAAAAATTTTTACATCACATAAACTACTATAAATCATAACTTTTTGTGTATAACTCCATTTTGAGTGATTCAAACTTTGTTTTTCTCATGATTTAATGTTCTATAATATTAGAACATCAAACCTAAGTTTTATAAAAATATTTTTGGACATAAATTCCAAAACTTGTTTACACACTATTAAACACATATTTTAGCATATAAAATATACCAAAATACAAACCAAACCTATTAAACTCAAGCATGGCATAAATATTACAACCACACATTATTAACTATATTAACATATTTATATACACATGTTAGTTTAAAACAAAATTAGATTTAGAATAACCATTACCTTGATTTAATGGCTATCCTCCTTTTTCTTCCAAAATATGTGGTGAAAGAAGGTGACATGAACCAAGAACTCCTTCTCTTGGTATTTTTGCTCTCAAAATATTTTTCTACACTCTCAAATGCTCTCTAGCTTTCAAAGTGGAAGAAGAAGAAATGACCAACATGCATTCCTAAATTGTAAGTATACTTACAATTTGGATAGATATAAAACTTATATCTATTAAAATTGTCATAATGAGAGTAGCAAGGATACTTACACAAGCTAGCACAAGGAATGGGTTGCATGACACATTTGGTGAAAAGAAGAATGGTGTCTATGTACTTTAAAAATAAAACAAGCAATCTTTTAATTAAATAATTGAAAAATAACAAAAATCAAAATTTTCTCTCTCTCTCTTCCATGTGGTCGGCTGATGACTATCATTTTTGTCCCAAAATGATAGTCATTTTGCTTACTTTAATAATTATTAATTAATTTAAGTATTTTCCAAGTGGGCCAATCATTGGGCTTTAATTTAAAATACCAATTGGGCTTCTATTAAATTGTTTGGGCTACTAAATTGTCAAATTTTATTATTCTCCACTTGGGCTACTAATTGACCCATGTTGGGCTAATTTAATAATTTACACATTAATTATTCAATCCATGATTAAATAAATAATTAGATTGAATAAATAATTAAATATTCTAACCCATAAGTATTAAATTACTAAATGGACTAATAAATATTTTTATTAATATTTCACATTATTTACATTAATTAATAATCATATTAATTAATTTATTATATTTAATTAACTCATTATATTCAATTTAATTAAATATTTAATTAATAGGAAACTTATCAACTATTTTGATATTAAAACTTTAGGGTTTGTTCACCAATTTAAATAACATATTAGTGACCCCCTTTAATTAATTTTAGTAATTAATTACATAATCATTTAATCACATAATTAATTAATCAAAATAAAAGATTTAAATAATCTCGTAAAACTAACTCGTCGGAAATTAAATTAATAATTTGATTAATAATGACGTGGAAATTCTAGGACATTACAAGATCAAAGTTTTGTTCATGCAACATCTTACTCTACTCATGCTATTATGTACTAAATCATATGTCAAACACAAAACTCCATCAAAATCCAACCTTATACTTCCGGAACCCACCATGGTTCCCCAACAAAACATCAACTCCCACAACTAAGCATGATATAACACTATATATACATCGTATGCTATTATAACTAAAGATTAAGGTTGAAACATTTTATACCTCCTTGATGCTCTCTTCCTTTTTGCTAAGAACTTGGCTAGGCTAGCTTGCTCCACTCTCCTTCTCCTTGCTAGGCTCCTTCTTGAGTTTTCCTTACCAAGATCTCTTCCTCACCTTCTCTAGTTCTCCCTCGTTTCTCTCTCTCTTTATATCTCTCACACTTCGCTCAAATGAAGTAACCTTTAGAATTGTTGGAGAATAGCTCTATTTATAGAGCTCACATAAAGTTGATTAATCATTCGACACCCTTCCACATTTTAAGGAAAAAGGAAAACACCTAGGAGGAAAATAAGGAGCACATTGCTCCAAGTTAAGAAGGCTCAAGGGAAGGAATTTTTTTTTATTTTTTATGGCCGGCTTTCTCCCCCCCCCCCCCCCCCCCCTAATTACCCCACTTTCCATTTCTTTTTCCTTTTCTTTTAATTGATTATTGGTACACACACACATATATACCTTTTTTCCAACACTTTGACCCTCCCTTTGACTTTAGTTGGGCTAGACCTTGGGCTTTCCTTATAATTTTCATTGGGCTCATTCATTGTGACCATATTGGGCCACATACTCCCTAGACACATCAAATATTGGGCTCATGACATTTGGACCATTAAAACACAAATCACATTGTACACATATATCACTTGGGCTTGTATTACACCTGCCCCTTAACCCTCATCATAAGCTTAATTTATAAATCATCCAATTATTTTTTTGGATCTCTTATAATTTCTTCCATGAATTAAGTAAGGTAGTTATACCTAACTAGTCCAATAAGTATTTGATTAACATAATTACATTTCTCATGAGGTTTAGCTCAATCATTATCTTAAACTTCTTTATTGCCATACGAGGCTCATCATCCAAACTTAGTTGATTCTTAACATAAGCTTCAACACACAACCTCATTATTTATCAATTCATTTTAACTTTCTTCTTTGTTCCATATTTAATTCAATTTAATTGAATTAATTAGTCTCATTAACTACCAGTGCACTTCACAACATACACATATTTACATACAATCATTTCAAAAACCTTTATTTTTATTAATAATAATATTACAAGATTTTCTAGGTCATTACAAATTTAATACAGAATTTAAACTCAAACACACTACTTTGCCACTATAAATGTTTGAACTCCCACCCTCTTGATATAGAAAGAGTGGGGATAACCATTGGGCCAAGGCCCTAGGTTGGAGAGAATCAATTTCATTTGACATAAATAACTTATTATACAAATCAATGATTATGCCTTTGCATTTGTATCCAAAACTCAATCCAAAAAGTCCCTTGTACACCCTCTTTGTAGCCCTTTGAAAGATCCTCTGCCTCTCTCTCACTCCCTAGGGTTTTCTCTATGCTCTATACATCTTGTCTTGTTTTCCAATAGAGCTAGGCCTGCCAAAAAATGGGTTTGGTTTGATTTTGGTTTACACAATATAGTTATGGTTTCATTAAAAACCAAAACCACATAACTAGTTTTTAATATAGGTTAGGTGGATTGGACCCAAATTATTATAGGTCTAATAGAGGTCAACCCATTTTAAATTTCAAGCCTGCTATTATTATGGTCCAGTGAATTAAATTATTTATTATTTATTTAATTTATATCTTCCTTTAACTTCCCTCTCTAAAACTTTTATACCATCTCTCAGACTCCTATACACTTTCTCTCCCTACAACTTTTTAATACTCTATCTAAAATTTTTACACTCAGTTTGTTTTATACTTTTATCTCAACTTTTTTCCCAACCCACCCTTTTTCTATTTTTCTTAACCAAAGCAGCTCTCTAACACACCAAAAAAGTCCAGAACAACAAAAGAAAAATCATAACTTACCAAACAGGTCCATAAATTAACATTAGTTAATCTTTACATTTACTATGAACTCCACAGGGGAACCCACATAACTCCGTAGTGTTACTTGATAGCAGCTCCAATTCATCAAACATGGAGGAAAAATAGAGGACTTCTACTTTAAGAGAGAATTAGAATGGGCGAAACAACAAAGCAGTGCACACACACACAGATATATATATAGATATATATATATATGAGAGAGAGAGAGAGAGAGAGCTTTGCGTACAGAGGACCAGCGAGAAGTCAATGATGATAAAACAAAAAGAAGATGATATAATTTAAAATAAGTACCAATTTTGTCCATAGTGGACCCCATGCAAGTACATTAATAAATCTTTGTCTCTTTTGAACTTGGTGGATCCCACTTTAGTATACTTTTCGTGGTAAACTAGTCTTTAGACTTATTTTATATTAACTTGTGTACTTCTAGACAATCTTTTGTGGACAAATATGTTGTGCTTAAAGACATCCTTTTGAGGATGTAGATGTAGGGAGTATTACGTATTAGTGTATTATATAACGAACTGGTTTAATAAATTTGGTTAACTAGTTTGAGCCTATTTTAGTTTTGTGTAATATGGGTCCAAACTATAGCCAACTTATATCAAGTTAATTAGTTAACAAACCCATATGGTTCTAGTTAAATTTGGTTGACTTGACCAACTTTTACCAAGATTAATTTAAGAATTAGAAACATTAGATTGAATGCTCACCTTGACACCAATCATCAAAAGGATATGATACATGAAACCACACGTTTTTATTTTTAGCAGTTCACTAAAACGGTTGATATTTTGAGATTGAAATAGGAAAGTATTGTATTTGTACTATAACAAAGTAAATTGTTATGATGACTTTCCCTCTTTTGTTATATTTGTAACCATTATAAGTTATTCTCCCTCTGTATCAGAATAAAAGTCATCTATTAACTTTTATGGTTAAATTGACCATTTTTCAAATCAATGAATCTTATTATTTTTTTATATATGTGCAAAAAGCCCATAAACAAAGCAAAGTACAAACAACTATGTACTGATTGCAATGTTTGTCTTTTTGAAAATTTAAATATGTATGTTTAATTATTAATGTAAAAAAGGTTAATTTGACCACAAAAGTCAATGGAGGACTTTTATCTTGGGATGGTGGTAGGAACTTCTTTATAACTATATTGAGCCCTTAGGACTTTTCAATGCAATAATTTGGTTGGTTGAAAAGGAAAAGAATGCAAATTTTGATGAAAATATTTTCTCCTGACTATGAGCCGGCTAAATGCTTCTGGTCATTTAGCAACATGAAATAAGTAACACATGGCTTCCTAGATTTAAAGAAGTGACAAGTCTTTCATGTCTTACACTGCTTCTATTTATTGGGAATGCAAGGAGCTTTATCTAACTGGTTTCTGGATGTGTTAGTCTGTCTTGAGGAACCTGCCTAGATTTTTTATGTTATCACTTGTCAGACCTTTTTCCTGTTGGCACTAATTTGAATTATATCTTCATTCTTTCCTTTAAGTTATGAACTTTGGAAACCGTATCTCCGTGCTATGATGGAGTGTGACATGAAAGCAGTTAGCATAGGGACAAAGAACAAAGCTGAGGTTTTGGCTACTTGTTTGCAGCAGATGAAAGCTTGCTTCTTAGATGTAAGTGCCAGACATTTTAACAAAAATGCATGCAAACAATTTATTCTTTGAAAAATCATGCTTTAAATTTGATTTCCTCTGCAAATTGGACTTTCTCCATGTTTTGGTAATATCTTCTCAAGTACTCGTGATTTTTCTGCAAGTACTCGTACATAAAATGTTGCATTTACTGGAAGTTGGATCTGTTTGAGGATAAACTGAGAGCGAATTATCTTAGGTGGTTTGTATTGTACACTTATTCTAAATGACATCCTAAGTGGAGGCTGACTTGGGCTTCCAATTCCTTGACAAACGTAATGCAAGTTTGAGCAAATAATCCATAAGTGCTTAGTGTCTGAATATGAATAGTCCAGTCCCAATATTACCAAATTAACAGGAGTACAACAATTAAGTATTCACAGGTATAAGAAAGACGAGAGTTAAAGAGTGCAACCACTTACTGCGGTTCATTAAAGAAATTCTATGTAATCTCTCTTGAGCTTCCCCACCAAATTTATATTTATTTATTTAATTTTTAATTTAATTTTTAATGGGAGTCCCATTTTCTTGTGATGCATCCTCTTTGCCTATAACAAAAAGTAGAAGTAGAAGCAGAGGTGTGTTGAAATGTTTGGCGCTAACGAGTGAACTACTCAACTCATGACATATTGATTGTGGGCTGGCTGTGACAGAAAGCCATTTTGAATGACATCAATTCTTAGCATAAGAACCAATGAAAAATTCAGTGTTGTATGAATGGAATCTTTCTATAGAAAAGGATGTGTTATAGATGAAGAAGTGTAGGACCTGTAGGTTACACTTTAGGAGGACAAAGAGCCATATGAGGAAAAAGAAGAAGAAGAGCAACAACAACAATAAGAGAAAGAGAGTGATAATAGAATCTTCTCCTTTGCACTGACTTGGTTAAATTTCTATTTGGCAGGTAACCATCCTAATATCCTATCCTGTGCACAAAGCTTCAACCAGTTTTGTTAATTTGAGAAACTCATTTTAGATTATGTATTCCTTATGTTTGAAGGAATTCATGATATTTTCACTATAATTTCAACTTGGTTTATGTAATTATACCTAGTTTGAGATTTACATATATCCAACCATTGATCTTAACAGAAATTAGTTCAAAGATAGTTAGAGTTTTAGGTTTGTGTGAGCCTGGGTAAAAAATAAGCATTTTTATACAACACATAAACCAGATTAAAGGGAAAAATCAGATAAACTAATCTGAGCCAATTCCTCATTAGACCTGCCACGTCAGGCACAATTGTGGAAGGTGGGACTTAAAAGGCTGCCAAATGGAAGCAATCATTAGAGATCAACAACCTAGACTGAAAGGTTGAAACACTATTAAAACAGTACTCCTTCGAAGGACTTCGAAAGTCGATCAACAAATGAAGCTGAGACAGGCCGACGAAACAATGCCATAGAATAAACTAAGTTTAGGGAGGACTGGGTCTGGCCCTACCCAAGGGTACTGATCCTAGGGTCAAAATATCTCCCAGGCTTAGTTCATCACACCTTTGCTCTCTTAAACAACGATTAAGATAAGAACATGCAAACTTGAGCTGAATTGAGCCGAACATAGACCAAGTGTGGGAGAAGCAACCTAGGCCCGTAGGGTCCTAAAAGGTCACCACGCTTAGTAATTTTCTCTCATTTCTCCTTTAAGAGGTCACAATATCAACTACAGTCTTTATCCAGTCAAGCATGAGCTATTCACGTCCAAAGAGAGCTTAAATTAGACCGAGTATGGAAGACCCTCTAAGTTCTGACCCTTGGGGCCTTAAGGATCTCCAAACTTAGTTATATCCATCTTTACTCCATATCTTCACACAAGCAAGCAAGATCAATGCCTGGTCAAATAGAAGCCTATTGGGGCCAATCCATGCCAAAAACTTAAGTTTGAAGGAAGGCTGATGTAGGACAACTTTTGGAGGAGAACAATAATTAAAAAGCATGGCAAATTAATTTGGGTGAGGCTCCGCACTTTTGACTTCACTACCCCAAGGATCTTTTACTTGGGTGATGCTTCGCCTACCACTATCCTAAAGGTTTCTCAACTGCAAAAGAGAGGAAGAAACTCATAGCTATTCAATAACCACTACCCTAAGGGTTTCTCAACCGCATGAGAGAGAGTAAGTGAACGAATGACCCAATGGGAGAGGCCTGAGAAAGCTCATAGCGATTCAATAATCAATAATTTATTCTGTACTGCTATTAACTTGTGGGGATACATCAATATTTATAGACTCCAAACCTTAATATTACTTGGGGAGTATTAAAGTACATTTTTCAATCCTACAGGATGATTGCACATATTGTCATTAATACCCACTGTTATATAGATATCCTAATACATTCTAGTATTTATATAAATACTAGATTGGACCTAATAATCATACTAGAACCCACAAGAAGTGTGTTTTACGTCAAAAAAATAAAAAAATAAAATAACCTTTCACAATAATATATTAGATCTTTCTTTTACTTGTTACATGCTCAAGTATTTGAATAAAAGTAGAGTTTAGTCCCTCTAAAGTTTGAAAACAAGTTCACATTTAGAATCTGTGTGCATAAAAGTCACAAATTTTTTTAATGCCTAAGATGAAGTACTTCTTGGTCCCAAGGATGAAAAACAAACAAGAGCATAAATTATAGCCGAACAACTTGAAAGTTATAAGATTACAATTGTAAAGAGTACCACTAATTAACTACAAGATTACAACTACTTGATCACAATGATCAAATTACCTTACAATGCGTCCTAAGTTGGTGTGACTACTCCTATTCTGCTTTGCCAGACCTGGCGACCTACATCTATGAGTTCCAGATTATAAGAATCTACTCCTAAAATAGATGATAGTTTTTGACTGTGCTGTTATTTGATGTTGTATTATGTGAGAGTCATCTCCTTTACAAATGATCTTTAATTGTCCTTTTAAAGTAGTGGGTAAAAATAAACATTCCTAACTTCTATCACACGTTCATCACTCTTCAAGTCCTTTCTTGGTGCCAACTTCAAATAATAAGTTTGAATCTCAGCTGTCCATGTCCTTTTAATGTGCCTACTTAAATAGTGTGCCACATGTCATCTTACCTCTTGATCTTCAAATCGCTAACCCACTCAATTGCCCATTGGTAATCGTTTTGAATATGATCATAAGAGGAACATAGCAATGCAACATAACAATTAATATGGGCCCAAGAGAATGGTATACTATATTTTGGATATAATAGGGAAAAATTGTCCAAAGATATTTTAAGTATTTGATATAAATTTTTGATAGGCCCTAATAATGTTACTAGAACCAAAAAGAAGTTTGTATTATGTTAAAATAAACATTCCCTTTCACAAGACGCTAAATGATCTTTCTTTTAGATGTTGTATGATTGAGTGTCTGAATAAAACTAGGGTTTAGTTCAGCAAACCATGAAAACATGTTAATAGTGTTAATTAGGATAGGATGCTATATATTTTGGATTTGACATACCATAATTTGATAGACGCCACGACACGTATGTGTGAGGTGAACACCGCCTAGATCGTTTTCTAGCAAATTGTAGGTGGAATCGCGACCCTTTGCTTATAACGAAGCAATAACCTGGGTATAAGGTAGAAGACGCCACAATCAATTATGGACTATTGATTAATAAGTTAGGTTGAACGCCTCGGACACACCGATAAGTTCAGT
This sequence comes from Hedera helix, assembly GCA_947179155.2. Classification (NCBI taxonomy): domain Eukaryota; kingdom Viridiplantae; phylum Streptophyta; class Magnoliopsida; order Apiales; family Araliaceae; genus Hedera; species Hedera helix. Next base: position 12,973,851 of record OX359279.1, on the reverse strand, counting down.
AGTTATCAAAGAACCAAAAGAGAATAATACTCTCAATAATCTGAATAATCTGAAAACTGTTTTATTCCATCAACCATATGGTCTATTTATACACTTCAAAAGAAGACTCTAGAATTCCTAACTCTAAAAACAAAAGGAAAACTAGCTATATTACAATTAGAATCAACTAAGATAAAAAAACCCTAACTAAACAAATCCTAATTACAATAGAAATCTGATTTCTTGCTATTCCTTTCCAATGGCCGAATTACTCCTAGAAGGCTCTTCAATGCCGCGGCTTTAGGCTTGCTGCAATTGTAGCTTCTAGATGCTTGAAATCCTTCCTTGTTTTGGAGTTTAAGTTCCTTACAATTCTACCTTGTGTTGGATCTTCTAGAAGCCTTGTTGCTGTTGCTATCTGGACCTTGTTCCTACTTGATCTTGGACCCTTTAAGTGCTAAGTTTCTAGTGCAATATGGCCCTTGTTCTGTTTTGTTTTGGAGCCATAGAACCTTTCTTGTGTTGGATTGGATTGCCGAGGTCCATGTGGGCTTAGGCCCTTCCCTTGCCGAATTCCCTCTTCAAATAGGCCCGCCCCCTTTCTTGATTAGAACCGAATTCCTAGCTAGCATTGGCCCGCCTATTGTAGAGCTCCTTGTTGGAATTAGCCCGCCTGGTTTATTGATTAATGTTGCGTTGGGCCTGCCCATTTGGGCTTCTAAACTGCCAAGATTAAGACCCCTATTCAGCTGCCGAAGTCTAGCTCTTGGGCTGCCTAGAGTTAGCTTGAATTGGGCTTGAATTGTGTTGATTACTTCAGCTCCTTTATATCACCTCCTTGAATTATCTCCAGCCCAATTACTTTGACTCAGTCCATTGAAGCCTCCCTTGAACCTTTTGACTCTTAATCTTGAAACTGGTCCAACTGGAACTAGAATTGAATCAGCCCAAGCTTTGTTTTCCTTATTAGTAGCTCGGGTTGGATCATAAGTCTCAGCCTCGTTTGATGTAGCCCTAGTCAAAATCGTGTCATAATTGTATAGAAATAAATCAGATGTTTAAATGCACTAGTTATGGGTAAAATGTTAATACAGTATGATTTCTATCTTTTTACGTGAGAATAATTTAAAAACATTAGATAAATCTAACTGTTTTAGGAGAATTGGCAAAATAGGCGATTGAATAACTATCGACCTGATTGCTCGAGTTGTTTATAATGGGCCCAAGGGGCTCTATTTTTTATTTTTTCTCTTTATTATAGATATTAAGTTCTTCATAGTTTCATTGACTGATAAATGGCTTTAAAGTTCTCCTGATTGGACTCCCTTCCCAAGAAGTCCTTAATCAATTCAAATGAGATGCTTTTTGTAAATGGACCCGCTGCTGCTATCTTCTAAGGAGTTTTGAATCATAACGTAATTCTATGCCCACTACCACTTGAGCGATCCATATGACCAAAGATCAATAGAAACACCAAAATTGCACCTGCCTCCTGTGTAAGCTTGACAATTTTACCTGAACCTGATGGGGCCCGCTCAATCCCGACCCTAATGGGATGGGACCCCATTTTTAAAATTCTATAGGGTTAGGTATGGGATATACCCTCGCACCCGTGCCCCGACCCGATTATACGTATATATATAAATTTTTTAAAATTAGTATTTTGTATTTATATAATTATGTACTTATTTAAGTTATTTCATTATAAATTTATAACATTTGTAACATAATATGTTGTTAGCATTGTTCGAAATAGCGCTCGAGGCTTACGCCTCAAGGCCCGCCTCAAAGCGAGGCTACATGTTGCTGGCGCAAGGCCTACACCTCAGAGGGAAATTTCGAAACTTACGCCTTATTTGGTTGAGGCTTACGCCTCAAGGCTATTGCGCCTCAAGGCTGTTCAAGGCCTACGCCTTGGTTTGAATTATAAAAAGGCCTAGAATTCTTCTTCTTTTTCTTCTTTATATGATGCTCTTTTTGACTGATTCCTCCATTTTTGTTTGTTTGTCTGCCCTGATTTCTAATTCTTGTTATGCATACTATATGATATAACTTTTTCTTTTAATTTATGTTGAACATTAAATTAAAATATATAATATAATTTATTGTTATGCTGGTAGATAGTTATTCTTAAAATTTTCATTAGACCCTAAACTGAAATATATTCTTAAAATTGAATTGTAATTGTATGTAAATTCTCGATTTTTTTTACTTTGTTTTAAAATTAAAACTACATTTTGAGTTTTTAAAACTACGAAATTATAAACTCAGTATCATTACAAATTTATTTGAGTATGAGAAAGAAATAATTATTTGTAAAATATATAATATTAGCAATTACTACGTTTGTTATTTTCAAAACCTTAAATAAATTCATTTAACAATTTTTTTACAATTTTACAATTATATTTCAAAAAGTTAAGATGTTTCCTTAATATTCAAAAGAGGAAGTTTTTTTCTTTTAAAGATACTGAAGAGAAATAAATGAACAAAAAAGTGATAATTTACATTTGGTGATAAAAACATACTTTACAAATGAATATTAAAAAGAATATTAAAAAAGAAAAGAGTATTGTTTTCACGTGTTGCAGTAGAAAGTGGTGTAAAAAAATTACAACTGAAAGAGGGAAGGTGAAACTAAACATATATTTAAGAATTATATTGAATTAAACTAAATATTACATAAGTATCACCATTTATATAATTTGAAGTTGATACAAGTTCAAAAAATTGCAACTATAATAAAATTATCCATTTTGACTTGATCTTGTTCACTTCTTGTTGTGATTTGATATGCCACAAGCCTACAACCAGCATTATGAATATGATAAATCACTAGAAAAATAAATATATCAATATTCATATAAATATTAACTATATATAATTTACATTATTAACGACTTGTCGACTTGTTTTGATGTTTGGTAATGATACAATAAGGTGACGTTGGCTATTTATGTCTTTTATGACCTTGATTATAATAATGGATTATTTTATGATTTTATTAGCATTTTTTATAATTTTTTGGGGACTTTTAGGTTTTCAAATCGAGGCTTACGACTCGCTCCGCCTTGAGACTTACGCCTCGCCTCGTCTGGGAAAAAACGCCTTGTACCGCTTTTAGCTTTTTCGAACATTGGTTGTTAGTATTAGAAATGTTATATGTTGTTTGAGTTTGAATTAAAAATAATTGTACAAACTAATATAAAAAAAAAGAGAAATTTAATTTGGAAAAAGGAGAGCAATCGGGTAAACGACCGCCGGGGGGGGGGGGGGGGGTTGGGTTCGGGGGATTGCTCCATATTACCGGGGTTGGTATGGTCTATACCCGCCTCGTTGCCAGGCCTACAATCTTCGCAACATCTAGCAGTTGATGGAGAAGATAAATGAACAATTGTCTGGGCACATTATCTCCTACATATTTTCTTTATCATGATAACTAAATTGCTATCAAGGAAGTAAATTGTAATTGTGTAAATTATGCAATATGCACTGATGCTGTTATGAAGCCTTGCCTAAAATATAAAATATTTTCTACAGTAAACTCCCACAAAGGTGTTGTCTGATTGAATGGATATTAGGCTTTGCGCATATTTCATATTGGGTTCTTATTTCCTTTGCATATGGTCTTTACAATATTATATAGCAGAGTAGATACTAGAAGATCAAATCAATTATGTGCCTCTCGTTGTTGTTAACTTTCAATCTGAAGCTGAATATCTCTGCAGGCTAGGTCAAACAAAGTAAAGCTCTTTGAAGCCATGGATGTTTTCTTTGATAGGTAATCATTATCTTTCTCAAATGCCACAGATACTGTAGCTGCGCTATAGTAAATCTTATACTATTTGCTCAGATCAAATAGAGCTGGTGGAGATGAGCAGCAAACAATTGGAGGCATTGTTAGACGATGTGATCGTTGCCGGGAATCAGATATGGTGCTTAGGCGGAAACCGGTATTGTTCACATTGCAGAATTTCAATCAAGTAGATAACTATGAAAATTACATTACTATAACAGTTGTACATTTGGAGTTTTATTGATGCTGGAATCTCTCCTCTAACTCAAGTTTGACGATCTCAGATTCTTTCTTTTGTGCGATGTCTGCCATTTTCTTAGTTTCTACTGTATGGGGAAAAATTATGTGGAGTTACAGCTACCAATACGTAATAAAATTAATCTTATAAATTTTGATGATTAATTTCTCTTTCAAAACTCACCTCTTTCCATTAGCAACATTTTGTAAACTATTGAAAGGCCAGTTTAGTTAAAAAAGGATGCGAACATATGCAAAAAATTTCAGGACTAGTTCTCCATCAACGCAAACCCTGTTCTGCTCAGTCTAGATAACAGAAGAGAATGAGGTGGCATCTCCACAAGTACTCCCAAGTCCCAAAAGGGCAAAAACTATACTGCCTGCCTACTTGACAGTGCTACCACTTAATTTCTTATGCACCTACGGTCCTACTGTTTCTTTTTTGCCTTTGAGCACTTATTTGTTTGTATTTTATTACTTCCAAATAAGGAGACAACACAAATGATACAATTGAAGTTTATTAACTAGAATTTGCTTTGTTTGAAAGTTGAATTTCGTGGTATATACACTGTAGCTATCTAGTTTTCATTCATTCTTATAAATACTGTGCTCCCTCTTTGCAGGATGGTAATTTCATGGTTGGGTGCTCGGGTTTTCCACAAGTAGGTGTTTAGTTCCTTTATACTTTAAAATTCCTTACTTTGGGCCCATAGATTGCTTAGGGCTTTTAGATATAATTTATTTTTTAAAACTAGATAGTTCTTTAATTATTAGTTCGAATAAACTACTTGATCAATGTTTTAAGCAATAAAATTCATTGGTTCTTTGTTATGATTAGTGATGGTGTTGGTTTATCATTATTGATTCTGTCAGTTGATATATTCGAGCTTGCAATGAGACTGGAAAACCTCTATCTTAGCAAAACTTACTATGATTAGTAGTATTACAATTTGTATCTTGTTGTACGTAGAACAAGTGATATGTATTGTTTTCGTGGTTGCTATTCTTTCTTTTTTGAATCGATGTTGGGTTGGTGTTCAGTGATTTTCAAGTAAGCAACTTCATATCTTAGAACATCGATTGCTTCAACTAAAAAGTAATTTGAATCAAGTTTAAGGTGCTATCATGGTTCAAAGTCGCGGTAGCGGCCTAGTTTGTGGTAGTGTTTGTTTTTTATTTTTATTTTTTTGACTCGGTTTCGGTTTCGGCTTCGGGCGATACGCTATGTTATGCTAGAGCTTCAAATTTATTTTCTTATTATTATTTTTGATTAGTTACTATATAAATCTACTTATTTTGTTTATTATTATTACTTCTTCTAGTAGTGGTGGTGGTGGTGGTGGTGATGGTGGTGGTAGTAGTAGTAGACTCTCCCTCATACCCCACTGAAGGCCCTATCCTTACTCTCCATCCTAGGATCTTCCTTTATCTCGTGTACTTCAATATCCATGATGGTAGATAACTAGATCACGACATCCTAAATCCATTATTGAATAGGATAATCAAAACCTTAATGCAGAAGGATTCAAGTCAAATCGCAACATCTTTGTTGGGGGAAAATTTACTCATTGGTGCAACAAAGCGCTGGCAGTGGTTGTTAGATCTAGTGTTGAAGAAGAATACCAAGTATGGCTCTCTATGTGTTCAAGCTCTTGTGGAATCCATCATTATTGACAAAAATGGGAAACACATACAATTCTCTTATGTGGTTATTTTGTGATAACAATGGCATCATCAGTAACATTCAGGACCTGTGCATCATTACAAGACAAATTTAGTCGAATCAAAAAGCTTAGTAGTTGCTCTATACTCCTATTTTTATTCTCTATGTCCATCAGCTTACTAACATTATGATGTAGGGACATCTTTGCTCCAATGCGGAGTGTTAAGTTATTTGAACATAGACAATACAAATTGGAGCAAATATGTACTCCAATTAATATTCCCTACATTGATACTGGGTCCACATCCACCCCCCCCCCCCCCCCCCCCCCCCTTCTTCCCCCCTTCCCCCACAAAAAAAGGTCTTTTTCTATTGTAATGGTCCCCTAGTATATATTAACATACATAATGTGGAATATGAGTACTCACATCACACTCAAATTCTCCAAAACATGGACTCTATCTCTCCAGCTTCTTCTATCAATGGCCAAGTTGAAAAAAAAACTACTGGAGCATCAGTAGTACGTACTACATCTATGTTGTATTTGTAAATATGTTATATTAGATTTCTCAACAAGGGACCACTTGTATTCATGAAGAAAACAAATCTGCGAGGTTAGCTCAATATATGAGGATATCAAAGGCTAGTATATAACTAAAGGTGGCAAACCTGTTGTTACATGTTTATCATATTTATCCAAATCTAACAATCAGTTGTTGATGATATATCAATCTGCTGCACATAGGGATACGTTTGAGATAAGCTTTATGTACATCACACGGAAGTCTAATTTATTTCTGATGCTTTATATAATGACATAAATTGAAATAAAAGCTTTTATTCATACCCTCTTCTCTACATTGTCCTCCGTTTCCCTCCATTCTTTCTTCCTTATTTTATGTGCCAACGATAATGAATGTATCTAAGGAATGTAACTTCATTTTTGCATCCAAATTTCTGTGGCTTAATTTATTTTTAAATTAACAATATTTCCTCGAACTTTTTAGTGTAGGAATGTTATCTGGCTGCCAGGATCTCTTTCAGAGGCATCTGTTACCTCAACTGTTTGTAATACTTGCACTCCAGGTTATCTATTCTTCCAATTTAGTTCTCATGCTTCCTTTCTATATGTCATTATGATTTATCTGTTTTAAGTTCATTGTTTTTATGTTACAGTAGTTACTCACTTTAAATTTGTTATATGTACTAAATTGAAAATTTCATTATAGGACCTGTTTTTATGATCCAATTTAAGTTTCGTCGGCTGGAAATACCAATGAACTACAATGTGGAACATTTAGGTATGTTTTATTTTGGAGAAATCGTAAGAGGTTTTCAGCTTTGGTTCTTGCGCCAACCTTTTTGGTTACTTGCACACTACAGTTCACGGCTGATTCAAATTTGAAGTTTATGTATTATTTTACTTGAACAATATCTTTTTATCTTTAATAGATTTTAGTCACTTTAGTGTAGCTTTATTTTTGAATTTACTTTCAAGTTTGAAGTCTTTACTGTTCAGAACATTTAGATCTACCGAATGCAATCAATGATATAAAAATATTAGAATTACATAATGCATTGAATAAAACATCTTCATGAAGTATAATCTTAGTCTCCAACTTCGTGCACATAACATGTTAAACGATTTGAAGTAGATCTAACAAGATCCAAACTTTAGAGGCTGAAACAGTTTAGGGGAAAATATGTCTAAGAAAAGAACATGAATGTTCACAAAGATGAGCATGCTACCCACACATGCAGACCGTCACAAAGATTTTCCCAGTGGAAATGTTTTCTTTTATTACATACGGGTTCTGTGTTTTTATTTTTGGGGAGACCAACAGTGTTTTTAAAGTAGGTACTTTTTAGAAGCTTTAACAATTTCAGTGCAATCTCGTTTACATCTTGTCAGGTTGCATTGGTGGGTGTGATGATATTCTAAAACAGCTTATTGAAACATGTGGCACTGGGTCCCGCCGCCTTTTAAGTGTATCTGGTGTGTATCAGAATCTTACATATTCATATTCTTATCACAATTAGTTGAATTTATAATCAATGCGCATGTACATAAATGCGTATATAATTACGTGTTTCAGTCTGTTTGTAGAAAATTTATCTTGTTTCATGTATACTCTGTAGTGTTATTGTCATTGATTTTTCATGCATGTTTATCTTTTTCCTATGCACTATAGTCGTATTTTCAATATTTCACATAGGAAATTTATTTTCATTATTTTGGTTTTTAAGTAATGCTTGAAGGACATTTTATACTTGTTTTTTCAAATGTATTCTACTCCATTGCACTTCTAACCATTAAGTAGTTTAATTCAAAATTTTATCACACAGCAAGGAGATATATTAGACATAAACTACAGCTGATTAGCCTCTTACTTTAATGTAGTATTTCATATTACGTTAGTCTTTTCGGTTTCAAATTCTCTATCATATCTTCATGCCCTCTGTTTCTTGAGTAGTAAATCAATGTTAGGTATTGTGAAATGGTATTCAAGTTGTCAATCACACTGAAACTTAGAATTTGTGAAAGTATTCAAGTGAAGATTGAATGATGTCTCGAAGGCTCAATAATTCAATCTAAATTCATTAACGGATATAATAGCAAAAGCTAAAAGAAAGTCTATAAGAAAACTAGCACCTGGCCAGAACTTGAGTGAGACTGAAAAACATAGATAGTGTATTTCACGTGAAACATACCAATAAGTAACCGGTGTACAATTTTGAAGCTAAAGAGTAAAGACAGTGAAAATAAGTTTGGAAACAAGGTGTGCATAATGTGCTTGCAGGAAATTTATTGCGTATGTCAGAAGTAGAGAACAATAACAGATGCATATTTTCCAAGCAAAGGGAAAGAGATATGATTATATCATTCTCAATATATTAAGAGTGATGATTATGGTCTTAGAGGGGATGAGAAGATATGTAAATGTTGAAATATTTCATGAAAAATGGAAATGGTTTGTCACGAACGAGCTCTAGGTCAAGTGGTTCAAACTTTCCCTCAAATGGGAAGGTCATTTCAAATCTTATAGGGTTTGAATTCTATTCCCCCCCCCCCCCCCCCCCCCCCCCCCCCGCGTGCACGCCTCCCCACTGTAATAAATACTATAAAAAGTTCTAAAAGAAAACATATGATAGTTGTTAAATGTATGAAGTAATTTTTTGGCTAAGTGGTGAAAGATATATTACTCATATATTTGTAACCATTTTGGCCATCTACTCTGAAACCAATTGTAAATGAGTGTAGTAACACACATGGTTGAAGCACAGAACCACGACAACTAATTCAATGCTGACTAGAAATATATTTTTTTCAAGATAAGGTTCATTTCTTAGGCAATTTTCTGATTATGCTCTTAAATTGAATTGCGCTCCAGATGGAAGCCTGATAAAATTGAATGTTATTGTAATGCTATACAATAAAAGTTCTTACTTTATTAAGGAAGTGTAGAACCACTAATGTTGAAACATTTACGTCTCTCATGATCTACTTTTGTGCAATATTTTACAGGAAGGGGCCGAGGTTCCAGTACATCTTCCAGCAGTGCCCAACGCAGTGTTCTTCGGCAGAGTGCTTGCACCCAATGCAGGCAAAGTGGCCATTCTTCAAATAATTGCCCTTTACAGGCTTCACGATCTCGTAGTGCTCGGGCTCAAGGAACGAGTCAACAGCAAGGTATATGCATAACTGTAAATTTATCCTGGTCACTATGAATCCAGCATAGGTAGAAACTATTTTATGATAAAGTTAGCACTGTTGAAGTACTCATGCAGGGGAAGTTTCTACTGGTATTCATCCATGTTTACCCAAGAACTAATTATACAGATTTGTCAAAAACAAATTTTATGAACTGCTTATGTTAACTGTTTCAGTGTCTGATTTCCTCACATATATTGAAACTGATCTTCCTTGTAAACATAATGAACAAAAGAAACTTCTGAATTCTGGTTAAAAGAGCCCCTTGATTGCATTGGCTACTCTACCCTTATTTCATGATTTTTAGATTTTCTTACATTTTGATCAGGCTTAACTGTGTATCTGATCTCATATTGGTTTTGATTGTGCAGGAGAACCTTCGATTCCTTGTAATTCATGTGGCAGACCATGCACTTTACGAACTGCTAACACTGAAAATAACAGGGGGAAGAAGTTCTATTCATGTCAATTGCAAGGGTGCAACTTTTTTGTGTATGTCCATCTAAATTAACTATTTCAAAGGTTAAGGGGAAAAAGGGAAGAAATATATTGATTTGCCTCTGTGTTTTATATATGCACGAATATGAAGCTTCTTGATCTTGTTGCTGGCTCAATGTTTCCTTTCTTTCATGTTTTCATTGGTCAATCTGTCCCTGTTTCCTCATAATCTATATTAGTAAGGGAGGGGGAGAAAAATAACCAACTCTTGAAGTTGTGCCACATTTTAACTTCTCGCAAAAGAATTTATTTTCTCTCCCCACTTCTTATCAACCCCTAATTTTCTCCATTAGGTTTTAATTGCACAAAGTGTGTGTGCTTGGAATACTAGTGTGTGTGTATATATATATATATATATATATATATATATATATATATATATATATTAACATGACAAGGGAGGGGTAAATTAGAGATAATTAGTTTCCACGAAGAGGGTGCATTAGTACTGGATTAACAGACCAAGCTGTGGGCCTTAAGCTATTACTTGATATGGTTCTTTATTGCTTTATTGTAGGTGCTTGTAACACATTTTGAAGTGACGATTATAATTCACTTTGGTACTTCTTTTAAGTTTTCTTTTAAGAGTACGCTTTGAAGTAATTAAGGAGTACATTTTAAAATGCCGAGACTTCAGTAAATTGCCTATTCGATCTATGAATGAATTTGATATATCAACACTCATACAAACCCAACCTATTTCATGGATATCTGAAGGCTTTAATGACTGGCCATCATTGTTATAACTTAGCTCCAACAATCCAATCCACATTGATAGACTGGTATTTAGATGTACTCCATGTTATTCTTGACAAGTGGTTGGTAAGATAAACAGATACGATATGGAACGAAAAGCAGGGATTAAGGCTGCAACAAATCTAATTTGTCTCCATATTTGTTTCAATTCTTTTGATAAAGCTGCTTTATTGTAATTTTCTTTATTGATTGATCTAGTTCTGTTGGTTGTACTCTAGATGGGAGGACAATCACAATGGAAGAAATGCCTTGACTTCAAATTATAGCAGCCGAGCATCTAATCTGAGCAGAAGGGGTGGCCGAGGCAGGGGTGGCAGAAGCGGAGCAAATGCAAGCCAATGCACATTTGTGTCAGCAACAGGTGAACCCATTTCTGACAGGTGTTTTATCTGTGAAGATCCATCACACTTCGCAAATGTTTGCCCACGGCGAGGCATGTGAATCTGATACTTGGCCAGTCTGAAGATTACTTGGTGAAGTTTGTATATACTCATTTTTCATATGTTGATACTGGTTATGAATTATTAGTGCACTGAGGAAAAGTAAGTACATGCACAGTTATTGTGGTACATACTTCCCGACTGATCTTGTGATGTAAGCTAAATCTTGTTGGCTATATGCTCTGCCTCCAGGTAAGGCTCAAAGGGATAACCTCAATGTCTACATTGAAAGGCAGACTTCAAGGTTTGCGTGGTATGCCTTCATTTGTTACAGATCTAAATGCAAATCTTACATGATATTAGCCTTTTACCAAAATGAGTTTCCTATTTACTTGAGATTCTAATTTTGTATTCTCATTAGGTTTATTAAACATGTCTAGGCATAATTTTTCCAAGTATCCTAGGCAATAGTTAATATGCGAGAATATATATGAGAGAGAGAGAGAGAGGATCATTACTATTCCAGTTACTGCATCTCTAGCCGTTTAAAGGATAATCTAACGGTCTTCTTTAACACATTCCGCCCCTCTATTATAACACCCTAAGAATTCTTGTACTTGTTACAGCTGATCTTGTGCGTTATTGTATAAACTCATTCTTAATATCCACATCATTCATCATCAATATAGTTAATAAAAACAAATTTAAATTTAAAACTTTACAACGTTCTTTTGTTCTTTCATTTTAGAATCGTAATCTTTATATCTCTATTGCATTACCAAATCATAAATATTATGATTCACTCGATTACAGTTTTTATGAGTAATCAAAATTCAAAATATAAGATCAACTTTCTTTCTATACATCTTTCATCTAAGTAGCCAAAACTTGCATTAATAACAAACATCTAGCATAGTTAAATGATTTTTAACATAACAACTTATCTAACCTTTAATATACCAAAACATATTTACTAAACATTTTTACAAAACATCTTTACTCCAAAAGGGTTTACATCAAAATTATTAATCAATTCTATCGATAGAGTTCTATATTATCAAAACTTAATTTTTGTTTGCTTTTAATCAGTAACCATTCTCTTATTCTTTGACTTTATCGGAACTTTTGGATTTCATCTGGCTTCACTGGAAATATAGGTTTTAAGCAAGGGTGAGTAATTATGTTGTCCACCATGTTTAACAGTTATCACATAACACGTTATACATTTATCATGTTTCTCATTTTTTACGTACTTCGCATTACATACATGCTTTACATTTTGTACATACTTCGCATTACATACATGCTTCACATCTAAGTCCATACCAACAGTTTAACATCACAATTGTTGCATCGAGTGAACATTACAACAAGTCACAAGATTTTCACATAATACAGAAACTTGCACATAGTAATTAACAAGTTCACACATAACAATAGGTTTTGAAAAACTTGTCTGATTCGTTTTTTCGGTTTAAGCTAATACTTTGCGTTCTTTGTATGATCTACATTTATAATTTGGTCTATCAATTAGTCACTAATGGACTCTTCACATTGGTTTAATGCACTTAAGTACCCAATTTATACATAAATTTAATATATTTTTTGCAAGAAAAATAGATTTGACTCGACCCGGACAACCAACAACCTAAAATCAGCAGAGTCTAGCGCAGTTGCGCTAGCCTCGAGCGCAATTGCGCTAGGCCAGATTTCCAAAACCATAACTTTGGCACTGCACGGCCCTTGCGTGTTAAAACGCTTATAACTTCTTCGTTTTTTAACATTTTTGAGTAATTTAAGTTCCATCGCGATTGTAACTTCTCTGTCTATAACTTTACTTTAGATTAATAATCCAAATTCCGGTTAGTGCATCTCTAGCTGTTTTAAGGATAATCTAATGGTCCTCTTTAACATATTCCGCCTCTCTATTGTAACACCTCGAGAATCTCTGTACTTGCTACAGTCGATCTTGTGCGTTATTGTACAATCTCATTCTTAATATCCACATCATTTACCATCAATATAGTTAATAAAAACTTATTAAATTTAAAACTTTACAATGTTCTTTCGTTCTTTCATTTCAGAATCGCAATCTTTACATCTCTATTACATCACAAAATCATAAACATTATGATTCATTCGATTACATTCCTTATGAGTAATCAAAATTCAAAATATTACATCAACTTTCTTTCTATACATATTTCTTCATCTAACTTGCCAATTGCATTAATAACAAACATCTAGCATAGTTAAATGATTTCTGACAACTTATCTAACCTTTAATTTACCAAAACATTTTTACCAAACATTTTTACAAAACATCTTTACTCCAAAAGGGTTTACCTCAAAATAAGTAATCAATTCTACCGACATAGTTCTATATTACCAAAACTTAATCTTCGTTTGCTTCTAATCATTAACCATTCCCTTTTGAATTTACCGGAACCTCGGGATTTTCTTAGGCTTCGCTGAAAATATATGTTTTAAGCAAGGGTGAACAATTATATTGCTCAACAAGTTTTATAATTTTCACATGACACGCTATACATTTCTCATGCTTATCATTTTATATGTACTACACTTTTCATACATGCTTTACATTTTATACATACTTTGCATTACATATATGTTTTACATTTCATACATACTTTGCATTACATCCATGCTTTACATCTTATACATGCTTCACATTTCTCTATAGACATTAAGGTTCACATAGAACAACAAAATTCAATCCATTAACTGCATACCAACAGTTTAACATCACATTGTTGCATCGAGTGCACATTAAAACAAGTTACAAGTGTGATGTTCCCAAACTCAGGTATCTCCACCTCGAACTTGGTGCCCATGATCCGAAACATACATTTTAACTAAACTTCAACTCAATGCGGAATAACATAAATATATACATTAATTAATAATACATAAACAACATTCTCCCAGATTCTCTTAATCTTCACTAATACATAACATAAATTGTTCAATATCTAACATAAGTCAGAATACCAATTACAAATATTGTTCTTTAATAACTAGAGGATCAAAGCTAATCCATAACCTTGCCTTTTCTTTTATCTTTCTCGAAAATTCCACCATGCTTGGTCTTAATTGTAACATTTAATGAAAACAAGAATGAGCAACAAGATTGCTCAGCAAGTATAAATCTAGCAATAACAAGTAATCATGATCAAGATTTAATAAGTTCAAAAGCTTTAACAATTTATGAACTGATTTGAACGAATTGAGGATAATGAATTTTAACTATTCCAAAGTCTGAATAATTTCATTACCGAGAGGTCACTATGGAACATGAACTAGAAGGATTAACAATGATTTATTGTCAACCTTTGATAATAGGTACATGAAGTGATAAGTCCCGTCATACTCACATTATGCATAACGTTCAGTCTTAGCACGGTTGTCGATTCCCCGACATAAAATATTTTCTCTTTATTAGGGTTGTTTATCTCAGTATATCATAGAAATTCGCACCAAGACAATTGGTTTGGATAACTCTTTATTGAAAGTAGTATGCTCTCAAGCCAATCACATTTGATGTGATAAGCATATACTTTGTAATCTTGTTCATTTATTAATAAAAGTATCAAGGCATTTCTTTATTCATGATTAATTACTTGAATTAATCAAATGGATAAACCCATAGTTTTCGAGCAATGCTTTTAGAACCATGATGAGGATCATGCTAATGAGATCTAAATTCAAGATAGCTCAAAACTAAAATTGTTCATAATCGTTAGATCACTAAAAAGGGGATTAGTAGATCCGGATAGATTGGTACATACTATGCTTGCTCTTATGAAGAGGATGATTGATCTCATAATCATATGTGTAGAGACACTAAAGCAAGTATGTAGGTGCTTATTAGAGAATAAGTTCACTGAACGTGACTCGCTCAAGGAACACCTAATGGAGTTTTATTCTTCTGTCAATAGGAGTTCCTTATGTGATAGTCGTACAAGTGATCCTTAGACTTGAGATCATCTTAGTATCTTGTGTGTACTAAGTTATACTTTGACATATTCTTTAAGACCTATTGGTATATCAAAGGATGTGCTTGGGTATAATAAGGTACACATGGAGATAGATGAATGGTCAACAAAGGATCTACCACTTCCAGTAAATGGAGAGAATGTCCTATGCTATTCAATAAGTGACAACTCAAAAATCCCTGGCCAGGGTTGAATGAAATTAGAAAGGAGTTTCTAATTTACATTAACTAGAGTTGTGTATTTGTGAATTGAAATGCATATAATCAAATAAATAAGACTTGACAGAAATTCCGTGTCTTATATTTGATTGGGACATTGTATGGTAGAATGATTGAATTGTACGGTAACTATTTGCTGAAAGGTTCTTTTACGATTAAATGTTGAAATCTATATTATCTGGAAAGTCGACTAATCGCTAAGGGGGCTTACCCTTATTGTGGAATAATTATTTATTCTGAATTAAAGAGTTAATTCGTAATAAATGAATTAGAATTGTTCTAATTTATTTATTATACAACCGGTTTAATATGGAGAACCTAAAGGGTCACACCGCAAAAGAGTAATATTTATTTTAGAAGTGGATGGCATAATTGTAATAATAAATTAAGTATATTTAATTTATACTATGGTGATAGAATAAATTAAATAGCTTAATATTTATAATTTAGTATTTTAGAAATACTAATTATAAATTAATAAGAGGAGTCTTATTATTATTAT
The DNA here is from genome assembly GCA_947179155.2 of Hedera helix. Lineage (NCBI taxonomy): Eukaryota > Viridiplantae > Streptophyta > Magnoliopsida > Apiales > Araliaceae > Hedera > Hedera helix. The sequence goes on along the minus strand of OX359279.1, from coordinate 12,958,094 downwards.
TATTACTATTATTATTATTACTAGTATTATTATTTAGTTCCTAAATGGTTTAGGAATTAATTAATAAATAGTAATATTATTATTAAATAATTAAGTTCCTAAATAGTTTAGGAATTATAATTATAATAATTAATTAAGTTACTAAATGGTTTAGTAATTAATTAATAAGTAGTAATATTATTATTAGTAAATATAATTAAGTTCCTAAATAGTTTAGGAATTGTAATTATAATAATTAATTAAGTTACTAAATGGTTTAGTAATTAATTAATAAGAAGTACTCTCATTATTAAATAATTAAGTTCCTAAATGGTTTAGGAATTGTAATTAATTAATTTAGTTCCTAATTAAATTAGGAGTTAAATTAAAACCCTAATCCTAAATAGTTTAGGAGGGTTGACTAGATCTATAAATAAGGTGAGTCTTATCATAGATCAAGGTTACACACTCTTTCATTAGAATAGAGAGAGTACTCCATAATTCTCTAGATCTAAGAGTTAGAGAGAGAAAGAGAATTAGGGCTAGCCATCCATGGTTTGGAGAAACCATAATCCACTTCTTTAAATCATAGATCTCTTGGTGGATCATCTCTAGAGGCTCAACACTTGGGGAGCTAACATTGATCCGTGGAATCTAATCGGTGAATTTGAAGAAGAACGTGAAGGATTAAAGGGAGATGAACTTGTACCCGTGGAAGTTTGGTTCTACAAAGGTATAAATTCTTTTATCCTTCCTCAATTAATAATAGTCGCATAAGAAAGATCCGGGTTATTGGTTTGTACAAAAATTTTAAAATATGATTTTTCTTGCTTCCGTTGCGCTTATATAATTTGATTATATGTATGCCATATTTTTGCAAACCAACATTTATAACATGATTGATTTTTATTCTTTATCTGTCTAGCCGAATCAAATGACATAGACACTCTTCTCGAACAATTTCAGCTTTCAATGTTCATATGTCAGTGTTCAAGTAATTCTTTAAAGATATTAAAGTATGAATAATTCAGCTTTTAAATTCAACAACCAAATATAAGGTTAATCTTTCATAAATATAGACATGATCATTAATAATCGAGTTCAATACGAACCATCTTTCAACAAGCATGATGTTTTAATTACTTGTACGAAACAATAAAGTGTACAAATTAGTGTACTTGTCCTGTTTGTCGTCTTTAGTTGATTCTGGTTTCTTTTATTCAGATAACCTATCTTATAAATCGTTTTAACGGTTAATCTCTATTGAACCTCGTATAACGTTCTTTTTTCAAATTATATATTCACGTATAAATCTTCACAACTAAGACTCACAAATAAAATAATCTTCATTATTATTTTATTTTTTTAATCACTTTTATTCAATATATTATTTATCCCTTAATATTATTTTTTCTACTCATGGACTTCATAAATAAAATAATTCTTATTATTTTTTTTGTTTAATTATCTCTTTTATTTTATTTATTCATCATTCTTCACAAATAAAATAATTGCTTTTGTTATTTTATTTGTTTAATCTTTTTCCATTTACTATATTTTTTTGTTAATCTTTACAAATAAAATAATCGTATTATTATTTTTTTGTTTAATCATCTCTCATTAATATTTATTACCTATCCATTAATCTTTATTAATGGATTTTCACAAATGAAGTAATCTTTTATTATTTCATTTGTTTACTTATTATTTATTTTATTCCTCATTTTTCATAAATAAAATAATCTTTATTATTATTTTATTTGTTTAATTATTTATCATTTATTTATCTTTACAAATAAAAAAATCTCATTATTTTATTTGGTTAATCATTTATTTTATTATTATATCCGCATATTTCTTCTGTATATCTTGAGCTGCTATTAATATTGCTTTTATTATTCTGACAATCTCTGTCGTTTGTTGAATCAATTCCGGTCTTAAAAGTCGTCGTTCTCCTACCTCATCTTAACATAACGGTGTTCGACACTTTCTTTTGTAGAGAGTTTCGTATGGCGGCATACCGATACTTGCGTGATAAATGTTATTATACGGGAATTTCACTAGAGGTAAGTGGTCATCCTAGTTTCCTTTTAAGTCCACCACACAAGCTTTAAGCATGTCTTCTAACGTCTGAATTGTCTGCTCACTCAGCACATCAGTCTGAGGGTGATATGTGATACTTAGCCTCAACTGTGTTCCAATCATTTATTGAAGACTCCTTCAAAAGTTTGACATGAAGTGTCGATCTTGATATGAAAAAATCGATATTGGCACTCCATGTCGCGAAACAATCTCTTTTATGTATAATTTCACTAGCTGGTTCAAATTAAATCTGACCTTAATCGGCAATAAGTGCGTTGACTTCGTTAGTCTGTCCATGATAACCCAAATTGCATGATACCCTTTCTAAGTGACTGGAAGCCCCACCACAAAGTCTATTGTAATGTGCTCTCATTTTCATTATGGTATTTCCAACAGTTGCAGTAGACTGCTCGACCTTTGATATTCTGCCTTTACCCTCTGACATGTTAAACACTTACTGACGCACTCAACGACTTTTCGTTTCATGTTCGGCTATCAAAAGTGTTGGTGAAGATCTTGATACATTTTCATACTTTCTGGATGAATTGAATATGCAGAATTATGAGCCTCTCGTAAAATTTATTCTTTTAATTCAGGCACTGCTGCACCCACACGTCCCTCAAATCTCAAAATTTCATCTTTATCCACTTTAAATTTCTCTTCCTCGTTTTATGCTATTCTCTTCCTTACTCGCTCACACTCTTCATCTTTCTCTTGTGCCTCAACTCTATCCAATAACATTGGACGAGTCTACATTCTGAACAATTTATCTCCCGACTCTTTTGAATTTCTCCCTTCAATTTCCAACATCGCCATCTCCTTTATGAGTTCTTCTTGAGTGGTCAACATCGATAATCTCTCTTTACCCTTCCGATTTAAAGCATCTTCTACCAAATTTGCCTTTCCTGGATGATAAAGAATCTTGCAGTCATAGTCCTTTATCAACTTCAACCATCTTCTTTGGCGCATATTCAGATCCTTTTGTGTGAAGATATATTTCAGACTCTAGCATAACAACTTATCTAACCTTTAATATACCAAAACATATTTAACAAATATTTTTACAAAACATCTTTACTCCAAATGGGTTTACATCAAAATAATTAATGAATTCTACCGACAGAGTTCTATATTACCAAAACTTAATATTCGTTTGCTTCAAATCATTAACCATTCTCTTATTCTTTGACTTTACCGAAACCTTCAGATTTCTTCGGGCTTCGCTGAAAATATATGTTTTAAGCAAGGGTGAGTAACTACGTTGCCAGCAAGTTTAACAATTATCACATAACAAAATATATATTTCTCACGCTTATCATTTTATACGTACTTCACATTTCATACATGTTTTATGTAATATCCAAGAAAAATGACAAATATTATTAATGAAAAATGAGAATATTCTAAAATTGCATATATATGTGTGATGTTATGAGCCTTAATGATTCAATTTAAATTGAATTAGATATGTGAAAATGAGAAATTAAGTAATGATGATGGCGAGCTTAAGTTATAATTAATTTAAACCTATGTAATAAGTCTTGTGTGGTATAATGGTTATGATGGACTAGTTAATTAATTAATTTAATTAATTGTGAAAAGATTAAATAATGTCATGGACTAATGATTGTAATTAAATTAAGTCCAATATGAATATTAGGAAGTAACATGAATTAGTGTGGCATGGTCCAATGTGCTAGAAAAATTAAAGTCCAAACAATTAAGGTTGCATGCATGGTTATGTAGCCCAATGCAAATAAATGAATACGGCCCAATAATGTATTAATTGGATTAAGTCAGTATGTGTAGAATGATGTTGGTGTGTATATATATAAAGTTGTATTGTTCAAGAAAATAAATAAATAAATAAAATAAAATATATTATATATACAGGGGTTGACCGACCACCCCCCTCTATAGGATATAATGATGGAATTTTTTAAAAAAGAAAATGGAGCTATGTAGGTTATAATGAGGTAAAACATGGATAATGTCCTTAAAATTTGATAATTCTTTTTATCTAATTATCTTTTTCCATTGATTGTTGCCTTGTTGAGTGTATTTTATACATGTATTTGTACATGTATATGTACATGAACTTTGCCTATAAATAGAGGCTTCCAAGACATTTTCTAAAGTTGTTTGAAAATTCTAAGTATAGAGAGCTAGAGAAAAAGAGAGAGCTTGTGAGAGAAAAAGAAAAACTAGAAGGAAACTCCTATAAATTGTTAGTTCAAGAGGTGCCCAGCAAGGAAGGATAAAGTGGAGGCTTACTACAAGTTTATATCTAAGAGAAAAAGAGTATCAAGAGGGTATAATTTCTTAAACTTAATTTTATAAGTTAAGTTAGTAAATGTTAGTTCATTGTTATATATTTATGCTTGGTTGTGGGAGGATTTTGTGTGGGAATTATGGTGGATTCCGAAGGCATAAGGAAGGATTGTGAAGGTGAATGTGTAATTAATCTGTTCATGTGTGTTTTATGCCTAAATAAACAACAGAAATGCATATGAGCTTAAACCCTAAGTGTACTAGTTAAAAAAAATAAGATTTAGTATAAAATAAAATAAAATGTGCAAGCTATTTGCATGATCTAAAAATTATATGTTGTAGATCTATGAAATACGAAGATATTTCAAGTAGAACGAATAAAAACGAAGATAAAATAAATTTATGGTGAATTTTCTTGTAATATATGTTAAATGGAAACCTTAGTTTGAAGAACCAATAATTTTGGTTAAATAAATATTTTTTAAAATTATTTAAAATTTTGAATATTGTAGATTTATGAGTTTATGAAAGAATGAAACTGATTTGAGCTCATTTGGATGTAAAATGAGCAAGCTATGAAAGATTGAATTAAAGGAGATAAAAATCACACAAACTAAAAATTTTGAAAAACAAATATGCTAGGACGGCGAGGCCGCGTCTTTCCCAGTGAAAAATAGGGCACGACAATGCCGGTCCAAAATCATAGTTGACCGGGTTGGTCAAACTGTAATGACCATGAATTCTAAAATTTATTGTAATTATGATTATTATATAATTTTCAATGAATTAAATTTTTGGTTTTAAATAATTGTTTATTTTATAATTGAATGAATATACTTTTGCATGTGTATATTTATTTAAAGTAATGAAGCAAGGTGTTATAGGTAATTAAAGCAAGTCTAATTGGATTACATTACAAATCCAAATGAGATATTAAACTAGGTCAAATTGAATAACCTAGTAGCCCATTATTAATTAAACATTGATTCATGTAATAATTAAACTAGCCTAATACTTGTTTTAATTAAATGTAACATATATTATTTAAGGATAGCCCAATAGAACATTTAAATTGAGCCCAACCAAATTAAATGGATGAACCCAATATAGTAAATTCTAGAGTCCAAAGTGGAGCCTAAAGGAATGTCAAAATGTTGGTCAATGTATATATATATATATATATATATATATATATATATATATATATATATATATATATATAGGTGAATATATGGATATAAAAGCTAGAAAAATAAATGGAAATTAAAGCCAAAAATGGCCATTTGGTTAAATGATTTGGGGGGCCAACTTGGGTAGCTTGATTGCTTCACATTGCTTCTTTCACACACTAAGATTTGGTAGTTGAACAACCCTAGTCAATCACCTAGTTATTCAAGCAAATAGTAATCTTAATTAGCTTCTAATTTGACTAATACTAGTTGATTAAGAAGTTAATGAAGAGTTAGCAATGTACTATAAATAGAAGTGCTCCACACCTTGGTGATGTTTGTTAGTCATTTGCTAGAGTTCAAGAGAGAAAAGAGAGCATTTCCAAGAGAGAAGTAGAGAGAACACTTGTGAGTTGAAGGAAATTACTAGGGGATGAGCTTGGTAGATGTCACATAGTTTCACAACGTACTTTGGAAGGAGAAGAAGAAGAGCACACAAGTCCAAAAGGTTAAAAAGTGCTCTAACCTTTCATTTGTTCATTTTTGTAGTCTAGATATGATTTGAACGGTTAAAATGTATTTTTAACCGATCAAAAGTTGTTTTAGTGGTCTAGAAGTCTTAAATTATGTTATATATGTATATTCATGGTTTGATATGTTTAAATCATGTTTTTGGTATGAGTGGTATGCATAAAAATGGAAGAAAAGCTTTTATTTAACTTAATCGGTAAAACCTTAGGTGTATATGTGATAGTTAATGTGTATTTTGAAATATACAAGTTAAAAAATAATTTCTATGGCTAAAAAGTTATATATGATAAACATATGATGTATGTAGAGTTATAAAACATGATGGTCTAGCAAATAATGCTTGTAGCATCGTGTTTAAACTAATTGAATCAAGGATTTATGAAACTAGTTTTTATTCTGTCATTGTAAGCGATTTTATGCCAATTTACGTTTGGAATTTGGATTTATGATCTAAAGAGAAATTGTAGAGGAGGAAGTTCTGATGAGAATAGACTCAAGAATTACCCCAAAATGTCTTGAAATGAAGAAGTTATGGCTATCGGAGTGACTGGGGGTCAGACAACCCAAGTTAGGATTTTGTGTTCTGTTTTGAATGCCCCGACTCTTAGATTAGCTTATTCTGAGCACCTCGGCTTTGAAAGTAGAAATTTCAAGTTGTCCGGGTTGGGTCGATTTGGTTCGGGTCGGGTTTTCTTTGAAAATTTAAGTTGAACTAAGTGTAAAATAAATGACTTTGTATAATAAAGTAACATATGAAGTTATTAGTAACTAATTGACAACTAAATGTTTAAAATAAAGACTAAGGTTAACACAATTAAAAAGTTAACTATAGTTATTGTTTCAAGATTATTAAAATATTATTAAATGATCAATAATATTAGTATATGATTAACAAGTTATTAAATGATTAATATCATTTGTAAATAATTAAAATATTATTACATGGTCAATAATATTAACAAGTTAATAAAATATTATTAAATGATTAATAATATTAGAAGGTAAATAAAATATTATTAAATGATTAATAATATTAGAAGGTTAATAAACTATTATTAAATAATTAATAATACTAGATAATGAATAAAATATTATTAAATGATTAATAATATTAGAATATGACTAAACTATTATTAGATGATTAATAATATTAGAAGGTAAATAAATATTATTAAATGATTAATAATATTAGAATATGAATAAAATATTATTAAATGATTATAAAGTCAATAAAATATTATTAAATGATTAATAATATTAGAAGTTAAATAAAATATTATTAAGTGATTAATAATATTAGAAGGTTAATAAACTATTATTAAATAATTAATAATACTAGATAATGAATAAAATATTATTAAATGATTAATAATATTAGAATTTGAATAAAATATTATTAAGTGATTAATAATATTAGAAGGTAAATAAACATTTTTAAATGATTAATAATATTAGAATGATAATAAAATATTATTAAATGATTAATAATATTATAAGACTAATTAAATATTATTAAATGATTAATAATATTAGATAAGTGTATGAACTGTATTAAAAATTAATATAGGTTTGATGTGATGAAAATATTATCAACTAGTGATAATATTTTCTAAATATTTAAATAACCTTAATTAGATAATTATGTGATTAAGTATTAGAGATGTAAAATGTATAGATATGATCATATGAATGTGTATACGATACTAATTTAAAGATCAACTTGACTAATTGTTAGGTTTATCTAAAAAGAATTAAATTGAATTGGTTAGCAGTAGATTTCGCACGAGACAAGTTTTCCTTAACCTTATCTTATATTTATTGTTGTAATTTTTCTTCAACTTTATTTACATTGAGCAATTAAATTATTGTTGAGCAAATATATACACTTGTAGTTATTTGACAGAGTTTTAAGTGGGTTAATTATAAAAAAATATTTCACATCATTATTGTTATTGTATTCGCACATAGTGCATTTGCAAATGTATAGTTCATTAATTCAAGAACTGTTTAAGAAAGTTAGGTGTTTTTGGAGGTGGATTGAGAAAATCCATCGAACCGAGATGTACATGATAAAATATCATTTCATTTTATCAATGAATATATTTTATTACTGTACTAACATGTGTTATTTTTATGATATAGGATGACAGATTGGACAGTCGAGTCATACTGTTGAGGGGGTGGTTTACACGAATATCCACATGGATACGACACAGTCGCTGGTGGCTACACCGATTGAGGATCCTGAGTCTGATCCAGAGGAGGGAGACCATGAGGAGCCCGTTAGGAGTGGAGTGATGATGCCATATAGTGAAGATGAGGCCGAGTCTGAGGACAAGAAGCCAAGCTGAGTACGCTGATGGCATGGGCACTACTGCCAGTGACATCATCGACTCACAGACTACGAAAAATGATGAGTTGGAGGATAGAGTTTAGCACTTGGAAAAGTAGAATCAGACCCACCATCATACATAGAACCAATATAGGGATGCAGCGTATCAGTTCTCTGGTGAGAACACGGAGATGAAAGAGAAGATGGCAGAGATGGAGGCTAAATTGACAAAGGCTGAGATGAAGATTCAGCAAACACAGGTAGAGAATGAGGCCATTAGAGGCCATTGGCAGTAGGCGATAGAGGATAGGATAGAGATAAAGACCTGGAGAGATACAGCGAATGGGCAGATGATAGAGTTAGAGGAAGAGGTCCGTGAGAAGAAGGTGAAGATCGATAGGCTTACCTATGTCTATCGTTCTTTCTTTGGCAGATTTCAGAGTATGGTGCACTACTACCCAGCTGAGGAGGGTTAGTCCAAGCACACTATCAGTAGGAGCTTGGTGAGGGCCATAGGTGATGAGGAGTACGATGACGCTGTTCATCTAGGGATGCACATGTAATAGTAGTAATTTTCTTTATTTATATGTAAATAGATGTAGTAGAAACTCAACTTTTGTTTTGACAGAGGGTTAGTATGATGTAAATCCCAACTCTAGGAAGTTGTGGATATGATTATGATAAATCTCGTCTTTTGTAGTATTTCAGGGATAGTAACATTTATAGCAGTATGCTTATGATGTAAAAGTGTTATGCACTATGGATTTAACATATAAATATAAATGCAGATTTGTTTATATTTATATGTATCGAGATGCTTAATTGTACTTTAGTGAAATTGCTTAAGCTACAAAACGAAAGTAAAAAGATGAAGTAACTTTAACAACTTAAATTTTCTATATACAGAAAATGTCGCCACATAGAAGAAGTCCACCACTACCCCCACCACCACCGGAAGAGTCGGTTAATGTAGGAGGGGAACCGCCAAACCCAGTACAAGATTTTGTGGAAATGCTAACGGAAACATTCCATGGACATAATGCGAATGCTGTTGGAGCACCAAACCATGCCGCTCCACTAGCTAGCTTCAAAGATTTAAAACTAATAGGACCACCTGAATTCCGGGGCACAACGGATCCTATAGAAGCATAAACCTGGATCGAGGAAATGAAAAAGGTCTTTGAGGTTGCACGAGTAGTGGAGGAGTAAATGACCTCATTTGCTACCTTTATGATGAAGAGGGAGGCGAAATATTGGTGGAAGGCCAACAAAAGCAAAGCAGGAGAAGGAACTATCGCGTGGGCGGAATTTAAGGAAGTGTTATTACAAAACTACTTTTCGGAAAGCACGCAGGTCAGGAATGAAGTTCAGTTCCTGGAACTCAAGTAAGGGAATATGTCCATATCTGACTACGCTGCCAAGTTCAATAAATTAGCAAGGTTCACCCCACACCAAGTGGACACTGAAGCAAGGCACGCAAGGAGATTTGAGCAGGGACTGAAACCGTGGGTTTACAGTAGGATCGCTGTTCTTCAGATTACCAACTTTGCAACGTTGTTGGAGAAAACTATAATAGAAGAAGGGAGAAATGAAGCCCTAAACAAGCATAATCAGGAACGAAACAAGAAAAGAAACGAAGGGGGAATTAGAGAAGGTAGCAGTGGGGGAAGTAACTCGAATAAGCGAAAGTGGAACAACAACAGCAGCAACAACAGTTCGGGAGCACCTCAGAGAAGTGAATAGAAGAAAGGAAACAAGTGTAATAACTGCGGGAAGAACCACACAGGGGAGTGCATGAAAGGAAAGAATGTTTGTTACAACTGTGGGCAAGAAGGGCCTATCGCTCCAAATTTTCCCACACCAAAGAGGAAAGATTGTTTCTCATGTGGAGCTATATACCATCAGTTCAAGGATTGTTCGAAAAAGAAGAATGGCAGTGGAAGTACTGGCCATAAGGGAAACAACAACAAGCTCACTATTGGAGGCCTGGTGCAGCATAACAAACCAACAGCATGGACTTTCAACATGACAGTGCAAGACACCGTGGAATCAAAAGACGTAGTGTCAGATATTATTCCGATCAATGATATAAATGCATATGTATTGTTTGATTCGGGTGCTACCTGTTCATTTGTGTCTGATGATTTCGCTAGACGTTTAGAATTGCCAAGAGAAAAACCAGAGAACCCAATAAACATAGAAGTTGCTAATAAAAAAGTGATTCCTGTAGAGTATATACATAGAAATTGTTGTGCTAAAATCAGGGGTCAGAAGTTAAATGTGAATCTAATTCCGATACGTTTGGGGGAGTTTGATGTTATTTTGGGTATGGATTGATTGTTTAATCATGGAGCGGTAATTGATTGTCAAAAGAAGTGTATACACCTTAAGACACCAAACCAGTCTAAGGTCGTATTTTATGGCAGTAAGTCGTCAAGACAATCTTCTTGTCTGACGATGATGCATGCTAAGAAACTGTTGAAGAAATGTTGTGTAGGGTATTTGACTCACGTAGTGGATACACAAATGGTAAATCCCGAGATGGAGCAAATACCAGTAGTTAAGGAGTTCATGGATGTCTTTCCAGATGAATTACCAGGTTTACCGCCAGATAGGGAGATAGAATTTATGATCGATTTAGTATCAGTGAAAGCACCGATATCAAAGGCACCATATAGGATGGCTCCGGTACAAATGAAGGATTTGATGGTTCAGTTACAGGAGTTGTTGGATAGGAAGTACATTTAACCTAGTATTGCTCCATGGGGAGCACTTGTGCTGTTTGTAAAGAAGAAGGATGGATCGATGAGACTTTGCATGGATTATAGGGAGTTGAACAAGGTGACGATTAAGAACAAGTATCCATTGTCACGAATTGACGATCTTTTTGATCAATTGAAAGAGGCGAAGTACTTTTCAAAGATTGACTTAAGGATTAGTTATCATTAGTTGAAAGTCAGGAAGGAGGATGTACCTAAGATGACATTCAGAACTCGATATGGCCATTATGAGTTTCTAGTGATGTCGTTTGGACTAACGAATGCACTAGCCGCATTTATAGACACGATGAACAGAATATTCAAGCAGTACTAGCTGTGTTCATTAACGATATTTTGGTTTATTCCAAAACGGAGGAGAAGCATACCGAACATCTAAGATTGGTGTTGGAGATACTACGGAAGGAGCTGTTGTATGCTAAATATTCGCAATGTGAATTCTGGTTGGAGAGAGTTCATTTTTTAGGTCATGTTATTGACAAGGGGGACTTTCAGTAGATCCAACAAAGGTGGAAGCAGTAATGAATTAGGAACAACCAAGGACGCTGACAAAGTTTAGAAGTTTCTTAGGGTTAGCGGGTTATTATCGGAGATTCATTCAAGACTTTTCGAAGATAGCAAAGCCGTTAACCAATTTGACAAGGAAGACAGTGAAGTATGTATGGACGGAGAAATGCGAGGAGAGTTTTCAGGAGTTAAAGAAGAGGTTTAGTAAAGCACATGTGTTGACTTTACCAGATGATACATGAGGTTTTACAGTCTACAGTGATGCATCGCACAAGAGACTAGGTTGTGTGCTTATGCAAAACAACAAAGGTGTTGCGTATGCGTCAAGACAATTAAAAGATTATGAGAAGGGATGCCCTACCCATGACCTGGAGCTGGCAGCGGTAGGGTTTTCCCTTAAGACATGGAGACATTATTTATACGGAAAAAAATATGAGATATTCACAGACCATAAAAGTCTGAAGTATATCTTCACCTAGAAGGAGTTGAATATGAGGCATCGGAGGTGGTTGGAATTGATCAAAGATTACAATTGTGAAATTTTATATCATCCTGGCAAGGCCAATATGGTAGTTGATGCTCTAAGTAGAAATATTAAAGAGAAGTTATTTGTACTGACAAACCAGGAAAAACTGATAGAAGCAATGGCTTGAATGGAGTTGGAGGTGAAAAATCCTCAAGAGTCAATAGAAGTGGAAGCGAGCCCAACTTTGTTAGATAAGGTAAAAGAGGCTCAAGACCAAGATGAAGAATGTTAGAGAATAAAGAAAAGGATAGTCGATGGGGAAGAGGCCAAGTTCAAGAAGGATAACAAAGGATTGCTAAGATTTGAGAACCGTGTCTGGGTACCGTTAGTGCCCGAATTACGAGAGAAAATTTTGCAAGAGGCTCACAGTACAAGATACTTGATACATCCGGAGAGTACAAAAATGTATCAAGATTTTTGTCAGCATTTTTAGTGGCTGAATATAAAAAGGGAGGTTGCAGAATGTGTCAACCGATGCCTAACTTGTCAGAGGGTAAATGCCGAACATCAGAGACCAAGCGGATTACTACAACCGTTAGAAATTCTTGAGTTGAAATGGGAGCATATCACGATGGATTTTTTGGTAGGACTTCCAACAACACAGAAGAGATACGCTGCTATATGGGTGATTATGGATCGATCAACAAAGTCGGCGCACTTTTTGTCGATTAAGCTTAAGTTCAGTTTGGATTAGTTGGCCAAGCTGTATATTAAAGAGATAGTTTCAAGATATAGAGTGCCGGTATCAATTGTGTCAGATAGAGATCTACGTTTCACGTTAAAGTTTTGGAGCAATCTTTAGGAAAGATTGGGGACACAGTTAAGAATGAGTACAGTTTACCATCCGCAGATTGATGGGCAAAATGAGAGAACAATTCAGACATTGGAAGATATGCTCAGAGTCTGTGTGATGGATTTCAAGGGCAGTTGGGAATATCATCTACCATTAGTTGAGTTTGCATATAATAATAGTTATCATGCGAGCATAGGCATGCCACCTTACGAAGCATTGTATGGGAGGAAATTTAGAACACCTCTATGTTGGGATGAGGTAGGAGAACGTCGACTGTTGGGGCCGGAATTGGTTCAACATACTGTAGAATTATCAAAGTAATAAGAGCTCGACTAGTAGCAGCTCAAGACCGTCAGAAGAAATATGCAGATTTACATCGACAGAAGCGAGATTTCAAAGTAGGGAGTTTTGTGTTTATAAAGGTATCTTCCTGGAAAGGGAAGATCATATTTGGAAAGAAAGGGAAACTGAGTCCAAGGTTCATAAGACCTTTCGAGATATTGAAGAGAGTGGGTGAAGTGGTGTACAAGGTAGCTCTACCTCCTGAATTGGAGCATATTCACAATGTGTTTCACGTGTCAGTGTTGCGGCCATACAAGCCTGATTACAAGCATGTCATATCCTATGAGCCAATACAAGTTGAAAAATACTTATCATATGAAGAAGTTCCTGTCCAGATATTAGATAGGAAAGAACAGAAATTACGAAATAAGGTTATACATTATGTCAAAATCATTTGAAGGAACCACAACGCTGAGTAGGCTGCGTGTGAGCTTGAAGAAAAAATGAGAACTAACTATTCGTATCTTTTTGAGTAGTTTAAATTTGTAATTCTGGGGATGGAATTCTTATAGGGGGGGGGGGGGGGAGAATGTAATGACCACGAATTCTAAAATTTATTGTAATTATGATTATTATATAATTTTCAATGAATTAAAATTTTGGTTCTAAATAATTGTTTATCTTATAATCGAATGAATATACTTGTGCATGTGTATATTTATTTAAAGTAATGAAGCAAGGTGTTATAGGTAATTAAAGCAAGTCTAATTGGATTACATTACAAATCCAAATGAGGTATTAAACTAGGTTAAATTGATTAACCTAGTAGCCATGAATTAATTAAACATTGATTCATGTAATAATTAAACTAGTCCAATACTTGTTTTAATTAATTATAACATATGTTATTTAAGGATATCCCAATAGAAAATTTAAATTGAGCCCAAGCAAATTAAATGGATGAGCCCAATATAGTAAATTTTAGAGTCCAAAGTGGAGCCCAAAGAAATGTCAAAATGTTGGTCAATGTACATACATACATATATATATATATATATATATATATATATATATATATATATATATATATATATAGGTGAATATATGGATATAAAAGCTAGAAAAATAAATGGAAATTAAAGCCAAAAATGGCCATTTGGCCAGCTGATTTGGGGGGGCCACTTGGGTAGCTTGATTGCTTCACATTGCTTCTTTCACACACTAAGATTTGGTGGTTGAACAACCCTAGTCAATCATCTTGTCATTCACCTAGTCATTCAAGCAAATAGTAATCTTAATTAGCTTCTAATTTGACCAACACTAGTTGATTAGGAAGTTAATGAAGATTTAACAATGCATTATAAATAGAAGTGCTCCACACCTTGGTGATGTTTGTTAGTCATTTGCTAGAGTTCAAGAGAGAAAAGATATAGCATTTCCAAGAGAGAAGTAGAGAGAACACTTGTGAGTTGAAGGAAATTACTAGAGGATGAGCTTCGTAGATGTCACATAGTTTCACAACATACTTTGAAAGGAGAAGAAGAAGAACACACACGTCCATAAGGTTAAAAAGTGCTCTAACCTTTCATTTGTTCATTTTTGTAGTCTAGATATGATTTGAACGGTTAAAATATATTTTTAACCGATCAAAAGTTATTTTGGTGGTCTAGAAGTCTTAAACTATGTTATATATGTATATTTATAGTTTGATATGTTTAAATCATGTTTTTGGTATGAGTGGTATGCATAAAAATGGAAGAAAAACTTTTATTTAACTTTACCGGTAAAACCTTAGGTGTATATATTATAGTTAATGAGTATTTTGAAATATACAAGTTAAAAAATGATTTATATGGCTAAAAAGTTATATATGATAAATATATGATGTATGTAGAGTCATAAAACATGATGGTCTAGCAAATCATGCTTGTAGCATCGTGTTGGAACCCCAAAATATTTTGAAATAAAGAAGTTATGGCTATTGGAGTGACTGGGGGTTGGACAACCCAAGTTAGGGTTTTGTATTCTGTTTTGAATGCCCCAGCACCCAGATTAGCCTATTCTGAGCGCCCCAGCTTTGAAAGCAGAAAGTTCAGGTTGTCAGGTCGGGCCGGTTCAGTTCGGGTCAGGTCGGGTCCGTCCGGGTCGGGTTTTCTTTGAAAATTTATGTAGAACTATGTGTAAAATGAATGACTTTGTATAATAAACTAATATATGGAGTTATTAGTAACTAATTGGCAACTAAATATTTAAAATAAAGACTAAGGTTAACACAATTAAAAAGTTAACTATAAGTATTGTTTTAAGGTTATCAAGATATTATTAAATGATCAATAATATTAGTATATGATTAACAAGTTATTAAATGATTAATATCATTTGTAAATGATTAAAATATTATTAATAATGAATAAACTATTATTAAATGATTAATAATACTAGATAATGAATAAAATATTATTAAATGATTAATAATATTAGAGTATGACTAAAATGTTATTAAATGGTTAATAATATTATAAAGTGAATAAAATATTATTAAATGATTACTAATATTAGAAGGTAAATAAATATTATTAAATGATAAATAATATTAGAATATGAATAAAAATATTATTAAATGATTAATAATATTATAAAGTGAATAAAATATTATTAAGTGATTAATAATATTAGAAGGTAAATAAATATTATTAAATGATTAATAATATTAGAATTTTAATAAAATATTATTAAATGATTAATAATATTATAAGACTAATTAAATATTATTAAATAATTAATAATATTAGATAAGTGTATGAACTATATTAAAAATTAATATAGGTTTGATGTGATGGAAATATTATTAAGTAGTGACAATATTTTCTAAGTGTTTAAATATCCGTAATTAGTTAATTATGTGGTTAAGTATTAGAGATGTAAAATGTATAGATGTTATCATATGAATGTGTATATGAAACTAATTTAAAAATCAACTTGATTAATTGTTAGGTTTATCTAAAGAGAATTAAATTGAATTGGTTAGCAGTAGACTACGCACGAGGCAAGTTTTCCTTAACCCTAACTTGTATTTATTATTGCAATTTTTCTTCAACTTTATTTACATTGAGCAATTCAATTATTGTTGAGCAAGTATCTACACTTGTAGTTATTTGACAGAGCTTTAAGTGGGTTAATTATCAAAAATTATTCCAGATCATTATTGTTATTGTATTTGCACATAGTTCATTTGCAAATGTATAGTTCATTAATTCAAGAACTGTTTAAGAAAGTCTAAGCTAATTGTTTCAACTAGACAATGGAAGATAAATTCATCGCATTGAATATTTTAAAAGCTTATCCAAACCATTGGTTGGTGTGAATTCTTATAGTAAGACTGAGAATGAACAACCCTAAATAAGGGGAATTTTATCTGTCGGAAAATCGAATTTGTGTAAAATGTTTGAATGTTATGCATATACATATGGTACAAGAGGCTGATCCCCTCGAGTACTAGTTTTCGAGGAGTCAGATATATATAAATGTCGGTTCTACCTTAGTAGCAGTTCATGGTCCTTAAAGACCATTCAGCAGTAAAAAGTCAATCCATTCTTATATTGAAAAATTGATTTCTGATTTCTTTCATAATTGTTGTCTATTGTTGAAAACCCTGATGCTAATTTTTCTTTCATCATGATATATCCTATGCTATTTGTTTTTAAACTTGCTGAGCCATTTAGTTGCTCATTATTGCTATATCATGACTTATTTCAGCTAAGCCCGAATGTTCAAAATCAGACAAAGGCAAGAGAAAAACCAAAATTTAGATTAGCTTGATGCATGCTTGATTAATTACTTATATGTAATTTTTTTTGTAAATCTTTTGTATTCCCTTAAGATATGTAATGTCATGTTAAGGTTAATCGACCTTGGGAAGTGTAGCCTTTTATAGGGAACCTTTTGTATTATTTCGCGAAGTTTAAATATAATTTATGTATTTAATTGTTAGTAAGTATTGTATAGTGGAGAACTAAACCCGAGGTTATGGAACCCGAATTTGGGGTCGTCACACAAACTCGGGTCAAATCAGTTTGGTTGACTGACTCGGTTCGATCCGACCTAATCCTAAAAAAAAAAAATATAAATAATAATAATAAAATAATAATTAAAATTATTTTATTTATGAGTTAATAATAAACAATTAAAATACTAATATACAAATTAAATAATAATTAAAATTATTTTATTTGTGAGATAATAATAAATAATTAAAATAATATTAAAGATTATTTTAATTGTGATGTAATAAGACTTAAACAATTAAAATAATAATAAAAATTTATTTTAATTGTGAATTAATATTAAAGGGTATGTTAAAAAATTAAAATAATATTATTTTAATTGTGAATTAATAAGACTTAAACAATTAAAATAATAATAAAGATTATTTTAATTATGGAAGAATGAAGCATAAACAATAATTTTAAATATGAATTAAACAAATAAAATAATGATTTAGATTATTTTATTTATATATTAATAAAGTGGGAACAATGATTATGAAAATTGTTTGAAGTATAATTAATTGTTAACCAATAATGTAAGAATACTTTATTTGTGTAGTAATAAGACATGATTAAAAATGTGAACAAGTAATTAAAAATAATTAAACAAATAAGATAATAATAAATATTACTTTATTTGTAAAGGTTAATAAATGAATAAAATAATAGGGGATGAAGATAAGTAATAAGAATTGTTTGTGAGTTTTAGTTGTGTGTTAATAGTAAGTTAGGTCAATTGGTTTATTATTTGGAGGTTAATAGAGATTAACCGTTAGATGAATATGATGGACATAGGTTGTTCAAAGGATAAGGAATTAAAGTCGGATAGAGTCGACGATTCAGACAAGTACTTTAACTTGTACTTTATCAATTCGTAAAAGTAGAATTAATTGATGGAATAATTCATGTTTAATTATATTTGTGATGATTAAATTATATACTCTGAAACATGATTTAAATTATCATTATATTCATGAATGATTATTCGAACCCTATTTGCAAACATTGAACGTATCAATTATTTCTAATTATGTTGAGAAGTACGTTTATGTCACTTGTATCGACTAGACCAATAATAAGACTGGTTGTAATCAATTATATTTTTTTGAGAAAGCTATCCAACCAATTGCTTTGGTGTAGACTTTTATGCTGAGAAGAACAACCCTCATAGAAGGAAAAACTATTTTACGTCGGGAGACCAACACGCGCGCAAACAACATGTCTGAGTGTTATGCATAACATATGGTACTTTAGGCTGATCACCTATTGTATTTCGTTTATATTATGGATTGACAGTGAAATACTGTCAGTTCTCACATGTGTTCACGATCTATAGTGATCACTCAGTGCAAAATATTCATTAACGTGAAAATATTGAATATTTGATTCTAACTAAAATACCTTTGGTCCATAGTCATTCTTCAGTAATAGAAATGATCAAATTTGGAACTATTGAGACTTACATTGTTCACAATTCAATTTCTTAATTCCTGTGTTATTAATTATTGTTACATCACTTGAGATTATGAAACCATACACATGAACGTTTACTTTTATTGTATTATACTTGCTGAGCAAACTTGTTGCTCACTCTTGCTTTCCTTAAATATTATAGTTAAGACTGAGTAAGACATTAGTTCAGGAAAGGATAAAGGCAAAGGCAAAGTTGCTGAATAGTTTTATTTGTGATGTTATTTGTTGATTGTATTAAGATTTATAGTAGAACTTATTGTTAAGGTTTCGACATAGTGAAAGCAGCGGAATTTAAAAATTTTTTTGAAACCCTAAGACAGGATCCAAGCGAAAACAGATTAATCAGATGTTTAGATTATTTTACCGATTATCCGAGATGGACAAAGGACGATGGAATTATGGAACGACTTCGAATCTTCAACGCAATCCAACGACTGCGTCTCTACGGTATCCACACGAACGCTCCGCGAACCGTCACACGATCTGCAGCGAAAGGGATCTGCGGTACTAGCCACCAAGATCAGAATTTCTGAAATATTTTTCTCTCTAGCCTCTTTCTGAAAGCGGCTAGGGTTTTTAGTTTTTCTTCTTACGTGATTTAGACTACTGATATATCATATATATAGTAGTTATAGGAATTAACCAAAACCTAATTTAATTAGAAAAATAAAATTCGAATTTATATATATTATATTTTAATGAACTCTTACTTAATTAATATACATATATATAAATTATCCTATTAATTTAAATTCGTAATTTTAAATACTATCAATCATATTGATATATTTAAAATACTTACAATTTAAATTAATTCCCTTTTAAATACGTTCTAAGTGTGTGACCCAATAGGTTATTATTATGTTGACAATAATTTTAAAATCATATTATAAAATTATAAACAACGAGCGGCATCTAGTAATGTATCACTGCTACTGAAATAATAATAAGATCGGTGATTCGATACAACCTTTTCGTGACCAATGTTTCAAAGTAATTTAATCCTTTTAACCTTGACATCCTAGATTAAACTCGAGACATGGAAAGTGTCATACTCTTCATAATTTAATATGAGTTTTCTTGATCAATGAGTAGACTATATGAAACAAATCACTATTTAAGCATGGCCATGCATTTCATAGTCCTACTCAATCAAGAGGCCTATGGATATCACCCCTAATATATAGGAGGGTTAAATTCCATCTAGATCACTCATATTCCTCACACGATTCATGATGTACCCAATAATCACCTTTATTGTCCACCATATTAAAGGTGACATTTGATGATATCAAAGTACACAAATTCTCGTGTAATAATATAGTGACTTCAGGTCGAAGGATCATTACATTATTGTCACTATGAGAATTTCTTATGACACTTTGCATAATACTCCATGTAGAATTCTCATGGTGGGTCTGTCCAGTACATTGTTCTATAACATGTACCTATGCATTGACTCAACTATCTCATCTATTTATGACCAATGAGATTTAGCCATCAGTCAATCCACATACTAGTCTTAATGCATCATTGTTGTCCCATTAACAATGATACTCGACTAGGGACATTTAAGAGCAATGATACTAATTGTAATTATATAATCTCATGTTCAAGTCACATACTTGAAGCTATATAATTCGTATCACTATTCTAAGGACTTTTATTATGCTAACATTTATATAACGCAATAAATGAAATCATAATAAAATAATCCATTTATGCAATCAAATATAATATCAAAAATGTTAAGCAATTACATCAAATAATTAGCCTCTAGGGCATCAACTCTAACACTTATTAGTTAAGTTGTGTTTGTATTAGTGATGGTTGCAAGACTTGGGACACAAATATTTATGTTAAATCAATGTAAATATTTCCATTATTTCGTTGTGAGTTATTATAGATTTGATGTATGAGTGAGATCGTGAAACACCAGATTTGAGGTACATGTATCTGAATTTTGGGGCATCATATTTTATATTTAATACATGCTTTACATTTTATACATACTTCGCATTACATATATGTTTTACATTTCATACATACTTCGCATTATATACATGCTTGACATCTTATACATGCTTCACATTTCTCTATAGTGAAATATAAGTAGGCACAGTTAGGGGGGGGGGGGGTGGGGGTTGAATAATTGTATGAATAAACAATGTCCAATTTTTAAAAATCAATAAAACAGTTTATTATGCAGTATGCTAGATTATGAAAACAGTTAACTGAATAAGAAACTCAATCTGCTGGATATGAGAACAGGTTACTGTATCAAAGATTTAGTCTGCTGGATATGAACACAGTTTATTGTGTTAGAGTTTTAATCTGTTGGATATGAAAGCAATTTACTGTATTAATAATTCAATTTGTTACATAACCAATACTGTGAGCCTTATAATAGACTGTTTTGAATATGTTAACACTTTTATATATTGAGGAACTTTATAACATGTAACGAAATAGATAGATTAAGCAATCACATGAACACCAAGAATTTTCACGTAGTTCGGCCCTTAATCTCTACTCTAGTGACGTCCAATACCAGTTGATATTAGAGACTCATTTTATTAATTAACTTTAATTTATAAATCACACTTTTACAATTTAAATTCCCAACCTTGAGGACATATTCCCCTTAAGCACTTATGCTTTCCTTGCACAAACCAATGTACCCCTTGAGTACAATTACTCATCGATTTTCTAAGCTCACTTGGAATTTAATTGTAAAACCACATAACCCAAACTGCATTAGACAACAATTTAAATAGACAATGATATGAATGAATTACACAATAACTATGATCAAAGCAATAGAGATAAATCAATTTAAGGCTCAAATCTTGTATGCAATGATCAAGTATAAAAGTAAGAGATATCACCAGTATAGCACAAATTAACTATGCTAAAAACTGAACCAAGTTGTTTTTGTTAGGACTTTTTTAGCAACAAAGAACTTCACCAATGATAGTAGCAATTTGAAACAAGAGGGTGAAGGATGTAAGAACATAATAGAAAGTTTGTGCACAGATAATCTTCTTGTATGTGTATGTTTTGTGTATTGCATACGTTTAGTGTGTGTTACTCAGCTAGTAAAGGAGATGATATATATAAAAACTTTTCTAGTCGTTAGAACTAATCAATCTTATATAAGTAAGAATCTGTTAGAATAATTTTTGCAGATTTTAAACATGCCCAACAAGATTTAATTTGGTTATTACCATAACATGGGTTACTGTTACATTATCCCATGATTTAATCTTGATAGATTTGTTCCTTTAAATCATCACCATAATTGACTTATATAGAAAGATTTGATTCCTTTAATTATGGTAACCACCAATCTATTAATCCACTGATTATTCGTTTCGACTAACAAGGAAAGAACAATCACATGATATAAATTTGGAAATCTTAGATTACTCATCTAATTCCACTTATTACTTAATTTATCCCAACAAGGAAAGTTCAATTATTCTAACTAGATGGATTAACATATTATTTATAAATCTTTGGAAGACTCAAATCAATCATTCAATCAAAATAGATTTTATGTTAGAAGGAAATAATAATTTATAAAATCTGTTTATGCTTTTGATTTCAAAACCATGATTGATTATTTCCTTATAGAAAAGATTTTGAAAATTCAAATTAGGTTTTCATTTATGCAATGCAATCTAGGAGCCTTAATTGAAATAAAACTCTAGCTAAGATCTTACATGGATTTTAGATGACTCAAATATGATTTTTGTTTAGTTCTTGAGTTTTTACAGATCGGATCCTGGTTGGTTATACAACCTATTGTATAGCAGTTCTTTGTCTGATTTGATCCAGTCCAGTTTGTAGCTTGCTGTATTGATACTATTTAATCCAGTTCAGTTCTCAACTTGCTATATTGATGCATATACCTTGTAGACACCCAAAATTTTTCACTTGTATTCTAACTATGGCAGAAGGGAAAAATCGTTATTTCACCCAAACATCCGAGTAAGGGTTCCAAACCTCAAGAACGAGCATTCGAAGCTATCACAACAAGCTATGATCGAAGCTATAACAACAGTTTACGGGCACTGGATTACGCAAGGCAAGACAAATGACTGATCGGCATCTTCAGAAGAATGTTCATACCTTTCACTCTTTCTTCCCAGATCCAAAGTTGGTCATGCCTTATGTCATTGAGTATGGAAATAGCTTTCTGGAAAGGTATAACACGTCTCCTAACTCTTTCTAGATTGCAAGTTATGGACATTTGTAATATCCAAGATATTTTCAAGATTTTAAATAATATCTTAATTGATTTTATTAAAGGTTAAGGTTTAAAACCTAGAATTTGAGAAGTAAGATGTGTAGAAAATGGGTGAATATTTTTTTTAACATAATTTATTTGTTAGAAATTAAATGTGGGAATATTTTAATGATGTATGTAGAGAATTTATTAAGGAAATAAATTCAATTGAGAAGTGAAGGTAATTATATTAATACGTATATACCTACAGTGTGATGGTTAGCCAAATAAGAGGATGAATATGTTAATACTCAATTAAGCTAATAAATTAATTAGTTTAAATATGGTGTAAGAAGGAAAGTCATGAAATATAATTAACTAGGTTAATTATATTAGTTAAGAGTTAAAGTTATAGAAAAACTAGAAAGTTTGTCTAGAACGATAATATTATGAAGTTAATTAATTAAGTAATTAACTTAATTATTAAGTTGTTGTATAAAGTTCATTAATGGATTTGAAACAAGCCCAATATGAGAATATTTGCTTGAAGGTGGGTAATTAAATAATAAGCCCAAATGTTATGTTAATTATAGTCCAAAAGGTAATTAATATAAGTCCAATTAAATTATGTTGGCAAGTATTGTATATAAGGTGGTGGTAGTCCAATTAAATTAATTACCTATCCCAAGTTATAAAGATGTGTGAGTTGTGTTGGGTAGCCCAAATAATTAAATAAGGGAGCCCAATGCAAAATAAACTAGTAGCCCAAATATTGAGTCCAAATTTAAAAGTCAAATGTTGGTCAATATGTTGGGAGAATAAATTCAAGTATTGTCAAGTGTAGAGAATTAACTAATGTAGGGTTAATTGAATAACCCTAGTTGGTAGACAAGAGAGAGTATTAACCAAACATTGGTTAATTGTTAGGTGAATGAATGTGATGATGATAATTAACTATGGATGAGTTAATTGAGTAACCCTAGGTAGTAAATAAATTAAAGATTTAACTATGCATGGGTTAGTTATAGGAAGAATACTATAGATACAATTATGTATGTATATAATTCACCAATGTAGAATTGATAGGTAACCATGGGTTGCATGTTGTAGAGAATTAACCATACATTGGTTAAGTGTTAGTAGAAATTGCAAGTATTATATATAGATATGTATATATAATAAAAATAAAGGAAAAATGGTGGAGTGTTGACCAAACACGGGGTCCCACTTGGAGATTGAGTAAAGAGGCATGTTGCTTGTATTCAATTTAAATTGGTCAATTCAAGCTTTGATGTGATTTAAATAAAAGGTTATTAGTGAATATGTAGAGATATATATATTATAAGTATATGAAATGGTAGAGAGTTAACCAATGTTGGTTAAATGAATTAACCAATGGGTGGTTCACCAACCCTAGTCAATGAAGAAGATCAATTCTTATGAATTTATGTTGTAGAGAACTAACCATTATTGGGTTACTTGTTAACCCTAAGTGGTAATAAAAATAAAACCTTAACCAATGCTAGAGTTAAGTGTTAGTAAAAATATATTGAATATATATGTATAATTGATTGTAGAGAATTAACCCTACTTGGGTTATTTGGTGGAAGATATGTGTATGTTTAATTGATGAGTTTAGACCATGGTTGGGTGAGTGAACCAACCTAGGTCATTTTAATGTAGAGAATTAACCACATTGTGGTTAGTTGTTGTGAGATATATAAATAAGATGAGCTCTAACTAAGGTTGAGTTTTAAGTGACCAAGGTTAAGTGTAGTTCTTTAACCATAGGTCTTATGAGAGTTAACCACATGTGGGTTAAGTGTTGGGTGAATTGCTCACCAACTACCCAACCACCCTAGTCAATCAAAATTGTCATTCATGGTGGTCAATCACTTGGTCAATCACCAAGTCCATCAAGTAGTCATTCACTAAAATAGTAAGCATGTATTAACCCTTTAATTCACCTATGTTAGTTGATTAGTGGATGATAAGTGAGGTTAGTTGAGTCCTATAAATAGAACTCATTACCATGGCTTGAAAAAGTTTAGTCATTGGTACATTTCACCAAGTTATAGAGAGAGGTTCTAGAGAGAAGGGAGAGCACATTTGAGAGTTTCATCTATGTTCTCCAAAGTGTTAGTGAATATTGGTAAGAAGAAGGTTAAGTCATCAAGAAGGATAGCTATTTTGGGTAGATCAAGAAGATCAAGAAGAAGAACATTCAAATCCAAGAGGTTGAAAAGTATTCTAACTCTTCCTTAGTGCATTTTTATAATTTATATAAGTTTTAAACGGTCAAAATATATTTTTAACCGATAAAAAGTTATTTTGATGATCTAGAAGTCTAAATCTATGATATATAGGTAGATTCATGGTTTGATAGGTTTAAATCATGTATTGGTATGAGTGGTATGCAAATAAATGGAAGAAAATTTCATATTGTGATTACCTGTAAAACCCTAGGTGGTTCGATCTTTAAATTTCATGTCAAACGTTTTCAAAAATGTGATTGAACCATGAAATATTGTAAAACAAGAAGTTAGGAAGACAACAACACTAAGTTGGTGTCATTTGGATGTGTAGAGTTTATTATATTCAAGTTTGAACCATTAAAACCAAGGATTTGTGATTTTAGTTTTCACTTTGTCCTTGTGAGCAGTTTTTGGTCTAGTTACGTTCGTAATTTGGATTTGTGATCTAAAGAGAAGTTGTAGAGGGGGAAATTATGATGAGAATGGACTCAAGAATCACCCCAAAATATTTTAAAATGAAGAAGTTATGGCTGTCGGAGCGTCGGAGGGTCGAGCAGTCAAACAGTTGACTTTCGGACAAAATGGCTGACGCAGTTGCGTCAGAACAATCTGCTAAGCAGATTTCTCCAGCTCCGGGTCGGTTCGGGTCGGTCCGGGTCTCGTCGGGTCGGTCCGGGTCGAGTTTTCTTTGAAAAATTAAGTTGAAATAAGTGTAAAATGAATGTGTTTGGTTATTAAACCAATATATATGAAATCCATTAATGATTAATTGGTAACTAAATGTTTAAAATAAAAACTAAATTTAACACAATTAAAAAGTTAACTATTGGTATTATTTGAAGATTATTAAAATATTATTAAATGATCAATAATATTAGCATATGATTAAAAAGTTATTGAATGATGAATAACATTTGTAAATGATTAAAATATCATTACATGGTTAATAATATTAATAAGAGATTAAAATATTATTAAATGGTTAATAATATTAATAAGTGGTTAAAATATTATTAAATGATTAATAATATTAATAAGTGATTAAAATATTGTTAAATGGTTAATAATACTAACAAATGATTAAAATATTATTAAATTGTTAATAATATTAAGAAGTGAATAAAATATTATTAAATGGTGAATAATATTAGTAAGTGATTAAAATATTATTAAATGATTAATAATATTAAGAAGTGATTAAAATATTATTAAATAGTTAATAATATTAATAAGAGATTAAAATATTATCAAATGGTGAATAATATTTGTAAATGATTAAAATATTATTAAATGGTTAATAATATTAATAAGTGATTAAAATATTATTAAATGGTTAATAATATTAATGAGTGATTAAAATATTATTAAATGGTTAATAATATTAATATGTGATTAAAATATTATTAAATGGTTAATAATATTAATAAGGAATTAAAATATTATTAAATAATTAATAATATTAATAAGTTGGTTAAATTTACCGACATGTCTAACTAGGTTTGTTGGGCTAGGATTTTTGTTCGGAACTTAAGGGTTCGTTTATCAGACATCTTAAGAGTTAATAATTTGAAGTTAAGGTCTTAAGTTAAGACTAATTAAAAGTCCTGGTAGCTAATGATTATGTCAATTTGTTATATAAATTGTAGGTTGAGCAAATGATGCAAATAAGCGTAAATGGTAGAAGCGACCAGGCAAGTTTTTCAGAACTTGCTCCTATATGCAATAATATGCTATAATGTGATTTAAATTAATAGTATGAAGATATATTGATGATGTTTGTGGTAGATGAACAGCATGTGGTATGACTACATGAAAACGATGTACAAGAATGAAGCATGATTTGCTAAGTGCTAGTTAATGATTGTATGTGATGCATGAGAGGTATGAAGTATTATTAATATGAAAAGCATGATGTAAGATTATGATGCAATGCATGTACATTATGTGAAGCATGTAATGTATTATGTGTAACTGTTAAACTTGCTGAGCCATCGTGCTCACTCTTGCTTAAACCAACATTTTTCAGATAGTACAAGTTAGTTGAAGTTCTCGATAAAGATCAAGGAACAGGAAAGCATATTACTTTCACTAAAGATCTAAATGTCTATTGTAGATATCAGTCCGAATTGGACAGGTAAATGATTGTGTAGTGTAATACTTATTTGGTATATTATATGAGTGTTAAATACTCAATTTGATTGTAATAGAATGTCGTATCATGTATGATATTGAGACATACTAGGAATGTATAAAGATTGCGATTCTGGAATAGAAAGAGAAGTTGTAAAATTGTAAATAAATGATTATTTAGCAATTATAATATTGTTGTAATTCATGAACAATAAGAAAAAGGTAGTACTCGTGTTGAACCGGATCCGAGGTTCAAGGAACCCGGATTTGGGGTCGTCACAACATTCCAGCCTGAAGGATGAAAACCTGATACTACGACATGAAAATTGAGGCGCGTGGGACTCATCACAGCCAGCCACAGGTACACCTGTGACAAAGCAACAATCTTTATAAAAGTCATTTTCAACACATTTTGCAAGAGAGATCCGTTTTTAAAGAGAGAAAATATATAATGTAGATAGAGATGCTCCGATTTTAGTAAGAGAAAGTGTAACTTAGGGCGAAATAATAGATCTACATTAGATCTATTATATTTTGTCAATCCCACATATAAAATAGAGTGATTTTTATAAGATCCAAGCTCTACGAGGCTCTTTCCATCACAAAAAGGTGAAAAAATTCAATCTTTGCGTGTTGTTGCTTAGATCTAATGCGGATCTTATGTATTTTACTTGTTTCCATACTTGAAATGTAAAAAGATTCTATTTTTATATCGATATTGTGTGGATCTAAGCTTGATCTATTGTATTTTATGTAATATTGTACTAAAGATATGATCTTTACATATTTTATCCATAGATCTACCCTAGATCTATTATTTTTAATGCTTTAAAGTATTAAAAATTCATTTTTTACTATGTTTTATTATATATTTGTTATAGATCTAATATTTTCATCCCTCTAGGATGCTAATTTAACCTATATCTGGTTTGTTATTGCTAGATCTACTAAGTTAGAGGATTATGAAGGTTGAGTGAGGATTTTGAACGAATGATATTTCCTCCTCAATACTCGATGATATTCTTTTGCGCATTCTATCTATATTTTATATATTTGGCTATTCTTTTATGGAATGCTTTGTCTCGGAGTCAAATTATCTTAATCGCGCTCCCCATCTTAGACCCATGTTTAATGATGTAGCGAATCCTAAAGTTTGGTCGCCAAGGACTCCATTTAATGGAACACATTGATAGCCAAATTGTGATAATGAATTGTTTTAATAAAAAACAATGATTTCCAAAATATCATTCAAAAGGGTTTATTAAGACAAACCTTTTCAAATCAAACAATTTTTGAAAATGACATTCAAATGCATTTTACTAAAATCCTTTCAAATCAAACGAGTGGTGAAATAAAGGAATTTTATCAAAACAAAAGTTAAAACGAATCTTTTTCTTAAGAACAAATCCTTCGTGCATAGGCTCAAAGAGGTTCGAAGTTACTTTCAACATAACACACTTCTCACGATTTCGATTCAAAAGCTAAGTAGCGATATTCTAGATTTTCTAAATCACACACACACACACACACACACACACACACACATATTCCTAATCTCAAAGACATTTTATGGCATTTTAAGGAAAGCATGAAGAAGGTAGTAACATTGTTTTCATAGAAGTCGGGGGTTGCCTAACACCTTCCCATTACTTAAGCAAGCCCTCGAACTCTATAATCTCGGTTAAAGACTAAATAATTGGAGTCACAAATGGGCCATCTCGATTTATGAAAATATTAAAATTCGGATGAGTTGGTACATCTACTTAAATCTTTACCAACTGGCGGCTCTGGTCAATCGGCTTATCATCATTAAAATAAATCTTTCAAAACTCCGTCGATAATTATGTCGACATTTTCTAAAAACACCTACCGCATCATCTTGACAGTGCGTTGAGGATTTCGTCATTACTTCACGACTTCATGATACCGCACATCTTGACAATACGTTGAGGATTCCGTCCTTTTCATCTCCACATCATGGCTTTAATGGTGTGTGATGATTTTATAAATACATTTTGATATTTTTAAATCAATTTGTCTAGCCGAAACAATTAGCATAGACTCTTCTTTAAACGTTTCAAAATACTGAAAACCATTTTATGACTTTGTCATACTACATCATACCATAGTGGGCTTAAAAATACATCCAACACTAGGTTACTCTGCATTGATGACTCCATCGTTTATCATCTCTACACTAAATGCATTAATGATTACTAAAACATATTTGTCTTTTCAAAAGTACAAAAGTGCGATTTTAGCACGATATTTAAGAATTTTAAAGTCTAGCATAGCTAGAAGATTTAAAATATCCTAAAACCTCAAATAATCACCAATTTTCCTTCTCATCTTTTCTAGCTTAATAACTATATCTATTATAGCTTAAATATTGCTACTTAACTCTACCCACACTCATTGTTCATCAAACTTATCACGTATTTGGGCTCAGGAACTTACCACAATCATATGGTTTGAGGAGCTTGTCCTAGTCAGGCCAAAGTCGCCCATTCGTTGAGGGGCTCCACCACATGACTATGGGTCACGAACTTACCATACGTGTCGGTTCTCAGAACACGAACTTATCTTAACATCCTCTACCTATCCGTTATACACATGAGAAAAGAATCACCTTCTCAACATATGTATAACGAATAACGCCACACCAGGTTGCAATTGATTATCACTATAGGAAGCTAAGTGATTGTCAAACCAAACACAATCTCCGGCCCATACAAGAAATTGGACAACTCAGCCACTAATCAATATAGGAAGTTAAGCGGTTGTTAAACCAAGAACAGATTCCCTGCCCATACAAAGAACTGTTCAACTCAACCACTATATCAATATAGGAAGCTAAGCGGTTCTAAAACCAAGCACAAATCCCTCGCCCATAAAAAAAAATTGTAGAACTCAGCCACTAACATGAGTCCTCAATTAAAAACCCACAACCTTCAACTACTCTTAACTTGATATGAATTTTCTCAATTCATACCTTATCACACTCAACACTTCAAGAGTTTACTTATTACTATTTCACAGTATCTTCATTGTTATAACACCATATTATCAACACAACCTCTTAATCATTTAATACCCCATCTGTCATTCTATGATTTTACTATGATCACCGTGATCTTATTTCACAATTGATTTCACTGTATGACTTCTCGTTTATTCTAGGATCATTTAATTCTATAATCTTCCCACTCATCTTTGATCATTTTACTTTATGATCCTTCATTTTAAATTCTTGAATCAAGTGTTCCCTGATTCTTTTTCATTCATAGTGAATACTCATGAAGATCATCCTTTGAATCTCCTCAAATATACTTTATTTTCTTCTTTATGAATTTCATATATTCAACTCTTATTGCATAAACTCCATATGAGTTTATTCTTTCACTGCCTTCAATATAGTCTCACGATTATAGCCTAAGGTACTGCTACCTAAGAACTATAACCTATCAGCTCTGATACCAACTGTAACAACCCCAAATTCGGACTCCTTTAACCCCGAATCTGGTCCGTTAAAAGTAACCTCAATCCTGAGTTTAAACTAATTATATTAAACTCATAAACAATAAGTTAATACAATTATTACTATAACCTAGGTATTAAACCTTAAATGAATACAAACGGTATGTTTAAATACAACCTTCAACTCTATTCTATTCCAGAATCGCAATCTTTAAACATTCTATTACAACTTTGAGATCATATGTATAGTGACTCAATTACTCCATCTATTATCCTCATACATAAAGGACAACCTCTACAAACGATCTTAAATAATCTTTACATGTTCTTTCAATATTTAGGTTTGCTATTCTGTAGCACATTAAAACATTACCTAATCGTAAATATTACACAAGGAATGTAATTTAATCTATCGCAAGATTTAATATAAAGGCACCCACGCTTCAATCTTGATGACTCGTTAGTCAATCTTCATCTGCCTCTACCAGAGTAATCCGCTTTTCCAAGCTGCTCTGTAATGTTTTATTTTAAGCAAAAGTGAGCACGACGGCTTAGCAAGTCTAACAGTTTCACATAACACATAAACATATTTCATCATGCTTCATGCATCTCATGCTTTACAATGACTACATATTTCATGCCTATCATGCTTTGCATTTACTCTATGATTCATGTTAGTCATGCATGTCATTTACAATTTCATACAGTTCAATATATATAGAGCAATCAACTTAATCATCTACTGCATATCAATAGTTTATTTCAACTTGTATCACAAAAGCACATTACCACATTATTGCACATAATAATTTATGCACATATAATAATTTTATAGTATTCTAAATCAGGCACATAATGTAACACGTTCTAAAAAAATTGCCTGGACTTGTATAACCAGCTTACGGTAATCTTTCACGTTCCTTGCATTACCTATACAGTATGTGAGATCAACGGTGCACAATATCAGTCACAGTTTGACTCAATACTAAACCTTTAAAGATATTTATTTCTTCTTATCGTCCCTTTTTAAATCAATAGGGTTAATTTCATATTTTAGTCTCTCGTTGACTTGACTCAGTGTTTCATATTCAACACCGTAAATCTTTTGTACAAACTATGCAGTTCTGACATTTATTAATGTCACTGCATTATTGCATGGACCTTATTTCTGTTTAGGTCGAACAACTAATTAGTCACTAATGGACTATACCCTTGGTTTAACTTAATCACACCATTTAACTTGATGATTTATCATAATATTACCTACCTTGGTTAATATTTTAAACTCTTACTATTAATTAGTAATAACTTATAATGTTATTTAATTGTTAAATAACACTTTAAATAGTCATTACTATTATTAATTCCTTTTTAATAATAGTTTACCTTAATCATTATTATTACTCTTTTAATAATTATTTAATTGCTTGCTAGTATTATTACCCTTTAATAATATTTTAATTGACTTCTCATTATTATTAATCATTTTAATAATAATTTAATTTTTCATTAATATTATTAACCATTTAATAATATTTGAAATCATCACGTATCATTAGTAATTATTTAATAATAATTCAACCCTTAACTATTATTATTCAATATTTAATTACTTGTTAAACAATATTATTAATTCTTTAATAATATTTTAAATTAATTACATATCATTATTAATTATTGAATAATGATTTAATTCTTAACTATTATCATTTAATAATTAATCATTAATATTATCAATATATTTTAATTACTTAATAATCTTCTTTCGATTAAGTAACAACTTATTCCAGTTAATTACCATTTAATTATTATTTAATATGAATTAAATAATAATTAATTAATTAATTATTCATACTCATTATTTAATATTAATTAAATAATAAACAATTATACTATTAACTCTAACATCCTTTGATTACTATTTAATATATTAAATAGTAAGCAATTAACTGTGATGCCCCGAGATCCCACATTCCTTATTTATATCCGATTATCTTTGGATTCCATAATTTGTAACTTAAAACCTTATTATCCAGAATCTCTTGCGTTAAACTTAACCTTTAAATCCTTTAAGTCCAAATTGTTGACCACAAATTCGGTCCATTTTTTTTTTAAAAACAAAACTTTGTTTAACTTATATTCCTTAAACCTGTCTTAGGATCCTAACGTTTCTTACCTTTCATTAAACTTAGGTCAAACATTAATAATTTGTGACCTAGTCTATTACTTGTTTAAAATCATATATATTTATGATATCATAATCTGTAAATAAAATTTTGCCATGAACTATTCGTTTAAGACCCTATTTACATATGCATGTTCCTGTTCATAAATACCTGTACACATACATAACCTGCTACATACATATATATCATACCTGCGAGTTCTAGTATATGTCAGACTCGAATTACAATCATAATACATAACCTCACATCATCACAATCTTACTCTGATTAATACGTACATACATATTCATTGCTATGAATTTACAAATCATATAACCCTTATTACCATCTAAGGTTTACATTCATGATCAACTATTACATAACTTGCATCTATACAAATTTACATGCCACAATTTTTCCTCATGCTTGTCCATACATTCACTTCCGTTACCTTAGCTAAACCGGATCATTCGACCTTCTCATGCTTTACCTGAAATGTTAGTTAGTAGCAAGGGTGAGCACATAGACTCAGTAAGTAATTCAGATAACACATTACATGCTTACAATTTATATCTATGCGTAATGCATCCTTTACTTTATCATACTATGCTTAATTTCACGTATTGCAATTAACAGTTAAATCACGTAATGGCATGGAGTGCACATCTCAAATTATCACATAGGACAGTTAGTACACTTAAGTCTGAAAAACTTGTATGGTTCGCATTATTTTACTTAACCTGTACTTCCTCAATCATCCTTCGTTATCCCTTGTCGGCTTGCTCCTTCGAACTCTATCTGTCAACATATAACTTATATGTCACTATAAGATCATAAACTTGTATAACTTATCAAACTAATTCCATAAATACATGACCATCCGTCTTTAACCATTTCACATTTGATGTATTACACCTTATATAGGTTTATAATACACCCTAACTTGCTTTCGACCTTTTTCATAACTTATATCATACTTTGGCTTAGCTTTAGGCATGTTATATTATGCCATTTATCATTTCATTATAACTTAACATCCTTTATTTTGATTATTCTTTATCTATTTAGGGCTTACATAACCTATTCTTATCATCCCATATCAAAATATAGCTTTTTGGAAGTTTTAAAAAAATTTCAAAAACAGAGCAACTTCGCCCCGGCGCCGCCAGAGCTCGTTGGCCGCGAAATTGGCTCAGTTGTGAACAATACATTTGGCCCCCAGCGCAATGTTTAGTACAAAACATGGCGCCGGGGCGCAGTGTTCAAATTCTAGAATCTGATTTTTACACTACCTTTGCCGATTTTTAATTCTTTCATCTTAACTCCAATTGAGCTGAAATTTGGACCACATCTAGACCTCACTACCCAATATTTTACAAAAATACTAATTGCCTCATTTGGTTTCTTAAAAATAGAGATACACTAGCCCTTAGGAGGGCTGTTCAACACGTTTCAACACTTAGAAAAAATTTCAACTTCAAAACCAACTTTTTACCAACTTTGTGATTTTTGGCCATAAGCTTTAAAACTCAATTCTAACACTTGACATAGTTCACATAGGTCATATATGACATGTCTAGACTTTCAAAACCATAAAACTTCGCACGAGGCGATATTTGTCCGTAAAAATCCATTTAGGGTCAAAATTCGAAACGCATTTTCATTCAAATTCTCATTCGTTGATTCCCAAATCAACCTAAACACATGTAATAACATAAATTTAGATCATTTAACTTCATTTCACCTTCAACTCTTTAAAATTGCCGAAAATCACCCTTTGACAGCATTTTTATCAATTTTACCAAAATTTATCATTTCCATAACTAGTGCTATTCTTGGCCCATCTTTGAAAACCTTGATTCTAACACCTCATTTACCACACATAGCACATAATTGACTTGCATAGGCCTCTAAGACATTTAAAACTTTTCATTTAAATTCATTTCTCCAAAAGTTTAGTTTTAGGTGTCGACGAACGTTTTAAAACGTTTAAAATCCACAATTGTCGCCGTAGACACCAAATAACTTCAAAATTGACTTTAACACATATATTAACATCAAACTTTGTTACTTGGCCTCATTTGACCTTTAATTACACAAAATGACCAAAATTCAGACATTGGTGGCATTTTTGCCAACTTCCCAAAACATAACTTTAAACCCTCTTTGAATTCTTGCACTCTACACTTCATATACATTAACATATACCCATTCAGTAACATTGTACATTTACAAAGCTTCTACGCGTATCTTTCAAAACACTTTACAGATTACAATTTAGTTTCCTCACTAATTATAGCCTAATATTCAAACTTTCCTTAACCAAGTCACGCTTTCAAGTATTTATGAATCTTTAAAACTATCTTCCATGAAATTTCTCATGAATCAAACATATTTAGCCTTTCTAACTCGGTTTCTAACAAACTACTAACATATAACACATGATCATCCATTAAATCATGATTTCTAACCTTGAACATGAACATGAATAACATATCACCTTTGTTCTATCACTTTCAAGCCTAGGGTTTCTTCTTAAATCATAAACATAACACATAACTCACATAAAATTCATAATCAACCCTTATTTTTCAAGGATTCATACATGGCTATACATAAACTTCCATTTAAACTCTTAAATTTCAAACTTTAAAGTAAGAACATGATTATACCTTACCTGATGACCAACTTCTTGACATGGATAGCTTTCTCATGTCATGTTCTTCCATTTTTCTTCTTGCTCCTTGATCATTTGAGCTTCCTAGCTCATGGATTCCTAGCTTTTCTCCATAACTTCCATGGCTTCTCCCTAGCTTTCTCTCTCTTTCTCTCTCACGTATGACTCATGTTTTCCAGCAAAATGAATAAGGAAATTTTCTTTGCTAGCTTAAATAAATCTTAACCCAAGTTGGCTTAATTTGACTTAACCATAGCTAACATTAACCAAAGGCGTTTTGGTCATTTCACATTTTAAGTTAAGGGCATAGTTGACATTTCATCATTTAGGACATATAGGTCATTACTCAATTTGTCAAGGGTATTTTGGTCATTTTACCCTTTAGGACATAATGGTCGTTATTTAAATTGTTGAGGGGCATTTTGGTCTTTTGCCACTTTTGCTAGAATTCCAATTTTATGCCATTTTCCATTCTAAGTAGCATTTATGCTTCCTTCTCTTTAATTCATTTTAAGCTTGTTTAAATCGGTTCTTCTTTCAATCGACCGACTAGGTCACTTGCTTTCTGTCGTGCCACGTCCACATAGCCTCATTTTATAGCTTCATTTGCTAATTGGTCGCAATTCGAACACACATCTTCCTTTTAACCATAAATTACATTTATTGATTCCTTTAAACCTTATTGGTTCCATATTTTGTAAATTTCCAATTTTCCACATCTTAATTAGTCGTAATACTCATCTTTTCCAATAACCGCTTCCTAGAGAAGCGAACCTCGACCACATTATCGAATTCCATCAACATATATCCTTTAAACTCATAATATCCTTTTATAACTCTTATGTCCTTTTATTTATTTACATAACACACATAATATTAATTATTAACATTCTTGCATAAAACGTTCTTTCTACTCATGCTCGGGAGTATTACCTTTCCGTCTTTACACATCATATATTTGATCATCTTATTTCCATCCTTTTATATCAATTCTTAATAACTTCAAACTAAAAAATATAATCATCAATCTTATTATTCCTTCTTATTTCCTTTATTTTATAACTTTAATTCCATCTTTCTTATCAAATCAAATATATACAGATATACATACATCTAACCTACCACATAGGTCATTTATAGCACATTGATCCCAAAATAATTTATATTTAATCTCTCTTACAACTTTTTGTCATTCAACGCTAGGTTTTAACTGATAACATTTACTTAATTAACCATAATCCTTAATTTAGAAATTCTGTAAAATCCCGGGGTGTCACATTAACCCTCTTTAATTATTATTTAATGTTAATTAAATAATAATTAATTAAATAATTATCTTTATTTATTATTTACTCTTAACTAAATAATAAATAATTAGTTTAAACAATTTCTCATAATTTAATTACTATTTAATATCACTTAAATAGTAATTACTTAGTTACTTCCTTTATTTACTATTTAATACCTGATTAAATAATAAATAATTTATTTATTTTCTCCAAACATGTTGATATTATTATTAAATACTTAGAGAACATATTTAAGATTTAATAACAATTTATTTATAATTTTCTTGAATTATTAGCTAGGTAGTCATAAATTAATGTACCTTTACACCATAATTAATATGGAAAATACCAATTTTTGGAAATAATACTATCTCCATACATATAACACTTTCAATAATCAGTAGGTTATTTGTTCATATTTTTCCAAAATTTAAAAATGTTTTTTTATTATTTTTCATACATTTAGTAAGCTTTTATCATTAAATAATTATGAAAAATAGCTACTAACATTATAAAAATATCATTAAATTCTAGAAAGTAATACACGATATTCCAAGCAACTCTCTAGTTTGGACCGTCGCTGGAACCGGTCGGCAAATGGGTGAACCGACCATCGGAATGCTCTGGCCTGTTCATCGAAAAAAAACCGGCAGTAGGTTTTTCCCTTATTCTAGATTCTCACTAAGTTTATAACCTCTAACTCTGATACCATCTGTAACGACCCCAAAATTCGACAAAACTTATTACCTTAAATTTTATGTTTATTATTCATTATTTTCTTAACGTCAAAATTTCAGTTCGTTAATAAATCTTCAATCACCTTAATTAATTCATTTATTGACATTATAGTCATCAACTACCAAGTTTTTGGTATAATTTTTTTTTCTCTTTTCTCAATTATTGTATTAAAATATTTGAATATTTAAAAACTTAACTTCTCGATCCTAGTCCCTGGATTATAACCTTTACTTTTTCTTTCTGTTACCAGTGTCGTAAAGTTCAACAACCAAAAATTAGGATTATTTATATCCACACAATTATTATTTTTATTCCATAATTCATAATTAGACATATCATAGTCTCTATCGTAACAACTACTTTGAACAATCGCAGCTCATATTTAAACTCTATTCGTCCTATCCAGATCCAGTTTATATGTACATACATCACATCAATGTAAATCACAAATTTATCCACATTGAACTATAATATTGAAAATATAACAGTCACGTTCACAGCATTCTAGGTAATCCGTCTCTAACATAATCTGATATTCTTGAAATTCATTTCTTTTCCTGCAAAAGTTTATATCATACAAGTAATGAGCACAACGGCTCAGCAAGTTCAACAGTTTACACCTTTCATGCTTCACTTAGCACATTTCATAACATGCTGCGTGTGTGTGTGTCATACATCATGTGATGTGCTTCTACCAAAGCAATATATCTAACATATCTCATATCTAATTCAGATTAACAATTTCGTAAAACTAACATTAATCAATTCACATATATCCATATCATTGCACACAGTACACCTCATATTCATATTATTCACAGATCACATAACACATAATTTTATATTCATTTGAACAAGAATTAACATATCATAACAGATAACAATTAACATCAAAGTACTAAAAAACTTGCCTTGACGTCCAATTATTAAATTGATAGCTCAAAACCCTTTCTCGATTAACTTACGATCATAAGATAGTCAATTAATAATTATTTATCTCCTTATGATATTAATTTAATTAATTAATATCATCTATAATGTAATTAACCTTACCCGACGGTTTATTTTAGGATACCGTGCCAATTATCAACTTATATGGTTAATCATATTAACCTCATCTCTTAATATATTAATTTAACTTAATATAAAACACATTCAATATGGACAACCCGGCTCGTCGGATAACATTTAGCGTATTTGGTTGTCCGAATCTTATTTAACCATTTTTTCTAAATTGTAACC
The DNA here is from genome assembly GCA_947179155.2 of Hedera helix. Lineage (NCBI taxonomy): Eukaryota > Viridiplantae > Streptophyta > Magnoliopsida > Apiales > Araliaceae > Hedera > Hedera helix. Next base: position 12,919,122 of record OX359279.1, on the reverse strand, counting down.
TTATTAGATTAATATTTAATATTTTTACAAAAATATTAAATTTAATGCCCAAATATCATTTCTATATTTTTAGTATTTTTCTATAATTTTTAAACAATTTTTAAATATTTATTTAATTAAAAATCAATTTTTGAGGGCATTTTCGTAATTTTCGCGACTTTAGGGACACATTTGGCATTTCTTAGAAAGGCAGGGGCATAATCGTAATTTTTCCTAACCACGGCCGCGCAAGGCGGGACAGTCCTTCGTCCGGTTTCCAGCGAACATCGTCGTTTGGCGCCACAACAGAGACAGCCGCGCATGGCGCGGACGACCACACTTCACGCCCAAAAACGACGCCGTTTATATCCCGCATCTGGGAAAAAAAATTGGTCGCCGCGCAATGTGCGGGCGGCCAAAATTTTCTTCCTCCTACTACTGCCGAAACAGTAACTAGCTATAACCAAAATTAATCCATTTTTGTGCCTCAATTTCACAACATAATAATTCTAAAAATCATATAATCTTCATATATACATCTAAAATTTATCTAAAATAATTATTCTAATTATTTACTAATTTTTCATAAAATTTATTTAACATCATAAATACCCAAATAAATCAAATAATTAAATTTTATACCTTCAAAGCTTGGTAAATCTTCCCATGAAGGTTGTTATTTCACTTTGTTGGCACCAAAGTCCTTCTTCCCTCTTGGTAGTGATGAAGTTTTTCGGTGGTGGTGAGGGTAGCGGTGGAAGGAAGGGAGAGAGAGTGTATTTGTTTGGTTGTGTGTTTTATATTTTTGTTCCTTCCTTAATTCTTTAATTCCTTTCCTTTTAATAATAAAAAGAGTTAAACATTTTGGATGAAATAACAATTCCACTGACTTTACCACCACCGAGTTTGGCCTTTTCGGTAGCAAAATTCATGCATAATTGCGTATTTTAATACATTACGTAATTATTTCGTGTAATAAATATTTTACATAATGTATATAAAATATTTATTTTAATTCACTAAAAATCATAAATTGATTTATAAATAATACTTATACCTTTTTCAGGTACTTTACTTGACAAATTTTGTACACGCATAATGACATGCATGTAATTATATGAGGTAATTTATACCTCCAAAATTCATAAAATAATTCATATAACATATAAAAATTATTTTTCATACTTTTTCACTTCGTTACTTGGACAACATGTTACATCAACATGTTTACGTTTCTAAAATATTATCTCCCATAAAAATCATAAAAATTCCATTATACATAAACATAATTTTTTAATAAATTAAAACATTTCTTTTCCTCATTTATTTTCCATTTCTTTATCATTTAGCACACTTTAAATATACACCATATCATAAAATATTGTACCATTGGTACAATTATATTTCATTTCTTAATTAATGTACTCTTCTTATATAAATTATATAATTTAATATTATATAATTTATATAATTACATTTTTCTTTTTAAATAATTTCTAAACTTCCTCCATAATTACAGATTAAATCTAAAATCAATAACTACAATTTTACTAACTCCTTCATTAACTTTTTATTAATTTCTGGATTAATTTAATTATTAATCCCTTAATTTTCATAATCAATGGAATTTATAAATACAACCATTAAACATAAACACACACACACACACACACACACACACACACACACACACATATAATTTATTTACTTTTCAATTATTTTAATTCGACACCAATTATTACCATTTCTGTACAGATTTAATTTACCAATTAAATCTCATTACACACTTTAATTCACATAAAATATATCAATCATAAATGATTTAAATAACCTTAATAATTTTGTTATTTAAATTCTTATTTAATATTATTAAAGAAATCCTAAAAATTCAGGTCCTCACATTCTTCCCCTCTTAACAGGATTCCGTCCTCGGAATCATAATTACTGTAATAATCATACGTATTTTATTTATAGCACCTTGCTATATATAAAACTTTAACTCATTTCTGGATGCACTTATCAAGATAGTTTTTCATTCTCTGAAAATTTTTCTTTCTTTAATCACACTTACCCTTACTCAATCCACTTATTTCATACTCTCTATTGTATATCATTTATACTCTGCACATTCAACCTTCTTTTCTTAATTCATATTCATAAATCTTCTTCACGTTCCATTTCTCTTGTAATATATCCAACATATTCAGTCAACCACATAGGTCATTTCGCACATTGTTTACATCATAAATCATTCCTTAATACCTCTATCATTCAACACTAGGTTTTAAGTGCTAACCTTTACTTAATTCATCATAATCCTTATTTGGAATTACTCTAAAAATCCTGGGGTATTGTTAAGGTTTCGACATAGTGAAAGTAGCGGAATTTTAAAAAAAATAATTTCAAAACCCTAAAATATGATCCATGCAAAAATAGATTAATCAGAGGTTTAGATTATTTTACCGATTATCCGAGATGGACAGAAGACGATAGAATTCTGGAACGGCTTTAAATATTCAACGCAATCTAGCGACTGCGTCTCTACGGTATCCACACGAATGCTCCGTGAATCGTCCCATGATCTGCAACAAAAGGAACCGCAGTACTAGCCACCGAGATCTGGATTTCCGAATTATTTTTCTCTCTAGCCTCTTTCTGAAAGCGGCTAGGGTTTTAGTTTTTGTTCCTTACGTGATTCAGACTACTGATATATCATATATATAGTAGTTAATAGGAATTAACCAAGACCTAATTTAATTAGAAAAATAAAATCCGAATTTATATATATTATATCTTAATTAAGTCTAACTTAATTAATATACATATATATAAATTATCTTATTAATTTAAATTCGTAATTTTAAATACTATCAATCATATTGACATATTTAAATACTTAAAATTTAAATTAATTGTTTTTTTAAATACGTTCTAAGTGTGTGACCCTATAGGTTATTATTATGTTGGCAATAATTTTAAAATCATATTATAAAATTATAAACAGTGAGCCCCATCTAGTAATGCATCACTGTTACCCAAATAATAATAAGATCGGTGATTCGATGCTACCTTTTTGTGACCAATGTTTCAATGCAATTTAATCCTTTTAACCTTGACATCATAGATTAAACTCTAGGCATGGAAAGTGTCATACTCTTCATAATTTAATCTGAGTTTCTTGATTAATGAGTAGACTATATGAAACAAATCAATATTTGAGCATGGTCATGCATTTCATAATCCTACTCAATCAAGATGCCTATGGATATCACCCCTAATATATAGGAGGGTTAAATTTCATCTAGATCACTCATATTCCTCACACGATTCATGATGTACCCAATAATCACCTTTATTGTCCACCCTATTAAAGGTGACATTTGATGATATCAAAGTACATAAATTCTCGTGTAATAATATAGTGATCTCAGGTCGGAGGATCATTACATCATTGTCACTATGAGAATTTCTTATGACACTGTGCATAATGTTCCACGTAGAATTCTCATGGTGGGTCAGTTCAGTACATTGTTCTCTAACATGTACCTATGCATTGACTCAAATATCTCATATATTTATAACCAATGAGATTTGGCCATCAGTCAATCCACATACTAGTCTCAATGCATCATTGTTGTCCCATTAATAATGATACTCGACTAGGGACATTTAAGAGCAATGCTACTAATTGTAATTATATAATCTCATGTTCAAGTCACATACTTAAAGTTATATAATTCGTATAATTATTCTAAGGACTTTTATTATGTTAACATTTAAATAACGCAGTAAATAAAATCATAATAAAAAAATCCATTTATTCAATCAAATATAATATTAAAAATGTTAAGCAATTACATCAAATAATTAGTCTCTAGGGCATTAACTCTAACAGGTATCACATGGTTCGGCCCCTAATCTCTATACTAGTGGCCTACTCCACGTCCAATATCAATTGATATTGGAGACTCCTTTTATTAAATAAATTACTCTGAAAATTAACAATGTTACACAAATAAGTTTTCCAAATGACTTAAGCACACTTGCTTAACTTATGCACTTATGCACCCTTTTGAATACTTATACTCACTTGAACACTTTTGTTCCCTAAGCACTTATTCTTCCCAAAAAACTATTTGTAACATAACTTAACCCAATCCTTGGATCAAGCAGATCAACCCAGAACCTCAGTCTACAGTACTTCAAGAATCAAAATTAAATGATCAATATAAAAGACAAAATTATGATCACAGTAGTATATATATTCAATTCAAAGCTTCACTAGTGCAATGTAGTGATCAAAGTTTGTAATATCACCAGTTTGATTTTTCGAAGTGGAGTGATAATCACGTGGCTTGAACGTACAATGTAACTCAAAAGACTTTTCTTTGTTGAGCAAGAAAAACATTGTTATAAGAATATTGCACTTTTCTGTTTCTTTGTATTCTGCTTCGGTACCTTCTGCTATTAACATGACACTCTATATATGCACATTGAAAATATAGCCGTTACAGTAAGTGGTTGCTTTGTTGCATGAAATCAACATTGTTTACCGTTACAGCAAGATAATACATATTGACCTAGATTTTTTGCACTTTCCATAGCAGAATACCCGTAACCAATATCCATTATTTTAGCTCCTTAAAAAATTATCTTCAATCAATCAATAAGGACTCATATGGAAAGAACACCCAACCAGTTAGTTTGTATTGACACGCTTTTATAGATTTTAATTTCCCTGATTCAATGTACCATGTTCAATCACGTCAGAATATAGTTTCCTTGTCAAGCCAACAATTAATTTAACTATTTAACTAAATCAATTATGGAAAAATTAACTAAAACAGATTTTACATAATCTTTCCAAAAATATGAATAAGTCCATTTAAAATAAAACTGTTGCATGTTTTTTTATTAATTCACAATTTTATTATTATTATTATTATTATTATTATTATTATTATTATTATTATTATTATTATTATTATTATTATTATTATTATTATTATTATTATTATTATTATTATGCAAATGTAAACCTAGAGCTTTGTTTTGAAATATATATAAAATTGTGATCTTACAAAATATTCTAGACTCCTCCATTCTTCATTCCATCTTGATTCTCAGTTGCTCTGACCATGCACTGGTTAATATAGTGAGCTGTAAAACAACCTTTAACAATCTGCATGAAAAACCTACAAAACTTAGTTTATTTGATCAAGTCATCATCAAAATCATAAGATAGAGTATGGCGAAACCAACAACTTCCGCTATTTCTAATCATCAAAATAGATTTTCACTAATCCCTCCAAACTTTGGAATAATAGGAATCTAAAAACTAACATTTCATATTATGTTGAGGGGTCATAAAGACCTTTGAACTTATTTTAGGTTAACGTGTATTTCTACTGTAACCTTTAGCTGTCCTAAAACTGTACATATTTTTTCCCTCTTGGTACATAAGGTGATCAGCCTTTTGTACATTTGCGTTGTGCACAACGTCTTTTATTCACACAATATCGAATATATGCTTTAATAGGATTGGAACATATGTTCAAACTTCCCTATTCACAGGGAATTGTTTATCTCAAACTTAGTACAAGATTCTGCATCAAAATAATTTGGTTTGGCATAACTCTCAAAGAATAGATATATTCTGTAAAATATTTTTCAACATTTGTCTAGCCGATTCAAATAGCTTAGACTCACACAAACATTTTGGATATCAATCGGAACTTTTAAAAACATTCATATCTCAAGACTTTTTAAGAGCACTTACGTGCATATTAATTTCAAATTTCATCATCTTTTGTCAAACGTGTCTAGCTGAAGTAAATGGCATTGACGCATATTTTTTATATAATTTAAATAAAACAAAAATTATTTTATGACTTTATCATACTACAACATATCATAGTGGGTTGATGATTCTATTATCACATGTATATTAGGTTACATTATATTGATGACTCCATCATTTATGACTTTATGATACCGCATGTTGCAACAATGCGTAGATGTTTCCGTCATTTATCACTGCACACCTTATTAATAGTGTGTTGATAATTTTTAGAAATACATTTTGATATTTAAAAAAAAAATTATCTAGCTGAAACAATTAATATAAACTTCTGAATTATAGCACTTTTAAAATTTATCAGTTCCACAGTCGAAACAAAATTTTCATTGGCAAAAAAATGTAAATACAAGCTCGATGTCAAGAAATTTTGAAATCTAGCATAGCTAAAAGATTTGGAATATCCAAACTCCATTCCACCACCATTTAATAACTCCAGTTATTCTCTAATCCTACTAACACTCACTGTTATATAACATATGACACTGTTCATCGAACTTACCACACATTATGAGTTTAAGAACTGGCCGCAAGAATTTAAGTTTAAGAACTTTTCATCGGAGTATGTAGTTAGAGAACATATCAAAAACTGTCCATACACCTTTGGGTTCAAAAACATATCATATGATTATGAGCGACAAACTTATCATAAGTATGAGTTTTAAGAACTCACAACTATTCATAATATTTTCTACTATTCGATATATTCATGGTAAAAGAATCACCTTCTCGTCATTTATATAACGTATAACGCGACACCACGGTTTCAAAGATTATCAATACAGTACACTAAGTAGTCACAAATTTCCTGTCCATACAAAGGTTTGTTCAACTCAGCTACCAACATGAGTCCTTAATTGAAAATCAACAAATTCCAAAAATTTTCAATTTGTATCCCATCATTTACAAGTCTTCCTGAGTTTATATTGTGCTTTTGCATAGTACACCATCTCTTTATAGCGTCAGGCTATAATCTCATTTTCAATCGTTTAACAGAATTTTCTGTTGTTTTACAATTCCATTTGATCACGTCGTGATCTTATTTTACAATCGTTTCTCATTACGATTCTTCATTTTCTTATAATCGTTTAATCTTTATTACTTGAATCAAGTGTCCCTTGACTCTCTTCTTTTACTTTTCTTATAGCTCAATAAGATTCTTCTTTGAATCTTTTCATTTATATTAATATTTGAATTCGTTCCTTATGAATTTTCGAAATTCATTTATCATCACCTAAACCCTATTCGAGTTTATTTTTATCATCTTTATTATATCCACTACGATTATTATGACAACCCAAATTTTTAGGGAATTATAAAAGTAAGAATTTAATAAATAAAATCCTTATTATAAGACAGAATGAGCTTGAATGAATAAACATATATGTGTGTTATATATATTTTGTAATATGTGATTTTTTTGGTAGAGTAAATATGTGTATATAATTGTGAGATATATATACATATATTAGAAAATGAATTTTATAGTTAATTTAATTATTAAGTTTATAATTTGAATTAATTACGAGATGAAATATGAAGCGACAAAAATTAATTAATTGAGATTGAGTGAAATATTATATTATAAAATAATACATTTTGAATATTAAGTCTTGAACGACAATTTCATAAACGTATAATTAATTCGCTCAAATAAGTGAATTAATTAATGTATTTTATTTTAATAAACTGAGAGAGTTAATTAAAACTCATTATTTTAATATATTACATATAAATGTAATATATTGTAGTGTCTTAATATATTATATTATGCCAAAAAATATAAATTAAATATGAAATGAGGGAATTAATTCATTAATCTTTATTAGTGGAATAATATATTACCTTTAATTAATTAAATAAATAAGGTTATTTTCTTATATTTAGTTAATAATGAAAATTTAGTTACAGTGATTAAATGTAACATGAATAGGATATAATAATTAATATTATATCAAATGAATGTGAATAATAAATATGGGGCGAGGGACCAATATTTTATTAAATAAATATTGGATGTTGAATTAATAAATTAAATTAATATTTAATTTACAGTTCATATATTAAATTAATGTATGAAATATTTAAATAAATGATTGAAAAAAGATTTATGGAACGAAGGATGTAATTTAATTGTACAATACTAATTATAGAAATTAAACCAGTTAATTAAAATAATCAACGAGGGAAATATTAATTATTTGATTATTTGATTTGTTACACTAAAAGTGCTAATTGTTATATTTGATTAACTCCATTTTTAATGGAAGGAATTGGGACATATTTATATATGTATACTTTATCAAATTATGTTATATATATTAGTGTAATATATATGTATGAACATGATAAATAACATATATGTTATTTTGGGTAAATAAAATGTTGAGAACTTTGAGCATTTTACTTGTATGCTGTTTTCCTTTTAGTGGAATAGTGAGAAGGCTCTTTGAGCACTTAAACAGCTAATATTCAGTTGTTAGTTGGGTCTTTACATAGCTGTTTGACAGACTTTATGAGGAAAAAAAAATTCTCAGTAAACTTCATTTCACCATTAGCATTCTGAGCTTTTAAGTCCAAAAATACTAATTTCGGTAACCTCTTCCATCTCTCTAGGCAAGTTATGAGCTCACGACCTTAGCCCAAAAAAAACCTCACCAAATAATTGAAAGAATGTACTAGAGATGGTTGTTCCTAGCGGAAGTGATGAAGAATTGACCAAATCATATCAAAAGGGAATCCAATTTAACACCAGTCAAGAGTATAAAAGAATTTCTTCAACTAAATTCCCTTCCAAGAAGGTATTCTAAACCTTTAATTTCAAGAGATTAGTTTAAATTCTAATTTCTAGTAATAACTTAAATTGGTTGTGGGAGTGAGTAGTAAAGTTAATCATGAAGGATTCAGTTGATATAAGGATGGATTGGTGTATGGAGATAGTGTTTTCATGCTTGATTTTCATAAAACTACGTTTTTATAAACTTGCATGCTAGGTATTTGTTGAAATGCCTAAATGAAATTTTTTGGTTTAGATCGTGAAATGAAGGCATGAATTAAAAGGTATTACGTATATGTACGTAAGATATAAGCTAATTAAGCTAATTATCTTTAGATATGATTAATATTGGTAGCTTGAATGAAGGAAAAATCTACAGAAACGGGGTTCAGGGAAGAGCATCGGGGCGCTACTGTTCGTGCCCCTAGCGCAAAGTCCTCTGCCACAATGTGCCGGGGCGCTATGGTAACAAAGAAGATCGCATTGGGGAACATTGTACCAGAAAATTATTTTTAAAATTTTGCTTTAAAAACTAAACCTCTTGAGTAATATAATCTAACATGAAATGATTTTAACGTATATAATGAATCATACAAAGGATAATAGGTCTTATTTGATAATGAATCAAAGTTGAAAAATTTATCTAATATTATTGGAATATGTTTTATTCACTAACTTATATAAAGTTTGGAATGCATTGGGTATAGATTAAACTAAAGACTTATAATCCAATCTAGATGAAATAAAGTCTCAAATGAGAATAATGAACGCGTTGTAACCCGAATTGTGAATTATAAGTTGTGCATCGATTGAAAGCCTTTGAGTTAAAAACCGATGAATAAAGCTATACAACGAACGATCGATGAGTGGTTAGCGATAAATGAAAACAAAGGCAAGTTTTTCAGTCTTATTTGACTTAAGTATGAACTTGTTGATATACATGAACTATTTGTTCAGACATGTGAAATATTTTATGTGTTACGTGAAATACATGAGAGCATGATAAACTGTGAAACATTATTATTTGTGGTTTGATTTAATGACATGCATGCAAACTAAGAAACATGTTCAAATGCATCACATAAGCTCTATGATGCATACACAAAATACACAGTATGAGATACACTAAGCATGAATACAATGCATTAACATGTATAATACATTAAAAATGAAATGTGTTAACCGTTAGACTTGCTTAGCCGTCGCGCTCATTCTTATAAATTTATTTGCAGTTGAGTGAAGATGTTTCTGAAGAACATGGCTGTAGAGATTTGAAGATTCGTATAAGAACCAAATATGCGTTGTTTTCCTTAGTTGATTATTTGATAGGTTTAAATGATCATAGTGTCAAAATTAAAACAAGTTGTAATAAAAGTTAAAATGTTTCGAATAAAAGATATTTGTTTTGAAGCTGTGTTGGAAACCTTACATTAATATTGTAAGACAATATTATACAGTTGTAACACTATATGAAGGTTGGTATATTTTACAAATGCAGCTTGCCATTATTCCTTAGATTATAGTGAAATGTTTCTAAGAATGAATCTAATATCGAAGGTTGAATTTTATATATTTATAACTGGCATATTGAAACAAATCATGACATTTATATGATTCTTGAATGGTAAAATGAATTTTAAGGGTTGCGATTTTGGAACTAATGAATTATAAAGTTTCAAATAACTGAGTTGTAACGTCTATGTTGATATTGATAATGATAATGAATGTTATAAAAAAAATTAAAAATATTCGAGAATTTATCAATTAAAAAATTAATTATGACGTAGAAGTTAGAATGAGGTATGATCGTGAGCACCGAGACGACCCGAATTTGGGAACATCACAGTTATAGCCTAGGGTACGCTTACCTAAGGTTTATAAACTACACTTCTGATACCAACCTGTGACGCCTCCAAATTCGGGTCTCTTTTATCCTTGGATCCAGTGCTCACGATCCGACCTCAATCTGACCCTATGTCATCATTCAGTAATATAAATGATAAATTTCATGAATTTTAAAAGCTTTTTATAACATTATTCAATATCAAAATATATATTACTACACGGTTATTTAAAACTTCATAATTTTTTGATTCCAAAATCGTAACGTTTATTATTCAACTTACAATTCAATTTTATATATGAATATTAATATCCATCTTTCAAACATTCCTCATTATAATCCAAAACTAACTAAATCATGTAACAACCCGAAAATTCGCGTGCTGGCTACGCCGAATCCCGCTCATTAGACGTACAACCTTGTACTTAAATCCGCAATATATCTCAATAATATAATTGATAAAACTAGTTTATTTTAAAACTGTTACAATATCATTCACAATCTACAACTATACTGTAGTTATTTAAAACAGAGTTTATTCAAAACTATTTCATGATCCTGTCTCAGAATCGAAATCTTTACTTAATGACATCTCAGACCGAATATAATATGATCTAATCTGTTACAAAGATATATATGAGTACAATAAACTCACTAAATACCATATTCAAATTTTTGTTTATTAATACAAATCTTCCTTTGTACACAAGGGTATGATAATATATCATACATCTGCTCTAAAACACAAGTTATATTAACTATTCAAGTTTTCTAACTTTGATTTATACAAATAAACTACCTTAAAAGGTTTATCGCAAAAGCATCTAACTCTCTCTACGCAGAGATTTCATTACCATGTCTAATACCATTCGCACCTGTTTGACATTCTCGTCTCAATCTTTGTCTTTATCGACATTATCTAAATTTCTCGAGCACCTTGAACCTTGGACTTGGTACGTCACGATATGTCATCTTCTTACACTCTATACAATTAACGAGGAATATATATAAACATACATTGTTTATTCAAATGATTCTACCACATTTCCCAAGGTCTACAACCTTAACTTAATACATACCTTAATAACCCAAAAGGTTCACATAATCATTTTCTAGGATAACATAATAGTTAATGCATATTAAGTTACACTTGAACTTTTCCTCTTGGCTTTGTCCTTCCTGATGCACTTGGACTTAACTGAAATGTTATCATGATATAACAAGAGTGAACAACTACTTTGCTCAACAAGTCTAACAGATAGCACATAACACATAGTTCATATTTATACATGCTTCTCATACTTCATGCATTACATTATATGAATGCATTATACTTCTCATGCTTTGCATTTATTTATGCAACATACTGATCAGGCATTAGAATGAATACATGGCATACAGTTCAACTTATTCAATTAACTCAAGCTTTCTATCATATAGAATCAACACACATCATATGATTTCACAAAAGCATATTTAATTCAAATTCTCACATACTTCAAGTGTACCCACAACAGTTATACACATAACAACCATATCTGAAAAACTTGCCTGGACTACAAACCAGCTTACTTTATCGCTTCACATTCCTTGTACGACCTACATGGTATACGAGATCGACAACATATATTAGTCAAAGCTTGACTCAACATTTAAACTTTTATTAAGACTCTATTTTATTTTCTCTCTCTTAACCTTCATTTGTAAGTCCATTATTGATTATCCATATCAGGATTTAATCTAATGATTTAACCTAATTGTTTCTCTTCATACACGTGGATCCCTAATCCATATATCGCAAAGTGTTCATATTATCATCTAGATCACGATTATTCAAAATAATCACCATATTATACATTAAATATGGCCTACTGAATGTCCAAATAATAACTTAATTCCTCTTTTAAACTCCATTTAATATTATTAATTATTTAATAACATTAAATTCACTTACTAATATTATTAATCACTAAATAATATTTTAAATCAATAATTTAATAACACTTTAATCTAAATGTTATCAAGCATTCAATAATATCATAATATAATATTATTAATCTTTTAATAATAACTTAATCATTTCCTAAACTTATAAACAATTTATTTTAATTGTTTACACTTTACTAATTAATGCATTTTTTTTCATTCTAAAATGCCATACCCATAATATTTTATCAACAATGACTAAATCCCTCATCAAAAATCTGCGTATACCGTATATAGGATTTCCAAGTCATAAATCCTATTTTCTAAATTTTCAACATCACATCACATATTTAATTCATTTACTCATAACTAGTCCATTTCCATGAAAAATACCAAATTAGTTCTCAAAATTCTTCGTTTCTGGTATTTGACAGAATATAGCTCCAAATTGAACATATATTTTTCTCGTAATTTTTAAAATTCATTTACTATTTTTTTAAATGGCCAAAACTTCCAAATATTACGACATTTATCATAAACTGCCTTTTTGTCCAAAACTTCCGAAACTTACAGGGTATACTAATTCTATGTATATGTACTCCCAGTAAAAGTTTCACAATTTTTGGAGTTAACCACAAAGAGTTTTACAGGTTTACTTTTAAAATAGTTTTTATCACCATTTTTGGACAAAATCTATAAAACTAATCATATTATCATCCCAAATTTTTCCAGAATTTTTAGAGAAACAAAAGTGGACGAAACTGCCCCTGGACCAAACTGAACAGTAACTATTTTTGGCCTTTTCAGATTTTCGGACAGTTTTGGGGTCCTTCACGGAAACGATTATAAAACGAAATCTACAACTCCGATTGAGGTCCAGTCGGAGGCATTGGACTCGTATTTTCCTAAACTATAGTTTTCATTTATCAAAGACCAAATTTGGAGTTGTATAGGTCTTGAAAAACAGTGTTAAAGGGGCTAATCAGTAGCTAATTTTTCTGATTTTCCAACATGGATGTGTTTTACTAAAAATTCCATAACTTTCTCATTTTACAATATTTTTATGTCATTCCAACGAGGTTCTTCTCCTTATGAATTCATTTATCAACTTAGATCATGAAACCAAGCATACAAGTCACACATATGAGACCGCCTAGTTAACCTAATATCACAACATAAGTCATCTAATCCACAAAATTACCTAGTTCACATACATGGCCACATAGATGTCATTAAAACCTATATCCTTACATATTCAAACCTCACATGGTTCCACAAGCACACAAAGGTACCATATCAACCATGTCATAAATATTTAAAACAATAAATAACCAAAATAAAAGTTAGGGTTTAGAGAGACTTTAAACCTTTGCGATTTATGAGCTCTTCTCTTTGATGGTCCAAAGTAAGTGCTCAAAGGTGGTAACATCCACTTTCTCTCTCCTCCAAGATCTTAAAAACTACTCTTTTAAGGTTCAGGGTTTAGATCTATGGAAGGATCAAGCTCTAGAACAAGTTTAATGCTAGAGGTTTTATGTTTTGATTGCTAAATCAAGCTTTCTCTCTCTAAGCTTTCATGGCTTCTTCTTCTTCTCTCTTCTCTCTCTTTCTCTCTCTCTCTCTTCCTACGTTTCTTGGACTTAGATGGAAAAAAATGAAATGAAAAGGAGCTTGGATGGATGGATAAGAATGACATGAATTTGAAATAATAATTCAATTCCAATTAAATCTCATTTGAAGTCCACAAATATCTTTCTAAGGCTTATCTCCTTATTAACCATTTTGAATACTTATTTTAAGTCCACTAATTATAAAGTTCAAACACATGGCATATTAATACCCTCTCTACCATCCGGCCCCACCTTCATTCATATCCATAACTAGATAATGCTTTTGCTTTACAATTTACCTAACAACTTGGTATAATTATAAACCATTAATTGACTTCCATGTAAAATACACTTAATTTATCTTGTAGGATACTATAATGCATCCAAATATGCTCAATCTAATCACACAATAGGACATTATAACTTCACAAGCCAACTTGCAATTTATTGCTTAAGGTAGCTAGCTTAAATAACCAGTCTCACAATAATAACTCATTTCACTTAACTCAATTATTTAATCCAATTAGACTTGTCATATTCAAGTATTACTTGAATATTTACTTAACTCAACTCATCAATTTATTGATATCAAACTCTTAGGTTTAGTCCAATAGTTTAATATCTTAAATAATTGGACTCCCTTTAACTAAATAAAATTTCCAATCAAATGATCCACAAAGTCACATAATGATTTAATTAAACTCATTAGAGTTCATTCTATTGGAAATAAATTCCTAATTTAATTTACAATAGGCTAATAATATATGCGGTTATTACATTCTTTCCCCCTTATAAGAATTCCGTTCCCAAAATTACATTTAAGGTCACTCAAAAATATATGGATAAATCGTCCCCCTCTTTTCTTCAAGCTCCCACGTTACCTTTTCAGCTGCGTGGCTCCTCCAAGATACATTGACAAAATGTATAACATTATTCCTCATAATCTCTTTAGATTCTTAACTCCTTTTCTGTTACGAGAATCTCATTAACAATAATTATCAAATCTTATCTCTTCATACACTTCCTAGGATCTTCTTCCTAAAAGCCTCTATGACACATATTGAACCATCTTAGTTCTTGCTAGTACATAATAAAATTTTAATTTAATCTAGTTCCTCCACCAATTCCAAACTCCATAACTAGGTCATCAAACTCTAACCTTTATTAAATGATAGAAATCTTATTTCTAATTCTTTCAAATATCTGGGATATTACAAATCAACGCACATCCTGGATTCTTAATATAACAAGCTATATTCAAAAAATATATAACAACTCATATAGTATTTCATTTATATAAAATTTGCTTATAATAATCAATATAAGGTTTACAACACAATTATAATTCAAATATCTGGTATTCAACATTTAATAATTTATTACAATGTAATTTAGTGTCATATAATAAGTCATTCTGACTTGATACATCTAATCTAGAGAAAATGCTAAACATTGGCTTTTAAATATACTCCAAACCTTTATCACCGCTCCTTGATCTATAACTGCAAAATTAATTACAAGAATAAGTGCACGGCTCAACAAGTCTAGTAGATAACACATTTCATGCTTCACGTAGTATACATGCTTGCATTTTATCCATGCGTGATGTATTCTATACTATTCATTTTGTATAAACATCCTACGTCTCATAATATGCAACACTATATGTCTCATGCATTTTATGCAATATATCATAATTTCATGCTACATATTTAATCATGTAATATTTAATTCATGTTCAAACCTTGTCATATTAATTGATTCACATTAAAGCACAACCTCAAGTAGTAACAAGTTCACTAAGTTGCACAAAAAATTGGAAGAACTTACACCTAGTTGTTAACAAATTTACATGTAACAAATAACACTAAAAAACTTGACTCAATATGCATATATCGCTATACATTTCTCGAACGTTCTGCTATTCATCGATTACTAAAATCCACACATTTTTATTCATCACATAACCTAAACATGTACAAATAGGTTATTATACGTTCATTATTAAACTTTAACTTAACATCCTCTATATGGTCTATTTTATATTTTAAAATCATCCCATGTTAGGTTACATTACTTTTATAAACAAAAAATTAAAAATCAAATTGAGCAACAAAATCTGGCAGACAATGCCCCGACGTTGTCTTACTACCTTGGAACTGTGCCCTGACACATTGTTTCCTCCTTAAAATTAAGCCCCTGTGCAGTCTTCTACAACCAAGTTCTGTAGAATCCTCTTGCTCTAATCACACCCAATTCATGGTTCTTAATATTCCATTATACTAACTAGCTTAGAAAAATATGAATACATATGTTATATTATCAAAATCATGTTTTACTTTCATGTTTAATCAAAAATGTTCTTTGAGGAATTAAATCAAACACTTAGCAAGCATGGCTATAAAACGCAGATTTCATGTAAATTCAAAGATGAAAACTGTGACGCCCTTAAATCTAGGTCCATTGAACCACAGACTCAGTGCTCACAATAGTATTCTACCCTGTCAGCACATTCATTCATTTATGGATAATAAACTTAATTTACATTAATACATAACTATTCACAGGTTTACAGATCTTTAATTACAAAACATTACAATCTGTCTATTACAAAAATATTACATGTACAAACATTATAAATAATCAATCAATGCTTGTTGGCCTTTCCCTTTCCTTTATCCATACCCAACCCCTCGGTTTGTTCAGGTTTAGTTGAAATATCATGTTAAAGTAAGGGTGAGCATAAAATAGCTCAGCAAGTACATGAACAAGTAATGACATGATATTTCTGAATATTGAAAGAAAATCATTTACAATAAGGCTGATCCAATAACAGTTCAATGGATGGAAATAAAAATATATCGTGAAACTTTGCATGAATACTTTATAACATGAAAACCTGCTTGCTGTACGATCACAAGACCAAGAACTCGTTAAGAACAATTCCAATCATAAAGACTGATACTGCCCGGGGTTCAGTCATAAGACTACATTTTACTTTAGATGTGTACTCTAGGTGATCAGCCTATCGTACCTTTATATTGTGCACAACATAAACATCCAACGACGCAACCACACCACTTTATCTTTCAACTTTATTCCCCTTTATATTAGGGTTGTTCTGTTATAACATTTCATAGATTCCTCACCATAGCAATATGGATTGGAGGGCATAATAATAAATAACTAATTTTAACATGAATCATTACATGTGTCTAGCCAGAATCAAGATGGGCATCGACCTTTTTCTAAAGCAGTTCAATGATGAATGAACTTTAGAATGCTTAATGAATGCATAACATGAATTCATGTTTAATGAACTACAAATGAAAGTTCAGATAGAATACTTGTCTTTGTCCTCGTTTACCTCTACTGATAATATCTTATCTCGATTATGTCCTATATAACCATAATATTGATTTATTCATTAGTTATATACATATGCATGTGATAACTTACTATACAAGCTATCCTTTACCTTTACATAACCCTAAATGCATAACACATAGTTCATTTATGCTTTAACATATACCACATTTATCCTTTTTTTTTATTATCAATTTATGGCTTACATTACATATCTCTATCATTTATATTAAAACATTTCATTTTGAAATTAAAATAAATTATTTTAAAAAAATCAAAAGACTGCGCCCAGGCGCAATATTTCCTTCTCTGAACCTCGCTGGCTGCAAGAAGCTTGCAATTGGACTGCGCCTCGATGAGCTCTGGTGCCACCCCCATCAAACTCCTCTCAGTCCCACTACGCCCTGGCGCCATCTCCAGTACAAAACTCCTCGTCCCGGCGCAGTGTTGTAGTTTCAGAAAAAAAAAATTCTTTCCAAAATTCATGCTATTTTTGGCCATACACAATATTTCCTTGTTCCAACATATGATTTAGGACATATAACATATATATGACCTGCATGGGCCTTAAAATCATTTATTTATTTTTAAAATGGTTCAATTTTTCCATATAATTCATTTTAGGAGTCGGCGAACGTTTTTAAACGTTTAAAACTCGCATTTATCGCCAAAGACACCAAACGACTTCTAATTCGATTCTAACACATGTATTTACATGAAACTTCATTATTTGACTTCATTTGACCTTTAATTACACAAAATAGCCAAAAAGCACACATTGGTAGAATTTTGCCAAGTTAACTCTAATCTATTCTTAACTCAACTTCAATCCTTGAACTCCATGCATCATATACCCTAATATACACATTTAGCAACTTTGTGTATTCACATAATTTTCATATGCACCTTCTAAAGCACTTTACAGATTATGATTTGGTTTACATATAAATTGTAGTCTAAAATTGCATTTTTCCTTCATAAGTCATACTTTTTAAGCCATTAAGGCATTTAGTATGCTATCTAGCAAAATAATATGCATGTATCAAGCATGATTAACACTTCCAACTAGGTTTCCACCATAACTTCCATCAATTAACACATGATCATCCATTAAATCATGATTTTTAACTTGAATACATGCATGCATAGTGCACCACCTTTATTTTACCACTTTTACACATAGGGTTTCATCATATATCCATCAAATAACACATAAGTCACATAAGTCCTACTTCTATTCTTAGATACATGCATAACTTGTTATAATCTTGCATTAAAACACAAAAATAACAAGTTTTAGTGCAAGAACATCTTTATACCTTCTTTAAGCCCTCTTCCTTCTTGCAATAAAGCTTCTAAGGGATAGATTCTCCACTTTGTTGGCTAGATTCCCTTCTTTTGAATACTTTGTTGGCAATCCTTTAAAGCTTTTGGACAAACCCTAGCTTCATCTCCTCTTTTCTCTCTATAAAACTCACTTAGCAAGAAATGAAGATAACTTGGTTTGATACTTACAAAATATATGCATATATAAGTTGTAAGCAATGTTCCAACACTTAACTACCCTTAGTTAACTTAATCATGCAAGGTTAAGGTCATTTAAGTCATTTCTCATCAACTAGCAATGACATTTTGGACAATTCTCATAAGAAGGATACCAAGGTCATTCTCTTTATTGTCAAGGGTATCATGGTCTTTATCCAAATTTCCTAGATAATTTAATTCCTTAAAAATCACAATTTGCTTATTTTCAATCCATTCCAAGTCTTTTTTGATCCAAATTTGTTTCATTAGACTTTAATTTAATTCTATAATCAAATAATCCATAATTGGACTGTCCCAAAACGCTTGTTATATTCTAAAAATTAAATTTCATTAATTAATTATCATATTTACAATAACGCCAAAATGCATATCATTACATTCTTCCCGCCTTATAAGGATTTCGTCATCGGAATCACTATTACAAGGTTACATGAATAGATTTGGTTATTCCTTCATCATTTTCTTTTCTAACTCCCACGTTGCTTCCTTAGCATTGTGGTTTCTCCACACTACATTTACAGAATGTATTACTTTGTTTCTCAAAATTTACTTTTTCTTGTCAACAATTTGAACGGGAGTTTCCTCGTATGTTAGGTCCTTTTCAATCTGGATAGGCTCATACTCTATCATATGCTTGTAGTCCGGCTTATACAACCTCAACACCGATACGTAAAATACATTGTATATATGTTCCAATTCTGGAGGTAACGCCACAGCATAGGCTACCTCTCCTATTCTTTTCAACACTTCAAAAGGTCCAATGAATCTTGGACTCAGCTTTCCTTTCTTTCTAAATATGATTTTCTCTTTTTCCAGGGAGATACTTTTAAAAACACGTAGGACCCTACTTCAAAGTCTCTCTTTTGTCGATGCATGTCCGCATATTTCTTCTATTTGTCTTGTGCTGCTATGAGCCTTGATCTTATTACTTTGACAATTTCTGTAATCTGTTGCACTATTTCTGGTCCCAACAGTTTATGTTCCTCCTACCTCGTCCCAACAGAGAGGTGTTCTGCACTTCCTTCCATATAATGCCTCATAAGGCGACATACCAATACTTGCATGATAACTGTTGTTATACGCAAACTCAACCAATGGTAAATGGTCGTCCCAATTACCTTTGAAATCCATTACGCATGCCCTGAACATATCTTCTAATGTCTGGATCGTTTGTTTACTCTGTCCATCTATTTGAGGATGATACGTCGTGCTCAACCTCAACTGTGTGCCCATACGCTATTGAAAACTCTTCCAAAAGTTAGACATGAATCGTGGATCTCTATCTGAAACGATCGATACTAGAACTACATGTCTTGACACTATTTCCTTCACATACAGCTTTGCCAACTGATCCAAGTTGAATTTAACCTTGATCGGCAAGAAGTGTGCAGACTTTGTCAGTTGATCCACTATTACCCATATTGCATCATAGCCCTTTTGTGTCATTGAAAGTACCACTACAAAATCAATTATAATGTGCTCCCACTTCCATTCTGGAATTTCTAATGGTTGTAATAGCCCACTAGGCCTCTGATGTTCTGCCTTAACTCTTTGACACGTTAGGCATTTACTGACGCATTTTGCCACGTCTTTCTTCATGTTAGGCCACCAAAAGTGCTAACGAAGATCTTACTACATCTTCGTGCTTCCTGGATAAATTGAATACCTTGAATTATGCGCTTCCTGCAGAATTTCTTCTTTCACTTTGGATACCATCGACACCCATATTCTTCCCTCAAATCTGAGTAATCCACTTTCATCTACTTTGAATCTTGTATCTTCCCCATTGGATGTGTGTTTTCTGATTTGGCCGCATTCCTGATCCTGAATCTGAGCTTCTTTCACTCTATCCAATAACGTGAATGGGCTTCTACCATGTATAAATTTTCTTTCAACTCCATCGGATACTTCACTTCTAGTTCCATTCTTTCTATTTCTTTAATTAACTCTTCTTGAGTAGTTATCATTTCTAATATTTCCCGACCTTTCCTACTTAAGGCGTCGACCACAACATTTACTTTCCATGGATGGTATAGAATCTCTCAATCATAATCTTTAATTAGTTTAACCATCTCCTCTGCCTCATATTCAAATCCTTTTGAGTGAAAATATACTTCAAACTTTTGTGGTCTATGTATATTTCATACTTCTTTCCATAAAAATAATGTCTTCATATCTTCAAGGCAAAAACCACCGCTGCCAATTCCAAGTCATGGGTATGATACCCTTTCTCATATTCCTTCAGCTATCTTGACGCATACGCAATGACCTTGCCGTGCTGCATCAACACATAACCAAGTCCCTTATGTGATGCGTCACTATACACTACAAATCCTTCTGTATCATCGGGCAATGACAACACATGTGCCTCACTTAACATTTTCTTGAGTTCTAAAAAACACTCTTCACATTTCTCCGACCATACAAATTTCACAGCGTTCCTTATTAAATTAGTTAAAGGCCCTGACAATTTTGAGAAATCCTTAATAAATCTTCTGTAATATCCTACTAAACTAAGAAAACTTCGTACCTCCGTTGGTGTCTTTGGTTGTTTCTAGTTGATTACTGCTTCTACTTTCGCTGGATCCATATATATCCCTTCCTGATTAATCGTGTGCCCTATAAATTGCACTCTTTCTAACCAAAAATTCGTATTTTGAGAACTTTGCATATAACTTCGCTTCCCTAAACTTTTTCAACACTATTCTCAAGTGTTCATCATAATCCTCCTGGGTCTTTGAATAAATTAAAAAGTCGTCTATGAATACCACCACGAACTTGTCTAAGTACTGTTTGAATACTCTATTCATCAAATCCATAAAGGCAGCTAGTACATTCGTCAAATCAAAAGACATCATCAAGAACTCGTAATGACCATAACGAGTCATAAATGCTGTCTTAGGTACATCCTCAGGTCTTACCTTCAGTTGGTGATAACCACTTCTCAAGTCTATCTTTGAAAAATACTTAACTCCCCATAGTTGGTCAAATAAATCATCGATCTTTGGTAACGGATACTTGTTCTTAATTGTCACTTTGTTCAACTCCCTGTAGTCAATACAAAGCCTTAACGATCCATCCTTCTTCTTCACAAATAAAACTAGTGCTCCTCAAAAAGACACACTAGGTTAGATATACTTGTCCAATAACTCTTGTAATTGTACCATCAATTATTTCAATTCTACTGGAGCCATTCTGTACGGTGACTTTGAAACTGGCGCTGTTCTCGGTACCAGATCCATAATAAATTCGATCTTCCTATCTGGCGGAAGACACGATAATTCATCTAGAAATAGATCCGCATAATTTCTTACTACTAGTATCTGACCCATTTTTAATCCCACTTTCTGTGTATTAACCACATGAGCCAAATATCTCATACATCCTATCCTTAACAACTTTTTTCCCTGTATCATTGTCAGACAACAAGATTGTTGTGGTCACTTGCTACCATAGAATACTACCTTAGACTTGGTAGGAGTCTGAAGGTTCACACATTTCTTTTGCCAGTTAATCACCGCACCATGGTTATACAACCAATCAATTCCAAGTATTACATCAAATTCTCCTAACCGAATAGGAATTAAGTCAACTGTTAACTTATCTCCTTTTATTGTTAGACAGCAATCTAGATGAATATTTTTCACCTGAATTACTTCCTTGTTTGTTACTTTTATATTCAACACATTCTCTAATTTTACTTGGGGTAAGTTTAATTTCTTCGCAAATTTATCCGAAATAAAGGAGCAGGTAGCACCCGAATCAAATAATACATAGTCATTTATATTATTGATAAGAATGATACCTGATACCACGTCTTTTGATGCAACCACATCCTGCATAATCATGTTAAAGGTACGTGCTGTCAATCTCCTCGGCTGAGTAGGTCGGCCAATTGTCAGCTTTCCACCGCTAGCACTCTTATTTCTACTTCCTCCATTTACTTTCTTCTTTGGACAATCTTTGATCTGATGCCCCACTTCTCCACAATAAAAACATCCCCTGCTTGCTTTCGGAGTCGGATAATTTGGTGCAATGTGTGCCTCTTGACCACATCTGAAACAGACGTTCTTTCATTTTACACATACCCTTGAGTGTCCCTTTCCATAAATGGGGGACATGGCTCCATTTTCTTCTTTGGTTCTCCTTGTTTATTACCAACTGTATTACTATTACTGTTCCATTTCATATTATTTGTGTTGCTTCCTCTACTGCTTCCTTCTTGGTTGACTCCATCACTTTTCTTGCCACATTGTTCCTGTTTGTACTTTGTCAAGGCGTCACTGACTCCTTCCGCTAAAATAGCTTTCTCAATTACCCTCGCAAAAGTTCCAATCTAAAACATAACCTTGCTATAAATCCATGGTTTTAACCCGCGTTCAAAGCATCGTGCTTTTCTTTGTTCTATGTCTACCTGGTGTGGAGCAAACCTTGCCAACTCATTGAATTTAGCCACATACTTGGCCATAATCATATTTCCTTGCTTTAGTTCCAGGAATTGTACTTCCATCATGTCCTAAGTTACCCGAGGAAAGTAAGCTTCGAAAAACATCTCTTTGAATCTTTCCCAAGGTGTAGCTCTCTTTCCTAATCTTCCTTTATTGGCAACCCACCAATAATTAGCTTTTCCTTTTAACATGAATGTAGCGAAAGTCTTTTTCTGTTCCTCTATAACGTTAGCTACGACAAACAATTTTTCCATTTCAATCACCCAATTTTGGGCCTCCACTAAATTCATTATCCCCTTGAATTTTGGG
Source organism: Hedera helix (assembly GCA_947179155.2). Classification (NCBI taxonomy): domain Eukaryota; kingdom Viridiplantae; phylum Streptophyta; class Magnoliopsida; order Apiales; family Araliaceae; genus Hedera; species Hedera helix. Next base: position 12,895,463 of record OX359279.1, on the reverse strand, counting down.
GGTCCTACACCTTTGAAATCTTTAAATGTGGCAATACGAGCCATTACCGGTTGATCACCCGCAGGGTTTATATTTATGTTTTGGAAAGCTCTCATCAACAAGTCCACAAATTGCTATAGGGGATTAGCTGGCTCTTTTGGAGCATTTACTGACTCTTCTGGTGGAGGTTGAACTTGTCTGCGTCTAGGCGGCATTTTTGTTTAACAATCTTACGTAATGATCAATATGTTATCAATCACATATTACATTCTTACGTTAACTTAAACACATAGCCATGTCAAAACATTTTTAATAACCGAGTTTATATTCATATTCCTATTTATGAACACTTAAACTATATTCTCATTATGTTCAATAACTGTTTGCCATTCAGCTGCTTGAGTTTCCATCTCCAATATCATGTCCACAAACTCATTATTCTGCTGAATCAAGCCATTTACCCACTCTTGATTAGCCTTCCTTTGTTCGGATGACGCATTCTCCGATAATGTCCCATCAGAGTCTCCTTCAAGTTCATCTGGATCTTCTTTTAGTCCACTATCCTCAGCTGGTACTATTGTCATAGCTGGCACAGTAGTCATCACATTAATCTGAATATACCGGTATTCTTCCTCTACTGCCTGACTGAATTCTCCAATCTTTGGCATACTATAAAATAACAAGAACAATTATTTAGTTCAATGCAATTTTTCTTAACTCTATTATACATAACACATAGCACATAACATATAGTATGAAAGTTTTAACCTTAATAATTTTCACCATTCACCTCTTAACACTCTAAATGAGTTTCACTATATTATTTAAGGTCATATTCTAAAGGTTTTCCCACCTAGGGTTTATAACCTACAACTCTGATACCAACCTATGACGCTCCCAAATTTGGGTCCCTTAAACCACAGACTCAGTGCTCATGATACTATTCTACCCTGTCATCACATTCATTCATTTCTGGATAATAAACTTAATTTACATTAATACATAACTATTCACAGGTTTACAGACCATTAATTACAAAACATTACAATCTGTTTATTACAAAAATATTACATGTACAATCATTATAAATAATCAATCACTGCTTATTGGCTTTTCCCTTTCCTTTATCCATACCCCCTGTATTTGTTGTTTATAGTGACGCATCGCACAAAGGGTTGGGTTGTGTGTTAATACAACACGGTAAAGTCATAGCATATGCATCAAGACAGTTAAAAGATTTTGAGAAACGGTATCCAACCCATGATTTGGAATTGGCAGTAGTGGTATTTGCCTTAAAAATATGGAGGCATTACCTGTACAGAAAAAAGTGTGAGATCTACACAGACCACAAAAGTCTGAAGTATATTTTCACTCAAAAGGATTTGAATATGAGGTAAAGGAGATGGTTAGAATTAATCAAAGATTATGATTGCGATATTTTGTACCATCTAGGAAAAGCTAATGTGGTGGCTGATGCCTTAAGTAGAAAAGGTCGAGAAAGATTAGAAATGTTAACTGCTCAAGAAGAACTGATTAAAAACATGGAAAGATTGGAACTGGAAGTAAAACATCCGATGGAGTCGGAAGAGAGATTATATATGGTTGAAGCTCATCCAACGTTATTGGATAGAGTGAAGGAAGCTCAAATGTAAGATAAAGAATGCGGTCAAATTAGGGACCGTACAGCTGAGAGACAAGACACAAAATTCAAGATGGATGATAGTGAGTTACTGAGGTTTGAAGGAAGAGTTTGGGTGCCAACAGTGTCTAAAGTAAAAGATGAGATTCTGCAAGAAGCACATAGTTCACGATATTCAGTTCATCCAGGAAGCACAAAGATGTACCAAGATCTTCACCAGCATTTTTGGTGGCCTAACATGAAAAAGGATGTAGCAGAATGTGTAAGTAAATGTTTGACTTGTCAAAGAATCAAAGAAGAACATCAAAGGCCTAGTGGGTTATTACAATCATTAGAGATTCCAGAATGGAAATGGGAGCACGTCACAATGGATTTTGTAGTAGGGCTCCCAACTACACAGAAAGGCTATGATTCGATATGGGTAATAGTGGATCGACTGACAAAGTCCGCCCACTTTTTGCCAATCAAAGTCAAATTTAACCTGGATCAGCTAGCAAAGTTATATGTGAAGGAAATAGTGTCAAGGCATGGAGTTCCGGTATCAATTGTTTCGGATCGAGATCCGCGATTCACGTCAAATTTTTGGAAAAGTTTTCAGGAACGTATAGGTACGCAATTAAGGTTAAGCACAACGTATCATCCTCAAACAAATGGCCAAAGTGAAAGAACGATCCAGACATTAGAAGATATGTTAAGGGCATGTGTAATGGAATTTAAGGGCAATTGGGATGATCATTTGTCGTTAGTGGAATTTGCATACAATAATAATTATCATGCAAACATTGGGATGCCACCATATGAAGCATTGTATGGAAGAAAATGCAGGACGCCTCTTTGTTGGGACGAGGTAGGAGAACAGAAGTTTTTGGGACCAGAAATTATGCAACAGACTACTGAAATTGTCAAAATAATAAGATCAAGACTCATAGCGGCACATGATAGACAAAAGAAATATGCTGACCATCATCGACAGAAAAGAGAATTTGAAGTAGGGTCCCACGTGTTTCTAAAAGTCTTACCCTGGAAGGGAAATATAAGGTTTAGAAAGAAAGGAAAGCTAAGCCCAAGGTTTATCAGACCGTTTGAGGTGTTGAGAAGGATATGAGAGGTAGCCTATGCAGTGACATTACCTCCAGAGTTAGAGCACATACATAATGTATTTCATGTGTCGGTACTGAGATCATATAAGTCTGATTATAAGCATGTAATTGAATACAAGCCGTTCCAAATTGAAAAGGATATGACGTACGAAGAAACTCTTGTTCAAATCATAGACAGGAAAGTACAGATTTTAAGAAGCAAGGAAATACCTTCTGTAAAGGTAGTGTGGAGAAACCACAATGTGGAAGAAGCAACATGGGAGTTAGAGGAGAAAATGAAGAAAGAATATCTAAGTTTGTTTATGTAAGCTTGTAATAGTGATTCCGGGGACGGAATCCTTGTAAGGAGGGAATAATGTAATGATATGCATTTTTTGCATTATTGTAAATTTCTAGATTATTAATGGAAATTAAATATTCTGAGGTGTGACAAGTATTTTGGGACAAGCCAATTGTACGGTATTGGATGATTGAATTGAATTCAAGTTTAATGAAACAAATTTGGATTAAAATGGAATTAAATTGGATTTAAATTGAGCAAGAATTGATTTAAGGGAAATTTTAATGAGAATTAATTGTCTAGAGAACTAATAAATGTCCATTTGTATCCTTTTAGTGAGAAATGACTAACATATCCCTAGCTAAGCATGTGAAAGGTCAAGGATGCCCTAACCATGCATGGTTAAAATAACCAATGCATGGTTAGTTGTTGGGAATTATATACTATGCATATATGTATAATACTTGCAAATAGCAAGTGTTCATTTTTCATACTTAGCAAGAACTTTCGTGAGAGTTCAAGAGAGAAAGAAAGAAAGGAGCTAGGGATCAATAATCTCAAGGATTTCAAGAGAAGTGGTTGAAGAGAAGTGAAAGAGATACCAAAAGTGGATCATCAAGCATTAGCAAGCTTTGTAGCAAGGAGAAAAATAGCTAAAAGAAGGTATAATTTGTGTTTAAACCATGACACTTGTTAGTTATGTGCTTAAATTCAAGAGATGAAGTAGCCATGTATGTAACTTTGGCTATACATGTTAATTATATGAATTTTTGTGAGCCTATGTATTATTTGATTAATTGATCATGAAACCCTAAGCTATATGTGTTAAAACCAAATGTGGTGCACTATTCATATAGATATTTAAGCTAAAAGCTAGGATTTAAAGCATGATTAAGTGTTATATGTTACAAGACATGATGGAAATCTAGTTTAAGAGGATAAAGATGTGTGATACATGTATTGCCCTATGTTAGAGAGCATCAAAGAAACCTAGATGGTGTAGAATCATGTTTTGTGAAGGTTGATTGAATATTAGGCTACGTTTTGTACCTAAACCAAATTATAATCTGTAAAGTATTTTGGAAGATGCATGTAGAAGTCACACAAGCATACAAAGTGGTTAAACAAGTATGTGCTGAAATATATGTGCATAGTGTGTAAGAATCCAAAGTTGGTTTATGAAGAAATTATAATAAGTTGGTGAAAATGCAATTAAAATGTGAATATTGGCCATTTTGGTTAATTAAATATCAAACGAGGCCAAACATATAAGTTATACGCAAATACACGTGTTAGAACCGATTTGGAAACCAATTGGTGCATAGGGCAATAAATGACCATTTTGAACGTTTTAAAACGTTAACCGATGACCAAAATGAATTATTTGGAAAAATATGGTCAAATGATGATTTTTAAAAGTTTTGAAGACCCACGCAAGTCAATTACATGTTATATGTGCTATGTGAAATGTTGGAATCAAGAAATTCAAATTAGGGCCAAAGATAGCATCATTTTTGGAAAGAAAAAAATTTCAGAAACTGCAGCATTGCGCCGGGGCGAAGAGATTTGAACTGGAGATGGCGCCGGGGCGCAGTTTCACTCTTCACCGCTGCAAGCTTTTTGCGGCCAGCAAGATTGAAAGGAGAAAACACTGCGTCGAGGAGCAGTGTTCTGAAAAATAAAAAATATTTTAACGGTCCAAAAATGAAATGTTTTGATATTAATGATAGAAGCATGTGTATAAACCATAATTTGATAAGAATAATCAATATGGTAGATACTAATACATATATGAACAATATGTTATATGACTAGGGTTATGTAAAGCTAAAGGGTAGCTTGTTTAGCAAGTTATGACATCCATGTGTATGTAACTAATGCATGAACCAATATTGTGGTCATATACGTTATAGACGGGATAATATTGTACCAATTGTGATAGACGAGGCTGAAGGCAAGTTTTCTAACTAATCTTCTAATTGCAGTTCTTTGAACAAGTATCCATGTTATATATTCATGTGATCATGTAAAGTTTGTTCACTATTGAACTCGTTTGAAAAGGTCGATGCCAATCTTGATTCTGGCTAGACACATAAAATGATATATGTTGAATAAGATGTTTATTGTTATGTGCTCCAATCCACATTATTGTGGTGCGGATTCTATGATATGCTTTAATAGAACAACCATATTAAAAGGGAATAAAGTATATACATTATAATTTTATGACGTGGTTGCGTCGCTAGATGTTTATGTTGTGCACAATATAAAGGTACAATGGGTTGATCACCCAGAGTATACATCTAATTGGAATAGCAGTCTTTTGACTAATTTGGGCAATATCATTCTATACGATTGGTATTGTTCTAAATGAGTTTTTGGTCTTGTGACCGTACAGCAAGTAAATCTTTTTGTCCCAGTTTTTATGTAAAGTCAGATCCTGATTCTTGATTTATTTGTTGAACTAATATTGATCAGCCTATTCCGATGATTCAGGTATTGATATTCATTCAGTTATCATGCATAATTCAATTAAATTGTTTATGATATTCATTATTCATTTGGAAATATCATGATATCATTTGTTGATGTACTTGCTGGGTTGTTTATGCTCATTCTTACTTTTATTCATGATATTTCAGTTAAACCAGAGAAGGCCGAGGGGTCGGGTGTAGATAAAGGAAAAGGAAAAGTCAGCCAGCAATAGATGTATTATTATAGAATGTTGTATTATTATATTTTATAATGTGTCAGATACGACAGCTTGTATGTATAAAGGTATGTAGAACCTGGGATTAGTTATGAATAAATATAAAAATAAGTTTATTATTACTTTGTTCAGATTGGATGAATAAGATGACAGGGTAGAATAGTTACGTGAGCACCGAAACCGTGGTTCAAGGGACCCGATTTTGGGGGCGTCACAGATGCAGTGTATATTAATGGTAGTTTTGAGTAGCGGTTAATGAAAGTAGAATATATGAATAGTGAGCACCAAATTCGAGGTTTGAGGAGCCCAAATTTGGGGGCATCACAGGATGGTATCAGAGCCGAAGGGCTTAAGACTATAGGTGGGGGAAAACCTTAGTACTAAACCTAGATTTAAGTACGCAACTCAAATCAAGTTTAAGAAAAGGGGAAGTAGGCAATGTAGGCGATCTAAAAGTCAACAACTTATATGCTATTTAAAAAATTATTATGTGATTGTTAGATTAATGTTAATAGAAGGTTATTGTGTTGTTGTTTTATAGGATGTCAGAAACTAGCGAGCCAAGTGGAGCTAGGCCCAAAGAAGAAGAAGTTAGGGATATACATGTAGTACATGAGCAGGTGGTTGCTAGTCCGCCAATGTCTGAGGGAGGGTAGGAGTATGGACCGAACCTTAAACCAGAAGAGCATATGGAAGAAGAAGAAGAAGAAGAAGAAGAAGAAGAAGAAGAAGAGGAATTAGGAGGGTTTTCTGAAAGTACTCTGCATGAAAATTTAGACCCAAATAAAGAATTAATAGCTAACGCCATAGGCACTATAAATGGTTTAGAGATTCAGGTGGTCGATCTTACACACCAAGTATATGAGTTAGAAGCCCAAGCTATAGCTCAAAATATTGTGTCACAGCAAAGAGAAAAAGAACTTCAAGTCCTCATCCAACAGAAGAATGAGGCAGTAAATTAACTATCCCAAGCTGAACATAAAATAGCAGAGCTATCTACAGAAAGACAGATCCTTGTTGACAGGTTAAATAGAGAAATGGCAGATCGTTCGAGGATTGAAAATGCTTGGGGTAGAGCTACTAGGCAAGTAGACTTCATGAAAAATAAGGTGAGGGCTAGACAGGTAAGGATGGACGATATGGAGTATGATGTTTGGTGCACAATTGAAAGAGCACAAAACAGGATTCGATGTTATCCGGTGGAGAATGGCCAATATATGGCGATAAATATTATAAGACAAGAATACGAGGAAGCGGTGAGAAGAGCAATGAATCCGTGGAACGTAGGGTAATGTGATATTAGGGTGTATATATATATATATATATATATATATATATATATATATATATATATATATATATATATATTTGTGTTTATGTAAATAGTATGGAATCCTACTTTTGATATAAATAGTAGAGATGAGATATGTGAACAAGATGTATGTATGACCTGGGGTATGTATGTACTTTGTAAAATAGTTGACTATTAATGTAAATATATGAATGGTAGTGTTATGAAATATGTTTTGATATAAATTGCTAATTTTAAATTCTGCATAATAAATATAGTAATGTAAGTTGATATGAAGTTATATTTTAGAATGTCGCCAAAGAGAGGTAGACCTGCTAGGAAGGCATCAGAGGAGTCAGTGAATGATATCACTGGGACAGATACAAGAACAGAACCAAAAACAACCCCAGTTGATTTGGTACAAAGGTTATAGACCTACTAACAGGAGCAATGCAAAATAGGAATCCAGTCCCTGCTGAACAGAATACTCAACCCCCTCACTTTGCAAATTTTAAAGTAGCTGGGCCACCAGAATTTAAAGGCTCTATAAACCCTATAGAAGCTCAAACTTGGATTATGGAAATGGAGAGGGTTTTTGAGGTGGTTAAGGTAGTAGACGAGCAGAAGACTGCTTTTGCAACCTTCATGATGAAAGAAGAGGTTGCCCATTGGTGGCAAGCAAATCAGAATAGAGAGGCAAGAGAAATAGTTCCATGGGTGAGGTTTAAGGAACTATTTTTCGAAAATTATTTTCCAACTAGTATGCAGAATAAGTTAGAAATTCAATTCTTGGAATTAAAGAAGAATAACATATCAATAGCTGAGTATGCAACTAAGTTTAATGAACTGGCCCGATTTACTCCATACCAGGTCAGTACAGAAGAGCGAAAAGCTAAAAGATTTGAACAGGGATTGAAGCCCTGGATCTATAGCAAGGTGCAATCTTGGCCGAGGGAGGTAGTGAAGCTATTACAAAATATCATCAAGAACAAAAGAAAAGAAAAAGTGAAGGGGATTTCAAGGGGAGAAGTGGTAGTAGTACCAACCCTCCTAATAAGAAAAGGTGGGGTGGTAGTACCAACACCTCCGGAAATAAATCAGGAGATGTAAAGAAGAAAATTGAACTGTGCAGTAATTGTGGGAAAAATCATTCAGGGGTTTGTTTGAAGGGAAAGAAGGTTTGTTATAAGTGTCAACAAGAGGGACATATTGTCCCAGAATGTCCAAAACTAAAGAAAACATGATGTTTTAACTGTGGGGCGACAAACCATTTTGCTCGGAACTGTCCAAAGAAGACGATGGAGATGACCAATGGAGTGAAAGGAGCAAACACCGGAGGGAAGCTGACATTCCCTTCATCAGCTCAACCAGGTCGTCCTACTGCCCAAACCTTTAACATGATGGTGCAAGATGCACTAAAATCTAAAGACGTGGTGTCAAGTACCATTTTAATTTGCAATACTAATGCATGTGTGCTTTTTGATTCGAGTCCTACATGCTCTTTATATCTGATGAATTTGCTAGAAGACTAGGATTGACTCATGAAAACTTAGAACAACCCTTGAACATAGAGATTGCAAATAAAGAAGTGATACACGTTAACCATGTGCATAAGCATTGTCCTATGTTGATAAGAAAGCATAAGCTATATGCGGACTTAATCCCAATATGTCTTGGGGAATTTGATGTCATTCTAGGAATGCATTGGTTGTATAACCATAAGGCCATGATTGATTGTCAAAGAAAGTGTGTAACTTTACAGACACCCAAAAAGTTAAAAGTAGTGTTTTATGATAACAAACCATCGAGACAATTTAGTTGTCTGTCAGTCATGTAAGCTAGAAAGGTGTTAATAAAAGGAGGCACGAGATACCTAACATATGTTATGGATACCCAGAAAGGGGAGATGACAATGGAGAAAATACTGGTAGTGAACGAATTTTTCGATGTGTTTCCGGATGACTTACCTGGTCTTCCTCCAGATCGGGAAATTGAGTTTATGATTGATTTAGCACCGGGAACAGCTCCAATATCTAAGGCTCCATATAGAATGGCTCCAGTAGAAATGAAAGAGTTGATGAAGCAACTACAGGAGCTATTAGATAAGAAGTTTATTCAGCCGAGTATGTCTTCGTGGGGAGCACCAGTACTATTTGTTAAAAAGAAGGATGGAACCTTACGATTGTGTATCGATTACAGAGAGTTAAATAAGTTGACCATCAAGAATAAATATCCTTTGCCAAGGATTGATGATCTTTTTGATCAGTTAAAGGGAGCAAAATATTTTTCAAAGATTGATCTTCGGTCAGGGTATCATTAACTGAAAATAAGGAAAGAGGACGTACCGAAAATAGCATTCAGAACTCGTTATGGTCATTACGAGTTTCTGGTGATGCCGTTTGGGTTGACGAACGCACCAGCGGCATTCATGGATATGATGAATAGGATTTTTAAACCTATTTGGATAAATTTGTGGTGGTGTTCATAGATGATATCTTGGTATATTCCAAGTCTCAGGAAGAGCATGTAGATCATTTAAAGATAGTGCTGGAAACTTTGAGAAAGGAAAAGTTATATGCTAAATTCTCGAAGTGTGAATTATGGTTGGAAAGAGTTCACTTTTTGGGTCATGTTATTGATAAAGATGGAATTTCTGTGAACCCTGCAAAAGTTGAAGCTGTGATTAATTAGGAACAGCCAAGGACACCAAGAGAGGTGAGAAGTTTCTTAGGTCTAGCGGGTTATTATCGACAATTTGTTTAAGATTTTTCTAAGATAGCAACTCCGTTAACCAATTTAATCAGAAAGGCTGTAAAATTTGTATGGACAGATAAATGTGAAGAAAGTTTTTGTGAGTTAAAGAAAAGGTTAAGCGAAGCTCCGGTGTTAGCTTTGCCTGATGAAATAGGAAATTTTGTGGTATATAGTGATGCCTCTCATAAAGGATTAGGTTGTGTGCTGATGCACAACGGTAAGGTTATTGCATATGCATCACGACAGTTGAAAGATTATGAGAAAGGGTATCCGACGTATGATTTAGAATTGGTAATGTTAGTATTTGCATTGAAAATATGGAGACATGACCTCTATGGGGAGAAATGTGAAATATATACAGACCATAAGAGTCTAAAATATATCTTCACGCAAAAGGAGTTGAATATGCGCCAGCAGAGGTGGCTGGAATTAATAAAAGACTATGATTATGAAATCCTCTACCATCCCGAAAAAGCCAATGTAGTAGCAGATGCTTTAAGTAGAAAGGAGAGAGAAAAAAGTTGATGAAATTAACTGCTCAGGATACACTAATTCAGGAGATGACAAAGTTAGAAATAGAAGTGAAGTATCCCTCCGAAGAAGATGAGATGCTATTTGTTTTAAAGATGAAACCAACACTGTTAGATAAGGTGAAAGAAGCCCAATTAGTAAATGATGAATATACTTGGGTAAGAAATAGGATTACATCAAATGATGAAGTAAAATTTTAGATAGACTGTAATGGAATTCTCAAAATTGAGGGGCGAATCTGGATACCAACCATATTTGAATTGAAGGAGGATATATTACAGGAAGCATATAATTCGAAATTCTCGATTCATCCAGAAAGTACGAAAATGTACTAAGATTTACGAAAGTATTTTTGGTGGCCAAACATGAAACGAGAAATTACGAACTATGTAAGCCGATGTTTGATATGTCAGCGAATCAAAGCTGAGCATCAGAAGCCAAGTGGGCTGCTACAACCTCTTGAAATTCTAGAATGAAAGTGAGAACATATTACAATGGATTTCGTAGTAGGACTTCCAACTACTCAAAAGGGTTACGATGTTATATGGGTGATCGTGGACAGACTAACAATGTCGGCCAACTTCTTGCCAATTAAAATAAATATAATTTGGATCAATTGGCTAGAATCTACATTAAAGAAGTGATATCACGGCATGGAGTACCAGTGTCATTTGTGTCAAATCGGGATCCGCGCTTTACATCAAATTTTTGGAAGAGTTTACAGGAAAAGTTAGGGACACAATTGAGGTTGAGTACAACCTACCATCCTCAAACCGAGGTCAAAGCGAAAGGACGATACAAACTTTAAAGGATATGTTGTGGGCATGTATTATGGACTTCAAAGGAAATTGGGATGATCATATGCCTTTGGTAGAATTTGCGTATAATAACAGTTACCATGCAAGTATAGGAATGCCGCCTTATGAAGCTTTATATGGAAGAAAGTGCAGAACTCCCTTGTGTTGGGATGAAGTTTGCGAACGTCAACTGCTAAGACCTGAACTAGTTCAACAAACGGCGGATACAGTCAGGTTAATGCAAGCTCGATTAGTAGCAGCTTAGGATCGACATAAAAAGTATGCGGATTTGTATAGGCAAAGTCGGGAATTTGAGGTAGGAAACCACGTGTTTCTTACGATGTCTCCATGGAAGGAAAAAATCAGATTTGGAAATAAGGGTAAGTTAAGTCCTAGATTTATTGGACCGTTCCAAGTATTAAAGAAAGTTGGAGAAGTGGCATATGAAGTGGCTCTACCTCCAGAATTAGAGCATATACACAATGTTTTCCACGTGTCAGTGCTCCGATCGTACAAGCCAGATTATAAGCACGTCATAGCATATGAACCGATTCAAATAGAGAAGGATTTAACTTATGAAAAAATTCTTGTCCAAATATTAGATAGGAAAGAGCAAGTCTTAAGAAATAAGGTGATTCCTTCTGTTAAAGTGCTATGGCGAAATCATAACGTTGAAGAAGCCACGTGGGAATTAGAAGAGAAAATACAAAAGAATTATCCCCATTAATTTGAGTAGTTTAGTGTAGAAATTCTGGGACGAAATTTTTATAAGGGGGGGAGGGGAATGTAATATCCAAGATATTATGTTGTGTAAAAAGATTTAAATAAATAAAATGTGTGTATTTTAATTATTTAAACTAGGTCGGTAATATGAATAGTGTAAATTAATTATGTATATATAAATATTTTAATGTTACAGTTACTAATTTTAATGAATTATGTCAATAAAAAGGGGATTAATATTGAAAATTAATCCTAAATTAAATTAAAAGTTAATGAGAGAATTAACAAGGTCACAATTGTTGATTATAGATTAATTAATAATTATGAAAAAATTGTGGGGATTATTAAGAAGAGCAATTAATTATATAAAATATATAGTAATAAATTATATATAAGGAAATGCAATTAATTATAGAGGAATTTATAATTATATAAATTATATAAGAGTAAATATATAATTTATATAAGAGAATAAAAATTTGTTAAGGAAAGATTAATAATTATATAAATTGTGCAAAATTATATTGTATAGTTTATATAAAATTTATGAAATAGTGAAAAAGAATAATTAATACATATGAATAATTCTTATTTTAATAAGATAAATTGTGTTTATGTAAAATAGAATTATTTCTATTTTATGAGACTTAATATTTTTGTAATTTAAAATGTGAAAGAATTTATTATAATACATAATACGTATATATAATAAATGATATATGTACATATTATGTAGTGGGAGGAAATACATGAATGTTTATGTAACGTATATGTAACAAAGTTGAAATATGAGAAATTTAATTTTATGAAGCTATATCTGTTATTTTATTAATTATAGAAGTATAAAGTAACTTATATAATTACATGCATGCCAATATGCGTGTACAAAATTTATCAAGTAAAGTACCTCAAAAATGTATAAATATTATTTATAAATTATTTTATGAATTTTAGTGAATTAAAATAAATATTTTATATACATTATATAAAATATTTATTACACAAAATAATTACGTAATGTATTAAATTAGGACGGTGCATGATTTTTTTACCAATTCACGCCTAAGTCGGTGGACTTGGAGTGAATTTTAAAAATCATTCATACACACTTAAGGCTTATATGGAAGAGTAAAATAATAATAATAATAAAAACAATTATCAAACAACTAACATATCCATTTCATTTTTCTTTTTTCTCACTACCACCACCACCCGAAACCCACTATCACCACCAAGGTAAGGGAAAATTTTAGTATCATCAAGGTGTAGAATAAGCCTCAAAGGAAAGTTTTCAAGCTTTGAAAAGGTATAAAATTAGTTTATTTGATTTATTTTAGTATTTTTAGTGATAAAATAGTTTTGTGAAAAATTAGAAAATAATTAGAATAATTATTCTATATAATTTTTGGAGGTAAATCTATAGATTATATCATGTTTAGAGTATTTATGTTGTGAAAAATGAGATCAAAATGGTATAAAATAGTTTTGTTGGGTTACTGTTAACGGAAAAAGAAAGAAGAAAAAAAATTAAGGGCCGCCTGCGCATTACGCAGTGGCCAATTTTTTTTCGAAAACCGAGAGTAAAACGGTGACGTTTGGGAGCGGGGAAAAAGGGAGCCGCGCTATGCGCGGCGACCAAATTTTTTTCTGAAGTTGGCCCATGAAACGACACCGTTTGGGTAAGCAGAAGAGGACGTGCAATGCGCGGCGAATCGAATTTCAGGAAATTACAGTTTTGCCACCGGATCAGTTTTTCCACATAATTATGAAAATGCCATTAGAGTTTTATTTAACTAAAATAAATGTTTAAAAATTAATAAAAATTATATAAAAATAATGAAAAAATTAGTAAAATATATAAAAATGTTTTATAAATTAAATTTAACAATTTTCCAATTTTGAGGAATAATTCCAATTAATATTTAAGTGCTTTACATATGAAGACATAAAAGGGTACGGTTAGATTAAATAACCAGTAGGTTATAATTAATTGTAAACCCTAAAATAGATCCGACAGGTAGAATAATTATGTTGTGAGTGATATTAATTACATAAATTAATATCATTAGTTACTAAATTGTTATTATTTAATTATATTATTATTATAGGTTGTCCAAGGAAGAGTTATTAGCTGCTAAATTAATAATCGGACATCGAGGCAAGTTCCTAAACCCTAATCTTGACCCATTAATCATATGTTATATATTAAAATGCTAACTAAGTTCCATTTCCTAAGTTTTATCATTATTCCATTTTCTTGAATATTGATTTCGATTGATGTTGTAAATTATTCAATTAAGATCGAAAATCTCTGTTGTTACTCACATTCATTTTTAAATGCCAATTATAACGAATCATAATTATTGATGAATGAGTTGATGATTATGAGTCTATGCCATTTGTTCGGCTAGACTGTTGATATAGTTGAATCTCAAATTAGTCTTTATCGTTAAGTGCTAAGCCAAACCAAATTGTTTTGATGCAGACTCTTAGAAACTGAGATAAACAACCCTATTTCAGGAGATATAGCCTGTCGGATGCTTTAAATTCCGATACCACGCGAAATATGGTAATATGATGTGCACAATCATAGGTACGAGAGGCTGATCACCTCGAGTACGTGGTTAAGGTTTTATGGTCTTCATGAAACATAAAGGTTATCAGTGTTTCCATTGACTAACCTATGTTCAATGGTCTTGTGACCCTCAGTATGAATCTTAATTATCATGTTTCAAAAGCTATTTCTTTCATTTATATCCCTTCATTTGGAATGAGTTAATATTACCTTGTTGGTTACGTTGTTGTTATGAATTCTTTTTCTTCATGATGCATTATTATTAAATTCGTTATACTTGCTGAGCACTTCGGTTGCTCACTCTTACCTGATTAATGTGACGCATACAAAGATGTTAAATCTAAGGGTCTAAATAAGAAAGACAAAGGCAAAGGAAAGATGTCGAAATGACGCAGTGATGAAATGTCCCCAGCCGGTAGTTTTAAATCCATTTTGTGGCTTTAGATATAGAATATTTATCCTAGTAACGTTGTATGTATGTAAAGGTTGATGACCCTGGGAGTTTGTTAGATATATTTTGTATTAAGTTGAATATTAACAGATGCAATTTATATTAATGGTAGTTTTGAGTAGCGGTTAATGAAAGTAGAATGTATGAATAGTGAGCATCAAATTCGAGGTTTGAGGAGCCTAAATTTGGAGGCGTCACAACGACAAATTTTATTGATGATGTCCAGTAATATGATGCAAAATAAAATGAAATGTTATAACTCGTGAATATGCATGTTAATGGGATTTAAATCGCAACTTGGGATTATAACGTCTTCCCCAGCTATCGTCTCTGGTGACATCATTGTGCATTGTCTCCAACAGACATCGTCTACATCAGGTATTGTCTCTGACATGTTCATTAGGTATCATCTCCAATGAGCTTGTCATCAACATCGGGTATCATCTCCAATGTCTTCGTTGGCTGTCGTCTCAAACGGACCTCGTCTACATTGGGTATTGACTACGACATCTTAGTTAGGTATCATTTTCAACAGAGCTCGAATACATCGAGTATCGTCTACGACGTCTTTGTTAGGTATTGTCTCCAACAACATCATTAGGTATCGTTTTCAACGGGGATCGTTTCGTTAACATCGGGTATCGTCTCTGATGTCTTCATTGGGTATCATCTCCAACGACATCATTTTGTCAACATCGAATATCGTCTTCGATGTCTTCGTTGGGTATTGTCTCTAACGGAGCTCAAATACATCAGGTATCGTCTCCGACGTCTTCGTTGGGTATCATATCCAACGGCATCGTCGGGTATCATTTTCGACGGGGATCGTTCCGTTAATCATAATCATTCCATAATTTTATCTCAACATGTATCCATAGTACCATTCATCGTTAATCGTATCGTATTATCCATGGTTCGAATCATTTTATCGTTTTCATCGTCTTTTTGCAAATCTTTAAAAAAAACATTTTTCTTTTTGAGTATTAGAACATTTTAAACGTTATTCAGGATGAAATAACCGAGGTGGGCCCCACTAGGCTTGGTCATAGGTGTATCTGTGACTGGCCGCAGATACACCTACAGCTGGCCGTGGTGGGGTATACTAGTGATCTTTCCCCACCTCTCTCATTTCAAGTTCATTTCTTTTCCTCTTCTTTTCAGTTTATTCCTCATAAATTCGTTCATTTTTCTTCTTTAAGCTCAATTTTAGAAAATTCTCTTTTCTACATTCATTCGTCATATTACGGGTAATTCATTCATATGTTTTTCATTATTTTAGTTGTCGTTTCATCATGTTATGTTTATTTATTGATTTCAACGTATAATGCTCGAAATGTGTGCTTAGAGTTTTCAATAAAATTGTTATAACTTAAGATTTGCATGTAATATATTATTATGAGTATATTGGAATGTAAATTTTTGAAATCAAATAACATTTTTTGTCGCACATTTTTGAATAAAATGTCTTCATTTTGATTTTGTAAAATATCATAAATGGTTGTTTTACGTTTCTTGACATTTTTAGAATATTCGTATGCATTATTTTGATTGTTCGTCTATAAATAGTGATATTTATTTTTTTACATTCTTATGAGTCGCAGAGGGGTTACTCTAATCGTTTTAATTTTGAAATGTTAGTTTTCACTTGATTGTATTGAGATTGTCTGGGATTGGGCTATTGACGTACTAAATATGTGTTGGCACGCATGGGATAATTGATTTCATAGGGGAGATTCTGCCAAAATTTTAGTAGATCTTAGGTATAAATGGATTAAAAAAAATTAATGAATATGAATACAATGTATGACATTTAAAATAATTTTGAACGTAAGGATGCGATGCATGATATTTTATATAATTTAGAACGTAGGGATGCAATACATGATATATTATATTTTAGTTAATGATCGACCCGAGGCATTTGAATTTTGGGGTTTTTAATTATTTTATCATTTTTTTAAGTGTATTACACATATCGTCTACGAGTAATGCAAACAATTATTTAGGACATAAATAAAGTGAGTTCGAAGCGTACCTTATTTGAATAATCCTTTTCTTAGACATAGATCGCGACGCACCGCACAGTTCCACGACTAATCGTGTTTCCTCAGGAGTTCGTCCTCACAGGTTGGCTTCTTTGTCCCTTTCTCCTCAGTTGATATATCAACCTTGTCGATTAGCCGAGTCTTGTATTTGTCATATCTGTGTCGATCTGAATTTGTCAACGACTGATGATGTAGAGGGATAGGACCCAGAGGTTGCAGTCCTTCATCTCCTGAGTCGCACCTTATCGGGTGCTCGTGTCGCTATACCAGACCTGTTGGGCCCTGATCTGAGTCGACATCCATTTGCATTTTTGGTAACTAATGAGGTATAGGAAACACTAATTTGATTTAAACCCCGTCATCAAAAATATTCGTCTTATCGTCTTCATTTGTCTATCACAGGTCCCCAAGTTTACCCAATCTATGGATAACAGGTTCAATGTTTACTCCCTCTACCAATCTTTACATGTTGATTATCGTGAGAGGGTAGATCCGTGGGGCTTTCAGCATTTCTTTACCATTGCCCCTCGTCGTTGCCCTTGGGGTTATCTGAGGGTTTTATCTGAGTGTTGGTTTTATAATACTCAGTGTTTGCATCTGTTGTACTGCGAGGTTATGATGATGCCTCTGGATTAGCGATATATCTCTGGGTCGAGTTTTTGGCCCTCATGTTCCTCTAAAGCCTGATGTTACACCCACCCCTGTTCATGCTTTGTTGGGTTTCACATCTCAAAAGAGGGTCTTTAAGGCCCGTAGTATCCGTTCTAGAGCTTTGGCAGTTAAAGCTATTATTTGGGTTTTATTTGATCCATTCCCCGAGGATGTGATGACTCGAGATCGTCTTTTTTGACGTATGTTTCTGATCATCATGAGGGGTTATTTCTTATGGAACAACTCCTCTACCATAAACTTCAGTATCGTGGGCGTCACTCGTGACATGGAGAGGATTGGAGATTATGACTGGGGTTCTTTTACTTTGCTTATTTCCTCCACGGCATGCGACTTTGTTCTGAGGTGCAGACGGAGGCTTGGCTTGGTTTCTACCCATTCCTTCTGGTAGATTTTCGCATTCTCGTTCTGTTTTATATTTTTGTTTCCCTTTTTCATCATTTATATTGATGTCGTTATTGTCTTGTTTTTTCAATTTTGGGCTTATGAGTTGCTGCATTGTTTACAGCCTGTCACCACTCTGGGTTTAAACACTTATCCTCATGATCGTATGTGACACCCTAGGATTTTATGATGAATTAAGTAAAGGTTAGCATTTGAAAACCTAGTGTTGAATGATAAAGGTATTAAGGAATGATTTATTATGCGATCAATGTGATATACATGACCTGTGTGGTTGAAATCGTAAAAAGGAACCTATGATGGTTGAATAGTGATATAATGTATTAAAGATAAATGATTAGTTGTAATGCCCACAATAGGGTAATTTGAAAGAGTTATTGTAAGATACGATGTTATGTGTCAGCAGATAATAGATTGGGTAAGTGTATATGTATGTATTTGTAACTTGAATTTAAGTTATGAAAAGCTAATGAAGAGATTAAGAAATAGGTCTAGAGAGGCAAGGGTATGAGAATAACAAATTAAGGTATGTATGCATGTTCAGTGAAGAAGGAACCGTATAGTCAAATCGGTTTATTAAAGATTTATGGAATATTATGCGTATAATATGTGAATATATAGAATTTACGAAGAAATTGATCGTTATTGATTGAAACGAAGTTGAGCATGTAAGCGATGTGTAAATACAGAATGTAATACCCCGAGAATGAGTAAAAAGAACATGTTGGATGCAAAAATGGTGTAAATTTGGCATATTTATGTGAAATGTATAAGTAAAGGGACGAAAAGTCGCAGAAAATATATTATGAGTGAATAAAGATAAACGATAACAGATTTTAATAATTCGATTGAGGTTTGCTTCTCGAGGAAGCGATTTATGGACAAATGAACAATTTGGCTATATTGGAATGTCGGGAATTAAAAATGTGAAACGTAGAACCAAAGGTGGTTCATAGTAAATGTAGAATGGAATATTATGAAAATTACCAATTATTGTAGAAATTAATATGTAATTAATGAAATAATATTTTGAAGTATGACAAGTGTTATGGGACAAGCCAATTATGGATCATTTGATGATAGAATAAAATGGGAGTATGATGAAACAAGTTTGGATCAAAATGGGATTACAATGGATAAGTTATGATTTAATTAGGAATTAATTTCCTAGATTTTATGGCAATTGACCATTATGCCCTTAGCAAGTGGTGGAATGACATATGAATCCTAGAAATGTTTAATGACTATTATGTCCATATTTGGTGATGAGAAATGACTTAAATGACCCTAACTAGGCTTGATTTAAGTTAACCCAGTGTGGTTAATTGCTAGCAAAACATATATACCCTATATATATATATATATATATATGTTCTATGTATCCATCCTTGTCCATTTTCTTTCTTCCCTTTGAAGTTGCTGGAAAATAAAGAGAGAAAAGAGAGAAAGGAAGAGGAAAGGAGCTAGGGTTCATAAAATCTAGAAGGAAGTTGCTGGAAAATGATCAAGTGAAGCTTATGAAGCCATCAAAGTGATGAATAAAGCCCTAACAAGCTTTGAAGCTAGAAGGAAGTTGAGTGCATGAAGGTAAAAATGATGTTTAAGCTATAAATTTTGATGATCATGTGTTTAAATTCAAGAACAAGTATGGCCATGCATGAATCCTTATGATATAAGGATTGATTATGAAGTTTATGTAATTTATGTGCTATTCGTTTGGAAAGTTATGAAACCCTAGGCTTAAAAGTGATGTTACCAAAGGTGATATACTATTCATGTATGAATTTAAGCTAGAAATCATGAGTTAAGGCATGATCATGTGTTTATGTTGTTAATTTTGATGAAAACCTAGTTAAAAAGGTTGAGCATGTTTGATTCGTGTAAGATTTTATGGTAGATAACTTTAAAGGTTTATGAAAGGTTGAAAGAACATGTTTGTTTAAGGAAGTTATAATATTAGACTATATTTCTTATGTAAACCAAATTGTAATCTGTAAAGTGTATTAGAATGTGAAGTTAGAAGCTATGTGGACTTACAAGATTGTTAAAGGTGTATATGATTGCCTATGTGGTGTGTTGAGATTAAATTGTCAAGAGAGTTTAAGTTTTGAAAATTAAAAGTTTGAAAAAGTTATTGAAAATGGCACGAAAGTGTATTTTTGGCAATTTTGAGGAATTAAAGGTGTAATGAGGCCAAACACTTAAGTTTTATGATAAGACACATGTTAGAGTCGATTTGATAATCTACGGATTGAAATTTGAAATAAAAGACGATTCGAACGATCAAAATCGATCGTTTCGACTCGAAACGGATTTTAACGGACAAAAATCGCCTCGTGCGAAGTTTTATAATTTTGAAAGTTTGGACATGTCATATATGACCTAAGTGAACTATGTTAAATGTTGGAATTGAGTTTTAAAGAAAATGGCCAAGAATCACAAAGTTGAAAATTTTGAGGTCTGAAATTAAAATTTTTATAAGTCTGCAAACGTGTTGAACAACCCTCTATGGGCAAGTGTATCTCTGATTTTAAAGAGCCAAATGAGCCAAATGAAAATTTTATAAAATACTATGTTATGAGGTCTACATGTGTACCAAATTTGGTGTTATTTGGATGTGTGATTAAGGAATTAAAAATCAGCAAAGCAGGGACAAAAATCAAAAATTTGAAGTTGCAGGACTGGGTCGGGGCGCAGTCTTTTGACCTGTAAACTGCGCCGGGGCGCAGTCTACTGTTCACGGACAGAGGAGACTTCGCGGCCAGTGCAGTCTGATTCGGCCGGGACGAAGTGTACTGTAGCAATGAGAAATTTTTAAATGCCCAAAAAACTATATTTTGATATAAAATGATAGAGATGGGTTATGTAAACCCTAAAGGAATAAGAATGGGTTATACATAGGAGGTTGAAGCATAATGAGACAAGGAATGGCATAATATAACGCCTAAAGCTAAGTGAAAGCGAGATGAAGGTTATGATAAATGTTGGAAACGAACTAGGGTGTATTATAAACCTACATAAGATATAATACATCAAATGTGAGATGGTTACAAACGGATGGTCATGTCTTTATGGAATTAGTTTGATAATTTATATAAGTTTATGATCCTATAATGATGTATATAGATTATGTATTGACAGATAGTGCTCGAAGTTTATGATCCTATAATAATGCGAGGAAATGATAGCATGGCCAAGCGAGGCGGTAAAAAGGTTAAGTTAAACAAAGGCAGTCAGGCAAGTTCTTCAGGTCTAAGTATAATAGATATTCAAAATGTGCTTATGTGCAACTATGTGGTTTACTTGCTACATGACTTATGTGACATTAAGCATAGTATGATAAGATAAGGGATGCATGATGCATTGATATAAACTGTAAGCACGAAATGTGTCATCTGATTTACTTGCTGAGCTTTATGCTCACTCTTGCTATAAACTAACATTTCAGGTACAGTACAAGAAGGCCAGAAGATTCCGGTGCATCTATAGGTAAAAAAAAAAGATGTGAATTCATTGATAAACATGAATGTAAAATTGGATAGATGCCAGAGATGTAATGGTCGGTTAATTGTTAAACCATGATTGTAAATAAGGATGAATTGGTTGTATATCCATCGAGGTGAATGTGTACGTATGTACTATTCAAAGTAGAAATTATAGTGATTTAAGATGTATGTTGTATTGTAAGTTAAGTTTTGAATGTAATAAACTCGTATGTATGGATTAATTATAAGAATACATGATGATGTATGGTATAGATATGATGAATGATTGTGTGTGAACAGGAATATGTACAGAAAGGTCATAAGTGAACAGGGCCATGTATGTATGATTAGTTCATGGCGAATTTTATTTACAGGTTATGTAAATCTTGAATATATATTTGATTATGAAATTGTAATAGACTAGGTCACAGTTGTAACATGGTTAACCTAAGTACTAAGAAAAGGTAAGTGAACGTTACGATCTTGAGACAGGTAAGGAAAATAAGATAAAGTTTTGATAAAAAATATATATATGGACCACTTTACGGTCAAATAACTCGCATATTCATTCATGCACGTACAAAAGGTAGATCAATCGTAAGTAACGCAACCACACATTTTTTAGATTTTTTAAAGGATAGGAAAACATCAAGCTTTTAAACGCGGCTTAAGCCCTCTAAGTCCCCAGCAGAGTCGCCAGCTGTCGACGCCGGGATTTTTCGTCATTTCGTTTTTTAATAATAAAAGCCCTTTCCAATTTTAGCCTTTAGATTAAGATGTGATTTTTTGAAAAGGGTCGGCTTAGTGTCGAAAGGGTTTCAAAAGGTCATTTTTTTAATGAGCCAATTGACCAGAGTCGCCAGTTGGTATATTTGAAAATGGATGTACCAATTCATCCAAATTTTGTTTTTGTAATTGCTGGCTCATATGTGACTCCGATTTAATTGGTCCGCAAACCGAGATTCATAGAGTTCGGGGGCTTGCTTAAGCGAGGGGAAGGTGTTAGGCACCCCCCCGACTTCCGTGAAACACGGTTACCGCAATCTCGATGTTTTCCTATCCTTTTAAAATCCTAAAACGCGTGAGTTACGTGTGTGTGCGGGCATGCCTAGGTGATGGTTGTGGTGAATTTTTGCATAAAAGGTTGATTTGATTTTATATGGCAAATGTGTTTTGTCGGGAAAGCGTTTAGACGTCCTTTGACCCAAATGACGAGGCTTCGCTTTTTATAATAAAGATTGATTTTAGTTACGAAAACGATGAGGTTTTTTATTAGATGTCATTTTTAAAAGACAATAGTTTTAAACGTTTGCCAAATAGGAATCGAGACTATACATTGCCCTCTAACAGTAAATTTAAATAAAATGAAGGCAACTTCTAGAACTCTTTAACCCTACGCACAAAGTTTAATGAAAACGTTTATTTATTATTTTTTTTGTTTTTTTACGAAAACATCTTTTATGACATTTCAAAACCAAATGGAGCCTTTTCGTCAAACAAGGATCAAAGTTCGCCAAAACCCTTGACTTTTTAAACCTCGTGTATCTAATATCCTAATTTGATTATTTTTAGAAAATCTTTATCGTTTGCCTTATTTTGGAAATCATTTTTTGTGTCGTAAATCAAAACTAACATTCGAAACGTGTCGGGGCTATCCATGGGCATGTGAGTCATCTAAATAACCCCAAACACCCACAATCACAATTTATTATTACAGGGCCTTAACCCGATCACGATTTGGCATCGCTTTAAGGCCCGATATTACATATATACAACCATGAATCCTATCTAATGATTACATACGCCAACAAATGTCCATCATCGGGATTTGATCGCGAGGGTCTCCTCCCTAGGCTCACAGTTATCCAAATTACTACATAACCAATACTACGGCAAATCTAACAATAATAAACTCATTACAGTACTATATGAATCAAAAATCCCGGTGCCAACACTACAACTATCCATGAACACAACGAACGATATATCACCGTACGGATGTCATCGGGGCATTAGGAGGAAGTTACGTTCCGATGGAACCCTCGCTAACAACCCCTAACCCACGGATCATCATCATCATGACAACATACTACATCAAGTAATCCAAGACACGAAATTATACTAACAATACAAACAATAAAAAAACCAAGAAAACACCATTTTCACCTTGCAAAATGCCGATTAAAGCTTCTTATTTCACGAATCGGAAAACACCACAAGAACACTCGACTAATTAGCAAGAGAGGATGAATTTTTCACTCAAATCTAACCAAGAACAATGCTTTTCTCTCTCCTCCCGCGCACTCTCTCTCTCTAAAACTCTATTTCTTTTTCTTCTTTTTTTTCTTCTCCGGTGGAAATGGTCGTTGTATAGTGCTCCGCAGGCAGCCGCAGGTGCATCTGCGGCTGGGCCTGCTAGCCGCCCGCGTCGAATCCTCGACTGTCGGGTTGTCTCCTCGAGCCGCGCACTGTCCCCTTTGTTGGTGGTCGCAGGTGCATCTGCGGCTGTCCGGCTCGCTTTTCTCGATTTCCGTGCGACGCGATCTTAATTCGCCCATTTCTGCGGTATTATTTTGGAAGGCTGCTACCTGATGTATAAATTGCTCTTTGTGCTTAGGCAGCTCACCGGCGAGCTGGGCAGCCGCTCGCTCACCGGGGAGCGAGACCCCGGAACATCGTAAGCGTAGGGGCCATTAGTCGCCTTTTGTGATCAAATCAGGCTCTTCTGGATCAACTGTTTGCCTTGCCTCAAATAACCTGATGCTCGTTGTTCGTTATGGCGGCTTTAATCGTAAATCGTTGGGGTGGCTTCGTGTTGGGGTCCACCTTCCTTTCCCCCTGTCGGGTCAAATTACGATCTTGCCCTCCTGTCAGGGTTAGTACACAGGCACAAAATTTGGGTGTCTACACATGGGCATCATCCCTCTTTTCACCAACTAAGTCATAGCTATCTTTCTTGTGTAAGTATCCATATAGGTGCATGATGGTCTAGATTATTAGATATATTATGTATATTTATTAATTTTACAAGTATACTTGCATTGGAAAATATTTCACTTCATTATTTTTCTCCAAGTTTCAAAAGAGAGAGTTTGAGAGCGAAGTATTTTGAGAGAGAGCAAGAGAAGGAGAAGGAGTTCTAAGCTAGTTCATGACATCTTCTTTCACCACCTATTTTGGAAGAAAAAGGAGAATAACTATTAAATCAAGGTAATGGTTATTCTAAATCTAATTTTTGTTTTTAAATTAAATAAATTATCATGTTGGTATAAATATGTTAATATAGTTAATAATGTGTGGTAGTAATATTTATGTCATGCTTGAGTTTAATATGCTTGGTTTGTATTTTGGTATATTTTATATGCTAAAAGATGTGTTTAGTAGTGTATAAACAAGTCTTGGAATTTATGACCAAAAATATTTTTATAAATCTTAGGTTTAATGTTCTAATATTATAGAACATTAAATCATGAGAAAAACAAAGTTTGAATCACTCAAAATAGAGTTATACACAAAAAGTTATGATTTGTGTTAGTTTATGTGATGTAAAAAAATTTATAAAAAAAAGAATGATATTAAATCATGAAAAATTAAATTTTCATGTTATAAATTGATATTAAGTGATTGGTATTTTTTTGGATTTTTATTGAGGATTTAAAGCTTATTTGATGGTATAGTTTTTATTAAAGTGTGTATTTTCGGTAACTTTTCACACTCTGCTGGAAAGAAGAAGAAAAACACTGGCCGCGCAATGCGTGCACTGTTCATTGTCGGACACGGAGCCAAACGGCGTCGTTTGGCAAGAATGAAAATTTCATCCGCGCGTTATACGCGGAAGCTGTCACCGGTTTTTCAAAACGGCACCGTTTTGGTCCGTGTTTTCTATTAAGCGCACAATGCGCGAGAGTAAGTTTTCGGAGAAATTACGATACTGCCCCTCCGTTCGTTTTTCGGCGAAATTACTATTTTGCCCTTAGATCAGTTTTCAACTTATTTACAGAAATGTCATTCGGGTTAAATTTAATTAATTTAAATATTTAAAATTATAGCAAAAATAATAATAATACAAAAATGATATTGGGGAGGATATTTTTCATTAAGTTTAATATTTAAATATTTTAAATATGAATCTAGTTAGCTAAATCATGGTTAAGTTAAATAAATTTATTATTTATTATTTAAAATGTTAATAATAGATAAAGGTGATAAATTAGCAATTATTATTTAATTCCTATTAAATAATAATTAAAGAGAGATAAAATTTTATAAATTAATTATTTATTATTTAAATATTATTAAATAATAAATAAGGATAATTATGTAATCAATTATTATTTAATTAGCATTAAATAACGATTAATGAAAATTAAGGATGAATTGATGATTATTGAACCTTAAATAATAATTAAAATTAATTAAATAATTAATTATTATTTAATTGACATTAAATAATAATTAAAGGGGATTAAAATTAGTAAACTATTATTTAATTTTCTTAAATTAAATAATAGGTAAGGTTAATTACTTAGTTATTTATTAGTTGATTAATATTAAATTAAACAAGGTTAAAATTAAATCAATAATTATTTATTATTTAATTATAATTAAATAATAAGTAAGTACAATTAGTTATTATTTATTTTAAATAATAACTAAAATTAATTAATTAATTTATATTTAACTAAGATTAAATAGTAATTAAATAGAGATTGAGTTAATAAAATAAATTTAATTTAATTATGCTTTAATTAAACAATTATAATAAGTTGTTTAAGGGTTTAATAAGTGTCCAACACTTAAGAAAAACATTTTCTAACTTATTAAATTATTGACCTAATTTGATTGAGGGTCTATAAGGTTAATAATATTTTTCCGACTGATGTAAATTATGTGTTAATATTTATGTGTGGTAAATAAGTTCCTTAGTGAGCGTATAATTATGCAAATACGCCGTACTAATTATTAGACCAACTTTATTAATGTTAGGTCTTTCAAAGTCAGTTAGTTAAAGCTAGACATTAATTGTAGCTGAGCAGACAGGCAAGTTCCTTATCTCTAAACTCATTTCATTGAGCAAATTATTTATTTAAGCTTGAACTGTAATTCCAAGCATGCTTTGAGTGGTTTAATTCCTTTACAATTATTCCACATCGATATTGTTGTTATTCGCACTTGTTGCACTTGATATTGTACAGTCCTTGACTTGTACTTAATTATTATTCTACTGTTTAAAGAATTGTTCCAAGTAGGTCTAAGTCATTGTTCGGCTAAACATTTATGTTAAAGATTTTAAAAGCTATCCACATCATTGAAGATGCGGATTCTTAGACTATTATGAACACCCCTTTATTATAGGGGAGTACCATATATCTAATATCAGGTACAAAAATACGGAAATTAAATGTTATGCATACACATATTGTACTGAGGTTGATCCCCTCGGGTACATATTTCTGGTAGTAACCATTGGGTCAACCTGTTATTGACTCCAATGGATATTTATAGTTCATAGTCTATTTGACTATCCTAATTTTAAAAGCAAATTATTATTCTTGCTTATGTTATTCATATTATTGAATTGTTCAGCTATTCCCTTTCATTCATGATATATTGTTTCTTGTTGTTATTTAAACTTGTTGAGCAAACTAGTTGCTCACTCTTGCTATATCATGAAACCTTATTGCAGTGCAACCCGAGACTTTGGGAAAGAACAAGGGTAAAAGAAAGATGAAGTGATAGACTTCAAGATGCAGCCTTGTAGTTAATTAAATTAATTGTTATGTAATATAAACCCTAAGTACTTTATTAAGGGTATTTGTATACTTTTGTGTAAGGTTATCGTATCTTGGGACTAGTAACACCTTTTGAATGAACAACATATATTTATTATTCCGCATTTAGTTATTGTATGTTGTTTAGAGGTGAATGTTTGTATTGGATCGTGATGACCGGATCCGGGTATTTGGAACTCGAATTTGGGGGCGTCACAGGTTGGTATCAGAGCTGTAGGTTTGAAACGTTAGGATTGCGAAACCTAGGTTATAACCTTAGTACTAAACTCTTATCGAGTGCGTTAGGAGATGAATCGGGGAGATTCATCATGTGGTGTATTTTTGGAGATGGATTGAGAAAATCCATCGAGCCGAGATGTACATGATAAAATATCATTTCATTTCATCAATGAATATATTTTATTGCAGTACTAACATGTGTTATTTGTGTGATTGTAGGATGACGAAGATTGGACAGTCGAGTACTGCAGTGGATGAGGTGATTTATACTAATATCCATATGGATACGCAGCAGGTTGTAGGTTATGCACCCGTTGCACCTGTATCCCCGGTTGAGGAGCCAGAGTCAGATCCCGAGGAGGGAGATCAAGAGGACACTGTCTGGGGCGGAGTGATGCAATCGTACAGCGAGGAGGAGGCCGATACTGAGGATGAGTGTAATATTCCGAACTTCCGAGAGAGTTGTAATCCGACTTTATGTGAATAAATAAAGCTTGAATTACATCTTATATGTGTTATGGAATCTTCGTTATTGCTTATTCATGTGTTTCGGTTCAAGTATACAGCCTTAGCACGAAAAAGGAACATAAAAGTTTTTTTTCAAAAATCTGAAAAGAAGATAAAACCTAAACCCTAAACCCTAAGGTCTAAACCCTAGGAAATCTAACCTAAGCCCCCGAGTGAAATGTGTACGTCGAAAGGACATTCTGTTTCAATATTCAACCTTCCCACGATTTGAAAACACGTATCAATCAATAAAAGTTTTTCTCGAAAAACGTGTAAAAGCACTATTCACGTGGTGACGTTTTTCATTCGTTTGACTGTTTCTTTCATCTGTAGGACTTCTTACATTTCACAACATAGTGATAATATGAGGTTTAGATGTCAGGGAATCAATAAAATTTTCTTGGGAAAAAGACGAAAAAGACGCGATTTACGAGAAAACGTTTGTCGTCTTTTTGAACGTTTTTTTCAACGTTTGGACTTTTTTCCATTTCACGATATAGCATTTATACGGGGAATAGATACCAGGGAGCCACTGATATTTTTCCCAAAATAAAACGTAAAACGCTCTTCAAACGAAAACGCTTTCTATTTTTTAACGTTCCGTTGAAGAATATTGTGTTTGTATTAGACCACCGATGCTTAATATGCAATAAAAGTTTTTTTAGAAAACCTAATTTTAGGGTTTGAGAAAACCTAACCCTAAGGGTTAGAAACCCTAAAAAGTACTATTCAAAAATACGCGTATAAATACGAAAATTATACGGATAGAATACGGAAATAATACGATAATAATACGAAAATTATACGGTATAAATACGAAAAAGTCAAATATGAATAGTGAAAGTCAAATATACTAATTAGTATACTAATCAAGATTAAGGCTAAACTAAGTAAGTTTGATTAGTTAAAATGATTTACTAATCAACCAATCACATGTTAGCTTAATTAAGGACTAAACTAACCTTGACCAATCATGGTTAAGAAAAGAAAAACAAGTTAGATTAACTAAACTAGATAAAGAAACACTAGTTACACTAACTAATTATCAACTAAATCCATGTAAAATTAAGTTAACCAATCAAAATCCAAGCTAGCTATCCATGTGATTAGTTTTTGACCAATGAGCACAAAGTAAAGCAAGATAGAATCTAGGCCATTGGATCAAAATGTCCAGCCATTTTGTGCTTTTAATGAGGTGTCCTAAGTTCTTAAATATGTGTCCAAGTCCCTATGTAAACTAATAATAACTTCAAGGACTAAAAGTGTAATTAAAGAAACTTGACTTTTCCTATAAATAGCAAGCTTAGTTCACTTGATTCACCATTCATTTTCAAAGCTTAAAATCTAGTATCAAAGCTATACATATATTGAGAGAGAGTTACTATATTGGATATTGCAAAGAAATAGTTAAAGCTTGCAAACACCAAAGGTATAATCTCTTATAGTTTTTATGTTTGATTTTTCTTTCGTATTTAATTTTCAAAAGCTCAAGAACGCGAGTTGTAGCCATGTACGATTGTCGTTCTCCGTGTTCTTCACGTGTTCTTGAGCCTTTCTACCTTTTGTAGTAGTTATAATGTCGAATTTCAATTCGTAGTTTAAAGCTTAATGAACATACGTAGTGGTCATGTACGGTTCATCCGTTCTCCGCGTTTGCGTATGTTCTTGAGCATTTTTATAAATTGTTTTAATCAATTATACAAGCCGTTATAATGACCAATTTTTGTCAACTATAAAGTGTTATAATCACTTATGTAAGCAGTTATAATGCTCAAATTATTTCATGTACGAAAACCAAAAGCTCAAGAACATAGTCGTTACCATGTACGGTTTAACCGTTCTTCGTGTTCTTCGTGTGTTCTTGAGCAAAAGTCATGAATCTTTCTATGAGAAGGTTTGTGATTTGTTATTTTTATGTTATAAAGTGGTATTGAGTCTTACAACATGATTTCTTAAAGAGTTAAAGCAAGCGGTACCATGTTTCACATGGTTAACCCTAAAAATATTGTTCAAAGTAAGCATACTGACCTTTATGCTAAAATTTCGAAATTTTAAAGTCAGAATATGACTTAGTAACCTAAATGAAAGTTGTAGATAATGAAATTATAAGCAATTTAGACTCAAAAATCACTTTAAAATGTTTCCGGATGACAAAGTTATGGCAGTTACCGGAAAGGACGTCGAAGCTGAAAATTTTAAGGGGCATTCGGGTGGAAGCACTAAATTTTGAGTTTTTGAGTTAGCCAAGTTTTCTAAAAATTCCACCAATGAAAATAGTCTAGTTTAGTGATAAAAACACGTATAGAACAAAAAAAATCGATGAACTAACATTCGGTACACGAAACCCTTTGTATAGGCGCTTTAAACGATTACCGGGAAACCCTAAATTGTGCTAAAGGCAAGTTTTCTATCCTTAAACTTTGTTTACTTGCTTTCTATGTGATTTATACATTTTGTGTATGCAACGTGTTATAAATATTTGATACGAGAGTTATTGCTTTTTGTTTCGACATAACTTGCAAAATGAAATGATTATTCGTGATAAATTCGAATCATGCTTTATTATATCAAACCAAGTCGTCTTGGGGCGATCCTGACATGTGAAGTAAACTGAGATGAACAAATATGTATTACTGTTCTTGATCTGTCCAGTATATTGTATGTTATGCATAACATAGGATGTCGTTAGGTTGATCCCCTTTCTATATCCACTGTAAAAGGTTATAAGTCGAAAGACAAAGAACAGTTCAAGGTCTAACCACCACTCAGTCTTGCTATGTTAAAACATTTGTAAATATCAATTGTTATTCCATGAGTCCTTACAATCCTTATCGGTGTGAGTTCACTTATATGTTATGTGTTTAAGACTTGCTGAGCATTTTAGCTCACCCTTGCATATAAACCTAATGTGCAGACAAACCCGAGAGCTCCGGCTCGAAGAAGAAAGGAAAGAAGAAATGCGTAGACTAGTTTACTGCTTTCCTTAACTGTTCTTAACTGTAGTCATAATGACATTTTGTAATAAGAACAAGTTCAACACATGTAACCGAATATTATATAAATATTATCAAGTTTTATCACATTCTCTTGTTACGTCTTTACTTTGATTAAACTTAGAATTGTTAAAACTTAACATAGTATTAATAATGATCTATTTATCTGGATGAGGATCGGTAAATAACTTGTGAGTGTTGTACATCCGAGACAGGACTAAGCGATGTTGACTAAGTCAAATCCATCGTTAAGGTTCCTCGGACCCAGGTATAACTCATTATTACTATTCTGAATGTCGGATAAGTAGGATTATTAATATGAAGAGATATCACTATAACCAAATACGTTTTGAATGAGGGTTTTAACTATTTGGGTAATGTTCTGTACGGAAAGAGAATTTTGCACCGGACAAAGATACAACCATTTGTCACGGATAAAGATGCAAACATTTATCACGGGTGAAGATGCAAACATTCACCGCGAGATTCTCTGTTCCCAAGAGCCGTCCTAATGATTTAATACCGTGGATTTTGAAACATGTAAAGTTATAGAATATCTAAATATTAAGGATAAAAAGGTTATGTTTGAATATTAAGTCTCTTGTATCAATTATAAGGACTTGATATAAAATAATGAAAGATCTTTGGGAATTAGGATGAGAACTTTGTTTAAGAATAAAGGAAATCATCTATAAACCTATTGATTTAGCATTTATAGTGAGCACCAAGTCATCTATAGTAAGTGTAGTGATTTGGGGGCGTCACAATGAGGAGGATGAGGAGCCAGCTGAGTATGCTGATGGCATGGGCACTATCGCCAGTGACATCATTGATACTCTGACTACGACTAATGATGAGCTAGAGGAGAGGGTTCAGCACCTAGAGGCGCAGAACCAGATATACCAGCAGACTGAAGAGCAGTATAGGGACGCAGCTTACATGTTCTCTAGTGAGAACATGGAGCTAAAGGAGAAGATGGCTGAATTGCAGGCCAAAATACAACAGTTGGAGCAGGTTACACCTCAGCCGAGTCCAACGGTACAACAACTAGTATTACAAAACAGGCAACTTAGGCGGACTGTAGATCAGCTAAACGCTAGAGAAATGCATAGTCAGACAGTTTTTTATACCACCAGAGTTGAGCTCGACCGGGAGCGAATAGATCGGATTCAGATTCATGAGGCTTGGCTCAGGGCTACCATGAGGGTAGACAACTTGGAGAGAGAGATTCGAGTTAGATCCACCAGGATTGACACTCTGGAGTATGCTCTAAACGTTTCCTTTGATCGTTTAAGGGACCGGGTTATGAGGTATCCTCGGGAGACGGGCAATAGTCGTCGCGTGATTAGACGTCGTGTAGTTGATGAGTTGGTTTGACAGGCTTACCGTCAGCAGTTCGCCGCAGCAGGCGTTGATTGTTGTCAGTTAGTATCTTTAGTTGTATTGATAGGTAGTAGTGAGTCCCACCTTTTGTTTCTATTAGGGATGTTTCAGCTGTTTTAAGCCATTATGTTTTGATGTATGCATAGTATGTCAGTTAGACCCTAACTTTTGTTCTGTTAAAGGGGTTGATGGTAGTGAATCCTCACTTTTGTTCGTCAGAGGATAGTCGTTATTAGGCAACTTGTGCCTTGAGCGTTTATAGAAGTATGTCACTTGTTGAGTCTGTACTAAAACATTGGTATATGAATATAAATGCAGTTATTTCCTTGTTTAAATCAAATATGCTTGATATATAGTTTTGAATTTAAATGTTAATTTGGCTAACATAATGTGTAGAACTATAAGTATAAGTCTAAGATTTGCTCGTTAGCAGATCATGCCGAGAGGTAGACCACGCAATCAACGTATCCCAGAGTCAAAGAGTGAGGTTGGGGATCAACCCAATCCTATGAGGATGTTTGCAGAAATGCTGGCGGAAGCCATACAAACTAGACCCCCACCAGTGGTAGTACAGCCAGCGCCGCAGCCAGCGCCGCACTTGGCAAATTTCAGGGAACTCTAAACCCAATCGAAGCACAAACTTGGATCGAGGAAATGGAGAAGGTGTTCGAGGTCGCTAGAGTGGCCGAAGAACAGAAGACTAGTTTCGCTATCTTTATGATGAAGGGGAAGGCGAACTACTGGTGGAAGGCCAACAAGGGCCGTGCGGGAGAAGGCGTCATCACCTGGGAATGCTTTAAGGAAATGTTTCTGGAAAACTACTTTCCAGAAATCATGCAGCAAGAAATGGAGGTGAAATTCCTCGAGTTAAAACAGGGAAACATGTCTGTGGCCGAATATGTGGCCAAGTTTAATGAGTTGGCAAGGTTTGCAACTCATCAAGTTGATACGGAGGCTAGGAAGGCTCGGAGGTTTGAACTGGGACTGAAGCCGTGGGTGTACCATTCTGTGGCGGTATTAAAGATCAAGAGCTTTGCAGAGCTATTGGAAAGGGCAATCATTGCAGAGGGTGGCAGTGAGGCCCTGGCTAAATTTAACCAGGAGAGGAAGGAGGGTCATGACGGGCAAAAGACGGGAAGCAGCGGAGGCAGCAATCCCAATAAAAGGAAATGGAATGAGAGCCAATCGACTGGAGGCAACAAATTCGGAGGAGAGGCTAAGAAAGTGGGCAAATGCAACAATTGTGGTAAGAACCACACGGGCGAATGCTTGAAGGAAAGAGTGTTTGCTATAGCTGCAGACAGCCAGGGCACATGGCTCCACAATGCCCGAAAAAGATGAAGGGAGTATGTTTCTCCTGTGGAGCAACCGATCATCATGCCAAGGACTGCCCAAAGAGGAAGGGAGACACTGGGAGTGGCAATAGAAGCAACAACAACAGGCTGAGCATTGGAGGGCCAGCCAGCCAGGCCAACCGTCCCATAGCGCGTACCTTCAACATGACTGTGCAGGATGCAGTCGACTCCAAGGACGTGGTGTCAGGTATCATCCCGATCAATAATATTAATGCATATGTATTGTTTGATTCGGGTGCTACCTGCTCTTTTGTTTCTGAAGATTTTGCTAAGAGATTATATTTACCTCAAGAAAAGCTAGAACACCCTATGAACGTAGAAGTAGCAAACAAAGAAATTATTCCCGTAGACTACATTCATAGGAATTGTTGTGCTGAATTACGAGGGTTTAGACTTAACGTGGATTTGATACCGATTCATCTGGGAGAGTTTGACTTAATCCTAGGGATGGATTGGCTATCGAGTCACGGAGCGGTTATTAACTATAAGAAGAAGTGTGTGCACCTAAAGACTCCAAATAGGTCCAAAGTTATATTTTACGGTAGTAAATCGCCAAGACAATCAAGTTGTCTGACAATTATGCAAGCACGAAAGTTGCTCAGGAAATGGTGCGTAGGTTATTTGGCTCATGTGGTCGATACTCGACGTGTCGAGGGCGAACTGAGTCAGATACCTGTTGTACGGGAATTCGCTGATGTTTTCCCAGATGAGATTCCGGGGTTACCGCCGAACAGAAAAGTGGAGTTTGTTATTAATTTGGTACCGGGGACCGCACCGATATCGAAGGCGTCGTATCGTATGGCACCAGTAGAAATGAAAGAATTGATGGTTCAGCTGCAGGAACTGTTAGATAAAGGTTACATCAGACCAAGCGTGTCACCATGGGGAGCACTGGTTCTATTTATAAAGAAGAAGGATGGTTCAATGAGGTATCTAATATCAGGTACAAAAATACGAAAATTAAATGTTATGCATACACATATTGTACTGAGGCTGATCCCCTCGGGTACATATTTCTGGTAGTAACCATTGGGTCAACCTGCTATTGACTCCAGTGGATATTTATAGTTCATAGTCTATTTGACTATCCTAATTTTAAAAGTAAATTATTATTCATGCTTATGTTATTCATATTACTGAATTGTTCAGCTATTCCCTTTCATTCATGATATATTGTTTCTTGTTGTTATTTAAACTTGTTGAACAAACTAGTTGTTCACTCTTGCTATATCATGAAACCTTATTGCAGTGCAACCCGAGACTTCGGGAAAGAACAAGGGTAAAGGAAAGATGAAGTGATAGACTTCAAGATGCAGCCGTGTAGTTAATTCAATTAATTGTTATGTAATATAAACCCTAAGTACTTTATTAAGGGTATTTGTGTACTTTTGTGTAAGGTTATCGTATCTTGGGACTAGTAACACCTTTTGAATGAACAACATATGTTTATTATTCCGCATTTAGTTATTGTATGTTGTTTAGAGGTGAATGTTTGTATTGGATCGTAATGACCGGATTCGGGTATTTGGAACCCGAATTTGGGGGCGTCACATTATCCACCCGTCGAATTTCTCTCCTATCTTACGGCGATTAGGAGTTATACTTGGAAGAGCGCACTTTTAGGTGTATATATGGGGAGATTCATATCCATTATCCTCTCGTAGGTTTTGGCCCAGGGATGCCTGTGTTTCAGAGGTTCCAATAGAGGCCGAGGATGGTTTCAGATTATCAGATGGTCCTAGCTCGACCAAGGCTTTTGCTACCTGGTGGAGGCCTCGTACTATTGGTGCACAGAATAGAGTTGCCCACTTTATGGGGATTTGATGCCCAAATATGTTATAATGACTGACTGGATGGCCTGTGTTCATGAACCCACCCATTCAGAGTAGATAGCTTCATTGACTTGATAGGTTGATTGATTATTTTTCTTCATTCAACAGTTGGGTCGAGATCTGAGAAAGGCTGATGTTTACTATCCGGACGATTTAGGTTCTGGTTTGGCTCTTGGTTCAGCTGGTGTCCATGAGGCAGGCCCTTCGACATCTTTCATCCCAAATCTAAACTTTGATACGGACGCTCCAAGGTTTGAGGACTTAGCTCGGATGGACCATTTTGAGGATTCTACCTTCATTGATGACATTGACTTCATAGACTAGATTATTCAGCTTAAATTGTGTTAGTCGTTGGAGCGTTTGTGCTTCCGACCTATTCGTTTTATTTTTCACTTGTATTTCATTTGCATGTACAGAAATGGTGTATGTATGTATCATATTATTGTCATATGGATTTTTGTTTTTATTGATTCATCATCATTTTATTTTATTTACGTTATGATGCATGCTCTTAGTATATAATCGAACAGAATTGACCTCTATTTAGTCTATACTATTTTACAGATGTCATTGTCAGCTGTGACTCATTTAAATTACATTTCACCCGAAGGTATAACTGCGAGCCTCCATCATTGGTTTGATGGTTGGCCACATGCGTCGCCCAGTTTTTGACATTTACAGGTTTGCGGAGAGCTTCTCTATTGCATGTGATTTTTGGTGGACACGTGATTCCTTTTAATTTTTTGATCGATCGATATACTAGGATTACTAGTTTGTCTCTTGTTAGCTCTTGCGCTCGAATCTCCGTTGGCCACATGCGTTGCCCATTTTTTGACATTTACAAGTTTGTGGAGAGCTGCTCTGTTGCATGTGATTTTTGGTGGACACGTGATTCCTTTTAATTTTTTAATCGATCGATATGGCTCTGTCGATAGCTATGCTGCCTTTCGGGATGATTTTACTATAGTCGAAGAGCGCTAAAGAGCTTTGAAGGTTGATGTACTGATGGTTTGTGTCATAGCCTTCTTATACTTGCCGACATATGATGATCGCTTAGATATTAGAGTGGTCATGGTTGTCTGAGGCCTTCGTGATGATCAAACCATTCTCCTGATGATTCTGGCAAAGACATATATTTTTGCTTCGTACTATAACATTTTCAGATGTAGAGAGTTTCAGGGCAGCTCGATCTTGTTGTATGTTTGGTTCATGAGTCAACTTAAACTGATTGGGTAGTTTCGTCAGCAAGGCTTTTACTTCAGCCATAGTATAGCCATGCAGTTCTCATTTCGGCCATCTCATTGTGTAGACCCGACTTCTTGGAGGGAGTTCTTTTTTGCCATTGAGGATCCCTTCTTTATCTTAATGTATTTGAGATATTGTTCATTCACGAGCTTTTTGACTCATGTAGAGCCCCTGGACTTTATCCTCATTGCTGCCTTAAGGGGTATTACGGCTTATTATCCTTTGGCTATAGTGTGGTAGTTCTATCAGAGACAGGATCTCCACCATTTTACCGGGGCTTCAGACTATCGATTTCCCATTCTCCCGGCTACTAAGGCAGACTTGGTTAGGATATATGATCTTTGGCTTCATAAAGTATCTACTAACTTTGTTGATAGCCACCCGGGTCAGACTTCCGAGTATTTGAGTTGATTGCATTATTATGTTTGTGTTGTTGAAGGGAATCAGTCAGAGGGAGATGAGGGCTCTCCTAAAGAGCCTGCGGATGATTATGATAAGGCTCCCATGTAGTCGACAGAGGATGATCTTTTCATGGGTTTGACTGAGATGTTGGTTGGGTCTGTTGCTGCTAGTGCCCCCGTTTTCGCAGCTACATCGGTGATTGATCTTGAGAATCGTATTCAGAGCCTCACCTTTGAACATGATTAGGCCCATATGATGATGTTGACAGCTCTGTTATAGAGGGATACTTTCCATTCGGAGAAAAAAATGACTTTGACTGCCAGGGATGCTACTATTGCAGATTGGGATGCCCATAGGGCTTATGCTAATGATCTGATGGACCGATCCAGAGCTGTTTTGGATAGTCAATCGATGATCGTGTGTTTGGCGTCATCCTTGCTAAATCGTATTGCAGAGGTGGAGTGGCAGCTGATATCCACTCCAAAGACCCCAGAGACTCTCAATCTCCTCTCATTTTCAGCTGGTTTGACTACGGATTTGTAGTTTACTCTATTCCCTGCATAGACTAGATCAGTTTTATCAACTTATCATAGAGAAAAACATTTGTATATCCAAACAGTTTTATGAATATATTTAGTCACTTCCCTTTTTGATTCATTGTCACCCTTCGTCTGATAGCCATTTTATCCTGATGATCACAGCTCCAATATATTGTCGTCTTTCTTATTTTAGGTGCTTAATTCGGATTTGATAGATAAAACTGCAATACCATTCGAATTTTATTGGAGTGGGCCTTTGGACTTGGGCAAAATGGTCTTTCTTATTTCAGGTGCTTGATTCGGATTTGATAGATAAAACTGCAATACCATTTGAATTTCGTTGGAGTAGGCCTATGGACTTGGGCAAAATGGGTGAAGTGTATGGTTGAATATCAGGTGTATTTTTCGAGTTATAAGATTTGGGGAAAGTAAGAGTTGTGTTTGTCTTATTGTATAGGTTGGGATAGGTCATTTAAAGGTTGTATTATGGATTTATAAGGTTGTCGAAGGATTGGATTATTTTGATAAGTAAGAGATTGCACCATAGCCACCTACGTACTCCCGGGAAGATGGGAGATCAGGTCTTATGTAGTTCAGGCTCAGGAGGTTAAAAAGAGAGGCATTTTTTTTAACAAGGAACTTTCATTTAGAATCATTACTACATATAGAGTCGTTTTACAAAATCAAGGTTGATAGGTTGGGGGAATACCTCACTGTCCATTTCTTGTAATATAAGAGCCTCACCAGTAAGGATTGTTTTGAAAACGAAGGGTCCTTCCCAATTTGTCGCTAATTTCCCTTTTGCTTTGTCTTGACCGGGAACGACTCTTTTCAACACCAAGTCATTCTCTTTGAATGTTGTCAAATCGAGATATCCATTGCTAGTATAGTCGTCCGTGAAATACAGCGACCATCCTTTTTTCATTGATCAAGGACAACTGTTTGTACCGATTTTGCATCCATTGGCTTTCATCAAATTAAGCATCAATTAGTATTCTGAGTCATAACATTTTAACTTCAACAATTGACAATACAACCTCTATGCCATATACAAAGGAATAGGGAGTTGCCTCTGTCGAAGTGTGAACTAGTGTACAGTGCGCAAGCAATGCAAGAGACAATAGAGCTGGCCACCCCCGATGATTGGCCGCCATCTTTTCCACTATCCTTTTTATGTTCTTGTTTGCAACCTCTATGGCACCATTCATTTTTAGCCTGTACATAACTAAGTTGAGATGTCTGATTTTGAACTTGTCGCATAATTCCTTCATAAGGGCATTGTTCAGGTTATTAGCATTGTCTAACACTAGAATTTTCAATTACCCATACCGATAAATGACGTTATTTCTGATGAAATTGACGATCATCTCTTTAGTCACCTTAGGGAAAGATGCAGCCTCCGCCCACTTGGTGAAATAGTCTATCGTGGCACATATGAATCTGTGCCCGTTACTAGCTTTGGGCTCAATTGGGCCAATCACGTCCATCCCCCATATGGAAAATGGTTATGGTGACGTAAGCAGTGTAACTCTTTGGGGGGCACATGAATTGCATTGGTATGGATCTGACATTGATATCATCGCTTAACATGGTCATTGCAATCCGCTTTGAGTGACAATCAGTAGTGTCTGATCCTTCAAATCTTCTTCGCCAACAAGAGGCCACTCATATGTGGTCCGAATACTCCACTGTGGATATCCTTCATTAATCTTTGGGCTTCGCCTCCTTCCAAACATCTCAAGAGTCCCATGCCGACGTTTTTTATATACAAAGCATCTCCGCTCAAATGGAATTTCATGGTCATCTTTTTGATCCGTCGTCTCTCCACCGGGTTTGCCCTATCGAGGATGGATCCATC
The DNA here is from genome assembly GCA_947179155.2 of Hedera helix. NCBI lineage: Eukaryota > Viridiplantae > Streptophyta > Magnoliopsida > Apiales > Araliaceae > Hedera > Hedera helix. The sequence continues at coordinate 12,855,907 of OX359279.1, read as the reverse complement.
TCGTAGATATTCCTTGATGTCATGGTACCAAGGTTGTTTGGGCTGAACTCCATCATCTGAAATTTCTCCAATGTGATTTGCATAAGTAGAAGCACGATGCACGATAAATTTAATCTTAGGATCATCCTTTCTCTTGGATATGTGGAGAAATAACACCAAGGTGGCCAATGCATCCATAAAGTCGTTCCAGTTTCTAGGAATATGTCAAAAAGCAATGTCTTTAAACTCCTTCGCTGGCTTGACGACATATCAGTGGTAGGGCAACAAATGAAATTCCTTCGTGCTGTATGTTCACATGGATTATCGGATTACTAACTCCGAATTGCCAAACACCACCAATCATTTTACTCCCATGTTTGGGGCTAATTTAAGTCCCAAAATGCATCCTTCATATTCTACCATATTGTTTGACTTAGTAAACTGTAATTTGGTTGCCACCGGGTGTTGCTAGCCCATAATGGACACCAAGACTACCCTAGCTTCGGCTCCTTCCATATTCATGGTGCCATCAAAATACAATTTCCAAAATTGGCCTTCGTTCTCTCATCTTGTACGTAGGATCACCAATACATCGTCGTCCGTGAAATAAGTTTCAAGGGATTCAAACCCGCCTGATCGTGTTTCGAATGGTTGATCTTCAATCCCCAACCCCTTCACAGACTTTCGGGTCACTTACACGATATCAAATTACTGCAGGATTAGCTGCCACCTCGACAGCCTGTAATTCAACATCGGCTTGTCGAATATATATTCCAATGGATCCATTCGAGAGATTAGGTAAGTAATATGGTCATGCAAATAGTGATACAATCTGATCGCGACCAAGTTTTTTCAATTGGGGAATAATTATGCTCGTAACGACTGAATCTCTTGCTGAGATAGTATATGGCTCTTTCTTTAACAGATATGTACATGAATAGAGGAATTCCATCCCTCGGAGGTACTAAGACTGGTACTTTGATCAATTTCTCTTTGATGGTTTGGAAGGCTCTTTGGCATTCATTGTTCCATTTTCTAAAAGAGTTCTTTCTCAATAGTTTAAAAAACGATTTACAGGTAGTTGTCAGTTGTGAGATGAATCGGTTGATGAGATTTACTCTTCCCAAGAATCCCAGTATCTCTTTCTCGGTCTGTGGCACCGGTATTTCTGTAATAGCTCTGATTTTAGTAGGGTCTAACTCAATGCCCCTGTTGCTGACAAGGAAGCCCAAAAGTTTTCCTGATTTAACTTTGAAGGCACACTTTGCGAGGTTGATTTCAGATTATACTTTCAAAGTTTGTCGAATAATTTCTTGAGGCGAGCTGTATAATCATCTACTTTTGATTTCACAATGATATTGTCCACATATACTTCGATCTTCTTATGCATCATATCGCGGAACATGGCCTTCTGATAAATGGCACCGATGTTTGTGAGGCCGAAAGCCAATCGTCTATAACAGAATGTGCCCCATAGAGTATTGAAAGTATACTTTTCTCTATCTTCTTCTGCTACCATGATTTGATGGTACCCCATAAAACAGTCAATGAAGAAATACATCGCAAATTAAGTCATGCTGTCAACGAGAATGTTTATGAATGGTACTAGAAAATCGTCTTTGAGGCTGGCTTTATTGAGATCTCTGTAATCTACACATACCCATACTTTCCCTCCGGACTTTGGTATCGGGAGTATATTGGAAAGCCACTTGAGGTAAGTGGGCACCATAATTATTCCTACTTTGAACTGCTTGATTATCTCCTCTTTTATTTTAAAGCTCCACTCAGGTTTCAGCCTTCTCAACTTTTGCTTTATTAGCTTGAACCCTTCTTTGATGGGTAGTCGATGAATTACTATATCCGCGGATAGTCCAATCATATCATCATGGGACCAAGAAAAAAAATCTTTGTATTTCTTCAACAGCTTAGACATTTAGTCTCTTTGGTTTGGGGTTAGATTTGCCCCTATCTGGAGCTCTTTAGAATTGTCAAGGGTTCCGATGTTAATGGTAATGGTTTGTTCGAGGTTTGGTTTAGGCTTTTCCTTGACGCATCCTTTCATCTCTTCAGGCACGTCATCGTTATCCATCTCTTCTTGTTCAATTCCGATCAGATTAAAATCCAGTTCTATATCAAAGTCGTAATCATCTTTCAAATTTAAACAATCATCAGTTAGGCTAAAATTATTCAAATTAAGAGACCTAACATAAAACCTAAATATTCATTATATATATAAACTGTTTTTCATACATGATATTTTCTTTTCTGATAAAGCAATAAAAAATGACATAGAACATGCATGACAATAAAACAAGATAATAAGGTTAATAAATAAAACTTCCCAAACTTCTTGGGATTTGCTACCATATTCTTCACTTTCTTTACCCTTCCCTTAATATTCGGTTCAATAGTCCAATTTTTGGTGGTCACGTTGTCTTGGATGCTAGAGATAAGCGTCGACTCCTTATCTGGATCTCCTCAATAATGGTCATAAATAGATAATTGCTTGACTCAACACTCCTCTTGAGAACGTCCACCTTGGACCAATCAATGAAAGGTAGAATTTGGTAATTTTCTGACTAAGGGACCTTTTTCTCCCCTTTTTAAGAACTCCCATCGGACTTGGAGAGGTCGGGAACCAAAAACCAATATACTTAATTTTCATAAATATCAACAAATCTTGCTATAATTACATGCATCAACAACTTATAAAACACACAAAATCAACATAGCACCTCCATAAATTACCATCCTTATTCCTTCGAATCCATCATGATTCTCAACAATTAGAACTCCCACAACCAAGCATGCATTACTAATAATTATCAATAACATTAAATATTAAAGATTAAATATACTTTTAAACCTTGAATGACTTAATAATGTATTCCTTGCTAGCTTGATCTCAATTTCTCCTTCTATAACATGCAAGAACCTTCTTCCTTTATTGCTCACAACTATTTCTCTTACTATATTCTCTCTAGACTTGGTGGAACTTGAAGATGAAATGAAGAACCCACACTTCTTCTCTCTATACTTAGAAAAATTAAGAATTGACAATGCAGTGGAGTTTGTAAAGATTCTCCACTAACATGCAAGTCTTGCATGTTGACTTATACATATATATGTATTTATAGAATTTCCCCCACCAAAATCCACCTAACCAATCATCTTATAATAACTCCTAGCTGAGTGGAAAAGTAATGGCATGCAAGCTTAACACTTAGAATTCCACTCACCTCATATCCCACTTAATTAACCAAATATTTGCATGCATTATATATATATATATATATATATATATATATATATATATATATATATATATGTGTGTGTGTGTGTGTGTGTGTGTGTGTGTGTGTGTGTGTGTAATTTTAATTATACCATTAACATAATTTGGGCCACTAGTTTGGGCTAGTTAATTTACTTCCTTTGGACTTGGTACCATTATATATATGTACTATATTGGGCTACCCTAACACATTGTCATACTAACTAGTCCAATTAGTAATACTTGCAATATTAATACCCTTAATGTCAATTGGAGCACCAATTGGGCTAATTTAAATTAATTGCTTGGGTTTGCTTCATTATATTTAGAACCTTGTCACCAACATTAATCAATTAATAAATTGGGCCTACATCAACTAAAACACATACTTGCCAATATAATTAATAATAATAACCTTGGCCTAATATTAAATTCTCATTTGTGCCTCACCCTTGGGCTAAATACAAAAATCCTACATGGACCATTATACAATGTATTTAATATATGTACACATTGGGCCACTAACATAATATATACATTATATATAATGTATTACCATTAGGCTTAATATATAATTCATTAGGCCATTATTTATATATTACATATAATATAGGTAACACTTTACAATTTTGGGCTTAACTAATTCCCTCGCGGAATTATTAAATAAAATACAAATATTAATCCACTAACTAAATAAGTGAATTATTTCTATATTACATGAACTTTAAATTCAACATTAAATTATCATTAATACATTGTCACACAAGGCTCATTTATTCAAGCTATAATAATTTATAATATAAGCTTTAACTTTCATCACAATTAATTAATGTAAATTAATTAATCCACTTGACTTTCTTTTTCATTTCTTAGTTAATTCAAACTAATTACTAGTTTGATTAACTATTAATTTTTATTTCTCAAACATATATATATTGCACATATATATAGTTATTCACATCAAATACACATAATACTTTTCGAATAAAAATTCATTTTATTAATGAAGATTTTTATTTACAATGTCACTTAATATATCTCGGATATTACAAAGTTCATGGTATAGTAAACCTCAATTAATTAGCTATTAAATATGATTAGTTTAAGATGTTGGTTGATTAAAGCTGATGATGTGGGCCATGTTAAGTCTTCAAATATTAGACACCAAGACTTCTTGCATTTGTTTGCTCATTTGCACCAAGTTTGGAAGAGCTAAAGAGAGAAAGAACTTGAGAGAAAAAGAGAAAACTAGAGAGAATTGAGAGAGAAATTCAGGTTAAGAGGAAGCAAGAAGGGAAGGACTCTAGCAAGCCATTTAGTTAAGAAGAAGGATCAAGATTAAGCCTACAAGGCTGAAAAGTTTTCTTAAACCTTAAAACTATTTATTGTTGTTTTAGTTCTTGTGTATGCTTGGTTGTGGGAGTATATTATGTATTGAAGAACCATGGTGAGTTCCGAAAGTATAAGGATGGTTATTAATGGAGTTATGTGGTTAGTATGTGTCTGAGTGCATGAAATGTAAAGATAATGAGTATATGTATGAAACTTATAGTTAAGTAAGTGGTAAAGTGATTTTCTAATCTATGTAACTCATAATGTATATGGTATTTTTAAAATCCATAAGTGATATGTTATAGATCTATGAGATTCGAAGATAACCTATGCACGTGTTGATATGGATTTGTGGTGATTTTTCTAGTAAACTATGTCACATTAAAATCCCTAGATATTTTAGTAACTTTCGATCATTATTTTGGCTTCATAATATTTTTGAAAGAGCTTAAGGCTTTTGGGCTTTAATAATATATGAACGCAACTAGTCATGGTCCGAATTTAAATTTAATCTAATTAAAAGTGAATATGTTATGAACGTTTGAAACAAGGAAAACAAAATCGATAAGAAAATCAAAAACTAGGGTTTGAGTCAGGCATACAGTGTCGAGCCCCTAGATGCCTAGTGTAACGCCCCGGGAATCCCCGCACTCTGGCTACGGGCAACTCCCAGTCGTTATGCACGACCTTCACTGAATAACCACAACATTTAATAATTTAACGCTAATAAAACTCAATATATTAATTGATAAAACTAATTTATTTAAGAACTATTAAAATCTTCTTTATTTCCCCCGAATCGAAATCTTTACATTAATTTCCTTGACCTCAAGATCATATATATCATGATTAGTTTACCACAATAATTGTGAGTACACAAAAACTCACACTCCAACAATAAGCCATTATAATAATACCTTGACTTTTGCTATCTGATCGAGTCCAATAATATTAGCACTCGTCTATCGTAGGTTCATCTTTTATTTCAAGAACATGGTCTCCAATCAAGAATATTACCACAACATATTTATCCCAAAATTTTACATCTTAGGGATATTATTATCTCAAATCAAATTTGATATCCATTATCAATCCCAATGGCAAAATTATTGCCAAATTAAAACTTCAATCCTGCTAGGTCATTAAGCATTTCAGGTTCCTTAGTGTTTACTATAAATCTCGGATGCTAACATTTAACTCTATAAATATAACTTAAAGACATTAAGTAATTAAATTCATTACAAAATATCCTTACATAAATCGAGTGTATTAACCTTTATAGGAATACAATAAATCTATCTCAAAGGTTAGCAACCATTGCTAACTATACAGCTTATTAACTTGCAACATCAATTCGTTTTAGAATTTTAATCTTTACATCTTTTCTTAACACACAAGATCATATATATTATAATTCAATATTTAATCTTTACTTCTATAAGTTCTTCTTTATAATCTAGTAAGCTAAATATATAATTCAGCAAACTAGATTACCAAAACAGCAAGCTGAAATACCATTCCAGCAAGCTGAACTACTAAAACACCAAACTGTTTTTCTATTTCAGCATCCTGAATTTCTACTTCAATATATCATATATCCAATATAGCATCCTGCATTCCAAATTCAGCATCTTGAATTCATTATTTCAGCATACCGTAATTTTGACATATGCTAATTTACTTAATGTATTTTATTTGTATAAATTTACATTGATAAAATGTAAAGTATACACTTATTTTCATAATGAATATCCTTTATTCATTTTACTAAAATTTATTACAACTTAATTCATTTTCTTCACAACAATATGAGTAATTCTAGCTCACAATTTAACTTTATAATTTTATGCAATAAATTCTTATTTACATGTTTGTTCAGAACCCGTAACATTTGTGAATTATTTATCATAGCTAAAAGCTTTAATAACTGAACAACGACAAGTTCAAATATCAAGATAATTACATTGAATGTCATTTTAACAACATTGTAATATCCATCTTCCATAGTCTAGTGTCTTCTAGAATTTCTTCAATTACTTCGCTGAAAATATTAATTTAAAGTAAGGATGAGCACGATGGCTCAACAAGTTTAACAGTTATCACATATCACATATGTCACATTTCATACATGCTTCACAATTTTCATATATCTCATTAAAAATCATGCTTCAAAATTTATATCAAATCATGTTTCGTATTTGGTACATACTTCACATGTAATCGTAATTCATGCTTTGCGCATACTTCACATATAATCATATTACAATGATTTCACAGAACATAAATAACATAGATATATCTTCATATCCACAGTTTAAATATTACATGGCAGCATAACATTGCACATAGCAACAAATCCTGAAAAACTTGCCTGATAAGTTTATCCGGCACACGCTAACATTACATTCCTCGAAAAACCTACAATCATAATGTGGTTGACATATTAAAATTAGTCACAATTTGACGCATTACAAGTCTTAATTATGACCCTAGTTTCCAATTGTTTTAACTTTTACATTAACCGATTTTAAATCTTAGTTAATTCATAACTCCTTCAAACCAACTCGGAATTGGCTCATCTTTGGACATCGACCCATCTATAACATGGTCTAACTATCCCCATAGGTCTCATAAATCCCAAATTACTCGAACTCAAAAAGTTACAAAATAGCCCACTCAAAACAGTGAGTGGCAGTTTACTTTTTGTCCCAACCTGTTTTATGGTAAAATTTATATAAAATAATTTATAAGGAATTTTAATGTCATTCTTCTTTATATCTCTTCGTAGCTTTCCTATCTTCAACTTTTGTTTAGGTTTGAGGACCTAGTTCAACACACACGAGGCTGCACGCCTCAAAGAATAGCTAGGTTAAAAAACTATCTCGAGAAAACTGGCAGTCAGACCCTAGCTCACTATAAAATTCATAACTTCTTCGTTACAAGCCCGTTTTTGTGCATCCTCATATCAATTTAAAGCTTATGAAGTCTACTTTAAATCTTATTTAGGCCTTAACTTCATCCCATTCACCAATCAACACAGATCTAGCTATTTTTCACCACTTGTCTAGAGAATGAAATCTCCTGGACAGTCACACACCATTAATTCATGCAAAAATGCTCTATACCATAAAATCATTCAATCTCCTGGGTACTTCTAGTAAACTCCTATATCTACAACTTTGTAGTTTACACCAACTTCAAATTCCAAACACATGATTTTCTATAAAAAAATTCAAACACAAAAATCGCGGTAGATTCTGGGCAGACCATTTTCAGTCCAACCCAGACTGCTTCAATCAATCACCACGAACAAACCACAAGGAATTTTTGTGATCTAAATTTTTTTACGGAAAGCTTACTTCCATAACTTTAATTTGATATATTATCCACTCTCTAACTCCAAAAACGCAATTTTATAAAAATCATCGAACTAGCTGCAACATAACACACTTATCTGCGAATTTGAGCTTCAACTTTTATTTCATTTAAATTAAATCCGTGAATCATTTGATTGATTCATGATAACTCATGGTTAGATCACTACATAAAAGTTAAATCATGATCTATAACCATTAATTTTACCAAAACCCAACACATACCCAAGGAATTTAAATAATACACAAAGGTTTAGAAATTTTTATACCTCAAAGCTTTGCTTCTTCTATTTCTTCATTTCTTTCTCTTCTCCTCCTTTTTCCTCTTCTAGCCATGAGTACTCTCACCTCCTTTCTCTCAAATGCTGTAAATGCTCTTTTTAGTTGGTTTAATCACATCATTTAATTGATAATATCCAAGAAAGGAGATAAGGAATGAGAGAATATGATTGGTTGGTTTAAGATTTCATTAGGATAAGGCATGAGTTGATTGATCCAAAACAATCCACCTCAATTAAAATACTGAGCTCAGTTGGCCCACTAAAAAAAATTCTAGAGATTTAATACTCTTTTGGGCTTCCCTTTTAATTATCTGACTCGTTCTTTGTCTGTTTAACCCAAAAATCACATTTTTTCATATTACAGTCAATTCCTACTAATTTGGATGTCCCCGTCGTCGTGGTAACATCCGTTTCTTCAAATTCACTTCCAAACTTCAAGTTTGACCTTTTACCCTAAAAAGTCAAACAGTCAACTTTGACCAAAAGTCAACTGAAACACATGTTGTGTTTACAGTCCATACTCACTAAATTCGATGTTCTCGCCGTCATGGTGAAGTCCGTTTCTCAAAATTCTTCTCCAAACTCAAAATTTGACTTTTTACCTTTACAAGTCAAACGGTTGACTTTGACCAAAAAGTCAATCCCGACACCAAATTGTGTTTACTCACTCTCCTTGTCAAATTCAACGTTCTGAACTTAACGGCGCAATCCGCGTCTCCAAATTCTCTTTCGAACTCCAAATCTGAGTTTTAACTTGAATTTTTTTCAAATCATTTAGTCATACTTTGACTATTTGACCACTTTGGTCATTTCTTGGCATTTCGATTTATTACCTTGCCTTCACACATGTAGTTATAATAGTTTTATCAGGTATACATTACCTCATTATCTTCACACCGCTATTCCACATAATTACAACCTCGCAGGGTATATTCCTAATTTGAGACATGTCTCATAAATGACCTGGTCGTACATATAAGTCTTACAATTATTAGATCTGTAGGCTTATTCACTATATCCATATGGCTTGCCTTATATATTAATCTGACTCGCCTTAACCTTAATCCATTTTGGTCTACTATTAAATTTCCAATCACTTGGCCACTAGGTTGGGTTTAAACTTATTACCACCACAATACCCAACTTATCTCTTCCCAATTTACAAATTTGGACTTTCTTAATTTACCATCCAAGGTGTAACTCTCATAAGCTTGCTTAATTAATATATTTAGCTTTACGCTATTCTCGATGATTGATTCAGTTAATCATTTATTACGCTCGGTTAAAATATAATTAGCGCACCTCCAAGTATACCTATACGTATACACCTTAACTTAAACTTATAAATATCTTAATAATTGAAATTTATTCTCCAAATAAATTTCCTCATACCTCAAAGTAAAAACTTCTTACATAATCTCTTTTAGTCCAATAAATTCATTGAACTTTAAAGATATTATATTACCTTATTATCAATATACCTCCAAGTATACACATAATCAAATTCTAGATTTTAAAATTTAAAAACCTCCAATCATTTACATTTAAATCCTAACACAACATTAGGGTCAAATGTTTACTCATTTCTACACTTTTTATTTCTCCAAATCTAGGTTTTAAACTCCAACCTTTATTTCAACATCAAGATCTTATTTAAAAATCTTGTGAAATATCCGGAATATTACACCTAGCGCTGCAACGCCAATTTTATTTCAAAATCGAGCGCCACAGCACCAGGTCGAGAGTTTTGAAAAAAAATTATTATTTTATTTTGTTATGTAGGTCCCAACTTTAGAGGGGTATACATGGTAAAAATTTCAAAAATTGAGATTTGAAATGTTAGGAAAGATAAAGTACATTAAACCGATATGTGGGGTCCACAAGTGACTAATTGGTAGATCGACTTATTAAATATGTAGGTTATACAAAGGACGATAAATTAAAGTTAGCTATAAACGATGAATCAGGCTAGTGTTCTATCTGAACTAATTCTTGAAGTTCTTTAAATTGTAATTGCATGTCATATCCGCACTTATGTGCCTTTGAAAAGATTCGTTCTATTATTGAACTGTTTGTGCTTTTAAAGTTTTGTTGATGTATGAACTGTATTAGAAACGTAAATCTATGTTATTTGTTTCGGCTAGACAAGATATTGAAATGAGATATTGAATTCATAAAAAATCTTTGAAGCTAATCCAATCCAAATTGTTTTGGTGCGAACTCTTAAGTTAAGATTGAGATGAACAACCCTAATACGACTTTGCATGCATAAGACTTTAATGTTATGCATAACATAGAGTACAATAGGCTGATCGTTCCATCCGTTCGAGTTTAACTTCTCTAGAGAAGATGAGAAGCTAAAAATGAAAGTGTTCACAACACATACTGAAAGGGTCCTAATTAAGCCAACCTAGTAAAACGCGGCGTGTTCGAATTCTGATCGCTTTTACGTGAGAAAGGGGGACCAACCTCTAAGTCTAAGTATTCCTCAATAACCGATAGCTTACAAGAGCGGGCTTCTTTAGATTGGCATGACGGGTGTCAACCAAGTTATTAGTAGCTAGGCATATCAGGCAGTACCCCTTGTAAGGAAAGTTCTCCACTGTCACCTAGGCTTGAGACATGCCTCCTATCATGCTTTCCTCCCTGGCCCCCTACTTAAGAATCCAAATGTGACTTCTCTCCTAAAGTAGGTTTAGATTATTTACAGTATTTGTGATTGATAAACCCTCTGAAGGCAATCAATTAAATAATTGTCAAACCTTGTAAGAGTTTACGGTCTTTTATGATCACTCAGCATGAAAGTCCAAAAAAGTTTCTTATTAATGAAATTTTTCATTATTCGTATTGCTTTACAATTATTGTTCAATTATTGAAGATTCTACAAATATTATGCTTTATTCATAACTTATTGTTTATCAAATGTTTTAAACTTGCTGAGTAAAGTAGTTTATCTCCCTTGCTTAAAATAAATGTTTTCAGCTAAGCCCGAGTAATTCAAAGGTTCTAAAAGGGACAAAGGCAAAAGAAAAGCTAAAGAGTAGCTTGGTAATGTATTTAATTTAGTATATAAAATTATGTAAATTTTTTAAGATAGTTATGCTTTGAATTATTAAAGGTTAAACACCTTTGATAATGTAAGGAATGTTATGTAATTATTTTATTTACTTTGTCAAGTTATATTTATATAGTTAGATGTGTTGGATGAGTAGTACCGTGAGCACTATATCTTGTGTTTAAGGACCCGAATTTGGGGCATCACAACTGGGCCCACATGCCACCTCACAGTATGGTTCAACAAGCACATCCTAAGGGGCATACCGACTGACACTGAGTCACCAGCACAAAGTATAGGTCAAAACAAGTGGCAAAACGCACAAGCACCAGTTGCAATTTCTTAGGTGAATGGGGGGGGGGGACTTCTCTAGCGCGAGAGTGGTTCCATTCCAATTCCTGATGAGGCCAATCCCTTATAAGATCGCCCCACAGCCCACGAGTACAATTGACCTACTTATTGATGGGATAAGCCGAAAGGATGTTGGCAACTAGAAAGTTTCCATAAAAAGGAATCCAACAATCTTTCAATAGGATTACACTCTCGCACTTGAAAACCCTAGATTATCCCTATGCTTTCTTTCTAACTTACCAACACACGAGAAGCATCCCACGACATCCTGTTGTCGTTAACCACCACATGGACATGTTATGCATGTATTGAAAGGCTAAGTTAAAAATCGAAGACACTACACAAAGGAATAGAGATCATCAATACCCTACATGACTAGCACGATTTGCAATCATGAAAAAATTAGCACAAAATAAAAATAAAAATAAAAATTGAGCATCATTGCAAACTATGGGGATAAAAGTGTTCGTTTTGCCAATTGAGGGCTACTATAAAATTGGTTGAAAGTTCAGAAAGAGATGTCATTCAACCACAAACTAATGTTGTGTCTGAGTTGATGGAATAGAATGAATAAAAAATTTGAATTACTTTTCAACATTTCAAGTGCATGATTAATGGAATAGAAAGTATGATAAAATGACATAATTGTCACTTTTATCCATTCTATTTTAATGAATCTCATTCTACCATCTCCCCCCATGTCTAATGAAAATCATGCGAATTGAATAAATTTTTATTCCAACATAATGGTTTATAACCAAATACACTTTCTTTCATTTTCCATTCCGGCCTTGATTACTTCAATCTAAAAGCAACACAAGGGAGAACAAGCCCCAACGAAAATAACAGGTCAAATATGATGTAATGTATAACAAACAAGAATCCCAGCCAAGGCACCACAACCACCAAAAAAAAAACAAAAGAATCATCCAAGCTTATGCCATTCCACATACTTGAATAAAGTGGCTGGCAAAAATGTCCAGCTGATAAGCTACATTAAGGAAAACCTTAAAAGCAATAAGGAAAAATGGAAGCTGTAAACTGTATGGCATGTCAAAAGAACTAGAGCACTTAAGGTAACCCTGCCTATTAACCAATTTCTTACAGAGATAGATGCTATACCACAGTTCTGACCAAAAGGGGAGCTTTCTTCAATATCACAGAGTATTATTGTCTTTAATACACAAGTTTAATTTCTGCTATAAACTACTGCAATTTCACCTATAAAGTATCGCGTTTCCAAATGCTAGATTTACTATGTCTGCATTTTAAGTTAATCACATCTAATATGAACAAAAATGAGTGGTTGCACTTAAATATTTTCACCTATTGAGCTAATCCCAGCTTATCTCTTGTGCACATCCCCCACATATGGTGCTGCAACCCCTTTTGGTTCCCTGGCTTTTAAGAGTTAAAACGTGTGCAATGTCAGTACATTTTTGCACTGTAGACCGATTCCTTGAAACCCGCTGGGCTTGCCGAAGATTGCTGCTCTCGGACACATGAATGGGTACGTCTGAAACAGCTGGATTTCGCTCCAACGCAAATTCACCAAAAGGAACATGCTGGGTTGGCTTTCGCTCTATCGCAGATCCATTGAGGGGAACTCGGTGCACTTCCTCCCATTCAAGGCTTCTCTGATACAATTCCCAAGCCATGTCTTTATCCTCTTTTGACAGTCTTTCATCTTCATTCTCTTGTAAAAGGCTCTCGTGTTCATGGTAATTTGCAATCCACCTGAACCCAGCATAGCACATTAGATATTTGGGAGCTGGTTTAAATTTTTTGCAGTACTGAAGTGACAACTGTCAATTTCAGAAGATTAGCATTAATATTACTTCATGCCAACGCTGAAGATGCACAAGCATTTTGAACAACTTGCATAAACTACAGGGATTATACACATGCACACACAAACACACATTATTCTAAAGTAATTTCATAACAAAAATAATATCATAATATGGTAACAGTAACTAAATTACTCTTCGTGGATTTCGATAGACAGAAAAGAAGTGTAAAATACGAAATTTGACAACAAAAAAATAATTGATATAGATTTGGCAGGGACCTCAGTACTGCTTAAATTTAGACAAAGCGCCACTTGGTTATTCTGGGAAACATAGCTCCAGATGGATGAACCAGCATCAACTATGATATTAGGTACTAGGAGAACCAGCTTGTGTATACTCATTTTGATGCAGTTGCAGCAAATTAGGCCTGGCAGGTCAATGGCATTTTAGAAAATATAATTGGTAGCTATAGGATTGTTAGTTGGTTATCCATGATAAAAATTGCAGGCAAACAAGTGTTAATACACTCACGGTGCCTTTACAGTATTTCCTTCTATATTTGTAGACTCTATATAAGAGAATTAGAGGTGGCAATAACAATCCACCAACCTGTCCAATTAACCTCTAATTTGATGGATTGAGCAACTCATTTACTTTTTAGGGTTGTAAACGGGTTGGTTAGATTAGGCCTGGGCATCTTTTTCGGGTTTTTCGATTTCCCGGACCGAACCGGTTTTTTGGTAAAAAAAACCCGATATATACCGGTTTTTCGGTACCGGTTCCGGTACCGCATTTTTATGTGGTATTTACCGAACCAGACCGGTAATACGAATTTTCTATTTTTTTTATAATTATTATTATTGTTATTATTAATAAATAATTATTAATAATAATAAAAATAGTAATAATAATAATAAAATTAATAATAATAATAATAAATAAATAATTATAATAATAATAAAATATTAATTATATTAATTTCAGTTTTTATCCGGTAAAAACCGGTACCGAACGGGTTCAGTATACAGGTCCAACCGGTATCAAAATTTTGCCACTTTTGATACCGGTTCGGTACGGACCGGTATTTACCGGTTGCACACCCCTAGGTTAGATGGTTAATTTAATTATATGGGTCATTAGCGAGTTATCCGATGGGTTACAGTTGGGTAATTGACTATTAACTAGGCTGATTAGAACCAACATTGATGAGTTACATATGCAGCCATTTTCCTTCCCTTACCGTCTATCCTCTCTCTATTCCCTTTTTACTGGAAGCAACTATTGGAATTTCAAATCAAAAAAGCTCCAAATCGAAATTGAAATCAATTTCCTGGAAGTCAATCAAGGAGGGACACGCACATGGGAGGCAATTTAGGGAAACTCATCTCATGATACGAGTAACTCTCCATCCTTCCTATGGCACTACCAACAACAATGCAAGGAATATAATTGTGTTTGCTCCTAGTATTGCATAATTTCTATTGTGCTTTTGGATCAAATGGACCCAATTTCTTTTATATATATACAACACGCATAATATACACATAATATTTATTCTTTATAGATTGGGGACCTTGGGTTTTGTTTTCTGTTGTGTGTTCTTGTTAGAAGATATTGTTCCCATAATTATAGTTAATCTTATCCCATAATTAGTGTGTTTACACGGCTGTAAATATGTAATTACCATAACTGTAAATTAGGGATTGTTATACTTGTGTATATAAACTAATGTAATTGGAAGGAATATACATGAAAGGAATTATCAAAACCACCATTGTTCTGTCTTTTCTTCATGGTATCATAGCCTGGTCCTTATCAGTTTCTTTCTTCCGCTCGTTGCTACTCTTCTTTTCCTTTAGAAACCTAATAAGACAAGTTTGCATGGAGAAATTGAGGCCATAAAAGGACTCTACTCTGCCAGGCAACTACCACTAGAAAATCATCTCCGATACCTACTTCCCTATGCGCCCTCACGCGCCTCCTTCTGCCAGTGCATGGTACTATTTTCCGATGTATCCAGTGCCGAAATGTTCGCGTCTTCTCCTTTATAGTAGTTGTGTCTTGTGTGATTTACGTTTTTTTTTCAATTTCAATCATCACTGCCTTCTTTTTGCTAAGCCTAAATATCATCCTTGTTGCTCCTATTCCTTTATCATGGCAGCATCTGGTTCCATTACTAGTGGTGGTACTACTGATCTCAGTAAAGGACGGTTGATTAGAAATCATCATCTTAACTCTGCTTTGGTACTTAGTCCATTTAAGTTAGATGGCAACAATTATCTAGCTTGGTCTCAAGCAGTATGTCAATTGAAGCTAACCGTATGCAGCATTTCATCAATGGTACAACCACCATGCCTACACAAGCAGGTGTAGCCCAAGAAGAGTGGAAATCTAATAACTCCATGGTGAAAACATGGATTTTTAATTCCATAGAACCTAGTATGCGAAGCAGTTACATGTTCTTAGACACTGCATATGAGCTTTGGGAGACTCTATCTCAAACTCTCTGTTTCTGAAGATATGTCTAAGGCATATGACATCCGTAAATGAATCTGAGAGCTGGGTCAAGGGGACAAGTCGGTGGCATAGTATTTTGCAAAAATTAAAGCGCTTTGGCAGGAGCTTGATCCTTACAGGGTTTTCTCAGCCAAATGTATGGAAGATGCAGCCTCATATCAAAGGTTTGTTAGTGAAGATAGAGTTGTGGATTTATTGGTCGGTTTGAACATAGAATTTGATCAAGTTCGTGCATAGTTGATTGGTCAGACACCTTTTTCATCACTGCGCGAGGCTCATGCTCGAGTCCAACAAGAGGAAAGTAGACGTCGGGTGATGGTTCTCAATTTTGTTAACCGGTCAGCCATGGTTGCTTCATATCCTAAGTCTGGCACCTCCTTTCAGTCTCCTGTTAAGAAGGAATCCCGCAAATGTGACTACTGTGGGGGAAAGAACCATACCAAGGATCGCTGTTTTAAGCTTCATGGACGTCCTAAAGGACGAGGAGCTCAATTTGGTAGTGGTCGTGGACGTGGATCCCAGGCTTATGTGTCTACTACAACACTTCTTGTTGATGCATCCAATGCTTCAAACTCCACTAATGCACTTACTCCGGAGGAAATCTCAGTTTTTCGGAAGTTCTATTCCCAATCTTCCTCTCATTATGCCCAGTCAGGTATACATTCTTGTGCTTTTAATGTTTCCTCAACTTGTCCTAGTTAGATCATTGACACAGGTGCTTCTGAGCATATGACCGGATCCTCTACCCCCTAAACTTCATACATGCCTTGCTCTAACAAAGACAAGGTTCGAGTAGTTGATGGTTCCCTTTCTTCTATCTTTGGGAGTAGTTCAGTAGTTTGTACTCCTACATTAACATTATCAATTGTTCTTCATATTCCTTCATTTACTGCAAATTTATTATCTGTCCCCCGTCTTTCTGAATCCTTAAATTGTTCAGTCACTTTTTTCCCAACTCATTGTGCTTTTTAGGACTTGGTGACGGGGCAGAAGATTGGCAGTGGTAGTGTAGTTGGTGGCCTATATTATTTAGATGTTCCCTCGTCTACCATGTCCTCTACTCAGGCTTTTCACTCTACTTTAGATTCCAACCTGACTTTCTCTCTATCAATGGCATCAACGTTTGGGACATCCATCTTTTCCAATATTAGAGTCTTTATTTCCATCTTTAGTTAAGCAATGTAGTAAAACTTAGTTTTTGTGTGAACCATGTGAATTTGGGAAACACAAACATTATATTTATTCTGCTATTCACAGTTGACAATCTGAATCTTTTGTTATTATACATACTAATGTGTGGGGACTCTCTCAGGTTGTTTCCCGTTCAGGTTATAGATGGTTTGTTAGTTTTATTGATTGTCATTCCCGTGTCACTTGGATTTATCTTCTTCGTTCCAAAAATGAGGTGTTTGATTGTTTTTAGGAATTTCATAAAATGATTCAAACCCAATTTGAAGCTAAAGTCAAAATTCTCCATAGTGATAATGGGCGTGAATATAGTAATAATAATGTTTTCGCATCTTATCTCTCTCAACATGGCATTATTCTTCAAACCTCCTGTGTCAAACCTCCAAAACAAAATGGAGTGGTAGAAATGAAAAATCACCACATACTAGAGCCACACTTATGTTCACTATGAGCACACCAAAATTTCTATGCGAAGATGATGTTCTGACTGTTACATTTCTTATAAACCGGCTTCCTTCTCGAATTCTTGGGAACAAAAGTCTCATTTTTTTTCTCTAGCACACAACTAGTCCTTCCCCTTCGCCTCGAGTTTTTGGCTGTGTGCTATGTTCATAATAAATCTCCCACTCGGGGAAAATTAGATCCCAAGGCTATTCGATGTGTTTTCATTGGGTATTCTCCAACCCAAAAAGGTTATAAATGTTATCATCCTCCTTCACACAAAATATTTGTCACTCGAGATGTAACCTTTTAGGAATTGGAACCATTTTATTCTTCCTCACCTTCTCCTCAAGGGGAGGATGTTATTGATGAGGAGAAGCTTCGTCCTAAGGGTGGTATTACAAGGTCTACTATACCATCTTATCCTATAAACTCTTCTCATGTTCTTGTTCTTGTTTCTGATAAATCTACACTGGGGGAGTTACGGGAGTCATATGCTAGACAGAATGAGTCTGAGTTGAGGACCTATGTTAGAAGAGGCAAGAATAAGGACACCATTTCTGCACCACTACACCAACCCTGCTCAAAACCTAGTCATGACAATGCAAATGGTGAGAACCCTAATTCTACTTGTTCTTCTGATAATACTAACCTTCCAATTGCTCTTAGGAAAGAGGTTAAATCTTGTACTCAACATCCTATCTCTTATTTCTTAGCCTATAATAAATTATCTGCATCCTCTCACTCTATTGGTTCTTCCTTGTCTTCAATATCTATTCCTCAGTGGTGGATAGAAGCAATTAGTGATAAGAATTGGAAACAGTCTATGATAGAGGAGATGAATGCCCTGAAAAAGAATGATACATGGGAACTAGTTACTCTTCCTTGTGGAAAAAAACCAGGTGATTATAAATGGATATATACAGTCAAACAAAAGCCCGATGGGACAGTTGAGAGACTCAAAGCCAGACTAGTTGCAAAAGGGTATACTCAAACCCATGGGATTGATTACTGGGAGACATTTGCTCTTGTGGCAAAGATGAACTTTGTTTGTACTATAATCTCATGTGCAGCAAACTTCGACTGGGATCTTCAACAATTGGATATAAAAAATGCGTTCCTTCATGGTGATTTGGAGGAAGTATACATGGAAATACCCCCTAGTTTTGCTTCATCTGCCACCAATGGTAAGGTTTGTAAGCTGTGAAAGGCTTTATATGGTTTGAAACAATCTCCCAAAGCCTGGTTTGGTAGATTCCATAAAGCAATGATAAGATTTGGGTACAAGCAGAGTCGAGTAGATCATACTATATTTGTCAAACATATAAAAGGTAAGACTACCATTCTTATTGTTTATGTTGATGATATTGTGGTAACAGGGGATAATAAAAAAAGATAGTCAATCTCAAAGCAAGTTTGGCCAAAGAGTTTGAGATCAAAGATCTTGGTCCTTTGAAATATTTCCTTGGTATTGAAGTTGCAAGATCTTCCAGTGGAATTTTTCTATCTCAAAGGAAACATGTTCTTGATCTTCTAAAAGAAACTGGCATGTTGGGATGTAAGCCTGCTAATTCTCCTATTGAAGTTAATCATCATCTGATAGGTGGCACTGGACCTACTGTTGATAAAGAAAGATATCAACGTTTGGTGGGACGATTGATATACCTTTCTCATACTAGACCTGATATATCTTATGCTGTGGGAATAGTGAGTAAATATATGCATGATCCTCGACATTATCACATGGAAACTGTTTACAGAATTATGAGGTATCTCTAGTCTGCTCTAGGAAAAGGTTTATTGTTCGCACTAGAGTAAAAGCTTTTTACGACTCAAATTGGGCTGGCTCTATAGAGAATCGTCATTCTACATCTGGTTACTGTTCATTTGTTAGGAGAAATTTTGTTACTTGGCGCAGTAAGAAACAGTCCGTGCTAGCAAGATCCAATGTTGAGGCTGAATATCGAGCTATTGCCTTGGGTACATGTGAAATAATCTGGCTTCGAACCTTGCTAGAAGATTTAGGTGTTACAACTAAAAGGCCTATGATCCAGTGCAACACAATAGAATGAAGCACATTGAGATTGACGGGCACTTCATTAAAGAAAAGTTGACTAGTAGTCTTATTTGCTTACCTTTCATCAAAACAGAGCATCAGCTTGCTAACATCTTGACTAAGGGTCTTAGTAGCAAGATGTTTCATCCATTATGTTTCAAGTTGGGTATGCGAGACATTTATACACCAACTTGAGGGGGAGTGTTAGAAGATATTGCTCCCATAATTAGTGTGTTTACATTGCTGTAAATCAGTAATTACCATAACTGTAAATTAGGGATTGCTATACTAATGTTTATAAACTAATGTAATTGGGAGGAATATACATGAAAGGAATTATCAAAAACCACCACTGCCCTGTCTTTTCTTCAGTTCTGTATTCTGGGTGAGAAGAGGCAGAAAGTAGAGGGAGAACTACCAGCTCCAGTCCTGTTCTGATGACCCAACTCAGCAAATATTATAAGTTTTTTTGTCATGTCTTAGAGAAGTAACAAAACAAGTTGTGGGTTTTATATGGGTTGGTGGATTTGACCCATATCCATTTAAAATTAACCGTATTCAACCCATTTAAAATTATCCATTTATTACCCAACACATTGGACTTTATCCATTACCCACTAACTCAACCCATTTTCCACCTCTAAAGAGAATAGTTGTAATGTGTATCCTTGTGAATTATTGAAATAAAAGAGTGGTTTATCCACTTCTCTTTTTCTCCCAGACTCCTCCAGAATCTTAACTCTGTAGAATCTAACATCCATTGTTGCGTAGTTAAGCAGAGGATTGAAATTAACAGTTGGTATTATAGCGTCATTCCTTGGCCAACTTCATCTTCTTCATCCTCCATAAGCTCTAAATGTGCAAGCCTTAAACTCATCAAATCATCCAAACCCTATCAAGTCACTACCAGCCAAACCGGTCACCGAGTCAAAACCACCAGCATGTTTAACCACCCACCAAGATGATTAACCGACTAGACTCACTGTTCTTCATCAAACCTTAGCCAAATCACTTTGAATAAAAGCTACTGAGCGTTGTTCCACCAATAATCTCAAACCTAGATCAGCCAAAATCTCAGTCACCCTTAAATAGTCTCAGTTCACAACAGCTTTAAAAGCATAGAATAACCAACCTTATCCCGTCCAAATCCAACCATTACCACATAAAAAATTATGGGCTCTGTACCATCATAAGTTACAAGCACCATCAGCTGGTTTATAGACCAAAAGACCTTCAAGTCAGTCCATGAAATCACAAGAAATCACATTGTGGTGATAGACCTCAAAAATCTCTTGGCTTTGTAAGGTTAGCAACTTCTGAGCATTGCAACTCCAAATCAAGCTTGAATATTGACAGAAAGGGATATCTAAGCCACCACTCAAAACTACCAGAAGAAATTGGAGATTCCAGCCATTTTTACAACCAAAACAGGTATTTAAAGCTATAAAAAAAAAATTAAAAATTACCAAGGGCTATGGCATACCAATTAGAGCTTTATTATGTTCCTCGCTTCATTCATGGTTTAAAATCAACTAAGGGCTATGGCATACAAATTAGAGCCACTTCTCACTTTGAGGATTCGTCCCGCCCTCTGTCTATCCAAGCTCAAAAAAACACACATTGAGGAATAAGGGCTTCCATTAAACTTCCTTCATAATCAGGAGGGAAGGGTTATGAACAAACCTCTTAGAAGCTTGAGGAATGTAAACGTATAACCAACTACACATCCTAGGGGAATTTATGACATTTGTTACTCTTGGTGATTGCCTAACCTAATTAGGGTTGAGGTCTTCACAAACTCTTTTTCTTCTCGCTTTCGTCTTTACTTTACATGGTATCATAGTTAAATCATAACCCTAATTAGAATATCAAAAAATTCTCCTGACTAAAGCTTTCTTTCTCTCCTCTTTCTTTTTTTTTTTCTTTTTCTCTTCAACACTCGCATCAGAGGGTGGTGAGGTACAAGCAAACAGAGAGATATAAGAGATTGGTCAGAAATTCAATTATTTAGTGGGCCAATTCATCTCTACTACTATTTCTCATTGTGATGCTTCTGATCCTATATTAAGATATCTCAAGGGAGATCACTGACATGTTGGAACTGAGGGATACTTATATACAGATTGGGCAAAATCCCCTTCAGACAGATTCGTATTTATTGAATTATAGGTGGTAATTTGATATCTTGAGAGTAAGAAACAGAATGTTGTGATCCATTCTGATGTTCAAGCAGGGCTATGGCATATGAAGCATGAACACTTCTCGGAGGTCAACGTATCAGTGTCAAACACTAGCACTCCACAGACACTTCTGGATATGTATGAACATGCTTAAGTTGTATTTTTATGAAAGGAAGTTTATGAAAACATGTTTACCGGGTAAAAACTAAGTTAAAGTGTGGATCGAAGCTATGTGATTTGAAATGTCTAACTTGTTTGGTTGATTTTCTTGCCTCATATGCTAGATCTACAAGTTTTGAACAAAACCTAGTTGGAAGCATGTATAAATATTTTAAAATGAATGAGATATGATTTTTCAAACGAAACATGTCACGTTTCAATGTCCTACAATTTCAGTCCACTTGGGACGGTTACTGTTCATGTTCCATAAATCATTTTCAAGATCCGTCAACTCCGGTTGGTAGATCTATAAGTTACGAAACTTTTTCAAGCGGAACGACTGAAAAATAATGAACGAGCTAATTTTGGTGAATTTTCTCGTAAAATAGTCCACTGTCGAAAAAACTAGAAAACCCCCTGCCCAGAAATTTAAAGGGCCTGTTTCGGCTAGTTAACTTGTTTTAAAATTCAGGAATTTTTAGATCTGAATGTATATGGTATGATGAAGCCATTGTCCAAAGATGAGCTCAATCCGACCTCAGATGAGTGATATATGACCCAACGAAGTTTTAAGTTTAAAAAATTAAGACTACAATATCTTGTAGCGTGTGACTCAGAAAATTATGAAATTTTAACTAAGAGTAGTCTTTGATGTCAAGAAGCTACCGTGTAAATTTCAGAATTTTTTTATGAAAAATCAAAATTTTAATAAATGTTGCAATTTTGGACAGAAATGAACTATATAAAAATAGTAAATGAGGTTGAAAAATTAAAAGAAAATTATTTTATGTGTAAAATGAAATATACTAAATATATCCAAGAGATATAAAAATAATAAATCAAGCAAGAATTTTTAGTAAATATGATTGAGTTAAGAAAAATAAAGATAATAACATAAAATAATTATTTATTATTTAATTAAAATTAAATAATACATAAAGGTAATTTTTATTATTTAAATAATATTAAATAATAAATAAAGTGATCAAAAATAATTAAATTAATTACTTATTATTATACTAAATAATAAATAAAGTAAATGAATTAATAAATTAATAAAGTGATTAAACAATTTACATTAAATTGTTTAAGTGTTTATATATTACTAAATGATTAAAATATTATTAAATAAAAATATTATTTAACAATTAAATTATTATTAGGTAATTATTAATAATAGTAAATAATTAACTTATTATTAAATAATTAATAATGATAGTAAGTGGTTAAATATTATTAAATGATTAATAATATTAGTAACCAATTAAGATGATGTTAAATAATTAATAACATTAGTAAGTGAATCAGGTATTATTAAGTGTATAATAATATTGTTTGGTAATTAAAATATTATCCAAATGTGATAATATTGTCTTGTAATTTATGTGTTATTAAATAGGGAATTGCGTGCTTAAGTGAAAATTTATTTGAGAATTAAATATGAATCCTTATGTGCTCTATTAATTGAAAGATCAACTTTACCGGTGATAAGTCTTTTCAAACTAAGTTAACTTAATTTGTGTAGAACGTACTCAACGATTCAGGCAGTTCCCAAACCTTAAACTTATTTCATATTGCAAGTTTCCTAACTCAAACTCGAGTTATATTTTTCAAGTATATGCTAAGTGGTTTAATTATTGCATACTATTCCACATCGACATTATTATTGACATTCCCACATAGTACATTTGAATTCTCGTTCTATTATTGAACTGTGAATCATTTGAAATTCTTTTACCCATGAACTGTTTTAGAAGTAGTCTAAGTCAATTGTTTCGACTAGACATTTGCAAGTTAAATATTTTAAAAGATCTCCAAACCAGTAGTTGGTGCAGATTCTTGGACTGAAATAGCAACCCTTAATAGGGGACTATAAGTACCGGTCATCCGATGCAATCAGAGTTTAATGTTATGCATACACATGGTGTACAAGAGGTTGATCCCCTCAAGTATAAACTGACGGTTTTAAATATAAAAGGGTCAGTCGAATGATTGATTCATTGGCAATGTTCATGACATATTGGGACCACTCAGCAGTAAATAATCAATATTCATTCATTCATTTGAACTTTGATTATATTGTTCAATTATTTCATCAATTATCTTAAATTGTTGAACTATTCGATTGTTATTTTTATTCATTCGTGATATATCTTCATTATTCATTTTGAACTTGTTGAGCAAAGTAATTGTTCACGCTTGCTATATCATGAACTATTTGCAGTTAAACCAGAAACTTCCGGAAAGGATAAAGGCAAAGGTAAAGCTAAGGCATAGCTGATTGCATGTCTAGTTAATCTATTTATGTTCAGTTTATGTAACATGAACTTTAATTGTAATCTTTTACTGTTCGTGATGTATTTATTTAAGGTTATAGACCTTGGGACTATAGTGAACCTTTTGTAATGAACCTTTTGTTTAGAGGTGTTTGATTGTACTTGATCGTGAGCACTAAGTTCGAGGTAGTGGTACCCGGATTTGGGAGCGTCACATAAACTGATACATTTAATATGAAAATCTCGTGTTGGGCACTTGAGCTTAAAGTACAATTAATCGACACTTCCATTAGTGACCTTAAACTGGTTCCTTACAAATATTGTTTAACAGGCTGGAAATAGATATTTTGAACAGAAACACTGATGTGTGCATGAGCATATTCCCACCCAACCACGTACATGTACACACACAAGTAAATGGGATTGTACATTTACGAACGCATGTAGTTGAAATTAGCACTGTTTAATACACCAAAATTTCTTCCCATACATCCTGAATCAGACGGAAGCGACACAGTCCTAGTGTGTGTTTTAAGTGTACTGTGTGTTATAAATCTCAAAAATGCCCTACACTGCCTCCTTGGGTAGAATGAGAAAATCCCACTTAGAGTGGTATACTCATTTGGTGAGAATATTGATTCCCTCATTTTAATAACCAAACAAGGGGATAGCCATTCCCATGAGAATGATCATTCTATTCCATTCCTGACTCTATTCCCCCTGGGGTTCAAAGTCCCGGTACTTGAATACAATGTGATAACGGTGCAAGTATCGGACCTATATATTTAAATACATGTCATTTAATACATAGTGTTATATAATTAAATGCATGTCATTTAATACATAGTGGGAGGAACCCAGGACTCTGACCGTGTGTTTGTTGAAGAATGAGTTGGCGAAAATGCTAGCTTGAATTTTTTACTGATATTGCAACAGTATACAAGTGATATGATACCTAACAGTGGGACTTGTTAGATTAATAAATTTTGTTGGTGCAAAATTGTAGATTCTTTTTATTTCTTGCATATACCAGTATCGGATGATACCTACCTAGCTTTGCCAATACTGATACATATCATCCGATACTATGAACCATGATTCCCCCAACCAAACAGGCCATTAGTGAACAAGAAAGAGAACACTTTAACAGAGGAACTAAAGAGGAAAGCACAAGCAATGATAATGCACTATGCCAAAATTAAGAATAAAAAAAATGAATAATTAGTTAAAGAATTTACCTTGGGTGATGGCTGCTAAGTAAGCGTTCCATTAACTTGTCAGAAGAGAAGCTTCTATGAGGAAGAGAAAGAGTCTTCTTTAGACAATTGTCATCATCAGTGTGCACATTTGGTATTGTTACATGTTTATTCTCTTGGCCCAGGTCAGGCAAAGTATCAGAGTTTTCATCATCACCAAAATCAAAAAGATGTAACATTTCTTCTTTAGAAATGGTCCTATGAACTTGTTGCCTGTCAACTACCCTTGCAGCAAGGCTTTCCTTTGTCACCTGATTGAACCAACCCCTTCAGAAAAAATTCACATAGAACAAGAGATCAAGTAGTTATAATGATTAGCCATTACCTGGCGCTTATAAATTTTTTCCTCCATTGTACCATGCGCCATCAGTCTGTACGCAAACACTGGCTTTGTTTGTCCATACCTGAAATAATTTGCAGTATTTTGCTTTGCCATATAACATATATAAAGATGGAAGAGGCTTATGTTAAAACAAATTTTAAGCATCAAACCTCCAAACGCGATATATAGCCTGAAGATCATGTGTTGGGTTCCAAGAGCCATCGACAATAATTACACGATTAGCAGCTTGGAGATTGATCCCCAGAGATCCAGCTCTAGTTGATATTAAAGTGCACTTAACCCTCTTATTTGAGGATTCATTGAACCTGTCAACCAACCTTTGCCTTTCAGAGCCCTCAGTTCTTCCATCTAGTCTGTTGTGCAGATGAAATAAGATAAGATTACAAATCTGACTTCCAAATCAAGGAAAGCGTTTATAGATATCTGCCCTTTCTTTCAATGCAATCAAAAATAAACTTTATTATATCAGAATCATGAATTACAATTAATGACTAGATGTACTGAACAAAAACAGCTCATTGAAAAAACCAATCATCTTTATGACACAGTCCAACTTTGTTAGTAGCACATTATTCTGAAATCCACTTATTGCTAAGAAGAAGATATCTTGAGGGCTTTGGTCATATATTTATTCTAAAATATTTTCGTCAGATAAGATGTCTGGATATTGATCAGTATTTGAAAATCTGGATCTGTAATAAATGTCTAGACTTTTCACTAGAATTCTAGGAACTTTAAGTTCATTTAGGGTACGGTTGGTAAAAGTTTATGTGCTTCCAGATTTTGTTTTCATATGTTTCCGTTTTCACTTGTTCTCACTTGTGGAAGCAAAAGTCAGGAATGCTGTTTAGTATCCATTTGATTCCATAAATAAATGAAAACATAAAATTTTAAAAATTGTTTTATTTTTTTTTGAATGTCATATTTTAATTAGTGTAATTAAATAAATTCATAAGTTTATATAAATTTAAATATTAATTAATATAGGTCTTAACATATACACCTTCATTAAAAGCCATTTATACTCTTAGTAACATTGATATTTCTTTAAATTTAATACAATGGCAAACCCAAATAGTTGATTCAATTTGTCAATATGAGACGCAACATAGTCCATCAAATGAAACCAACTAAATCTCAAACGACAAGCCATCTCAAGCAAAACATAACAAATTTTAAATTTAAAAAATACATATATATATGTCAATATGTTATTTAAGAATTTAAAATCAAAGCATTCTCAGAATATAGTATTAGCATATATGGTATTTCAAAATAAATTTATTTCTGTGTGTGAGTGTGTGTGTTTGTATATATATAATATCTAAAAGAAAGAAAGTTAATTTAATAGTTTAAAGATAAAGATAAGTGATGCTCTGTTAAGATGAGGAGACAAGTTTAGGATCTAGGGACAGCTGTGAGACGAAGCAGTTTTGGGTTCATACAATTTAGTTAGTGATATTTTTTAAAAATCAGTTCATAATTTTTTTATTTTTTGTAATTCAGTGCATGGGAAGTATTATTGAACTGCCTGCAATTTAAGAATAGTATTAATAAAGTCGTACCTTTATTGATTAATAAAAAATATATCTTTGCTGGGAATTTTCCCAATCAACCTTTTAGGCTTCCACCTGTTCTTCAGGGCTTGGCAGACTTG
Source organism: Hedera helix (assembly GCA_947179155.2). Classification (NCBI taxonomy): domain Eukaryota; kingdom Viridiplantae; phylum Streptophyta; class Magnoliopsida; order Apiales; family Araliaceae; genus Hedera; species Hedera helix. The sequence continues at coordinate 12,828,398 of OX359279.1, read as the reverse complement.
GCTCCCCTACTACACCTTCCCTCCAATTTCATCCAATACACAATATTTCTATAGTTTTAAATGGTACAATTGAAATCCAAACCGGTCAATTAATTTAAATATCGAGTACAATTGTTCCAAAAATGAAAGTACTCCGACAACTTTTCACCAATTGATGAACATGCGGATTTTTCATCGAAATTCCAATTGTTGAAAACTCTTTTAAACTTTTAAAGCGTTAAAATAATTTTTAATGATTCTAATTTTTAGTAGTACTGATCTTGATATCATCAATTATCTATTAACTTATTTTGATCATTATTAACAAATTTATTAAGATTAAATAAATTGTGTATTGGAGGGGAACTGTAATGGAGGGGAGTCAAATCCTATCGCTTCACTTTATATGTCAGAAGGAACTTGGGTCATTTTATTAAATTTGGAGAAGCTGTTGAGGCATTGAATAAAAAAGTAATCTAGAGTGCCAATAATTTCATTATTCTAAAGGAAATTTCTGATGATCATTATGCAGGTACACGACAAGCTGAGGTCTGTAGTGGACAAGGTTAATCTGTTAATTATCACGATATGTCTTAACATATTCTCATTGAAATAGAAAAAACTTGACATGTCTACCAATTTCAAGGAAACTACCAATTGGATGACTACTGGATCAATTTTTGAATGGTAAGAGATGTGTTGCAAGGCGAAAACCATTCTTACAACTGTGGTTATGGATCACTAAAGGAGCTGAATTAGTAATATTTCACATGACCCAATCCTTAATGGATCAAAAGAGTTCAATTATGCGGTCCAAACAAATTAATCCAACATGGGGTCGGCTAAAACAAGCAAGAATTTTATAGAAGCCCAATTCGGCAAATAGTCTGTAATTATTTTGGGCCAACTGAAAAGGTGTCCCAATTGGGTTTAATTTACAGCAAGCTTAATGCTAATCTAATTCACATGGAGTTCAAGACAATTTAAAAGGGACATGGGTCAGTGACTTGATCAGGTCAACGTGGCAAGGAATTCTATTCATACATCAATGTGGCAATTCAAGGATTATCATCCGAGGGTCCTATCCTGAATCAAACATCCAAGACATGATTCCACCAAATGAGTTCTTGATGCATGTGACATTACAAAGCGTGGTCCACATTAAATGGCTATTGATCCCAGTAGACTTCAAGCAATCCGAACTTGGCATGGAATGAAAGAAATTGACGTGGCAGAGCAAATTCAATTATATTCATCTTAGAGGGTCCGGAAAAAGGAGAAGGAATCCAATTCGTTTCAAGCTTGGCAAGTGAATCAAGTATTAATTACAGTGGGAAATAAAGGCATACCAAGTTTCTTTCCAAACCAATTCATCAGATGCTGAACAGATGGGACCTATCATGCATGAGAATTCAAAGCATACAAGGATTGAATATCTAAGTTGGTGCAACCTAATTTTAATTCAAGTAGGAATCTGATTTCTAATTAATTTATAAGCAAACTCGGCAAAGCCAATTGGCGTGCGAATTAATATTTAGCAGCTTGGTTGTACAAATTCATGGTAAAATTAAGGCAACAAGGGTTACGACAATTTGGAAGGTAATTGATTCTAGAAGTTAGTTTACAATACTAATGTAATTAGGATTTTATTTTTTATGTAATTTATTCCTTTTGTTATTAGGATTAGAAGTACTTATGATTAGTATAAATAGGGGTTAAGAATGTAACTCATTATTATTCATTAAATATATTCTTGAGAGGATTTATTATTCATTTTTTGGTTCATTGAGAATTTGTAAGCGTTTTCTTAGTTATTCTTGAAATTCAATATTAATTTATCATAAAACACTTCATAGTTGTGTGTAGCGTCTTCTACCGTATCAATCGTCGATTGTACCAAGATTCTTGTCTATTTATAGACAACAGATTTAGGTGTCATTGATGTCCATTCAACACAGATTTCCTTACACAAACAATTGTACCAAGGTTCTGGCTTCTATATAAGCGACGGTTGAGGTGTTGTGCGTGTTCCACCTTACAACTTGGCTAGAAAAAAATCCGAGCAATGTTCACCTTATGCAAGCGTACCGTGGACCTTATCATTTTTTATTTTGTTTTCATATCTTACGATACGATTGACGATACAATATACGATACACGGGTTTTCAATACACGATACGATTCACAATTTGAAAACTATGAGTAGAGAGAAGTAGTGTTTAGCTTTGCTTGGTCCTCCAAGTTTAGCACAGCTAAGTAACGCTCCATATGCCATAGGAAGTTGTCAATCACGATGGCATCCCTCTTGCTATCATACTCCTTAGGCTTAGGCGCATGCTTGACCCGTGGAGTCTCCCTCGCCTGGTGGTGTGGCGTGTCAACAATCCCATTTGCAGCAGCGCTTGCAAAAGCCCAATTCACCTTGGTCTCTTCCATGGCAGCCTTCAAGGCATTCACCTCACCCTAAATGTTTGCCAACAACTCCAACATCTTAGCTTGGAAGGACATATTCTCGTGCATTCAATCATTGCTAGCAACGGTAATAGCCTCGAGCATTTGATCGTGGTGCTTCTCAAGCTTGTCATTAACCATCTAAAAGGATTCCTCCATACCCTGCTCTGGCCTGTCAAGTCGCTCCTTGACATCCACCATAGCAACTTCGACCCTCGTTGCTCATTCTTCTAGCCCAGCCATAGCATCACATGACTTTGCACCTCTTTTCTCCTTGTGGGGGTTGATGCTCTCATCACGACCCCTTAGTTGCTCCTCGGTCATGTTCGACATGGTGTTGAGTGACGCCCTTTGTAAGCCTAGCTTTGATACCAACTGTCACGGGCCTAAAAATTCCTAAGCCAACCATGTATATAATATATAAATACCACACACACGTGTGTGTTCCAAAATAATTTAGGTGGTTTACAAACCAAATCAGAACATATGTATACACACATCGCACCTCGAGCACCCCTTATAAGAATAACAAAAGCAAAATAAAAACAAAAGATTACATTAACATTCGAAGGATATTAGATGCCAAATCATACTTGTCATAATGTATTACCATAGTAGTACAAGCAACAAAAATTTAAACACAACGAAGATGACAGTAAATCTTGTAGTCACCAGGACAAGAAAGTTTCACCAATGAAAAGAGAGCATATGATGACATCAATCCATATGCATGCAATTGAAACATAAAACCAAGAAGAAGATGACAATAAGTCTTGTAGTCCCCGGAACAAGAAAGTTTCACCAATGAAAAGAGAGAAGATGACATCAAACCATATGCATGCAATTGAAACATAAAACCTAGAAGTAAACCATGAAAATAAGAAAGTGAAAAGATATTTCCCTTGTACCTAAAGCAGCAATTTAAATTTTGATATGCAACATGTAGCATTTTCTCTCATGCAGTCATGCTTGAAGTGAAATTTACGCACCTATACCAGTCTTTCCCTTTCTTCCAACATTTCCTTTCCTTTCCTAGTCGAGGTAATTTTGACAGATAAAGTTCAATCAGATCTAGAGTTGCTAAGCTTTGGCTAAATATCAGCACCTTGTCTCCCACGTCAGAACTCATGGACAGGATATCAAGCACCAAAACCATTTTGCCACTGTATTTGACCTCTTTATGGTTATTCCTGTGTAGAAGATCACCCCACCAATTCTGAAAGAGATAAATCAACATCATCACACTTGACCAAAATGGAGGAGGTGAGAGAGAAAACGATGCTAAGTACACAAAATGCAAATTGTGATACACATTAGCCCTATTTCCATCAATTTTGTGTTAACAAAATGTTGCCTGAAAACTTTGAGACACAGACCTAGGATAATTCTTTCAACAAATAAAAGATGGAAAATTTTATGGACAAAATACTGGATATCAAGTCAATAACTAATATCAATTACTCTAGAGGAATTTTGTCCTGACCTCACTAAAAAATCCATTACCACTTTTTCTCTGTAGATAACCTTTCCTGTTTTTCAGCTTCTCTGCAAAAAGTATAGGAAGATATAGTTACTAAATTTATCACAAAAAATCAACAGGAAATACTTAGCAGGAAAGTTTGAAATAGTAAAAATGATCAAGGTAGGAATTGAAATGTCTTGAAGCCCTTATACAGAACTGAAAAAGTTATTACGTATAAGACCAAATAAAGTGCATGAATGAGCAAGTAAAATGATGCAAAAGGCAACAATTAATAAAAAACAATGAAGAAGGAGATCGCAAAATAAAAGCTTAATATCCTTCTAGTTGATTCTACATTGGCATACTGACTATTGACAAATATTTGTTTTCTAGTTTTACCATTAATATCAATGACACTTAGTACATGTTTGGGTGTCAGTTTTATTCCATCTGAGGTTTAGGTCAGTGGTGCCCATATTTGTTACCTTGAAACAATATTCTGAGTGATCTTGATACATGATAAAGGGGACTAATCACATTTCCTTAAAAATGACAGGAGTATTATTTAAATTAACTAATGCACATCAATGTGATACTTAGTTATCAGATAGTTCTGTTCAGTACCTTTTTTTATGTGTCACATGTTAATTTCTCTTTGGTATGTCGATGGAGGATAAGAGTGCACTTATAAGAAAATGAAGAAAATACGAAAATGTTTCTCCGCCACATGGGTTCTGAGATGCCCACTGACCTTGGCAAAAGCACAAAGCTTTTTCTCAAATTCTGATCCATTGTCTTACTAACGGGAAAGAAAAAAAAGATCCAGATCCAATGCAAATTTAGCATAGAGCAATGTCGCTCATGTCAAATATGAGCTAGTACGGTTGAAACATTTGTTGAATGATTAACAAGCTAGCACCTATGCAAGTTTGCTGCAATAATCAAGCAGCTCAATAAATTGATTCTAATTGAGTATTTCATGAGAGAACCAAACACATAGGAGTTGAATGTCATTTTGTTCGTGAAAAGGTACTGGAAGGGATTGTATCCGTAGATCATGTGAAAAACGACGATCAACTAGCTGATGTATTTACCAAAGCTTTAGGCCAAGCTTGAATCACCTGTATTTGTAACAAGCTGGACATGATTGATATACACATATATGCTCCAGCTTGAGGGAGTGTGTTGGGGATTCTAGAGGATTTCAGAAGCGTGATTGGAGGAGTAATGTGTGGAGTTAGGTAATCATTAATAGTCATTGATTTACTTTACTTGTATAGCATGACTCAGTCTATAAAAGGCTCAGCTCTCATCAGTATAGTAGATGGTTATGGAATAAACCTTTCTCTACATCACGTTTCTTTAGATTTATATACCACTATTTGTTTTTCATTTATCATTATTATGTTTTAGCATTCCAGGGTAATTTGGTAATTGGATGTTTGGGCTGTAAAAGTGGGTTGCTAGGCCAGGTTTGAAGGTTTGAGCTTTAGATGATTTTAAGGATTGTTGGGTGCGAAAATAAATCCAAAACAAGTTTTAAAATTCATCCATTCATCAGTCAAACTTTGGCCCCAAGTCCTTGATCCCCAAGCCTTTGGTTCTCTATATACATGACGTAATAGCTTTGTTGTAAGCAATAGACAGACGAATGAATAAAGCATATTCTATATTTTGACATGTGATTCATTTTTCTGTTGGCCTCTTGGGTGTGAGGTTCAAAAACCCTACGTGTGATCCTATGGGAATCTAGGTGTGAGGCCTCAAACCATCTGCTCCTCCTAGTTTTTTATTTTTGTTCTTATTTCATAAATTTCTGCACCTATATCTCTTCAATCAGATCTGAAAACCTATTGTGACCAGTGACCATACCTAATTACAGTTACCAATCATATCCCAATAATAGATCTCATGGACAGCAAGATTCCTATTCCCTAGTTACTGTTCACATCCCCCAAAATATCCTCTGAACATCATTCTGCTACCTAAGGCCCAGAAGGTTTATCCCTTTCTATAATTTAATGAAAAAGAATGTTCAGAGGGGAGAAATTTTATGCTGTTACTCCGGCACTGAAATTTTAAGATTGGAGCATATTCTGTGTTTATTCAGTTTTACATACTACTACTTGTGTTTACCTGTAAAGGTCAGTGCTCTAAAACCTAAATATCCCTGCCTAGGCCCACCCGTGCCCCGCCTAGGTGTGAGGCAATTCTCTAACGCTTCAGTTTTGCTAGGCGCCTAATTCCTAGTGAAATTAGAACGCTTTTCTCATCAATTTAGTAGAAGATTTGGAGCTATACAATACTTTATATGAATGTGTTATCAGTCATAAGATTGTGCTTTTGTTATGTGTCTTAAATTCTTGTTTGGGATCCAACTTTTGACCTGACCCGAATGAAAGAAAGATGAGGTATAGTGGTGGTAGCGGAGGATTAAGGCCGATGCGCCGAAGTCCGTAGCCCATCACTAATCCTCTATTGGGGTCCAGGGGCATAGCCACCACAGTATGGACCAGTTGTACTACTTGGCCACATAATGTTTTTATCCCAACTATATATATGTTATTATTGCTAGGGTTTCAGTACTCTTTCTTTCTCAGTTTTCCGTTTTCTGATAGAGATTCACAGCTTGTAATTCGCACATTTTGATACAGCAATATCTTTCATCTCTCAACCATGCTTTTTCCTCATTTGGACATTCCATGTAAATTGTGTGTTCTTGACTTTATTTTCGTCATTGATTTTTTGTGTTTGCCATAATTTGTTCCAACATTTTTTGGTATTTCATGTAAAATTAGAATATTACACCACATACAAGCTTTATATAGTTAATACAAAGATATACAATAGAAAAATAAATAAATAAGACTACCAAGGTGCCACATCCACCGCCTATGTCCACCTAGGATTTTTAGAACGCTGGTCAAGGGTAATTTGGTACTTTGATGTTTGGTCTATAAAAGTGAGTTAATAGGCTAAGTTTTAGTTTAAAGAGTGTTGGTATTTTGAGGTTTTTTTAGTATGAAATATGTCCATAACAAGTCCTAAATACATCCAGATCATCAGAAAAAATTTGGACCCAGCACCCAAGTCCAATTCCCCCAAGCCTCTGGACTCTATATACATGATGTAATAGCTTTGTTTAGGCAACAGATGGATGGATGAATGAACATCGAATTTTGTATTTGATGTGTGATGCATCTTATTCTATATTTTGATGCTCAAAAAGCCTTCGTGTTATGCCTCTGGGATCTAGGTATCAGGCCTAGACTATCCTGCTCCTCCAACCTTATTATTCTTCTTCTTTCATTAATTTCTGCACCTCTATCTCATCAATTAGATCTGAAAATCTCCCTTGCGACAATAATAATCCTAATTACAGTGACCAATCATAGCCCAGTAATAGAGCTCACAGACAGCAAGACTCCTATATTCCCTAATTATCGTTCACAGCTCCTAAACATCACTCTATGTTACTGCAATTCAGGAATGAAAGTTTCTCCATTTATATTTTTTTGAAACCTGATTATCTTCCTTCATGTTTTTAACCCTAAAATCCCAGAAAAGCAGCCTCTAATAAATCTTTTCTTTTGCTGCCCAATTAAGTTCAGTGTCAGAATTCACAATCAATTTGGCCCACGCTTGTCCTGCATCAACCATTGCCTGAATAGCCCCAACAAGCAAAATTGAAAAGTATATTAAATCAGCAAAGCTAAATAAACCTAAACTCTAACTCCAGAATTTTCAACCTTAATAATACAAATATAATTAAATAATTATTAGATCCAACTGACTCAAGGTGTATTCAAATAGCCAAGTGATTCAATCACTGAACTTTACAATTCTTTTCTGGATCCTTTGTCACAACATAGACATGACGGACATGAATTGACGAGTGTCGAGCCATATTTTTGTTCTACCTGACAAGTGGCACCTATTCAGTACATAGTTTGAACCATCTGTCTTGTATTTTCCATAACAGAGCTGAAATGCCTAATATCAAAGAGAAATATATTCTTCAAGTTCAAGTAAAGGGATATGGGAAACATAAAATGAAAGACAGTTAGCAAGGTTGGATGATCTCTTCATTCATGAGCTAAGCAAGACACAAGTACAAGCAGGTCATAGTTCAAATTGTCACAAAATGTAATCAGTTTTCCTATTCATTCCAACATTGCAGTTTTAGATTGGGCAAATAAATAATTGTAATATATAAACTATGGAATTGTTCCAAAAAAAAAATTAACAATGTAAGAGCCACAAAACACATTTTAGTTAGGCTTCACTCTTTAAATAACTCTATATTCATACTATACCTCCGTTCGTATTATGTTCAATGTTCTCATCACTCGAACTGTCATCAGCAAGAAAATTCTCAACCGCATCTTCACGTTTTTCGTAGTCTTTGTTGTCTTGCATTAGTTGCAAAATCCCAGGATGGTTCCAAATCTACCATAAAAATGAAATCAACATCAATACTTGCAAAACAAAATAGTAAATTGACAACTTTTATTAGGTTAACAAAGCTGATATCCTGTTATCATCTGAAGAAAATTATCTGCTTACACATGGGTATGAGAATAGAAATATTCACATAAAAGAAAGTACAGAAAAAAAAAGGCCTAAATTCCACATCAGAATATACAGACAAATAATAGGTCATTAAGAAAAGAAAATAAAAATTAGAATCACCTCGATAGGATTTATATATACTTTATTATATATGTTTTTAATGTACTTATTTTCTTCACTTTGACCAAATTTTCTAATACCATTTTTAATATCAAGCATTAGAAAAATAAATTCATAAAATAACATTTCCTAAGGTAAGGAGAGCTCTATTCCTCAAAATATTTTTCAAAATACTCCGTAAACTTTTCAAAATCTACAAGTATTATATATAGTATTTTTGAAACAAAAAGTTGGCCATGCACACCACCCATTTTTTGCTATAGTAACAATGAACAAAAATTAGAAAGATTTTCCCTCCCTTTCTCTCACATTTGGTTTTGCCAAATTGCAAATACAAGTATACTTCAAAATCCAAAAACAAGCCTTCTAAGATTGGTGTATACTAGTAGTGGGGCAACTGTCTCCTACACGAAGTCACAACTTACCTGTGTTAAGTTCTCTTACACAATAATTAAAAGAAAAACCAAGGGAAAAATAGGTATGAAGCAAAGGGTTTGGGGAACCAAAATTGGTGGTGTGCTAGTCCAATGGACAAAAGAATTAAAACTACAAACCAAGGGACAAAAGGGCTATTAACCAAAACTCCCTACATTGGCCGAGTCCCACACTTCGTTTCAAAATTGATCCTAGCCCTCTATTTCAAAATCAAGATGATCTCTACCATTAAACTTTCTAATGGACCATCTTTCCCTCACTCCTGATTTTCTATAAATACCAAACTATTAATCTTTTTTACTTACCAAATCACATATTCAATATTCAAGAGCTTATTTTCTCTACTTGCCTATATTTTCTAAAGCTTTCAAAAAGTTCTCTCTCTTCCAAATCAAATTTCTAACACTTTCTAGTGAAGAGAAATTGGTCACAATGTTGGGATGAGTTTTTAATTTATGGTATCTGTTATTATCTCATAACTGTTTAGATTGAAATACTGTTCTACACACACACACATACATATATATAAACTTATATTTCATCTAGCCCTATTTATATAAATACCAGATATAAAGCACTTGTGCAAATTGAAGGCTATAGGGAGTTTATCTCTTAATAATAAAGAAAATGACCCCATTAGCTTCAAGCTGGAGACCCCATTATCAGAGAACATTGTTCAATAACAATGAATAAATTTCGCTTTTATTCTATTTTATGAAGAAGTAAAATTTGAAATTTTGTTAATAAGATTTGATGACTAGACCCCATTAGAGTTGGAATGACTTATTGCGTTGCCTAAACTAAGGAAACAACTGTTGTGTGTTTTTACTTTTTAGCTACCAAAGTGGGTTTTTCTTTCACATTTTACAAAGCATAACGGTTTACAACCAACATTTTCTACAACTAATTTCAAAAAAAGTAGAAGTAGAAATAAACATTTGAAAGCAAAATCAATTACTAAACAGACCTAAGTGTACCTGGACTACCTCTTACTTAATTGATCACAACTTATTCCACGTATCATATATTGGAATACAGTTTTTCCTTTTTTTCTTTCTTTTTTTTTTTTTTTTTTTTTTTTGAGGTTTGAAACTCTCGAGAAATTACAATTTTTCCCAAAAACTCTTGAACAATTAGAGTTTTTCCCTTAAAGTCTCAATAATTTTGTTCTACCTATTTTAGACCGATTTGAGACCTTTTCGAAACAACAATTTCTTCAAGGAAGCCCAAAGCTCAACCATCTTCCATCTTGAAACTACACTTGTAAATCTTCAAATTCATGATGTCCATGAATGTAAAAAATTCATTTTCTTGGACAGGTTCCTCGCGTTAAATAACTGCCCACAATTTACGGATTGGGCGATTCATTTATTTTATGGGTTAAAAGTAGTTCAGATCAAATAGTTAAAATAAAACACATGTAAAATAAGTAAAGCCGTGGTTAGGTAACGGTTGTTAAGGCTGCACAAAAAAACGTTTGAACTGACAAAACTGACCCAACCAGACCGGACCGGACCTAACCAGTGTGTACCGCGTGGTTTACTAGCAAGATAATTAAGTGACCAGTTCTCAAAGTTAAAAAGAAAAACTGCTTAGTTTCGATTAGTAAATGGTTTTAAGGGAAAAGAAATACAAGTTTAATAAGCAACCAACAGAAATACAGATATTTATATGAAATATATATTAATTAACTTGTAGGCTATCACTTCTCTCACTCTTATCTTCTCTGCCTCTCACAATGTTCCATCTCTCCTTTATCTCTGATACTCAAACTCCATTAACTTCTCTGATTCTCATGGACAATACTAATTTTCACACTTTTGCTTTCACAAATCTATAATTATGTGAATGTTATGGTTGTCAACAAGTTGACGCAATCACAGTACAATGTAATGAACATATGAGAGCATAAGGTATCATTACTTCTTCATCCACCTAATCACCCATTGATCTGGCATTGCTTGAAGTCCATAAAGCCTTCTGATCTGAATATCATATCATTTATTTAAGTCCATAAAGCCTTCTGATCTGAATATCATATCATTTATTTGGGTGACAGGTTTGATTTTTGCGTTGTAGTTGCGACATTTGAACGAACTGATAATAATATTTATGATAAACTTAAATCATCTTTTTGTTTCTACTAGAAAAAATTTCAACTTTTCTCACAATATTTGGTCTAAAGTTTGAATGTCTAAGATGCAAAACTGATAACCGACCGAAACCATCTAATAAATCAATCAAGCTGAATATAATAAGAACCAAATCAATAGTTCAACTATGGTTTGACTATACTCAAAACTGAATACGTTGATTTCGGCTATTATTTTCATAAATAATTGAACAATAGAGTGCTTTGGGCTTCTGTTCATGCTCATCAACAGCCTCTGGTAGGCTGATTGGCATTGAACCTTTCCAGATTGATCTTTATGGCTTTCTTTCTTCTTGCTTTGTATTCTAAGGTTAGGCCAGCGCCTGTCATCCTTCTCTAGAAACTACAGCGGAAGTGTTCGAAATTTTTTAATCGTGACCATTCGCATCTGAAGGGACGGTAGAAGATGATTTGTCTAGAAAATGGTGCATAGCCATCATTGGCTATGGAACCATGCACATATATAAATATACATGCATACATATATATGTGTGTGTGTCTCTGTGTGTGTGTGTGTGTGTGTTAAAAATACTATGAGATTGACCTTGTATAAGCAAAAAGACTTGACCCAAAATCAATTCTCACAAACCTACCTCCCTCTCCATCTCCCTCTCCCTCCCAAGGTCTTTCCCTCTCCCCCTCTTTTTTTATGATTCGGATTAGTTATGCACAACAAATTTTATCCTTCTTCATTTCTGCACACACAAATAGACAAATATAAGTATAGTTGAATTCAATTCTTACTTGGAAATGAACACTAGAAATAAATATGTACTAAAAGCATATTTACTTTTCGATGCCCGTTTAAGATATTGATCAGTCGGTATGATCCACATTATTAACATGTGGGTAGTAGTAATTGATGAAAACCTGAAAGTGGAGGAGTTCTTTTCATGTAGTGGTACTGTGGTAGCAAAGGTCTGTTTCTATCTCTCATGGCCACTGCTTCATTAGATTACACTCGGTTTTGTGATTATTTGTTCCTCTCTCTGTGAACACTGCTTATAAAAATGACCTAAATTTCTTTACAAAAATCAGTATTTAGAAGGGCCCTACAGAATCTACCAGTACATATATATACATACATACATACATACATACATACATACATATATATATATAAAATATTCTACTTTATAAAAAAGCGAGGAAGGAGAAAGAGGGTTGTTAGGCACAACTAAATCAGAACACAAAAATAAAGGAGAGGACTAGTGAGCCGAGGGAAGGATATAGAAGCAGGACTTGGGGTTGAGGGAGAAAAAAATTGATATCATATTGAATGAGTTTTTCCTTCTTTCGCTATTTTTCATTTTAAGTCTACATTAAACGACGTAGTACTGGGGGAAGTGACCAACTATGTCCCTCAACCCATTGAGCTTGCCTCTATGTTTAAAATCATTGTTACAGAATTGTCTGATTAAGAATTCCAGTATTGGTGTATTGCTACTGAGATAAGTTTCCGTAACCACAAAAAAGAAAAATAATGTGGAACTTGACACTTGACAGAACGTATATTGTAGACTGATCAAAAAAACGAGGAAGAGTAGAGCAACAAAACATGCCAAACTCCAAAACCAAGTAACAACCACGTTTCCTTACCTTATATAATTAACTACCAATCCCTTCTAAATTATAAATAGAAATCATTTTCAATCTCCTGTGAATTAACAATATACTTAAAAGAGAATATTAAAAAAAAATTGATCAGAATGTGTTACCACTGATTGCAGAATCTATTTTTAGTGTGTATAGTAAGGTGAGTGAAAAAAAATTGGATGCTTGATATGCATGCAAACCAAGAATATACCTGAGCTAAAGCCTGGTACCCAGCAAAAAAACTCTTTTGTGACTTCTCAGTAGAAACTTTGTCCTTTGTGAATCCATGCACATCAAGAAATCTTCTGTACAATTTCCGTTGCAAGGGAGAAAGCTTTACAGCTATCACCAAAACAGTTTTAGGAGGCAAGTCCTTCTTCACCACATTCATGTCCATTCTCTGGACAAACCCTTTTAATTGCTCATACAGGATATGAGATCTTTGGTTCATAATTTTCACATCATCAGCTGTAGAATTGGTATGCTGACCATTCTCTATGGGATTTTGGAAGCTGCATAACATGAAACACTATTTGAGAAGAATAATAAATTTAAAAACTAAAAAAGCCATCAGAGCATGCTCTCATAGACTCAAACTACTTTTCCATGGAAATAACATTTCTAAAATAGCGATCAAAATAGTGTGAGATAGATTTCTTGCCGGTTCCTAAACTCATGGCTGCTGCCAAGAAATCCTTCTCTCACAAAATCAACCATCTGACAAGAATCAAATTCAAAAAACAAGAAGGTCAATAACAATTTCAAACAATAAGTCAAAAATGCAGAAGCAGATCTTATGTGAACTCTTACGCAGTAATACTCCATGAGGTTATTCTGAAGAGGAGATCCAGTTAATGCAATCCTTCTCTGGCATTTCACCTGCTTAAGGGCTTGGGTTATATCAGCCCTGGTGTTCTTGATCATATGGGCCTCATCACAAACAAGTATATCAGGTCCCTCCTGACGCATAGAAAATTTTGTCAAAGCAGTACCTTGAGCGAAACATGGAGAACCAGCATATGTAACTTAATAGTTCAAAATAAGGGTAAATAATTCAATTATAAAACCTTAAAAAATGTAATTCACATAAGATTCACGATTTAATTACTATGAATACATAATTTACATACATATTCGCAAACTAGAGTTTACATATCAATGTTAATTTTGCAGTAGGATTGCATCAAGTCTAATGCATACAATTCTAATTTTGCAGTAAATCGCATATAGGATCATGCATACACCGTTCACACGTGCACGCGTTCGCTTGTTTATCTTTTGGCTTTGAAATTTGAGAATAAGCCTTGCTTTTTGATACACAAGTCTTCTACAAAACTCTACCACAAACAAGTTTTCAGCAAAACTTAATCTTTCAATCAAATCGATCTCAATCAATCTTCTAAACTTGCTTTTTAAACTCAAGGTTATTCAGTATCTTCTACAAACTCTACCACAAACAAGTTTTCAACAAAACTTAAACCTTTCAATCAAATCGATATCAATCAATCCTCGAGACTTGCTTTTTAAACTCAAGGTTATTCAATTTAAAACCCTTGATATAAACTAGCAACCAAATAGTTCAACAAAGACTCTAATGTTGGTTGTCCGCCAAATATGTAGGCAAGCCTCTTATCATCATCTATATCCTTTCATGGCTTCTAGTCAATTACATCATATAGATTCCGAGTACTTTATGAGTGCACACCATGTGTTCGATAAATTGACGAAGTGACAAATAGAGCAATTTTAAGCATAATAACGAGACCCAGTGTTCTAAAAATCCCCGTCTAGGTCCGATTAGTCCCTGTCTAAGTCCGATTAGTCCCCGCCTAGGCACTAGGCCCCACCTACCGCCACGCTTAGGCGCAAGCCCCCCCCCCCCCCCGGGCGTCTCGCCTAAGCCCAAGGCGGAAAAAAAAAACCCTCCAAGAAATTGGACGGATCTAGGCGAAGAAATTAGTGCTGCAATTGTTTTTATTTTATTTTAATAACTAAGCTACAAAACGATGTCGTGGGAATAGATAGTCTGCTAGAGCCTAGAAGAAGTAGTAAAAATATCGGAGTCAGAGAACTCCATGAAAAATATTTTTTGTCTGATGATGACACGGAAGAAGAGATAGATGAGGAGTACGAATGTGAGTCAGATGGGGACATTATCTTGGAGGGATATGAAGAAGAAGAGTTAGAGATATATGAAGATGAGGACTAATAGTTTATATTTTTTATTATATGTTTGTGTTTAAACTTTGAACAATTGCATGTTTGTATTTGAACTTTGACGTTGGCAATATGGATATGTGTTTGAACTTTAAACAAATGTCTTTATTATATTTATTATAGATTGTTTTGCTTTATATTATTGTTTTATTTGGATAAATGTAAGATAAAATATTAAAATTAGCTTAAAATAAAAAAATTCACCTAGCTAAAGGACTAAAGTAAAAGGTCAATGAAATTACTTGAGCCTAGCTAGCACCCACATCCAACCGTACAGACAACATAACAATATGAAATCCCCATTCCTGAACCATAAAGTTCTTTCCAAAATACCAGCAACACTTCACTTTCTGTCAATGCTTCAAAACAGAAAACCCCAAACCTACATACCCCATTACCAAGCCCCCTTCACCATATGTCAATACCTTCATGCAAAGGAAGGCATGTATCATATTGAATTTGAAAACTATTGAAAAGAATGGTTTAGTCAATAATTTATATCCAAGCTCTCTATTATCTTCTTCTCTATGTTCTATCAATTTCTCTCTTTTTTCTACCTAAATCTCCTCTACAACTCACTCTATTGCTAATGTTCCATCACAATTTCATAAACTAACATCAGTACTAAATTGAAAAATGCTATTGGGAGCACATGACGTCACGAAACTAGGGTTGTTCCAGATAGAATTGATGAGCAGATGGTAGAGTAACTAGCTAAACAATGACACAGCATAATACCCAGAGTGAGCAAGTATTCCTTAACACACTAACAAGCATAACTCAGAAAAAGCTTGAGCCAGTATAAATAATAAAAATAGAGTCAGAAGATTTTGATCACCAAAAATTTGCTACAAAGGAAGCAGAATAAGTTAACTCCTTATGTAAAAAGGCATGCCTATCAAGCACCCAGGCTGGAGTTGTAAACTTGGCAATTAACTGTTATGAAATCGTTTGGAATTATTGATGGATCACATATCATTTTATTGTGGTCTTCTGCTTCAGGGACTTTAGAGGACTCAAGTTAGTGATATTGAGGGTCAGAATTTCTTCTAGGATTCCTGTTTCTCCTCTCTTGAACTTGAACAAATTTTTTTTTCTTATCCAAAAATAAAACCCGTTAATAACTAGCAAAGAAAATCATACCAGTAGTTTGCTTTGAAGAAGGGCAAGGGGGGAGAGAGTGTGCTTTAAAGGAACATCTATCTTTAGGCCTGACTAGCTAGGTAGGCAAGACATGGTGATATTAAGGCAAAGCAGTGCATGTTCAGCACAAGAGGATTATTGAGGAAAACTTCCTTCTTCAATCCCAATAACCTAAAATAGGATGGTTTAAATTAACAATCTCTAAACTATATACTATTTTTTTTTATCGAGTATTTCTTTGGAAAGAAGAGAGGTTTGAACAAGGATGAAAAGGGAGTCCACCAAAATTCACAATATGGAAAACACTAAAAGTACTATGACAGAACATCCACCAACCTAAGGAGGTCATATGGAATGATCTAATAAGGAGCAAGTAGAGAAAAGTAGCCCCACCACGAAGATGGGAAACAGTTGCAGTTTATATATGTCATTCATAGGAAGACCTCCAAAGTATATGAACCTGCACTGGCAATTTGTTCAAATTTCTTAATCACCTACCAATATACATACTGTTACATATGTTTATAATTTTCCTTCAAACACACATATTCTTTACCACAAAAAATAATAATAATAATAAAACAAAATGGTATTGCTTGTCCAATTGGCTTCTTTTTCAAGAATAGTGGATGATAACTGAAATCCGTTAAATAAATGTTGTCATGATTGAAGGTATGCCTTAAGGTTCAAGTCCATTCCATTGTTTGCACCTGTATATAACCACAATGAAAAATCTTTTTGTTGTTAGGAATAGTTTGGAAATGGTATAATTATCTACGTAAGGAGACTGGGGGTAATGGTGCGGTGCTATATCATTAATAATAGTGTTGAGTCCATAAAGGAGGTCATTATGATTATTGTGGAAGACTGGAAGGTACTAACGATACTTACAACACCCAATTGGGGGAATTACTAAAACCTGGTAGGTGGGGCAACTAGTGAGGGAATTATGGCCATCGGATATATGATTATAAAATGACCAACATACCCCTAAAATGATAATGGCGATATTCAAAATACCCTCGAAATCAATTACTCCAAACTGTAGCAGATTCACAGATGAAAGTAACCTATGCCATTCTCTTGTACGCCCATTATATATTATATACATGCTAATGTATATAATAACCAGAAGCCTGCATATGTACTTCTTAAAGGTCCTTACTCCTTACCCATTTTACTATATCCTCTAGAATCCCATAATATATTATCACTTTTTTATTAAAAATAAAATTAAAAAAATAAGTTTTTATTCCTATTTTATATCCTCTCTCTCTCTCTCTCTAAGTATACAATTAAGTTTCCATGCATCTTCCTAGATATGATTTGCTAATTTAACATATATATATATATATATATATATATATATATACACACACACACACACACACACACACACACACACACACACAAATATATAAACTCCCTTCGCCCATAATTATTGCAACTCGTTCCCTTTCAGGAAGCCCCACAAAGATAGCAACATTTCTTTTTTGGGCAACTTTTCACATTTCTGAAGATATATGACTAATTTACCCATAGTCATCTCACTTTTATTATTTGAATATATAGTGGGTCCCTCCACTAACTAAAACTTGTCGGGTTCATACGAGTTTAACATTTTGTTAAAACTTGTGCAAAAAAGTTGTGTTGCAATATTTATGAGATAGAAGGAGCATATATATTAGTATCTCACAGAAAAGTACTATGAGAGTTAAAAGTGGGGAATAAAATAATTGTACAGGAAACAATTATTATGTATTTAGAATCACCTGCAGCGCAAGCAAAATGTCCCTAGCCATGTCGCGATCCTTTACATGTTTCCCAACAGATAAATTTCGAAAAGATGTATAGCCAATCAAGAAGACACCCCCCTTACGTTTCCACTTCATAAGTAACACAGCTCTTTTCTCCCTGACAAAATAAGCTCATCAATGCACAAATATCTTGTCAACTCTGAAAAAGTATAATTTGAATATAAGAAGCCAAATTCAGCTTTTACGTAGACACTACGAGACAAGATTAAAGTGAAAATCAAAGTGCAAGCATATTATTTCATAGTGTATAAGACTGCACTACCACCAATGTGCTAGCTTTTCCTAAAAAAGTCTAACTAAATGTGAGCCCTTCAATATGAAAGAGGAGCGCGTACAACAAAAAGAGGAGCGTGTACGACAAAAGAAGGGGCGCATGTTCGATAAGCGGACCCTAATGACCCAACTGAATCAAGTTGCCCAAAAAAGGTAAACTGGAATAAAAAAGCCAAAAAAAGGGACAAGTGATGGAGGACCTTCTAGGGTTCGGCTCCTTAGGGTTTGACCTCTTAATTTGTTATTCCTTCTTGATGCAAGTTTAGTTACCAAATGAAACGAAGATGACAGGGCAAAAAAAGATGGCAACCTAGGGAGTACACCCCTAGGGTCCTAGGGGCAGTGCCCTTATGGGTTCAGAACGACTCCCGGTTAGACTTTGTTTAGCGCAACGATGTGAGGTTTTTGAAGCTAAGAAAGAGATTAGGAAGCAAGAAATTCATATTGACTTGGGGATGTTCTTCCCAAAGCCTTCATGACTTGAAGAGCTTCTCAAAGAGTCTGAAGTACAACAAAAAGATGAGAAACGGATGTACCAAGCAAGGAAGAACAAGAAAGAATCAAAGGAGGCTCGAACCTAGGATTCGGCCACCCTAGGGTTCGCCCCCCATAGGGCTCAGCCAAGGCTTTTTCCGAGGGTCTTGCAGATGAATCTTTGGATCAGTCACAGAGGTACCTTTAAAGGTCCCCCATAAAAGAAGCTCAAAGAGAAGTAAGGAAATAATTCTATCACTCAATAACTTAAAAGAGCAACTTTCTCTAAAAAATTTAGCATTACACTCATTCCAAATTCCCCATAAAATAGAA
Organism: Hedera helix; assembly: GCA_947179155.2. Lineage (NCBI taxonomy): Eukaryota > Viridiplantae > Streptophyta > Magnoliopsida > Apiales > Araliaceae > Hedera > Hedera helix. The sequence goes on along the minus strand of OX359279.1, from coordinate 12,809,374 downwards.
GGGGGAAAAAGACGTAATTTCATTAAATTTTGGTATCCCTCTTGTTTCCAAATCCTTGAAAATGAATTAGCAAAAAATATTTCACTGAAGCAGGACAATCTCACTCCTTCTAACACTCTAAAGAGAGAGTTCCACAAGCCCCAAGAAACAAAACAATGCAAAAGTAAATGAGCAGGAGTCTCGTTACTCCGCCTACACATAAAACAAGTGTCCGATGATAGAACTTTGTAAGGACTGCGATTTTAATAGAGATCATTAGTATTCAATCTTTATAAAACCAAAAACCACACAAAAGCCTCGACTTTGGAAGGGATCTTAGCTTTCCAAATATACAAAGCCAATTGAAATGGATTAGGAACAATCGAACCAAAAAATAGAAGTAACTTACAAGAAAAAGAACCAGTTGGATCTAAAGTTCAGATACACTTATCAGATGAGGATAAATGAACCGAATCAAGCAAGATAAGCGGAGTTTCCATTTCAATAGTCTACAAATCAGTGAAATTCCTAAAGAAATGAAAATACTAAGAAAATAAATTCCCTTCATGTTTGAAATTAGAGATGGGAGCATCATGCAGTGAAGAAATACGATACATACGATTAAAAACACGAGAAAAGTGATTATCTCCCAACCAAGAATCCTCCCAAAATCGAATCTGATGACCATCCCCAACCCCGTATCTCAAATGACGAATAAAAATAGTATAACCTTGGGAGATGAATTTCCAAGGGTTAACATAAGTAACATAAACCCCAGGCCTAGAATCCGTATCCCACCCATTCAAATGCATACCGAACTTGCTCCTAATAACCTTATGCCAAAGGAAATGAGGTTCTAAAGAAAATCTCCAAAGTCATTTGCCAACTAGAGCAACATTCTTAAGGACCAAATTACCCAATCCCAAATCCCCCTCCTTCTTAGAAAGACACCATTTTCCACCCAACCGAATGATCCTTCCTCTCATCACTAACTCATGTCCAAAGAAAATCCCTCATTAACTTCTCCAAGGTGTCAGCTACGCTAACTGGGATCCTAAACAAAGAAATACAATAAAGGGGAATAATAGACAAACAAGTCTGAATCAAAATAATTCTATGCCTTATAAGAAAAATATGCACGTTTCCACCTATCTAGACGTTGAGCTACTCTCTCAACAACAAGATCCCAAAAGGATACTGACCTAGGATTCCCACTAAGAGGAACCTAGATAAGTATGCGGAAAGGTCTCAATAGTACAACTAGTCATAGACGAATAGGCTAAAAGCTCCTCCATAGCCATATTAATCCCTGCTAAACTACACTTGGACAAATTAATCCGCGTACCAGAAATAGCTTCAAAAACTTGAAAAATAAACACATTTTTAAATCCTTCAATCCCCTCCGAAAGAAAAATAATAGTACCATCAGCAAATTGGGAATGAGAAACCCTCACCTCCTCACGCTCCACTACACAACTCGCAAGAATACCACACTCCTCTCCCCGATTAATCATTCTACTCAAAACATCAACAACTAAATTAAATAAGAGATGAGACAACGGATCACCCTGCCTCAAACCTCGCGAAGCCTTAAACCAAGATTTGGGGGCTTCCCATTCACAATCACAGAAAAATGAGAAGAGACAAATCCCTTTCATCCAAGAATACCACCTAACACCAAACCCTTTCCTTTCCCAAAACCTTATCCAAGAAACCCCAACTAAACTTATCATAAGCTTTCTCAAAATCAAACTTATGCACAAGACCCTTTCTCTCTCTCATATGAACATCCTCTATGACCTCATTAGAGACTAATGTTGCATCAATAATTTGCCTACCACCCACAAAGGGCAAAACATAGGATTATCTCACTTGGGATATCACGTTTTAAGTATTTGGTCACTAAAGTTTTAAAAAATAGAATTAGGTAATTAAACTTTTTAAAATTTCTTAATTGGACTATTCCGTCCAATTTAGCAGACGGACGTTAATTAATTATCTACATGGCCTTTTTATAAAAAAAAATCAAGAAAATGACATGGAAAATAAAACCGACTTAAAAAAAATAAAAAATAAAATGAATGAGTTAGGTTTCCAAAACGACGTCGTTTTGGAGGCCAATTTTTTATATAAAAAAATAAAATTATTGCACTTCCTCTTTCTCTCTCTTCTTTCTTCCATTCTTTTCTCTTCATCTTCTTCATTCAACTACACCAAATCATCAATGGTTTCTCCAACTACACCAAATCAGTTCACACCACCCAATTCACATAAATGAAGGCTAAAAGTTTTACACTATAATATCTACTATAAAAATAATAGCTTAGATGAAATATCTCCAAAATTAGCAAAAATAAATAAATCAATTGGGGTTTGTGAAGAGTGATGCCATCAATTGGATCTGTTCTCTAGAATGCATAACCAAATTGGCCTCAAAGCCTAGGATTTCAGGATCAGCCCTTTCGTTTCGCCATGCTCGTTTGGGTCGTTGAAATCAACGATTCATAGTCGTCCATACCCAATAACCCAAACTCAGATGTCTTTACCCAAATTGATTTAATTTAAAAACCCAGATCAATCATCATTTCCTTATTCACCCAGATATGCTAAAATTTCAAGCACCACGAACTTCAGTCGAAATCCATCACCCAGCCACTACCAGTCTGATCAGGTAGCCCAAGCACTTGCGACCGCTTCCATCGAACAACCAACACCTTAAGGTACGAATTTTGTAATTACTGTAGATCAAATATAAAATTGAAAATCCTAAATAGTACTCCCAAACCCCAATTCTGCGGTACTCCATGATCCCCAATGAAACTAATGCTTCTACTACAAACCCACTTGCAGATCCATATATATATATATATATATATATATATATATATATATATATATATATATATATAACTACCAAGTAGAGATGAATGAAGAAGAAACATAAAATAAAAAGGAATCCAAATGAGTAAATTTGTATTTTCTTTCATTTCATTTTATTTTATTGTTTTTGTTTTTTTTATTTATTCAACCTTTTCCATCAAATAAGTAATGTTTTTGTTTATTTTAATTTTATTTTTTAAAATAATAAGATTTAAATATTTATTCTTTAAATAACAAATGCCACCTCATATGCCAACTTGTCCATATCAGCATTTGATTGGTTTTTCCTTTTTTTTTTAAAGCCACGTCTGAAAATATCTGAAGGCTCTTAACGTCTGTCTACTAAATTGGACGAAATGGTCCAATTAAGAAATTTTAAAAAGTTTAATGACCTAATTCCATTTTTTAAAAGTTTAGTGACCAAATGCTTAAACTGACTAAACCCCAATGGGGCACTCCTATGTTTTACCAACCATTAAGGCACTCTGAGAATCCGAAATTTTGTCCCTAACATTACCCGATCTCTTAAAAAAAAAATTAGTAAGAATTTTATACACACTAGTCACAAGACTAATGGACCTAAAATCCGTCACCTTTACAGAATGATCCTTCTTTGGAACTAAGGTAATAAAGGTAGAATTAATATTTTCCCAATAACGCTAGTCGCAAAGAACTCCTAAAAAACTCTAATGAGATCATCTTTCACCACATCCCAATTTGTATGATAGTACACCATGGTAAATTCATCACGACTAAGAGCCTTCTCTCTATCCATCTCAAAAACATCCCTCTTAATTTCCTTCGTAAATGGCCTTTCTAGCCAATAACTCTTCTCTATCACAATAAGACTCTAATCTAAACCCTCTACCATAGCCTCTCCTCAACCTCGAAGAGTTCTCCATAAAAATCAGTAATGATTCCATCAACAATCAAATCAATATTCCTCACCATCTCACCTGATTCAAGCTCAATCTCCCTTCTAAAATTTCTAAGATTTATTCCACTAGCAACCTTGTGAAACAATCAGGAGTTACAATCTCCATCCTACCCCCAATTTATCCTACCTTTCTGCCTCCAACTAATTTTCTCGCGCAAAATCTCCTCAAAACTCATTACACAATTGAGCTCATTTACCAATCAAATCCTCATAATTAACATTACTCTCCTCAATTCTATCAATCTCCTCCACCTCTTTCAAAATTGCTTTCTTCCTTACTCTCACATCGTCAAACACATCCCTATTCCACTCTTTTAATTCACACTTGACATACCCCAACTTTTTCATAAAAACAAAACCTCTCCAACCTATACAAGCACTCACTCCACCACTGCTTAATCAACAAGGCAAAATTGGGATGAAAAATCCACATTCTCAAAACGAAAAGGGGTGGGGCACTAGTTTAAGCGACTAGATTCTAAGCACACTGAAAAATGATCAAAAACTATTCGCGAAAGGACCTCTTGCCCCAACTCAAGAAAAGCATCCTCCCCAATCATTAATAAACATAAATCGATCCATACGAGTTGCCTTTGTACGCTCAACAAAAATCGACCACGTGAATTGAGTATTAGAAAGAGCAATATCAAGCAAATCGCACTCTAATAAAATTATCATACCCCCTCGTACTCTTCGTAATTCTTGACCCACCAAAATTTTCAAAAGAAACCGTAATTACATTAAAATCCCCACCAATACACTGAGAAGAACAAAGACCATAAAGATTATAAAACTCCTCCCCAAAAACTCGTCTATTTCTAGGTTGATTAGGTTAATAGACAAGAAAACCACCAAGGCTCATAACCTTTAATCTCTAAATGAACAAACATCGAATAAGTACCCAAAACAGACTCAAGATATGTCGCACATCAAGAAGAGCAACTGAAAGAACGCAGACACCGTCGACACTCCGACGCGACTCTAGCGAGATTCAAGTTCCTTCTCTCTCTCTCTTCTCTTCGCTTTCTTCTCTTTATCTTTCTCCTTTTGGTCTTTTGCAGAGAGGTAGACGCAGTTCACAAGCAAGACTAGATATCGTTCTAGTAAACGTACCCTAGAATCTAGTAAAAGAAGAAAAAACAAAGTAAATCCTTGCTGAAACTTTTATTTGAAATCAAACACTGCTTTACAATTATAGCAAACAACCCTTAATATAGGGTGAGGTGAGCAAGGAGAAGGAAATAACAATAAAAAGGGAAAGTTCTGAATCAAGGGACTGCCTAAAAATAAGAAAAAGGAAGTAGATAAAAATCAGTAATCAAATCCGTTTCCCATATCAAAGGCTGACATCAAATATAGTCCAAATATGAATCTGGATCATATTCCAAAAGGTGTTCGTTTAGACTTTTGACGATCAAAACAATCCAAAAATTATGTAGAAAACTCATCTATTTCATCCCTTAATCCTGCCTTGTAACCTCGCATGAAAGTACTTGGTGCATTTGATTAGTTGAAAGGCATCACGAGCCATTCATACAAACCCTCCTTTGTTTTGAATGTTCTTTTCCACTCAACCCCAGGTCTGATACAAATTTGATGGTACAACTGTGAAGGTCAATTCTTCAAAATACCTTGGAACCCCCCAAATTGTCTAGCATATCATCTAGTTGCGGTATTGGAAATCTGTAGCAACTGTGATCTTATTTGTAGCACAACTATCTACACACATGCGCCATGTACCATCTTTTTTTGGAGTTAACAAGGCTGGAACTACACAAGGGCTCATACTCTCTTGAATATGTCCTTTCTTCAGCAACTCCTCAATCTTTTCCTTCATAATCTCACTCTCTTATGGATTCATCCTGTACTGGGCAAGTTTGGGAGACTAGCCCTAGGAACTAGGTCAATGTGGTGTTGAATATTCCTCATCAGTGGTAAGTCTTATGTTAAGTCTTTAGGAATGACTTCATGAAATTCCTCTAGTAAAGGCGCAACTTTGACTGGAATGTCAATTGGTGGATTAACTTCTCCTTTCACAACAAGTATAAAGAACTCTTTGGTTTCCTCGAGGTCCCTAAAAATTTCACTACGTGTGGATATAGAGAGAGCTGAGTCAGCTGACATCCCACCTTTGTTGGTCAGGACAATATTTTTCTCCGCGGGAAACATAGCAATTTTTTTATTATTGCACCAAAAAAAATAAATATTTTTCCTACCCTTGTGTGTGGCATCTACATCGTGTTGCCATGGCCTCCCAAGTAACAAATGGCATACATCCGTAGCAACATCACGTATCACATTATCAGAATAATACTTGCCAATTGAAAGCAGAACACGGCAAATTTTAGTTACTTTAATAGAAGGGCCTTTCTGGATCCATCCAATATGATGAGCAGAATGAGATTTTATAGGTAACTCCAAGTGTTGTACCAATGTTTTGGAAACGATGTTTTCACAACTTCCATTGTCAATTATTAGATTACATACCTTCTGCTTGACTAAGCATTGTGAATGAAAAATTTGATGACGTTGAGAAGGGCCCACTTGCTTTGGAGTGTATAACAACTTCTGAATTACAGATGAAACAGGATCTCCATTCTCCGAGTCATCCTCATGTGCCAACTCGTCTTCACCATCTCTCCGTAGTTTGTAAGATTCACTGTTCGCCGCGTAGGACAAACACTGGATTTATGGCCAAACCCTTGACATTTATAACACTTATCACTAGTTTGTTTAACATTGGGTTTTTGTGTTGCACCTTTATTACCAATAGTGCCTTCTTTATGAGTTGCATCACAATTATTGCTTCTGCTTGTTGAACTACGATTGGAAATAGGTGGTTGAGTGGAACCAGTAACCAACTTCTTGTCAGCAGCCGGAGGTGGACGAAATGAACCAAGTGTGATTCGATTTTTGGATTGTTGTGCCACCCTTACTTCTGCCTTTAGCGCCATGTTGTGAGCCTCTTCTATTGAAAAGATGTTCTGCAATCCCATGCGGCCTTGGATAGAAAATTCTAACCCATTAATATATTGTGGTACTTGCTGATCCTCCATTTCCGACAGATTACAATGGGATGACAACCTTAGAAATTCCTGTGTAAATGGCTACAGTTCGATTACCTTGAGTATAGTTCAGATATTGCCAAAACAAGTATTGATGGTAATCTGGGGGTAAAAATCATCCTTGCAACAGCTGCTTCATGCGTTACCACGTTTGCACGGGTCCTTTTCCTATTCATCGACAAGTGTTCTGTAACTGATCCCGCCAAGCAGCGGCTCCTCCTTTCAGTTTATAGGCCACAATCTTAACTTGTCTGTCCTCCGCCACATCCATCATGTCGAACTTCTCTACCTCGTAAAGGCAATCAAGAAAGGACTCAAATGTCTAGATTACCAGAAAAATTAAGAATATCTACTTTGAGACGGCCGTCTCTCCTTCCATCCTATATTCTGCATAGCCTCCATCCTCGTCATCGGAATCATTTGCATAGGTTCGCTGCCTGCGATAAGGTCGTCCTTGGTTAAAACCTTCAGCACGATTATTCCTACCGCCGTTGCGAACTCCTTCGTCATTGAATTTCAGGGTGGCAATGGAATCACGGAGCTGCAGGAAGCTCTGTTCCATTATTTGTCGTTGAGCATCCAATTCAGTCCAAAAAGCATTAATTCCACGATTAGCTTTGTCTCCGTCGTTCGCCATACAGGATTGCTGAAAAGCTACGATACCACTTGACACAGTTCACAAGCAAGACTAGCTATTGTTCTAGTAAACGTACCCTAGAATCCATTAGGAGAAGAAAAAAGAAACCAAATCCTTGCTGAAACTTTTATTTGAAATCAAAAACTGGTTTACAATTGTAGCAATCAGCCCTTAATATAGGGTGAGCAAGGAAGAAGGAAATAACAATAAAAATGGAAAGTTCTAGCCAATTACTATAATCAAAAGTTGCCTAAAAATAAGAAAAAGGAAGTAGATAAAAATCAGCAATCAAATCTTTTTCCCGTATCAAAGCCTGTCATCAAATATAATCCAAATATGAATCTGGCTCATATTAGAGAAGGTGTTCATTTTGACTTTTGACGGTCAAACCGATCCAAAACTTCTATAGAAAACTCATCTATTTCATCCCCAATTCTTGCCTTGTAACCCTCTTCATCAGAGGTGACCTGTACTGAGTCTTCTGTGTGATCTTTCTCTTCGCTGATTTTATATATTGAACTACTTTTTTGGTTTTTTAAATGAAATATGTAAGTGTATGTTTGGGTCGGGTTCCTTTCTGAATTATTTTGTTTTTGCACAGCAAAATGTCAGGCCCAACTTGAAACCTAACCACAGAGACGGAGAAAATAGATAGATAGAGAGAATTTGGGAGGAAGGAGATGAATTCATCACTGAATTCGTGTGAGATAGAGAGACGAGAGATAGAAAATAAGGAGAAAGCATTGAAAGCTTCTCTCTATTACTTCATTTCACAAACATCATCTTAAACTTGTAGGATACTACTCAAATTACAATATTTATAGAAAGAAAATGCTGAAAAGTAAAGCTCCTAACCTACACTATTCGTTTTATCCTTCAGTCACAAATAACTAACTTCTCCATGTGAACGTGTGCTCACATGTATATGACAACTAGTAGAATCTACCAATAAATCCCTTGTTGCCCAATTTACCCCTTGCCGACATTCCCTCCCTCTTAAATCATTCATGTCCCCATGATTGAAGAATTAAGTCTGGATAGTTGAGCTTAAGAGGCTCTTCACCTTCCCATGTAGCTTATTCAAAGCTACATTACTTCCACTGCACTAATTGTTGATATATGATTTTGCTGCCCTTGTAAATTCTCCATTGCTTCAGTGTTCTGAGTGGTCCCACATCAAAATTCCATTCTTTGTTTACTTCAGCAAGTTGTGTGTTAACATATGCTGTTCCCAGGTGCCTTTTTAACTGTGAAACATGGAAAGTTGGGTGTATTCTTTAAGTGCTGGGTAGCTCTAATTTGTATGCAACATTGCCAAATTTTTCTAGGATCTAATAGGGCCCATAAAACTTGGGGGCTAACTTCATGTTCTTCCTTAAGGTGACTGAACTCTGTCTATATGGTTGCAATTTTAGATAAACCCAATCTCCCACACTAAAGTCTCTTTCAATTCTTCCTTTGTCTGCAAGGATTTTAATCCTTTGTTGTGCTTTGGATAGGTTTTCTTTGAGTATCTCCATTTGTTACTCCTTTTCAGCTAGGATATCTTCTAAAGCTGAATGCTGGTTCCAAGGTACAAATGTTCAAGTGTATAGGGTCATATCCATAGAGAATCTTGTAAGGACTAGTTTGTAGAGAAGTGTGAAAAGTTGTGTTAGACCACCATGCTGCCATCGGAAGCCAGGAATTCCATTGTCTTGGGGCATAACAACACATACTCCTTAAACACTGCTCTAGACACTGATTCACTCCCCCAGTACTTCCATCACTCAATGGGTAATAGGATGTGCTATGTGGAGCCTGGTTCCAGCCAATTTGAACAATGTTTGTCAGAAGTCACTTAGGAATAAGGGGTCCCTATCACTAACAATGAATTTGGTAACCTGTGTGGTTTTAAAATGTTGTCAAAGAATAATTGGGATAATATTTTTGCTGATATAGAATGGCTGAAAGGTAGGAAACGAGAACTCTTACTGTATCTCTCAGTTACTACCCATATGATCTCATATCCTTTGGAATTTAAGAGCCCGTTGATAAAGTCCATGGCAATATCTCTTCTTGGTTGGCCAGGAAGAGGTGAAGGTTGAAGGAGTCCAGGGCTTTTGACTCTCTCATATTTAGAAAATTGACAGATTAGGCATTCAGCTACCCACTTGATGATGTCACTCCTCATTCCAACCCAATAAAAATATTGTTCTGTCCATTTGAGGGTATCTCTTACCCCTGAATGGCCTACAACTCCCTTCTAATGGAGTTCTTCAAATATGTGCTTTCTCCACTCCCCTTGAAACCCAATCACCCATTTGCCTTTGTACTTGAGCAATGCATGGTTCAGTTCAATCTTTTCCCCTTGTACTGCATTTCCTTTCCGTGTTGAGTAAAACTAATAAGAAGATTGTTGTAGTCCGTAGTCCATATGCACTTTCCTTTCCTAACTGCTTCAGACATGTAGTTCCCAAAATAGCATTATGTGGCTGCACATTAAGAATCCAAACTAGGGTGTGGAAATATGGTTATTGATGGACCAAGAAAACTCACAGCACCGTGTGTTGCTGCGGAATTCCTCACCATTGGGGAGAGTAATGATGACAGGATTAATAGGGTGTAGAGAACAGTTTAGTGCCCTTGCAACCTCTTCATTTAAGAAATTTAAAGTACTACCACTATCTACTAACATCATCAATTGTTTCCCTTCACTTTTCCCCTTGAGAATTAGTTTTTGATTCCCCCTTTTTGGTCCTTTTAAGCTGCTGTTCACATAATGCAACTTTTTCCCTTTGGTTTTCTTCAGCCTCCTTGGTAGGATTAGGTTCTTCATCAAATTAAGGGGGCCAAAAGTACTCTTCACAGTCTTGAGGCTCATCACAAGTGATCATAAAATTATGGGGAGCCTTGCATCAGTGACCAAAACTGTACTTATCACAGTAGAAACAAAGGCCTTTAGCTTTTCTATTATCTCTTTGGGCTGCAGTGATAGATTTAGGTTTGTTAATCTTTTTTAGGGTAGGTAAGCACACAACTGGGAGGTTTAGAGGTGGATGTTTCATAAAATTTGGCTTGTTTGAAGGCTTGGGACAGAGTCTCAGGGTCAGGTAACTTCACCATTTTCTTAGCCTCATCCTTTAACCATCCAATAATATTTCCCACAAAGAAGTCCTCAGACAAGTGGGGAAGCTTCTAAAATAACCTCCCCTTATGCCTCTCAAACTCATCATAGTAAGCATTCACAGTTCCCTTTTGTTTCAGCAATTTAAATTACTCATAAATGTTTTCTATTCCTGCCCCAATGAACTTTATAGTAAAGTCATCATCAAACTCCCTCCATGAGAGGCCTTCCTTTCCATTTATGTAAGCCTTGTAGAATTTTGGGGAACTATGAAGGTGCATCCCAGCTATGGAAATTGTTCTTTGGGAAAGGATTCCATAGATGCTAAAATACTCCTCACAGTCTGGCACCCAACTCTTAGTCATCTCTCTCTGTGAATGATGGGAACACCAGTTTAAGATACTTACACTCTTTACCCTCTTCATTAGCTTCATCAAAATTACTCCTCCATTGAGCATCATCTTCTTCTTGTCTTTGGCCCTTTCCTTCTCAGCATGGCTGAGATTTCTAAAAAATCCTTTATCCCTCCTATTGCCCATATGAACTGGCCTCTTGCTATCTCAAAAAGGATTCTCAAACCCATCACCATTATCTGAGCTATTTTGCCTCAGCAACTCATTCATACCATCTATGAAGTGATCCATTTTTTCATCAATGAGATGCAACTTCTCACTGGTGTACTCTCTATATAGCTCAAAAATCTTGTTGATGCATTTTGTTGGACATTTGGTGTTTAAGGTCCAGCCATGGTTCTCAGAGTTTCAGAATGAAATAAATCACCGAACTATTGTGATTTTGAGTTCAAAAAAATCAAGTAGCAGCAATACTGCTTGATTAGGAGTAAGAGCACTTGAATAGCTTTTTAAGTAAGAAATGGAATTCCTTCATGAAGCAAACTGAGTATCCCAATAGAACATGACTCAAATTCAACTAGCTAAGACACAGATGAATTTTAACAGAGTAAACAAGCACACAAACGAGCAATAAGTAGCAAGAGATCAAAACATATACTAACACAAGTTACTGGAGTAATAACAAGTATAATATTAGTATAATAGCAGAAACTGTTTAAATTTTTTAGAATGAAAAATCAACTGGAAACATAATAATTTTGCTTTTGAATTTTTGGATGCTTATACTAACGGTAAATATGCTAAACAAAGTGAATTAAGTCTCTTAAACACAAGCAATAGCAGATCAAGGAGAGTTATACCATAGATTTTGGTATGTTCTACCGACAATGAAGAACAAGTAATTTGTGAGTTGAAACATGCTTGGGTGTTGAGGTTTATGAGAAATATGGTCTGGGCTATTGCTATAAGAGTATATCGAGTGAGATGAAAGTGTTTTACACCTGTTTCAAGTGTTTTAATTCCTGAAATTCATGAGTAAAAGGTGTTACAGAAAACAGAGCCTCCAAAGTCCTTTTTCTGCTACTTGATTCCTATGATTATGAGTTGTTGCTGGTGAACTGGGAGCTGGTTATAGAATGAGTTTGAATTGTAGAAGAGAGTAGAAGTGATAGATGCCAGATAGAAGTTGTTAAAGGGAAGAAATAAGAGGTTGAAGATTGAGGAAAACAGAGGAATAGGAAGAAGATGATGATTTTGGATCAACTAGAGCTCTGATAAAAATTTGTCAGGCCCAACTTGAAGCCTAACCACAGAGATAGATTAAACAGAGATGATAAGAAGAATTGGAGAGAATTAGGAAAGAGAAGAATTCAGTGCGATAGCACTGAATTCGTTTGAGAGAGAGACAGAGGAGAGATAGAAATTAAGGAGAAAGCATTGAAAGCTTCTCTCCATTACTCCATTTCACAAATATCATCTTAAACTTGGAGCTACACTACACTTATCCTTCACTCACAAATAATAACTTCCCCATGTGCACATGTGCTCGCATGTATATGATAGCTATTTACCCCTTTCCTGACACAAAATTGCTGATTGGGGTATTACTTATTAGTATATTGATCTCCCTAGAAAATTACTCCCTCCATTCAAAAATTTGAGATACAATTTGACTTTTGAGGTCAAACGATAGCATATTAAACTTCAAATTGATGTGAATTTATTTAATTTTAGCTGATACAACAAAAATTATTAATCATAAAATTTATTTCATTCTAAAAATTTTATGAGGCATACCAATTTTGAAGTTTAATAGGTCGTCATTTAATCTCAAAAGTCAAATTGTATATCTACTTTTGGAATGGAGCTATTAGTATATTACTTATTAGTGTATTTCAATTACAGTTAGTATATCAATATCAACCAGATTATAATTTGGTATATTACTATAATATTTCTTACGGATTTGGTTCTATTGTCTACATATCAAATTGCCTGTAAATGATTTTTGAAAAAATTCACTTCAAACAATTTTTATAATTGCTTAAATGAAGTGTCTAGTTTTGTGAAATTTATTTTATCTTCTAAATAATTATATACATATATATAATAATTAAATGTGTCATATCCCCGCCGCACCTAAATCCCCATTTTTTCAAATTTGCAAGCTTCGATATCAATGTATCGCGCCTCTGTCCTTGCTTCTTAGTTAAAAGGTTCCATTATTAAATTTTAGAAGAAAAAAAATATATCAAACCAAATTAAACTTCGCTTTTTTCCCTCCGGTGGATTCCAGAACTCATTTTCTTCTTGGATTCGAGGGCTTTTAGTATATTCCAAGTAATTTTACCTAGTGGACCCCAAGGTTCCTCAGCGAGAAAACATATCTAGCCCCCAATCGCTTCCGTCCTTAGTTATGAAGTTTTATAACGGACTACAATTCAAATCTATTCCTTTAGGCTATAAAACAATTGTCTTGATAACCTTGATCTCATTGGATAAAATCAGAAATACAGAAAAAGAATCTTGAAAAAAAATATGGGAATGTAAACTTGGGAAAAGTAACAACAGATGCAAAAAAAATTAGTAAACAAAAATACGACAAATGAGAGGAACTAGATGGTGGCTAACTAATGGTTCACAGAGAAACAAGTCTTAAAATTACTAATCATAAGAGAACAAGGAGGAGAAAAAGAACTAAAACCTAGGAACATCTTCCAACATGAAGACACGTATTGGCTTTAGCTCTGAAGGTTGCCACTTCATGAACTCATGCCGCCAATTATGTAAGACATTCACAGGTGTGACGATAAGTGCAGTTTTCAATCCTAGATCCACATTTCTCATAGCAGAGTACAAAAAAGCTATGACCTGAGAACAGCAATAATAAAATTACCATGGGTATATATAATGTCAAAAAAAATGGATGAAAACATTGGGAAAAAAAACGTGCCGCTCAAAGATGCCACAAATTGTACTCAAGTTCCACTGCAAAATGATAAGAGTAGATATTCTGATAAACAAATGGGTGAAATGTGATATATATAAACCCAGTTTACGAAATTGGGCATTACTGCTGTGAAAATGAATAGCCTTAATATTGACTAATGCAATGACAACTTGGATGGAAACAATAGTAGTTAAATCATCAAGAGGAAAAATCAATCAAAATATTGGCAGTTCAGTTTCACAACAAATTACGTACAAGATACTGACAAACAATCGGTCACAATCTGATGAACAATCTAGTTGTTGAAGTAGTAGAGTATAACTGACATCTAATTAAAGTTTTAGGCAAACTAAAAACACTATTAAGACCCTTTTTTGGACAATAGCCACCAAAACCTGCAAAATGAATCAAAAACTTCCAAGTAAATTAGATCGAAAATCCTAGTTATGTAAACATATATAGCAAATAGTTTTATTTTAGACATATATTCTATCTAAGGCTTGCATGTGATCATTTAGAAGTCTTCTTCTGCAGCACAAATACATTATTTCTACTTGGTTGTAAAATATTATGCAAATTAAGAATATGTAGATGTCAAATAAAATTCATGGACTTTCACAAGATTACATATAAATTTGTCGTTTTTCTGCATATTTACTTAGGCTTTGGATATTTGTCCCCCTGACTTCTCACCCTTAATAAATATAATGACATCAAGTAATGGTTAAGATGAACAACTGAAGAAAATGGTTAAGATAAACCACTAAATAACAAAAAAAAATTGATGATTAAGATGAATAACTGAAGAAAATGGTCAAGATAAACAACTAAATAACAAAAAGTACTTAACTAATTAGACCATTCCGTCATAAAATTACTAATATTAATGCATGGCGAAAAGAAAAGAAAAAAATGCACAGAAACTGTAGTAAGGAGCAGGCTTTGTGACATTACCTGAAAAGTTTTACCTAGACCCATGGTGTGAGCGAGAATGCAACCCAGACCTTTATCCCCAGACTTTGTCTTTCTAATTGACTGAATGATATTTTCCCACATAAACCTTATCCCTGACACCTGCATTAACAGATCCAAGAAAAAACTTGTGCCTTCAGCATTGCAAATTTAAATAAAGCATAAGCTGTTGAAAGGTGGGACAAAACACATTAGAGCAAGCAAAAGTGATAATTACATCAGATTAGTAAGCAATTATCTCACAAGTGTCTAGTTTTTTAGACTCTTGGTCCTTTACACACACATAAAATTTCTAGTTTTAGTTGGTTTCGAAATTATAGCTACTTTTCTTTATTCGGTTGCAGCTGTTTCTATTTGTCATCCTACGACTAAGAGTAGAAAGAATAAAATAGAATTCTAATTGAAGCTTTGAGCTTTCTGTTTTTCTACCGATCTATTGGGAGGTAGGTTATCTCCTTAAATTCTTCTACAATTTCTCATTATTCTTCTCTTCATGCTCTACTTGCATACGTTTCCAGTTTTACCCAAACATCATTTATCCAAGTATTATCCTACATGACCTGGTTGATAGAATCGAAAAATAAACAGTAATATAAATACTTTTCAATCATGAATATGCAAAACTTCTGAATTAGAGTAGCCCTACAAGCTTAGTCAGTCAAAAGTGACAATTCAAGTAATCACTTGAGATTTTTATGAAATAAGTATGCATTTCAACTTAGTTAAATAAGCAAAAGAGAATTTTGTTTAAGCACGAACTTAGAAGACATCCAGTCACTCCAATCATAAACAGAGGGAATATAAGAAGCAACTATTATATTAAAACCACATAAAGAGCATGATTCAGCTAGATAACAAACTGATATATGTAACCTGATGGGCTTTCAATTTCGTAGAGATACTTGGCGGAATCCTCACAGCCTCTTCCCCTTCCTCCCTCACCACATTCACTATATAACCTGTTAAAGCATCTCCAAGAACTTCAGCTGCACAGCCTTCAGCTATATTTACTGTAAAACCAGCAGAAGTTGCCCCCATAGAGTTGGTAGAGAATTGAGCTTTCAAAGACTCAAGACGGTCTTGACGTTCCTGCACAATTACGAAAAATGATAAGCAATCTGCTACCAAAGAAATGATGTTATTTGATAGAAGATACCTTTTCCATTGCAATTTTCTGTTTTGTCACTTCACCTAATTCAGTATCGTCAATGATCCTGCGAATTCTTTTCTTTTGTCTTTTTCTGGTGCTGACAAAATTAAGAACATAGTTAGAATTATGAACTCAACAAGCTGAAAATCCACGATGCAAAATCACTGTTAATTGAACTCTGAAACTCAAATATTAAGTCCATTGCAGGGGAAGGGACTTATCAGAACATCAAGATACTGAATCATCATATCCATACTCCTCAAAAAGTGAGGCAGTAAAGCCTCACATCTTTCTAACATCTAAATTCTATCAAAACTGAAAAAAAATGTACAGACAAAACTGAGTCATATTACAGAAATCAATCATACTATAACCTTAATATTCACTACTGTAACCTGCAATAAATTAAAATCAACAAGTGATCAAAAGGAAATAAAATCTATATAGTTATATCATAGTTGTCAGAATTTTACGATACATAATACATTACAATACAGAAGCAATTCCATATTAAATCACTTGCATATCAAAAAGTAAGTCTTATCTTACGGTACGTCGCACGTTTCCTACAATACAAGCATAATTTATTTATGTTAGAAGTGAACCAGATAAAAATTAAAATAACAACCTAAAGCCTTTTTATCCATTTGAAGAAGTGTTTATTCAATCTATCTAATAATTCTTAAAATGCTTTCCACGATTTTTTATCGTTTTCAAAGGACTTTGTTCACACTTTTTTTTTTCGTATCTCATACTTATATAGAGACATAAATACGTAATTTTATAGTTTTCTTTTGCTCTACATGTTCCAGTTTGGGGCTTAATTTCACATTTGAGTTTATACTTATAAGTTAAATAAGTTATTTTTTCTCTCGTTCCTTCATAAATACTACTTGTACAATATTGGTTATGAATTAAGCCTCTAGTTTAAACTTTTCAAACTATAATATTAATATTTAAAACTTGTCTATAGGCTCATTTGATTACTTTAACATTACACTAAAACTAATATAATTTATTGCCGAAGAAAATAAGTTCTTTATATGTTTAAATATATAATTATTGTGTTTTGTATGTCTTTCAGTATCTTACAATATGATACACGATTCAGAGATTTTTTTATGCAAGATATAATTCACGATTTAACAACTATGAGCTATATAATATTCTAAAGCAAGTGTAGCTGGTATAGGCACATTTCCTAGATGATGGATGCATGAACTGCAAGCTTGGAGACAAGCTTAAACCAAGTTTCCCTCTCCAATTTAGAAGGCAAAACATCTCACAAGAATTTTGGTTTTAACTATCACCTTGAGACAGGATTAATTTAACAGAGATGACCATATGCACCACTAAGGCAATGCTCATTACCATGAGTTTCAACATGAAACATAATCAGTATACAAACAATTGTTAGATAGTAGTTTCCAATTTGGGGGGTGTTGCACCTGATCACAACATTGTCATCTTCATCACTGTCTGAGCTCGAAACCTGATCTCTAGATATAATGGCTCTTTCAAATTGTAAAGTCAACCGCTGCAGGATACTTGGAGTGCAACAACAACATTTCCAACCAGATGCCTGGACTTCAAACAAGCATTTTTCCCCAAGATTGCTCCTTATACAAATGGTACAGAATAATTTTTTGCATGATCTACAACTTACTAGGTCACTGTTCCGGCCACACCATCCACAGTAGCACTCTGAGCACTCAGGATCCTGCCATAAGTGAAGTAGTGAATTTCATTATAAGCCACAAAAGGAAACTCTAAAGAAGCTCTACACAACAATTCCATCTTGGAAAATAATTAAGTAGATCTTCTCGTTCAATTAATCCAACACTAATTAACTTGAATGCACATGGTTTTAAGATCAACACCAATAGCATAGCAATATATTATTAAAACTCTTAAATATAATATAATTGAACCCAAGAATGCACTATTTTAGCCCAACAACAATGGCACAACTATCACAACAGATTTCAACAATCTCAAGCAACTACTTGAGGTGGGACATAAAAAGAGTTACTTTCAACATCAAATTAATAAAAAAAACTACCAAAAGGATGAGGTATCTCTCATGTGCCACTTAAAATGAAAAAATTATAAAAAATTTAACTATGCAAAAAAAAACAGTTACTATTGAATATTCTGTGATATATTAGTTATAAATATATCAATAATACTATGGTAATTAAAGAATAGTTACAAAAGAGAGATACAAAATAATGTGTATAATTGTGATTGGTTACAACTATTGGACCCACCCATGTATGGTTGATCATCTACTAATTACATTTTGACACATCATTTTGTAAACTATTTTTTGTAAGAGTTCTTTGTAAGTGTAGCAATACGCTAAATATGTATATAGCAATATTGTATTTTATCACATGATCTTGATAATACCGCTAAAATTTAGAAATTTAACGCACAGAATATTATGATTAGCTGACGTTTTCATAATAGCAAGGTGCTCCCCTTTATTTGAATACCCACCTACGGCATTGATATTCATACCTTCGCATGAGTCTTTGATTCAATCAATGATTTACATTCTCCACAAATGATTACATCCAAAAGTGGATGTGGGTGAACTTCAGTAGCTACTTTATGGCAAGCTGTGCAGTGAAAGTCCTCTTCCACACTTTGTGAAAGATGACAAGCAGGAAACCTACCGTTTTCAATTCCTTGCAAATCTTGTTGATCCACCCTATCCCATGCGCCATCAAGAGTTAAAGAAGATTCATCCTTTGTAACAACAGTTTCATCATCATTATCTATAGTAACAAGCCGAGTCTTCTTATAGTCAGAGTCTACTTCATCACCATCATGTGAATGCTTGAAACCTCTTGCATCAATTAGAATGGGCAAAGAGGACTCGGAACCAATCTTTGAACTTTCACATGTCATGTCAATCTTATAATCATTAGTCCCAACAGTGTTCTCAACTAAAACAGAATTTAAGGTCTCAGAATCATCTATATTGCCCTCCACCAGCCTATCAACAGAGGAAACTTCTTTCTGAAGAGCCTCCTGAACATGAATAGAACAAAGAAAAATATCAGTAACAAGAAAGACAACCAGGTCAATTCCAGCGACACAGCTATTGATGGACAACTGCAACCACAGAACATATTCACGTGACATGTAAGAGATTCCAGCGGTTTTTGGTACAAGACTCGATGAAACCTCATTTTACATAGCTCGTATACAAAAGAAGCTGAACTCATAATTAAGCTGAACTATGTCAGCACTGGCCATGTGCACAAAGGTAATTTCTCAGTTTCTCAAGAATTATTTACCTGCCCATTGAGAATTGGACCTAATTGGAACAACTAATGTGATCCATGTATGTGATTGAAAAATTTGGGAGTTCAAGGACCCAATCGGAAAAAGTAAATAATAAAGTTCAGTTGGTACAGTGTCACTAATCTGGTTCAAAGTCGCGGTAGCGGCCTATGTTTCAAAAGGCCATATTTTGACTCGGTATCGATTTCGGTATCAATTTTGGGCAATACACACCATTAGCTAGTTAGGAGCTTCAAAAAAAATTGAAAAAATTATAAATAATAAGAACAACAAGATGGATCAATTAAGTTTACAAAAAACCACTATCTAGTGCACATAATATTGTCGAAATGATAAAATAAACATCTCTGCAGATATGTTTAATCAATTTTACATTTGAATAAAGTTGATATTAAAGTTATCTTTAGCTCAAATGGTTGAGCACACACGTTTTGCATAATTTACTTACAGTTTAATTTTATATTTTAAGTGCAATTTTTTTCAATTTTTTTCAAGTTGTACCTTACTAGGTATTGTATAGGTACAATTTAATAACAATTTAACTAAACTAATTATATATTAAGTATATTTTATTTATTTTTTAAGTTATACTTGACTAGGTGCTATATAGGTACAATTAAGTACAAATTAACTTAATTAAGTATATTTAAGTACAATATTTTTTATACTTAACTAGGTACCCTATAGGAACAATTTTAGTATAATTTATTGAGAAAGGTTCGTTCTCTTTTGTCGTCTCCCTTTTATAGCTTTTAGCATATTCGAATTTTTTATTTTTTTTGTAGCGTTTCTCCCCTTTACACCGTGATTTCTCCTTTATTTGGTCCAAAAATGTTATGTTACATTGAGTAGCCAAAATTTCGCAGAAAATTTCTCTTTACATGAATAATTCTTAATTTTGTTATTCGTGTCAAGGTTGAGGTTCAGCACCGTCCAATACCTATTCGATGCATCGATATTTGAACCATGAATCCGTCACATTACTTGGCAAGACTCTTTAGTAGATGACTAGAGCTCAAAGGAACAGAAATTACTAGATACTCTATAGCAAGATACTAATATACTAAAGCTGAATATAGAGTGTGTATATACACACACAATAGGGAGAGTGAGAAAGGAGATGCAGGGAGGACAAGAGAGGGGATAAAGCACCAAACTAGATTTGTTGTCAGTTAAAGTATGAGATTAAGCTTCACTTTAGATATGGAGGAGAGTAAATAAAACCTCAAATATTATATTAGATACAAAAGCCATTTTTAAGCAAGCGGAGAACAGAAAATTACAATAAAACAAATTCACACATTAAACAAATATTTTACATTAATGGTAAACAATACTTTAATAAAGGTTTTTGAGAGGATATAATTGTGCATTATATAGAGATATCTTATCTATTTGTTTTGTCAGAGAAAGACAAAAGTTTTAAGATTAAAGGTCAATTGGATTTGGAAACTCTGTGTACGATTAATATCATTGGCAGAATTTTTCAAGCTACATACAAAAGAGGAACATTGCTAGAAATGTTATGAAGAATTTTGGTTTGTATATTACAATGAATGCACAATTTCTATGAGTCAACACGCTATCAATCTATATGCAGATAGTTTTGGGAAAGTATTTTAGTTAATTCAACTCTTGACAACCACATTTCCTAACATGAAGTTGGAACAAAGTAGTCTCTTTAAGGTTTAGGAGTCTATATTTATGCAACACAACAAGTTCACCAATGAATTGCATCCTTCCGATTAATATCTACTCGCACACAAATCAAAAGAGAGGTAGACGACAAATAGAATACACCAATTTTGGATAAATTTAATACATATCACATAATAAGTTTTCATGATAAACAAGCCAAGCTTGAACCCTAATCTACATTGGTTCCTTTTTCATACGAGCTGAACTTAGCAAACCAAAGCTCAGCTCGGCTAGACTCATTTGCACCCCTAGCAAAAAGGATTTTAACAATTTAAAAAGGAAGAACACTCCACCTGTTTGCATCTGTTTCTATGTCTCCTTTGTTTCAGACGCAGTCGAAGCTTCCTATCTATATCGATATCATCTTCCTCTTTAACCTGTCAGTACAAAGGGAGATTAGCAAAACGAAATAGATACAACTTGAATAGATGCTAACAACAACTAAGGCAACTATTTTATTAGAAACAACACCAAAAAGCAAAGATTCTCTATTGCACCGATGAATGCTTATGTCTCTTTAATTCCTATATCTCAACATAAACAATCGAAGATGATACTATATCTCAATGAGGAAATCAATAATATGAGTGTAATTTAACTACAGGAAAGGACAAAACTTGTTCATGCAAAAAGTTCATCAAGCAGACAGCTGATGCAGATAACCATTTCAGGATGAGTTGCATACTTAGATGCAAATTCTCCACATTTGCATCTTTTGCTATATAGCATGACTATCTTAGGTAACAAAAAGTATCATACAAATATGAAGACTAGGCCAAAAGGAGAAATATATGCCAAACAGATTTGTTTTAAAATTTCAAATTTAAAGATAGTGCTCCATTTTTTTCTGATATACATGCTTCACCCTAGTTACATCTTTCCTGCCAATTATTTGTCTCAAAATCCAGTCCTGCATCAATTAATAGTTAGCACAAAGAAGAATGTTAGCAATCTGTTTTCTTAAAATGTATTTATTGAAGTATCTAACATTGGTTTGATAAGTTTTCGTAAACCAATTGCCAATGCGTTGATTAGCCTCCCGTGGATAAATGTCTCTAGGCTTACTGTGCCTGATGCACGACTTTGGTTACCCTCAACACTCCCCTACGTGTGGAATATTTTGAGCCACACAAGTGCACAATGTATATTGACTAACGCAGAGCAAATGGGGCATTAGATCTTGCACGTTATTCAATTGTTTTCGCTGATACAGTGTGGAAGCAACCAATTCAAAATCAACTGCTATGAGTGCAGTCTCTCAATAATATAAATTGTGTCTCAAGGATTAAAGTGCCCCATGTGGGTTTTGGTTACTCACAATATTCTAATTAAAAGATAAGCACTTAGCCATTGAACTAAGCAATAGAGCCTTCATAATACTAGTCTAACTATATCTCTTTATTAACACTGTTAAACCAAAGTAACAATAAGATGTCACACACCTTCCTAACAAAAAGGCACCAAAATTACTTTCAGAATGTACAAATATATGATACACCAAGAAAACTATAACCGAAGTCAATAAAATTTTGCAAGCCCAAATCTAAAAACAAAACGAAACAGTATTTTCACACAAACAATACCCACTCTCTACATTGCAAATAGTTCCAATCTATGACTGACGTCAAAAGTTAGAACAAAGCCAATCATTAAGTGCTCTTTAATTACTATATAAGCAGAGTAACTACAACGTATCCCAGGGGGAAATACTATACATAGGTATACTAAGAAACATGGAGCTAAGTCAAAGAAAGGCTTTCACATACCCACATACCTACAAAGATTGATCTGAGAAATATGTAAGACCATTCTCACACGAAAAACCATCTATGAAGTACACAAATGACAAACATGAAATTCAGAACTTCACTGATTAAGATAGTTTCAACAAATAATAGAGCCTAAATCTCTCAAAATGTCTTCTGGATTTCAATTTTTTTGTGTCAGTGGTTTATGGTAAAGCATTTGTTTGTTCTTGATTCTTGAATAGCTTGCAACAAGTTAGATGGAAAGTTCGGTAGTTTGGTGCTAGAGTATGTTAGGGGCTTATGTTAGCATCAAGCATAGTAGTAGTATATATAGATTAAGCATGTATTCTATGATCTCGTCTTGAATATGAAATAGAAAACGGTTTAGTCCATTCTATGCCCTCTAGCTTTTTCTCCAAGCTTATTACATTTTCATTCATAAATCCTCAATTAAACTAATGGATTCATCTCTATATCACTCCTTCATCATTGTTCTGCATCACCTCATCCTTAGCCAAAGAATTCATCATAAATATAGAATTATAGCTACTGGTTTATCACTGTAACAGCTTGTCTTCGTCTCAAAATTACCATTGTCAAATTGCTTAACTAATTTCATTACTGAATTCGTGTTAAGGACAAACTAGAGTTTGTTGGTATCAGAACATATAAAAATAATCTTCTTCCTCACGATTATAGTCATGGACAACGCTAGAGGACAAACCAGCAAGGATTCAACTCAGTTTCCAGCTAATTAAAGAGCAGCAATGTTGCTCCTTTCACCAATTTTTTATAGGCTACCCGCAACTCCAATTTTCCAGCCTAATTTGTTGATTGTTTGAGGTAAAGCCACGTTTATCCTACTTGAATATACTCATATACATTGTCCCTCACTTCAATTCATCATTCAGATCCATTCTCCAGTGTTTTAACTAAAATTTTGAATCTACATCACTGTCGGAAAAAAAATTAATATCCTACAATTAGTGATTTAATTTAAGGAGTTGTTGTTTGATATGGATTAGACTCTCTAATTGAACATCATGCTAACTTGTTTCAATCATCAAATCCATTTGAATCACAAAAAGAGGTTTCATTCAGTCCCTAAATACACTGTTGCTGTTCGGCATCAATTAGATATAGCTTCAGTATGTTGTTAATACAACAGTCAATTGAAGCTCAGTAAGTCCTTAGCTGTCCTTGTCACCTTGATTGCTACTAGAATTAATTGAAGCTAAGTAAGCTACTATAAAATATGACTTGCTTGTGCTATTGTCCTTGCTCCCTCCATTCCAATTTTGGAGATACATTTTGACTTTTTAAGACATTTGCGACAACAACTCATTTAAGTTTTGAAATCAACAAATATGGTAATTAGTTGTAGTTTTTAGCTACCGTACAAAATAGTCTAGTTGTTTGTACTAAAATCAAACAAACTTGTATCGCTTATGGATTTTAGGATTTCGCAAATTGACTTAAAATGTCAAAATGTATTTCTAATTTTGGAGCAAAGGGAGTACTAACTAACAAGCTACTCTCTCTTCTTTTCATTCCTTTTCATTCAGGCCCCTGGCCTTATAATGGCCAATTTCAAGAAGATAATATATTATAAATGTTATAACGGTAGATATACAACATTGACAGACCTTCCTAAAATTTTTCTTTTGTTCTTCGGAAAGGTTGATTTCTTCTTTATTAACTATAGCATCAGGTATGAGAAAATCAGAACTTCCTTCAAGATCATCAATTTCCTCCACCTGAAAACGAAGAAGTGGTATTAGTATTTAAGAGAAGGAAAAAAAAAATCATGAAATCAATTATCAACTCAAATAGGGAATAGAATATTGAAGTTTATATGACAGTTTGCAGACTGCAAAGAAAGTGCTTAGATCAGTTATATCATAAACGATCAATACATATGGCAACCTCAAATAACTGACCTCATCCACCCCTGGAAATTTGATTCCCAACTGCGCAGCTTGCTGTGGAGTACTAGCCAAGTAAACAGAAGCCCAGTGGTTGCTCCCAAATGAAGTACTATCAGCAGATGAAGAAAATATTACGTTCAATGAGGACCAATCCACATGTGAGGTTTCTATTAAAGCTTCCTTTCCGTCAATAGCAAGTTTCTTCCCCAGAAAACCACTGGCACCCTCTTCCAGAACTTTACCTAGCTTTCTATATACAGCCAATATAAATAATTAACCTTCATCCATATAATGTTTCCTCTTTTTTTACAAGTAACCTTAAATCCGAAAATCCGACAGCAGAATAACTTACTTTCTCACAGGCCTGTGAGTTTGGAGATATTTTTCAGCATCTGCAATTGATTCAGTAACATCGTTAGTAATTTGAGAGCCAACCCAGTGGGTCCTCTTTTTCCATGTTTCAGTCCTGCAACCATTAGGAGCCTGACTTTCAATCCACTTATAGAGGCTTGGGAGTTCAATACCAGCACCGTCAAGTTGTTCCTGTTCAAAGAAGCATTTTAATGAAAAAGAAAGTAACCAAAAATTATGAAATTCAAAAAAATCATCAGAATGCACCAAAAACTACAAAATAAAGAATCAAGTCCAGCAACTAATGCATGCAATGGAGGGTCTCAATACAGTAACAATTTTATTTAATACTATGAGTCTTATAATCATACAACTAATAATCTCCACCAGAAAATGAAGATTAGGGGAAAACAGGAGCTTTAGCAACTATGTGCTAAAGCTCCGCAACGCCTTAGGCCGCTATGTGCTCCGCAATGATCGTATCATATTTTACCTGTTTGTTAAATGTAGAAATGTTTCTACTTCCTATTTCAGTTTCATATGCTTCTTCTTTTTTGGCTACAAATTTCATATGCTTTTGCTTTCACTTGATTTCACAACTGAAAATACATAACAGGGAACACTGTTTTTTATCAATGTTTAAACTTTAGTTTTTACCTTATACACCCTTCGTATCATAAACATTGCAACACAACTTTTAAGAAAATGTTAAACTCTTATTTTATTTCGTAATTGACCCCAATGAATTGAGTGGCTGAGAATGCTCCAAGAATATGAACCACATAAGTTTTAGTTAGTAGAGGGACTAGTTACATATTCAAATGATAAAAGTGACTTGACTATGGGTTAGTCATATAACTTCACAAAAGTAACCAAAAAAGAAATGCTACAATTTTTGTGTGACTTCCTAAAAAGGAGTTGCAAAATTTATGAGACAAAGGGAGAATTATAAAGAAATGAAGTTCTAAAATTTGTTGCGATAAGATTCAATGCCAGGACCTTATTAAAGTTTCAATGGCTCCGTTTGTTGCCAAAAGAAGAATGTTTTTGGTGTTTTCACTTTTTTTGATACCAAAAGGGATTTTACTTCCACTTTTGCCGAAGAAAAAACAGTTAGCAAACAATGTTTTCTACCACGGATTTCAAAAAAGTAGAAGTAGAAACAAAAAAATGAAAGTATACACAGCTACCAAACAAGCCTTAAGCTTTCAGGTATGGTCGACCTCTGCATGCAGACATACAGACCAAGTATAGACACAATAACTAGTCTCCCCATAGAGTTCCTTACATCTTCATCTAAGAAGGTTAATAAATGTATTCGAAGTAAACTTATCAAAGAAAAAATAATATCTATTCAATGTGAATTAGCATTAATCATAGAAGGTTTCATCATGACAAAAAAAACAACTCAATAAGTTTTTGGGGTCATATTTGGGCATGCAACTTCATGTTGATCTCATGTTCATCAAGAATATGAAAATATACAATAAGATATGCACAGTGGGGGACCTTCGGGCATCGTATTTTGTGTGTGCATGTGTATTTATGTGTGTGTATAGAAAAAGCTAGTGTGTCTATATACAGTTATATAAGTTTTCAAGTTCGACACTTGTTAACTGATTTCAGAATTAGGTACCTCTGAATTCTCAAATTAGAAGAAACATCAAACCTACTGCCAATAGTCAAAAGACTAAAAAAATAATTGATATTCACGTAAAAATACAACAGTACGTTGGAGTTTATTCAACAGATAATCAATTACTCCATCTCTTTTATCATTTCATCTATTCCATAACATGTTTTTAAGGACAATCAGGAGTAATACTTTTGGACTAGAATCTCATGTACATTTTTGCCTAAACCCTTTGCTCTCTAATCTCTATTCTGTGATTATGTTCGAAACTTTTTTCCCAAAGCTTAGATTGTTGAACAGATACCAGTTTATTCTCAAATAAATTACCATTTCAAAAATCCACCAAAAACTGCACCTCTTCATCAGAAAGTTTTGCCTAAACACTCAACTGTACCTGGATGTGGACTTTGTGCCAAACAAGGCAGAATGAGCATATTCGAGTCTTTTGATGTATATACATAAATATCATACGAAGTAATTTTGATCTTCATTTAACAATCCAACCTCAAAGATGCAAATAGTATGCAAAAATATGAAAAAATAAATAAATTTTCATGTAAACTAGGGTTGTGGAGCACCATTGGTATTAATGGTGTAAAATAAGTATATTTTTTACGGCTCAGATTTGATTATTTTAAATTAATATAAAGTCGTTGACACGTCACTAAATTATATGAAAATTTACATGTTTTCATATTTTTGGATACTATTTGCTTCAATACGGTTGGATTGTTAAGAGAAGATCAAAATTACTTATATGACAGTGTGTGTGCGTGAGTCCGTGTGTGTGTGTGTGTGTGTGTGTGATTGCCTAGAAGTTAATAGTAGCTATGGAAACAATTAAAAACAGAAATTTTAAAAAAATTACAAAGAAAACTGCATGGCAAAGGACAACGTTCATTTGTTCAAGAGTCCAAGGAGGCTTTTTTTTAATTAATTTGTCGATAAGTGAATCCAACAAGGCAAATAACTTGCTTAACTACCTGTAGCTTAAAGCTAAGATGTCACAATATATATAGAGTGACATA
Source organism: Hedera helix (assembly GCA_947179155.2). NCBI lineage: Eukaryota > Viridiplantae > Streptophyta > Magnoliopsida > Apiales > Araliaceae > Hedera > Hedera helix. Next base: position 12,781,644 of record OX359279.1, on the reverse strand, counting down.
CCAATATGATATCATATCTGTATAAAAATACAAAATAAGATTCAGTGGAAAGAACAAAAGGAAAAAATATTGTAGGAAAAGAAGTCACTTTGCACATATAAATTTCAAAGATAAAATCGTAAATGTCTTGACAATAATGAGGACGATAGTAACCATGATAAAATCAGAAAACACGTAAGAGAATATAATATGTATATCAAGACCAAATCAATTCTCTGTATTGAAAAGAACCAGACCAACAAGTGAGCACACTCGGTTTCAAGCTCATCAAGCACAGTTTCCCATTCTTCTTTGAAAGCTTCCATTTCATCCATAACAGCCTTCTCCAGCTATCCAGAAGAACCATAATTTAGTGATCAGCATGAGCAACAAAATGTAGAAGATTAAATAACACACAAGGGTGAAAATACTAACTTCATCCCCATTATAAGATTGTGCCAACTCTTCCCTAACATCAATCTCTATTTTTGCTAGTGCCTCATCTTCAAGTGATTCTTGGGCCTCTGCAGCCTAAAGTTGAGAATGAGAGAAATGGAAGAGAAGGAAAAGGAAGAGCCAAACAAAAGTGATAAGGAAAAGACAGATCAAAAGGGAACTGATACCTTACTCTCAACTTCCAAGAGCTCAGCAATCAGCTCTTCTATTTCTTCCTCAGTCAATGGTGCCTGGTTCAATGAAAGCAAAGAAAGAACAAAGAATGGCCCATGATTTAAATGTTATAATAGAAACTAAATTAACTAGAAAAGGAGTACATATGTTTTTAAATAAGTAAAATATATATATCAAAAGAGGCACCAAGGGGTGATGTCAATGTACAATCGGAGATAAAAATTAAACAATAAAATAAATAGGTTAAAGATCTGTGCCACCAAGACGTATCACAAAAACATCCAATCCCAATCTCCATCAAAAAATCAGAAAAAGCTATTGTTGATCCCATGTACACATGGTTCAAGTAGCGATCGCGTTGACGAAATATCAGCTATTCGGTTTGGTTTCTTTAGTCACCGCTCTAATAACGATACCCGAATCATGATTTCAAGCATTATCAATGTAATGACTATGTATAGGCGAAATTTCGCCGTAACGGGGAGAAATAACGTCATAGTATAGAAAAATAATGGAAAAATAAGGCTAAATAATTAAATGATTGATGATGATCACTTTTGATAAACTTTAGTTAGTAATTTATATGCTTCTAGCCTTTTGACAACTTAAAACATAGAGGGCTTGGCAGTTTTGTTGGACTATATGCTTAATTTTTATGAATTTAAGTCATAAATTGTGTTTTCAATATGAGAATACAAGTAAACATAATTATTATTATTTATATATTATTTTCGTATCTTATAATAAATTCATGAAACACGATATGGAGTTTTCAATTCACGTTACGGTTCACGATTTGACAACTATGCTTTCACCCCAGATGTAATAGTAATTTACTCTCTCACATTCTTCATGGCTGCTAGTTTTTTCCTCAGAAACTAGTGTCAATAAAGATTATGAAAACAGTACAATATTACTACATTAAAACATATAATATGTACAGTGAAATACTATCCGAAATTCTTTTCATCAGTTAATCAGAAAAAAATTCAACAGAAAATGATGAAACTCTTTTCAATTACCTCGAGATTTACTCCATCATCTTGCCCCGATGATGATGGTTCATCCTTATCCATTTCATCTATAAACGAATCGCTAGAGGCGGTCCCTAATTCGTCGACTTCCTCACGTTTATCCTCCATCTCTGATCAAAGCGACAATCAACTACCGATAAAGTTTACCCTGGAATGAAATATCTAGGACTTGAGCCACAATACCCACAAATCAACTCAGGAAAAATGAAATATGTCACCTAAAATCCTTAACACAATGTGACAAACTTGAAAAGAAAAGGGATAAAAGTAATTTCAGAATTCAGATGGAGAAAGTAATATGGAAGAGTCTCAAAGATACATTCCTTGTCCCGATTTGAAAGACAAATTTTCATTTTCAAAAAGTTCCAAAACAAATGTGAATTGTCCAATTTGACAACAGGGGTTCAACTTTTCATTACATAAAACTAAGTACTGATCAAATGCTATTTATATTAAAACTTCTCTTAAAAACTTTTAAGTTTTAACTTTCAAATGTGGACTAGTCCGAGACTTTACTATGACTATCTTTCATGTAAAAAACTGATATATACTCGCTACAAAATGAAGCCAGTTGTTAAGATTGTAGTAATATCAACCTACTTCTTGCACTTCAGCTTTCAGCTTTCACAAATATCCATTCTAACTCACAAATTCAATTTCTACTACATATAAACTATATATTATTAGATACATGTATATTATTATTGAGCGATCAGGTTGGAAAAGAATACCCTCTAATTCAGAACATAGAAACAACTTCCCACTTCTTAACACATTCCTCCTAATTCCTAAAATAGAGAATAGGCACAGGTGTGCGTGCGTGTGCGCTACCTCCTTCTAAAAATAAGACTCCTTTGACTGTTTATCCAATATTGGTTTGCACTTTTCAATACCTTTTCCGAATAGTATATTTTAGTCTTTATAGCTTAATATCACAAAGAAATCATTTTTACAAAAAGTGAAAATATATTTAGAGATTGAACAAAGCTTATACAATAACATATTAATTACTATTCTCAAACGCATTAAATTTTACATTTTCTACAGCAAAACTGAACTGATGATAACACATAAGCCCAAAGTACAAAAAAAGGGGCGGCGGGGGGGGGGGGGGGGGGGGGGGGGGGGGAATGATTTTTTCCATAATAAACAACCCAAAACCCTATAGTGAATGGGTCACTTCCCAGTCACAAGCAACTGCAACCTAGCCGAAGAATTATACGTACCGGATAAATGAGGTAAATTGGTGGAGATATACACACCGGCGAGATGATTTGGGGGCTTGAAAACCGTCACACGTGGTGATTTTCGTCTTCGATTTCTTGGACTAGGTTGTTTTCACTTTTTCCCCTTGTTTTGTTGGTGGATTTTGATTTTTGAATTTGATTTTAAGAGAGAGAATGGCGCAAGGAAGATGAAAGGACAAAAATGAAAAACCATACACACTAATCGAAATATATATTTGGTACTGCCTTTTTGGTTAATTCCCGTTTTCTTTTCCTTAAATTTTGTATTTTGTATTTGTGCCTCCTCCGTCATGTACTTTTTCATGTTCAATTATAAGAAGAAAAAAAAGTTGTGAATATTTTTAAAATTTAACTTAATATTCTAAAATTTGAATTGATCTGAATCAATATCAATCTAAATATTAGCACCGCCTAATAACACCATTTTGACAACATACGGGGACCTCCTAATTTAGGGTGAATTTCCCTTTTGACTTCATCATGATATGCGATGATTCTTTTCAGTATTATGTAATTTTTTAAAAATTCACATAATCGTACTTTTTTGTCGTAGCTTTGACTATTCTCTTCTTTTCGAGCAAGTTGAGTTGGTTGATTCTTGATTAGATCCATTTGCTTTCATCAATCCTAGCATCCAATAGTATTCGTAGATATGATAATTTCATTACTATTGGCAAAATGGCCTCCATTCCATAGACTAGCGAGCATGGGATTGCCCCGATCGATGTGTGTACTGATGTTCTATAATCCAACAGTGTCAATGGAAACAAATTTGGCCGGCCTTTATAGTGGCTATTATTTTCTCCATATAATCTTTTTGATATTTTTGTTAGCCGCTTTGACTGCCCCATTCATCTTAAGTCGATAGATTACTGAGTTTAGGTGCTTAATATTACAAAGGCTGCACAATTCTTTCATCATCTCATTTTTTAAGTTCTTGGCGTTATCTGATACTATAACTTTTGGTTGACCGTATCGACATATTATGTTGTTTCAAATGAATGTCATGATTACCTCTTCCGTAACTTTGGGAAGTTACTTCTATACCCATTTCGCGAAGTAATTGATCATGACGAAGATGAAACGATCCGTTTGTAGCTTTAGGCTTTATAAGGCCGATCACATCCATCCCCACATAGAGAAAGGCCATAGGGTGGTTATATAGTAGAGCATATGTTAGGGTGCATGAATAAAGTTGTCATACACGTGGCACTGCTAATATTTATTTACGTGGCCATCATAATCTGGTTTGAAGGTGAACCAATAATGACCTGTTTGAAGATTTTTCTTGGCTAGCACGAGGCCGCTCATATAGGGACCACAAGCTCCATTGTAGACTTTGTTCATCTGTAACGACCCCGAAATTCAACCCACTTTATTACCTCAATTTTCATATTTATGAAACATTATTTTCCTTACGTCCAAATTTCGGTCCGTTAATAAATCTTTAATCTCCTTTTTTAATCCAATAATTGATTTTAAAATCATCAAGTATCAAATTTTCGTATAAATTTTTCGCTTTTCTCAATCATTATATTAAAATATTTGGATGTTTAAAATCTTTACATCTGGATACTAATCCCTAGATCGCAACCTTAACTTTTTCTTTCTTTTACACGTATCATAAAACTTATCATTTAAAATTTACTGTTATTTATTTTCATACAAATATTCCTTGTTGCGTCATTCGTAATCAAACATATAATAATTTCTATCGTAACAATTATCCTGACCAATCACAGTTCATAATTGAACTTTTATCATATCCAAATTCAACTTATATATACATACAATTCATCACAGTAAATAAACAAATTTCTCATATTGAATTATATTATAATCACGTTTTCTACCTTCTAGGCAACTCATCTCAAACTTAATCCAATATTCTTGAATTTCATTTCTTTCCTGCAAAAATGTTTATTAAACAAGTAATGAGCACAGCGGCTCAGCAAGTTCAACAGTTCATGCTTCACGTAGCACATACCTTAACATGCTTGGTGTGTGTCATATATCATGTGCTTGTGCTTCAACTATAGCAATATATCTCATATCGTTGCACAAAGAACACATTATGGTCATATTAAACACGTATCACATAGCACATAATTTGTATGCATTTAAAACAAGAATTGCATATCATAATAGTTCAACATTTGACATAAAAGGGATTGAAGAACTTGCCTGACATCCAGTTATTTAAATTGTTAGCTCAAACCCTTAACTCAATCAACCTATGATCATAAAATAATCAAATAATAATTATTCATCTCTTTATGATATTAATTTATTTAATTAATATCATCTCCGAACTAATTTTCAATCTATACGGTTAATTATATTAACATCGTCCCTTAATATATTCATTTAACTTAATATCAAATACATTCACTACGGACAACCCGACTCATCGGATAAATTTTAGCATATTCGGTTGTCCGAATTTTTATTTATTCATTTTTTAGCCTTTAAACTCATTTGATTAATATTTAAAATATTTAAATATTAATCCCCAATATTTAATATTTTTACAAAAATATTAAATTTAATGCCCAAACATCATTTCTATATTTTTAGTATTTTTCTATAATTTTTTTATGATTTTTAAATAATTTTTAAACATTTATTTCAATTAAAATCACTTCTGGGGCATTTTGGTAATTTTCGCGCCCATAGGGACATAACCGAAATTTTTCGAAAAGCCCAGGGGCATTTCTGTAAATTCAGTGGTCTTGGGGATACGCTGGTCATTTTTCGGAAAGTTCAGGGGTATTCCGGTCATTTTGCACAGCTAGGGACACGTTCGGTATTTACCGGAAAGGGCAAGGGCACGCTGGTAATTTCCAGCCGTGCCGGTAGGCCGCGCAATGCGCGACGACTGTTTTTGCCGACGCCCAACAACGTCGTTTCATGTCGCTTCCTGAAGCTTCCGCACATTGCGCGACTACTTCTTCCGCGCGCCTTCAAAACGATGCCGTTTCGGCCTGATTCTGAGAAAATCCGCGCCGCGCATTACGCGGCATGCCCAGCAAATTTTTTTTACATTCTTCCGATAACAGTACACCACCTTCCCAAATTTTTCCATTTTTTTCACCAATTTCTCACAACATAATATATCCAAAAATCATAAAATTCATAAATATACATCCTAAAATTATTTAGAATAATTATTTTAATTATTTTCTAATTTTCCCACAAATTAATTTGTCACTAATAATTCCAAAATAAACTAAATAACATTAGTTTTTATACCTTTCTTAAGCCATGAAGCTCTTTGAAGCTTGCTCTATACTTGAATAATACCAAATATCACCTCTCATGTGGCGGCCATGGAGTTTTTCCGAGTGGGCAGTGGTGTTGCTTGGTGGTTTCGGGTGTAGCAATATGGAGAAGGAGAGCTTTGTTTTCTTTTCCTTTTCTTGCTTTTATTTTCTTTTTATAGCCACACATGACCAACCCTTTGGAGCATAAAAAAATTTCCACCGACTTAGAAGTTTCCGGAATTGCACAAATTCATGCAACTTAATTATTTTAATGCATTACGTAATTATTTCGTGTAATAAATATTTTATATAATAAATATAAAATATTTATTTTAATTTACTAAAATTCATAATATGATTTAAAAATAATTTTAATACCCCTTTTGGGTATTTTACTTAACAAATTTTGTACACGCATAATGTGACGCCCCCAAAATTCGGGTACTAGTACCTCGAATTCAGTGCTCACGCAAAATACATCCAATATCTGCTAAACAACATTTAATACTAGTGCGGAAAATATAAATAAACATATGTTGTTTATTACAAAAACTTTCTAGTCCCAAGGTCTACAACCTTTACTAAATACATCACAAACTACCAAAAAGGTTACAAAAGGTTTGTGTTATATCGCATCATACATGTACTACCAAAATATGAAACAGGCAAAATGCTATCCAGCTTAATCAAGAATTCATCTTTCCTTTGCCTTTGTCCCTACTCGAGCCTTCAGGTTTGACTGCAATTATTTTCATGATATAGCAAGGGTGAGCAACTAGCTTACTCAACAAGTTTTAAATGAATAATATAATATATCATGAATGAATCGAAATAATAATCGAGTTGTTTTAATAATGTAGGCTCAATGATAAAACTGAATAACATGATCAGTACTCAAATGAATAATTGAAGAGTTGATTTATAACTGAACAATGTAATCAAGACTTAGATGAAACAATGAAGACTTGATTATTGATTTCTGAGTGGTCCAATAGACCATGAACGTCAAGGCAACATCAGTCATTTGACTGACCCTTTTATAACCGTCAGTTGTACCCGAGGGGATCAGCCTCTAGTACACCATGTGTATGCATAACATTAAACTCTGACTGTATCGGATGACCGACACTTATATTTTCCCCAATTTAGGGTTTGTTCTCTCAGTACAAGAATCCTTACCAACTACTAGTTTGGATAGCTTTTATATTAATATTCAATGTCTAGCTGAATCAATTAGCATAGACTATTTCCTAAACAGTTCATGAATGCAAGAACTTTAAATAAATGACAGTTCGATAATAGAACTTGAATCCAACATGCACTATGTGCGAATGTCAAAAGTAATATCGATGTGGAATAATCTTGCAATAATTATACCACCTGAAATATAATTTGAAAGTATAACTCTAGTTTGAGTTAGGGAACTTGCAATAAATATAATTCGAAAACTTTCACAATATAGAGTTGTGTACGGTTAAGGAACTTGCAATAAATATAATTCGAAAACTTTCACAATATAGAGTTGTGTAAGGTTAAGGAACTTGCCTGGTGCGCGAATTACGTCTACTTCGCTTAATTTAAACTTTCCTTGAAGACCTAACATTGAAAATGTTGGCCTAATAGTTAGAACAACACATAATCGCTTCACTTAAGTATTTAAGTTTACTATCACATAAAAACCTTGGAGTATCATACAATTCCACATCATATAACCTCAATAAAATATTCACCGAACTAAGGTTAATGATTTAATTATTTCATACCATTTAAACCCCTAAGCAAACTATCATAATTGCTTGGTTGTTCCAATTATTAAGTTAATTAGCAAATAATTTCCTTGACTCCCTTATTTATCATTTAATAATAAATAATTACATGATAACCTTAACTATTCAATAATAGTTAATTATTATTAATTAAATAACAATTTGTTAATTATCCTTACATATTATAAGTTAAATAATAGGCAATTACTTTATTTTATCTTATCTTTCTTTAATTATTATTTCATCCAATAATAATTAATTAACTACCTTTATTACTCTTTAATCATTATTTAATGTTAAACAATGATTAAATACCTTTACTTATTATTCAATCCCCATTAAATAATAAATAATCACTTTATTGATTTCAACTCTTCTTAAATTATTATTTAATGTTAATCAAATAATAATTAATTAATTGTATTTATCTCTCTTTTAATCATCATTTAATATTGATCAATTATCTTTACTTATTATTTAATAAATAATTATCTATTTTAGTTTACTATTCACAGTTCATTACTGGCATTATATTGCACCTGCATCGTTCTGTCGTCGAGTGCAGGTCGTAGAGTCAAAATCGTAGAGTTAAAATCGTAAAGTCAAAATCGTAGAGTGAGGTCGTAGAGTCAAAATCGTAGAGTCAAGTCGTAGAGTTAAAATCGCAGAGTCAAAATCGTAGAGTCAAGTCGTAGAGTTAAAATTTAAGCAGGAGTTTTCCAGATTTTTTGCTTCTTAGTGCATCCGGATGTACTTTGGTTCAAACATTTTTAGAATGAGCTATACACCTCAAAATCATGCACGGTCGGATCTTATGGACTCATACCTTGATCCTTTACCCCATAGTATTTTTCAAATAATTTTTCAGAAGCATTAAATACCGAAATTATCAAGCTACTCTCAACAGTGCTATAAAATGGACTGTTTTGGTAGAAAAATCATGACTAAAAGTATACACCATAACTTTTGGTGATTCAAATTGGGTTTTCTTCTAAACTCATAGGTCTGTCAAGGAAAAATAATAACCATCCCAAACAAGTTGAAGGGCTTAGAGATATAAGGCCTTAAACCACACTAACTCACACAGTTTTTCCGAAATAAGTGGTTTTATGCACACTTTCAATTTTAACCACGTAGATGTGCATAATAACACATGATAAGCTTATTGAAACATACATTTACTACTCTAGCATGAATATGATCACTTAGAGCTCTTAATCTAGCTTCCTACCATAAAAAGCACAAAGCATGGCCATGGAAGCATAAAACTGAAACTTTGAGATGTGTACTACCTTTGTGATCTAATGGCTGGCCTTCTCTTCCTCCCGAAGTATGTGACAAAGGTATTGGACATCCAAGAGCCTTCCTTGAGCTTCCTATATCAAACACTCAAGAGTCACTTTGTTATTTTTCTTTTCCTCACTATTTTTGCTTATTTGCTCTCTGTTTTCTCTCTCTGCAAATGGACGGGAAGGAGAAATAATGACTGGTATAAGAAATATACTATCCCAAGCTTTAGACAAAACTCTGATACATGGACTCTATAGCCCCCCCTATGCCTGACTTGCTCCCTTCTTTTGCCAACAAACTGCTGCTTTCTTGAGCCAAGAGCTCCTGCGCATGCTCTGCTCCTGAAACTTTGTCCCAAAATAGGCGTCACTCCTAATTTTCTACCGGGTTATGTTTTGCTGCTTGGGCTGGGCTGCTACTTGCTTAGTTAATTGAACAATTGGTTTGTGGCCCAATTGGATGGTTAATTAGCAACTAGACTTGGGGTTGATACAATTTAAATACTTGGGCCAATTTAAAATACCCATCACCATTAATTAATAATTTTATTAATTAATTTATATATAATCCAATTAGACTTGCTATATTCAATTTAATTGGATATTTAATTAATCTAAGATCTTATCAATTTATTGATATTAATATTCTTAGATTAGTCCACTAATTTAATTATCCCATTAGTTGGACTCCCTTTAATTTAATCCAAATATATTACTAATTTACTAATTTAATCGCATCAAGATTTAAATTAGTTCATAGAATATTCATTACATAAATAAATAAATTCATAATTTATTTAAAATGAAATTTAAAATTTTGCGGAGATTACACATAACGTCATGCATATAATTATATGAGGTAATTTTTACCTCCAAAATTCATAAATTAATACATATGACATATAAAAATTATTTTTCGTAATTTTTCACTTCGTTACTTGGACAACATGTTACATTAATATGTTCACGTTTCCGAAATATTATTTTTCATAAAAGTCATAATAATTCCATTATACATAAATATAATTTTTAATAACTTAAAACATTCCTTTTTCTTATTTATTATTCAATTTCTTTAATATTTACAATAATTTCTTTATATATAAATTATATAATTTAATATTATATAATTTATATATTTACATTCTCCTTTCTTAAATAATTTCTTAATTTCCTTCAACCTTATTCCATTTAATCACCTTATATAAATTACATAATTATTTTTATATAATTTATATAATTATTATTTTCTTCATACCTTATTTTAATTTCCTTATATAATTTATTATTATATAATTTATATAATTACTTTTCCTTCTCAATTAATTTCTAAACCTCCTCCAAAATTCTTGATAAAATCTAAAATCAACACATATAATTTTACCAACTCCCTCATTCACTTTTTATTTAAATTTGAATTAATTTAATTATTAATCCCTTCATTTCCATAATTAATGAAATTTAAGATTATCAATTAAACATTCACATATATACATATTTAAATCTTACTTCTCACATTACCATATCATCTCATTTAAGTCATAATTTCTGTACTTCCACTATAATTTAATTGTACACTTTATTGTACCTCTGCCTGAAATTTCTTTTATTTTTCATAAATTGTTTTTTAACCAATTTATTTACTTTTCAATTATTTTAAATTAACACAATTCGTCATGATCTCTGTACAGATTTAATTTACTAATTAAATCTTATCATATACCTTAAATAATATAAAATAATAATTAATTTAAACAATCTTGATAATTTTTATCAATTAAATTCTCATTTATTTTATTAAAGAAATCCTGAAAATTCGGATCCTCACATCATCAATCTTTCAGCTTGGATTTTGTTAAGATATAAAAACAATTCTTTTTTTGCATCCTTATTATATAATGTTGTAACAACCGGGAAAATTACGAATCTAATTTATTTATTTTTATTATTAATTATATTCATGATGAATTATGATGTGTGAAGATATAATATGTATGTGTATATGTTATGTGTTGAGAAGTAGTAAGTTAGTTAATTTAATTTATTCAAATTAACTAAATAAGAAGCAAAAAAATGTAAGAGGAGTTTTTGTGATGATATCACAAAATTTGAATGTTGGCCTTAAATGACAATTAAGAAGATTAATAATCACTAAATGGATTACTTGTATAATTAATGAATAAGAAGAAATAAATAAATTTATTAAAGTTAACCCAATGTGATAGTATTTATATGTTATGTGGGTAATTATATCATAAACCCAAGTTGATGAGATGTGGTAGATTATTGAGCAAAATTAATCAAGTTGAAGTGCTTGCATGTATGTGTATTAGGGTTTTAATAAAACAAACTCAAGTTATGATAAATGTTAGTGTTTTGTAAACTAACTCAACCTAGTAGTCAATTGACTTTAAAATAGTAAGTCTAATTGGATTATGTATTTAACCCAATATTAGGATATGAGTAAACCAAGTGGTAATTAAATAATGAGCCCAATGTGATAACCTTATATGATTTAATTAGTGAACCAAGTATAAAATATATAGTGAATCCAAAATTGGTTAAACTAGTTCAAGTGTTAATGTTATGCACTAGCCAATACTTATTTTTATTTCATGTATCATAAGTTAGCCCAATTGATTTAAATATTGGGAACCCAATGTTGGTAAATTAAATGAATGAATTTGTAGCCAATCAATTGATTTTATTGAGCCCAAGCAAATTAAAAGGAGAAGCCCAAATAGAATTAATTATAAAGTCCAATGTTGAGCCCATATCAAAGCAAGTATTGGTGTTATATATATATATATATATATATATATATATATATAGGTAATAAAAGAAAATCAAACACGGAGGGAAAATAAGGCCATTTAGCCGGCACTTTAGGATTCCTTGTTGCTTTGTTGTTGAGTGAAAATTACTCCATTGGTTGCTTGAAATTCTCTTGGATAGTTGTCATTCATATTGGTCAATCAAGATGTCAATCTTAGAATGTCAATGAAATTGTCCTCCACTTGTATAGTAAGTATAGTTTAGGGAGTTAATTGACCAACATTAAATGATTAAGAAAGTTAAGTAATCTTACCTAAGTTCTATAAATAGAAGGGTAGCAAGACTTGTTAAAATTTGTTATTCATTTGTTTCTCTCCACCAAGTTAAAAGAGAGAGCACTTATAGAGAGAAAAGAGTAAGAGTTCTTGAGATCTTGTGAAAGTTAAACACTTTGAGTAAACATAGAGGGCAATTTCGAGTGGAACATCAAGGAGGAGGAGTGGAAAGCCTAGCCATTTTCATTCATAAGAAGAGCAAGAAGAACTTCAAGGTTGAAAAGTATTCTTACTTTGAAACCTTTAATTTTTATTATAGTTAAAGTTTATTATATGTTGTTTACTATATTTGGTTGTAGGAGAAATTATGTGAAGATAATCTATGGTAAGATCCGAAGATATAAGGTAGATCTATGATAAAGTATTTGTGTATCTATGTGATTTTTATATATGTATATGAGTTTATGGTCAAAAAACTATTTTGAAGAACGAAATGTGTTCTATGTTTTCAAAAGCTATTTTAAACTCTATGATGATAGATCTATTATATATATGAAGATCTATGGTTAAAGATGTATGATATATGTATTAACATGATTTGTATGTAAAAAGATGGAAGAAAGATGCATATAGGTATGTTTTGAAGAAAAACCCTATCTTAATGTCTATGTTGATGGTTTATGATTTGAGATGTGTAAGTTATTTTTATGATTTATGCATTTTCTATTATAGATCTATGTGTTACAAAGATAACCTAGCTTGAACGATTAAAAAAGATGTTAAAACGAGTTTATAATGGATTTTTCTAGTAAACTATGATATTTTGAAAAACCCTAACGATATGTCTGATCATGATTTTTATGTGTAAAACGCTTTTGAAAAGTATATCATGAATATGTTATGTTCAAGTATATAACAAGATATTATCCAAATTTGGAGTCAATACAATGCAAAATGAATAAGATATAGAAGTTTGAATCAATAAAACAAAGTAGAAAAATTAGGATTTGGTATTCTACTATACCGCCGCAACACTAGGACTCACCGCTACAACACTGAAACGTTCTACTGAGGACCACCGCAACGCTAGTTAGGAACGTTGCAAGGTGGTCCAGAAACCTTTAAAATTATTCTTTTATTAATCGGGTTGGGTCGGTACATGCTTAAATGAGTCGGATCTTTTGAGAGTGTAAGATGGGTTAGAAAAATATATATTTATTTATATTATTATAAGATTTAACTTAGGTAATTAAAATATTATTAAATAATTAATAATATTAAAAAATCAATAAAATATTATTAAATGATTAATAATATTAGAAAATAAATAAAATATTTAATAATATTAAAAAATAAGTAAAAATATTATTAAATATTTAATAATATTAGTAAATGAATAAAATATTATTAAATAATTAATAATATTAGTAAATAAATAAAATATTGTTAAATGATTAAAATATTATTATAGGATTAATAATATTAATAAATAATTAAAATATTATTAAAGAATTAATAATATTATTAAGCGAGAAAAATATTATTAAATGATTAATAATATTCATAAATGATTAAATTATTATTAAATGATTAATAATAGTTGTTCGTGGTTAATATATTATTAAAAGTTGATAATATTATAAAGTGATTGATATGTTCTTATATGATAATTATGTGATTAAAATATTATCAAATGTTGATAATATTATATAGTAGGTATGTTGATATGTTCTTATATGATAATTACGTTATATATTCTATAAATATTTTATGACATTCTTTTATTGAATATAGTATGTAGGTTGCATGCCTTCACAATTATTGAATATTGTTGATGTTCTAAAAGTTAATTATTTTTCATTCATGATATATCTTTATTGCTTATTTAAACTTGCTGAGCAAAGTAGATGCTCACCCTTGCTATATTATAAACTATTTTTTAGCGAAGCTCGAATGTTCTAAGAAGGACAAAGGCAAAGAAAAGTCATCTGAGTAGAATGTGTATAAGCAAGCTTTATTATTATTATGTGTCATATGTAACTCTTTTGTATAATGAGATGGTGTATGTAATTAAGGTTAGTAGAACATGAGATAATGGTATGTTTTGTAATGAATATAATTATGTTTTTTGCTAGTTATTAGAGATTAAGTTTATGAATGTTGTTTAAGTATTGGACCGTGAGCACCGAACCGAGGTTCAAGGGACCCGAATTTGGGGCTTCACAAGTGTCGCCACTAAGGTCGAATTTTAGGGTCATCTTTTGTATCCTTTATCTTTCAATCCTACTAGTTTCAAGAGGCATGAATCAGTCTCTAAGGTACTCCTTGACGTTGTGGTACCATGTGTCGGCTCACCGTGAGGTTTCATTGATTTCTTTGATGAGGTTCCCAAAAGATGGTTTTTTTTCTTAAATTGATACTTATGGTTGAAGCTCTTTTACTTTTAGATACATGGGTCAATGAAGCTAGGGTTGCTAGGGCATCGGTGAAATCGTTTCGGCTTCTAGGAATGGGTTGAAAGATTATATCATCAAATTCTTTAGCCAATTTGATCATGTGTCAATAATAAGGTAACAAACGTAATTTTGTGGGGGTGTCTGAGCCCATGGCTGGCGAATCACTAACTCAGAATCCCTAAAGATAGCTAGCCTCTTGATTTCCATTTTTTGTGCTAGTTTTAGTCTTAATATGCATCATTCGTACTTAACCATGTTGTTGGAATTATTGAAACAAAGTTTGCCAGATACTGGATACTACATCCTAATTATTGAGACTAAAACTGCTCTAACCCCGGCTCCTTTGGTATTCATGGCACCGTTAAAATATATATCCCAAAGTTGCACCTCGTTTTCTCCACAAGCTTTCAGGATAGCTAGTATGTCTTCACTTGATAAGTGGGTTTCCAATGGTTCAAGGCCTTTTACTTGGGCTTCGGCGAGCTGGTTGGTGATTCCTTGGCCTTTAACAAATTTTTAAATGACATATATAATATCAAATTTTTGAAGGATCAACTGCCATCGGGACAAACAGAAGTTTAACATTGGTTTGTCAAAAATGTATTTCAATGGGTCCATCCTTGATATTAGGTAGGTGGTGTGCCTATGTAGGTAGGTATGACGCCCCCAAATCCGGGTCATTTGAACCACAGATTCGGTGCCCACGATACTATACTACCATTTAATTTCAACTATTAATTTCTGAATAATAAAACTTAATTTATATTAATACATAACTATCCCAGGTTTACAGACCTTTATACATACAAAACATTCATACCTGACATACTACCAAAAATATAATATTACATTGACTCTATCACTATACAACTATTGCTTGTTGGCCTTTCCTTTTCTCTTATTTGTCCCTAACCCTTTTGACTGTTCGGATTTAGCTGAAATATCATGTTAAAGTAAGGGTGAGCATAAAATAACTCAGCAAGTACATAAGCAAATAATGACATGATATTTCTAAAATAATGAAATGAAATCATTTATAATGAAGCTGAATCAATAACAGTTCTGAGAATGAACATGAAAATATAACATAAGTCTTTGCATAATTAGCTTGAAACATGAACTAGCTTGTTGTACGGTCACAAGACCAAGAACTCATTAAGAATAAGACCAATCATAAAGACTAATACTGTCCGACTCTAGGTGATTAGCCTATCGTACCTTTACATTGTGCACAACATAAACATCTAGCGATGCAACCACGCCATAAAATTTATATTTCCTTTATCCTTTATTCCCCTTTTTATCAGGGTTGTTCTGTTATAACATTTCATAGATTTTGCTCCATAACAATATGGATTGGCGCACATAACAACAAATGTCTGAATTCAACATGAATCATTACATATGTCTAGCCGGAATCAAGATTGCCGTCGACCATTTTTAATAACAGTTCAATAATGAATGAACTTTAAAATGGCTTATCAAGAATGCATAACATGTCTCAATGTTAAAGAACTACTAAAGAGAGTTCGAAAAGAACACTTATCTTTGACTTTGTTTATCTCAACTGGTAAAATCTTATCCCGTTTATGTCCTACATAACCATAATATTGGTTCATGCATTAGTTACATACATATACATGATTTACCTTGCTATACAAGCTATCATTTACCTTTACATAACTTTAACACGTAACACATTATTCATTTACACCTTAATATCTATCACATTGAACACTTTATGGTTTACAATACATGTCTCTATCATTTAATATCAAAATATTTTATTTTGGAATTAAAAACAATTTTTTTTGGAAACAGTATATCTCGCCCCGGCGAGATGTTTTGCCCTGAAGATCTCGCTGGCCGCGAGATCTTCTTGGCCACACCTCGCCCCCGCGAGGTCCTCTTAGCAACACTACGCCACAGTGCAGTGTTCAGTTCAAAACACTGCGTCCCGACGCAGTTTTGTATTTTTAGAAAAAAAATTCTTTCTGAATTTCATGTTATTTTTGGCCCCTTTTTATAAAACTTGATTCTAACACATCATTTAGCACATATAACATATATATGACTTGCATGGGCCTTCAAAACATTTAAATTTTTTCAAATGAATTCATTTTTCCAAAAGTTCATTTTAAATGTCGGCGAGCGTTTTTAAACGTTTAAAACTCACATTAATCACCATAAGCACTAAATGACTTCTAAAACAACATTAATACGTGTATTTACATAAAAACTTAGTTGTTTGGCTTAATTTTACCTTCATATATATAAAATGGCCAAAAATCACTCCATATCACTTCTATATGCACCTTCTAAAACACTTTACAGATTATGATTTGGTCTATGTGCAAATCATAACCTAATATTGAAATTTCTCTACACAAGTCATGCTTTTAAGCCATTAAGGCATCTCGTATGCTATCTAGCAAGATAATATGCATGTATCAAACATGTTCAACCTTTCAAACTAGATTTTGATCAAAAATTTCAATAAATAACGTATGATCATCCTTAAATCATGGTTTAGACTTGAAGATATACATGAATAGTTCACCACCTTCGTTTTACAACTTCAACACTTAGGGTTTCATCATTTATCAACCAACTAGCACATAGACTCACATAAATCTTATATCTAGCCACAAATATATGCATGACTACACTTAATCTAGCATTTAAACACATAAATACCAAGTTCTATGGTTAAAACACTTTCAATACCTTCTTGTAGCTCTTCTTCTTCTAGCTATGAACCTTGCTAAGGTTGAATCCTCCACTTTGATGGCTTGCTAAGCTTCTCTTGAACACTCTTCTTGTAATCTCTTGATCACCTTCTATGAAACCCTAGCTCCTTCCTCTATTCACTATCACTTAGCCAACTTTGGAGATATGAATGAACATAAGATATCTAATACTTGAAAATTATATACATATATAAGTTGTATCTATATTTCCAATAACTAACCATACTTTGGTTAGCTAACCATGCATGGTCAAGGTTACACAAGTCAATTCTCTTTAATACTTAATGGCATTTGTGACAATTCTCACTCAAAAGGATATGAAGGTCATTTCTTAAATTGAAAAGGGCACTTTGGACATTTGAAAATTTCTCTAGACAAATTAATTTCAATAAATTCCCATTTTTCTTACTTTTGATCAAATTTAAGTCATTTTTTATCCAAAGTTGTTTCATTAAACTTAAATTTTATTCTAGCATCAATTAGTCCAAAATTGACTTGTCCCAAAACACTTGTCGCACTTCGAAATATTAATTTCATTAATTGATAATAATAATTACAATATTGATAAATTTCATGTCATTACATTCTTCCCTTCTTATACGGATTCCGTCCCCGGAATCACCATTACAATTTACATGAATAAGTTTGGATATTCCTTCTTCATTCTTTCTTCTAGCTCCCACGTTGCCTCCTCAGTATTGTGGTTCCTCCATACTACCTTTACAGAAGGTATTACCTTGTTCCTCAAAATTTACTCTTTCATGTCTATAATTTTGACAGGAGTTTCCTCATACGTTAAGTCCTTCTCAATCTAGATAGGTTCGTATTCGATCACATGCTTGTAGTCTAGTGTTGAGCGGAATCGGCACCCATAAAAAGCACGCGATTCCGGATTCGTTTGAATGAATGTACGCGCAAGTATACGTGGTCAACAAGTAATATAATGAAAGTAAATTGTCGATCCCACGAGGAGTTATACTAACGATATCTGCATAGCAAGCTTAAAGCAATCTAATCCGATTTAAACTATGATTAAGATGGCGAGTTTTTGTTAACACAATAACCTAAAATAATAAAAACGTAGCAACAAAGATTCGATTAAAACAAGCTAAGATCACAACTTCACTCACTACCTCGTTTAACCCTCACACCCCTCTTTTCAATGCTAAGAACGCTCGAATGATAACCAGAGAAAATAAGCAACCATAAACCTCTTCCGATAGTTAAATGATTCACACCCAACCAATTAGTTCACTATATTCCTATGTGACCTAACTTAGCAAGATGGCGATAAAAGCTCTTCTCAACAAGGTTACACAAGATACACCGGTATATTCCTATTCGAGATACAAATTAGGCTCTCATCCGAAGATAAAACAACCTACAAGTGCTAACATGCTTTAGGCCTAGTTATTTAATCCATTTTTCAATATCATAAACAACCACACAATACATACAAAGTACATAATCCATACATGAAGAACAAAGCATGATAATCATTCATTAGCAATCCATTCACATCAAAAAGAGAGATATTCCATTAAAATATAGTAGTGAGATCCATTGTGATCCTAGAAATGAAGTTAGTTCATAGCTAAATGACTAAGAATCATTAACAAGTTACTCATTAGGCTTAAATACATAGAATGAAGATAACTAAAATGAATGAAACTTCCTAAAACACAAGTTTCAAACACTAAAACTCCCTTCACAATATAGCAATCCAAGCTTGATGAGTCTTCTTGTTCTTGAGCTTAACACCAATCCAAGTGGCTTTGAAGGCTGGAAGAAATGAAGAAAAACAGCTCCAAGGCGTGAAAAACTCATTAGCTAGGTCAAGCCACCTTCCCTCTTAAGTAGCAAATATCTCGTCAGAAAACAGCATGGCCGACCGCCGCGGCGGTCGAATCCACCGCTGCGGCGGTAGTCTTTTGTGAAAATTACCATTTTGCCCTTTCAGCTCAAAAATCCTACAAAACACCGACGAGACATTAGGGACCATAAAATTCATAAATATAAGCAATAATAACTCTCAAAAACTCACAAAATATTAAGCTAGACGTACTAATTCGCAGGTATAAAACCCGCTCATCAAATACCCCCAAACTTAAACATTTGCTCGTCCTCGAGCAAAACAATAAAACAAAAATTAAATAACTACTAAAATTACTAAACCAGAAATGACTTGGAATCATAGCCTCAAGAAATAACTGCAACAGCTAAGACAAATCATAATGCAGAATAAAGTCTAACATTTCAACAAAATTTCCAAGCTCACGAATGCCCCTGAATCGCTTTACGTGTGTACGTGTAAAACCCAATGTTAAAATTAGTCAGAGCTTAGATGAACTTAACGAAAACAATGCCATGAGCTATTTAACTTCAATCCACATAACCCAAACAATCACAACCAAACAAGGCAATAATATAAGAACAGGGTCTCTCGGATTTAAACAAGAAAAGATAAACATATTTTTAGAAGCACAGGCGAGTGCGTTTTACGCTCCGTCTCACCTTAACTGACAAGCTTGACTGTGCAATGTCTAATTCTATTAGGCTTTTCAGAGCTACCCATGTATCGAGCTTTTAATCAGTGACTCCCAAACCAGTCGGCTTTAGGGCACTAGGTGGAAAAACACCCCACGGATTTAATCACTCGAGTAGCAAAGGCCACAAAACTCGACTAGTCAAGCAATTTATTATTATTATTATTATTATTTTTTATTATTTTTATTATTATTATTATTATTATTATTTTTTTTTTCAAATATACAAACATCCGAGGTCCCCCCAAACTTATATACGAGCCTACATTTAGCACTCAGAAAGGGTTTTAAGAATTTCACAGCTTAACTCACAAGCAATTTATCAAACCAGTTCTCTAAACACGAACTAATCAACAATGGGATCACAACTGTGCATGAAGAAAAAGGCAAGAACAATGGCATAGTTAACTCGAATCAATCGCTAAAATAAAGACTAAGATTGCAATTTGATTTAACTTAAACGAGCATCATGGCAACACATCATATCATCGGCTAAAACCCAAAATTACTACTACGACTAAAACAAGCATAAAAACAACGCAACTAATCAGGCACTAAACAAGGATAAGAACAAATAGAAACAGAGAAACCACCCCCAAACTTAAACATGACAATGCCCTCATTGGAAAGATAGAGAATTTAAAATTGAGGACTCCCCTGAATTGGATTAGGCATTTGCATCTTCGTCAGGAGAATCCTGAGGGTAGTCAGGAATCACTGGCGGGCTCGGGAACTGCAGAGGGTTTGGACCAGAATTCAACCCCGTCCTCTCGAACATCTCAGCAAGGGTTACAGTGAAATTGGCATTGAACTGCATCATAGCGTTAACCTGCTGAGCGACATAAGTAATTTGGCGAGATTGGCGGCGCGAGTCCCTTCGCAAGCGTTGTACCTCCGTCGCAATGGATGCTAGAGATGGCTGATTGGCGGCGTCATCCTCCTCCTGCTGATCATCTGCAAAGAGTTCCTCCGTATCGGGAGACTGAGCCTCAAATATAAAACCGGCTCCAGTCGGATTAGCTGGAGCCCCATCCCACTGATTGTAGCTACGAATCAACCGAGAGTCGATTGGGATTTTGGGCCGCTGCAGAGGCTCATCCGCAGACCATTCAACTCCAGCAAATTGGCACAAGCCACAAATCAAAGAAGGATGCGGCAAACCGCCCGGAGTACCCCCGTGGAGAGTGTGTTTGATAGAGCCAAGAATAACACGTCCCACGTTGATGCTCATCAGGTTGACCAAGCAATATAAAAGCACCGCCCTGGATATGATCACATCGCTGACGTGCGTGGTAGGGAGCAATTTGGCACAAATGAAATAATACCAGGCCTTGCCAATCCTGCTCAAGAATCGATGCGAAAATAACCGGGGCGCCCCATCCTTTAGAGTCCATTCGGCATCCGGCTGACACAAGCCCCGAAGCACGTCGGTTAGATTGAGGTGCTCGGTCTTGTAGGAGGTATATTGGTCCATCTCCTCTATGTGGGGAATGTGATAGAAGTCGTTAATCTGCTCAGCCCCAAAATGCACATCCACACCACGAATGCGCACCACATTGACAGTCTCATTTGCATTGGCGTAAAATTCTTTGACAATTGCAATGCATGCCGGCTCAGGTTGTTCGGTGAAATTATTCCAATGTTTCTCAGTAATCATACGGCACAAGCGTCCATCATTGTTATTCGGAAGGAGGCCATGCTCTGGGATAATCGTTTTCCCTTCTAACACCTCATAATACTTCTTCTCCGCCTCTTCGCTAACAAAACGATGCACGTCATATGTGGCGCGAGATGTTTGCCCACGTTGCCGTTTAGGAGCCATAGTTGATCAATGAAGTGCTAAGAAGCGGAAACAATGGCAAACGACAACCCAAACCACTGATTTTGAAGAGAAACTTGGTTGAGGCAATTTATCGAGCAGTTGGCATGCACCCTTGCTTTGAACAATGAACAAGACTTCCCTCAATCAAATTTAGCCACCCAATTTAGGGTATATCACCAACACATCATACTACCTATCCTTAATTCAAAGAATGCAACAGAAATTTGCAACAGAAAGGGAGGGAATTGGTACCAATTTCGACCGAGAGAAACCACCCCCAAACTTCACGGTTGGCAAGGAGAGAGAGAGTGAAATCCTTTGTGTTTGGATCCCCCTTATGGTTTGGACTAGGAAGGAATGCAATTCGGTGCAGGAATCGGATGAGAGTGATGGCTGGGAGAGTTTAGGAATCAAGAATTTGGAGAGGGAATGCCAAGCAAGCCGTTCGAATGAAATAAACCTCGACGGTTTATATTTTTTTTTTCTGAAGTGCCGAACGACCGCTGCGGCGGTCACATTCACCGCTGCGGTGGTGAATGTTTCTGTTAAATTTTTTTTCCTTTTCTGAAGACTACCGCTGCGGCGGTAGCAGGGCACCGCTGCGGCGGTGAAAGCTTCTGTTTAAAAAAATAAGGCCACCGCTGCGGCGGTGAAAGCTGCTGCCAGAAAAAAATTTCTTGTTCACTGATTTCACATTGAAGTATTGCCTTGATAGTACCTGAAAGTTTTAACATAGATGCATCAAAAAAAACTTAATAACTAATCACAATTTTAACTCAAAAACATAGAAATTGCAATTAGTTATAAAGCAAATTTTTACTTATAATAAATAGTAGACTAATATACTATATCAAAAGAATTTAGCCAATCAAAATACTGCAAAAATGACTAAATATAGAATGTATTGCAAATAAAACCATATTGACAATAAAAATGGGTTGCCTCCCATTTAGCGCTTCATTTAAAGTCTTGGGCTTGACTACTTCCTGAATTATTGCGGGTCGGCGAGAACGATAGAGACCTTTTGCCGATCCACCTCACCCCCCATGCATGGCTTAAGACGCTGACCGTTAACCTTGAATGTGTTCGACATTGTGGCATCTTCCAACTCAACCGCACCGTGCGGGAATACATTTTTGACAGTGAAGGGACCCGACCATCTGGATTTCAGCTTTCCCGGGAAGAGTCTCAACCGGGAATTATATAGAAGCACTTTCTGGCCAATGTCGAACTTCCTCTCCACAATTTTCTGATCATGCCATCGTTTGGTCTTTTCCTTATAAATTTTTGCGTTCTCATATGCTTGGAGACAGAATTCATCCATTTCGTTCAATTGAAGCATCCTTTTCTCACCGGCCGCATGTAATTCAAAATTAAGCTTTTTAATGGCCCAATACGCATTATGCTCAAGTTCAACCGGCAAGTGGCAAGCTTTTCTGAAAACCAAGCGATATGGTGACATTCCAATTGGCGATTTAAAAGCTGTTCGGTATGCCCATAATGCTTCGTCCAATTTCCTAGACCAATCCTTCCTGTTGGGATTCACCGTCTTTTCTAAAATCCGCTTTATTTCTCTGTTGGAGACTTCTGCTTGCCCACTGGTTTGCGGATGATAGGCCGTAGCAATTTTATGGGAGACCCCATATTTAGCAAGGAGGGCAGCGAAATACTTGTTGCAAAAATGTGAACCTCCATCACTGATAATAGCCCGTGGAGTGCCAAAGCGCGAAAAGATGTTTTTACGCAAGAAGTTCAGAACGACTTTGGAATCATTGGTCGGCAGAGCAACAACTTCAACCCATTTTGATACATAGTCCACAGCGACTAGTATGTATTGGTTGTTATAAGATGACGGGAATGGTCCCATGAAATCTATGCCCCAGACGTCAAAAATTTCAATTTCTTGAATATAATTCAGGGGCATTTCATGTCTCTTAGAAATATTACCCGTTCTTTGGCACTTGTCGCATCTTGATACAAAGGAATAAGCGTCCTTAAACAAAGATGGCCAATAGAACCCCGATTGTAGGACCTTTGCCGCTGTTCTCACCCCACCGAAATGTCCTCCATACTCAGATGAATGACAGTGATGAAGGATATCACTCATTTCTTCTTGAGGCACACACCTCCTCAGTAATTGATCTGCGCATTGCTTGAACAGGAACGGATCATCCCATACAAAGAATCGGACGTCACTTAAGAACTTTTTCCGTTGCTGATAGCTTAAATCCGGAGGAGTCACATTACTCACAATGAAGTTTGCGAAATCCGCATACCAGGGTAATTCGCTGTGCACAGCAAACAGCTGCTCATCCAGAAAATGCTCATTAATCACCCTGTCATCCTTCCTAGCCTGCTCCGTATTCTCCAATCTAGAAAGATGATCCGCCACTTGGTTCTCTGAACCCTTCTTGTCGCGGATTTCCAAATCAAACTCTTGGAGAAGAAGAATCCACCTTATAAGTCGGGGCTTTGCATCTTTCTTGGCAATCAGATATCTTATAGCAGCGTGATCCGTATATACCACAACTTTTGTTCCCATGAGATATGACCTAAATTTGTCAAAAGCGTATACAACCGCTAATAGCTCTTTCTCGGTGGTGGTGTAATTAAGTTGAGCATCTGTTAAGGTCTTGCTGGCATAATAGATGGCATGAAAGATCTTTTCCTTGCGCTGACCCAACACTGCCCCAACTGCAAAATCACTCGCATCACACATCAATTCGAAGGGTACAGACCAATCCGGTGCTACTATTACAGGAGCAGATGTTAGCTTTGTTTTCAATAGCTCAAAGGCCTGTAAGCAGTCTTCATCGAATTTGAATTGGACCTCCTTTTCTAATAGGCTACACAAAGGCTTGGAGATCTTGGAGAAGTCCTTGATAAAGCGTCTATAAAAGCCCGCATGACCTAAAAAACTACGCACCCCCTTAACAGTTGTAGGCGGTGGCAATTTCTCAATTGTCTCCAGCTTTGCCTTGTCAACCTCCAACCCTTTTTCTGAGACTTTGTGCCCAAGGATAATTCCTTCCTGTACCATGAAATGGCATTTTTCCCAGTTTAGAATTAGATTCGTCTCTACACAGCGTTTCAGCACAAGAATCAAATTCTCTAGGCATAGCTCAAAAGAGTCTCCGAATACAGAGAAATCGTCCATGAAGACTTCCACGTTATGCTCCACCATGCCAGAAAAGATGGCCATCATGCACCTTTGAAATGTTGCCGGTGCATTGCAAAGGCCAAACGACATTCGTCTGAATGCAAACGTCCCGTAGGGGCAGGTGAAGGTTGTGTTTTTCTGGTCCTCAGGTGCAATAGCTATCTGATTATAACCCGAGTAGCCATCCAGGAGACAGTAGTACTCGTGACCCGCCAGCCTGTCCAACATTTGGTCAATGAATGGTAATGGAAAGTGATCTTTTCTTGTAGCTTTGTTTAGCTTTCTGTAGTCCATGCACACCCTTCAACCAGTCACTGTCCTTGTTGGTATCAACTCATTCTGCTCATTCCTGACGACTGTCATCCCTCCTTTCTTGGGCACACACTGGACATGACTCACCCAAGCACTGTTGGAGATAGGATATATTATCCCAGCATCTAGCAATTTCAAAATCTCCTTCTTAACAACCTCTTTCATGATAGGGTTGAGCCTTCTCTGATGTTCCACAGTCGGCTTGCTGTCCTCCTCCATCAGAATTTTGTCCATACAGAAGGATGAACTAATGCCTTTGATGTCTGATATAGTCCACCCTAAAGCCGTTTTATACTTCCTCAGCACACTTAAAAGTTTACTCTCCTGTTCCTCATTTAAAGCTGCAGATATTACAACAGGATAAGTAGATTCTTTTTCCAGAAATGCATACCTCAAATGATTTGGCAATGGTTTGAGCTCCAATATTGGTGCTTCCTCTTTAGATAAATTTGAAACAGAAGTTCCTAGCTGTTCCAAAGCTTCATAGTGCGGTTTGAATTTGGCAAATCGAGGATCCGAATCCAAATATTTCATGCATTCTGTATGAGTAGGATCTTCTGCAGTCGTGGTTCCAATGATCGAAGCTTCCAACGGATCAGGAACACAAGTTTTCATGAAAACTTCCTGGACAAACTTGTCAACCACATCGACTCTAAAGCATTCTTCGGAATCACTTGGAAACTTCATAGATTTGAAGACATTGAACTTTATTTCTTGATCTTGTACCCTCATAGTGAGCTCTCCCTTCTGAACATCGATAATAGTTCTCCCCGTGGCTAGAAATGGACGCCCTAATATAATAGGGACTTCCCTGTCCTCCTCAAAGTCCAGAACTATAAAGTCAGCTGGAAAGATAAACTTGTCAACCTTTACCAGCACTCTTCCACGATTCCCTTCGGGTAAGTCAGAGATCTATCAGCAAGTTGTAGAGTAACACTAGTAGGCTTTGCTTCGTTCAACCCCAACTTCCTATAGATAGACAAGGGCATCAGATTGATGCTTGCTCCAAGATCACATAAAGCTTTTCCAGTGAATTCACTTCCAATAGAGCACAGAATATTGAAACTCCCGGGATCCTTTAGCTTGGGAGGAAGCTTATTTTGTAGAATTGCACTACATTCCTCCGTCAGAGCAACTGTCTCATAATCACCCAGCTTCCTCTTCTTGGACAGTATATCCTTCATGAATTTCATATAGCTCGGCATTTGCTCCAAAGCTTCAACAAATGGAATGTTGATGTGAAGCTTTTTCAATACCTCCAAGAATTTCGAAAACTGTTTATCCAGTTTCTGCTTTTGCTGCCTTTGAGGAAATGGCATGGGTTGAACTCTTGGAAGGGTTTTGTTGACTATGGAACTTGGCTCTTGGACTTCTTCCACAATTTCAGGAGTTCCAGCTGTTGTGTTTTCTGTCTCAACAACCACTTCCTCTTCCGTTAGACTTGGTGGCACAGTAGTAGTTTCTCCAGTGGTATTCATTAAGGGTCTACCACTGCACAGTGTGACTGCTTTGCATTGCTCCTTGCCATCCCTTTTTGGATTGACCTCAGTGTCACTTGGCAAAGTTCCTTGCGGACGATTGTTCATAGCATTAGCAAGTTGCCCCACTTGGGTTGCAAGGTTCCTTATAGCAATGTCTTGGTTGTTGCTCCTTGTCTCACTCTGTGAAATGTATCTAGTCAGAAGTTCCTCCAAGTTAGCTTTCTTTTCTGTAGGAGGAGGAGGAGAAGGAGCTTGTTGATGTTGTGGAAGTGGTTGTTGTTGTTGAGTTGATTGTAGCTGCTGTGGTTGTTGCTGCTGTGGATTGTAGTTTTGATATCCTGGAGGATATGGCTGCCTCGAGGATGAAGATTGTCCTTGATTATTGTTATTGCTCCACGAGAAATTAGGATGATTCCTCACTCCAGGATAATAATGTGACGTCACATTAGTGTTTTGCTGCCGATTGTAATTACTGACATACTGCACTGATTCTGCCTTGATGGCACATTGCTCACTAGGATGTTCTCCAACACATATGTCACATATCACTGCTACACTCTGCACAGGTTTTGTTCCCATATTGTCAATTTTTCGAGCAAGCGCTGCCACTTGTGCAGATAAAGAAGTAACTGCATCCACTTCATGCATTCCCGCTACCTTCCTTGGAGTGAACCTTTCAGCAGGCCACTGATAGTTATTTGCTGCCATAATTTCCAACAGTTCAAGCGCTTCATCATAACTTTTTCCCATTAAGGCTCCGCCAGCTGCAACATCCACACTTTGTCTGGTAGAATTAGATAAACCGTTATAGAATGTCTGGACTTGTAACCATTTAGGAATACCATGGTGGGGACATCTTCTGAGAAGATCCTTAAAACGCTCCCACGTTTCATAGAGAGGCTCCGCATCCTGTTGGCTAAAGGCTGTGATGTCATTTCGCATTCTTGCTGTTCTGGCAGGCGGAAAGAATTTAGCCAAGAATTTCTGAGCTAGATCAGCCCAGGTGCTAATGGAGCCTGCTGGTAGAGAATGCAACCAACTCTTTGCCTTATCATGCAACGTGAAAGGGAACAGACGGAGTCTGAGAGCGTCTTCAGAAACCCCTTGATATCTGAATGTGTCACAGATCTCCAGAAATTTTACCAGATGACCATTCGGGTCCTCATTAGGCAACCCACCGAACTGAACATGATTCTGAATCATTTGGAAAGTGCCCGGCCTGATCTCAAAGTTAGCAGCAACAATGGCTGGCCTATTGATGCTTGTATGAAGATCGGTAACTTGCGGCATAGCATATTCCCGCAAAGTTTTATAATCTTCTTCCGCCATTGTATCTTGATGGTGAATAACTTGACTTCTCTTTTCTTTTCTCAATATACGCAGAGTTATTTCAATCTCAGGATCGAAAAGTACGAGATTAGGATCTTTAAAAGGAAGCATGCACAATCAAGAGTACCTGGAAGAAAACAAAAATAAAAATACAAATAAAATAAGTTAGGCAAATGTAATAGTTTAAAATAAGATTAAATTGATAAAGCTTAATGATGCAGAGAAATTAGATAAATAACTCCCCGGCAACGGCACCAAAAACTTGTTGAGCGGAATCGGCACCCATAAAAAGCACGCGATTCCGGATTCGTTTGAATGAATGTACGCGCAAGTATACGCGGTCAACAAGTAATATAATGAAAGTAAATTGTCGATCCCACGAGGAGTTATACTAATGATATCTGCATAGCAAGCTTAAAGCAATCTAATCCGATTTAAACTATGATTAAGATGGCGAGTTTTTGTTAACACAATAACCTAAAATAATAAAAACGTAGCAACAAAGATTCGATTAAAACAAGCTAAGATCACAACTTCACTCACTACCTCGTTTAACCCTCACACCCCTCTTTTCAATGCTAAGAACGCTCGAATGATAACCAGAGAAAATAAGCAACCATTGTAAGACCCCGAATTTTATGAAATACAAAATTTAATTTTTCTTCATATATATATTTTTTTGAAACAGTAAGTGGTTAAATCGATAAAGTTAAAAGTTAAGGATGTTATGTGCAAATTTTATTTTGTCGGACAATATTCGCTTTGTCGGGGAATATTCGTTTGGTCCGACGGCGCCGAAATAACAAATTATTGGTGGACCCCACAACGGAATATTTGTCGGATATAGAAAACGACAGAAATAACCTTTTTAAATAAAAATAGTCAACGGAACTGTTAAAATACCGGTGATAAAAGAATAGTAGCATACGGTAGTTATTGGTATTTTCTGTAGCACTCGGTACTCTACAGTAACACACGGTATTGCATAGTGTCTCATATTATTGGTCTGATAATTGACACCGTAACTGTTACGCATCATTTCATCGATAATTGTCACTGCATAATATTTTATATTATTAATTCAATAATTGTTGTTACACAGTATTTTGCATTATTGATTTAATAATTGTCATTACACTGTATTTTATATCAT
This sequence comes from Hedera helix, assembly GCA_947179155.2. Classification (NCBI taxonomy): domain Eukaryota; kingdom Viridiplantae; phylum Streptophyta; class Magnoliopsida; order Apiales; family Araliaceae; genus Hedera; species Hedera helix. The sequence goes on along the minus strand of OX359279.1, from coordinate 12,752,377 downwards.
TGAGTCAATAATTGTTGTTGCACTGTTTTTAAAATTATTGAACCTAATAATTGTCACAGTAACATATGCACAGTAATTCACATTATTGAATCAATAATTATCATTACACAGTAACGTATGTTTTATTTTACATTATTGTTATCTCTATTATGATGTTATTTAAACAGTTGTATTTCATTAATTTATTGACTTGATATCTAAGAGCTAACTATACTGTATTTATAACAATTAGTCATAATAATTGAATTGATAAAGTTATTTGTTTATAATATAAAGTTAGGTGATTATTAGGTGATATGAAATGAATGGTGTAGATTAAAGTGTGAATTATTGTTGAATAATTGAATTGATTTGTTTATAATATAAAGTTAGGTGATTATTAGGTGATATGAAATGAATGGTGTAGATTAAAGTGTGAATTATTGTTGAATAATTAAATTGATTTGTTTATAATATAAAGTTAGGTGATTATTAGGTGATATGAAATGAATGGTGTAGATTAAAGATAATATAATATTTGAAATGGATGGTGTAGATTAAAAGATGATCTTTAAATGAATGGTTTAGATTAAATGAATGATAAGATTTTTGGCTATAAATAGAAGCCTTAACTTAAGGATTTTTCATAAACTTCCTTACTTGTTCTTTCTTTCTCTCTCTAAATACTTCTTGTGAAAGTTCTCTCTAAGTGTGCTTAAGTCATCTTGAGTATTTGTGAAGATCTATAAGTATACGTGTACTGTTCAAGTTAATCAACCTCATTTAAATCAATATCCAGTCACGTGTTGAGGTAAGGGATACCATCTTTTTCATCTTCCATTATTCAAACATACTATGGTAAGGGATTATCATTATTTGATTCTCGATAATAATATTGTTTCTTCCTTACTCATAAGACGTGCCTTTTATTTCCATGTATTAAATTGTGGGAATAACCTTACGGAGCGGATTGCCGCCTGTTGGTGAATAACCCTTCGTATTCATTTATTATTAATCTCTGAGAATAACCTTACGGAGCGGATTGCCGCCTGTTTGGTGAATAACTCTTTGTACTCAAATTCTATTAAATTGTGGGAATAACCTTACGGAGCGGATTGCCGCCTGTTGGTGAATAACCTTTCGTATTCATTCATTATTAATCTCTGAGAATAACCTTACGGAGCGGATTGCCGCCTGTTTGGTGAATAACTCTTTGTACTCAAATTCTATTAAATTGTGGGAATAACCTTACGGAGCGGATTGCCGCCTGTTGGTGAATAACCCTTTGTATTAATTTCCTTCACCTTTTGTTAATCAAACCTGCTACGGTAAGGGATATTATTTTCTTTCATACTCCTAAATTGAAATTTATTATGGAACTATTGCTTCTATAATTCTTGAAAATATTATATGTTCCATAATAGTTGAACTTCATTATTTCAACTGAACCTTCCGATTTACTTGAACCTTTCTATTGAATTGTAACCGTTATTCTGAACTGTGGATCTTGAATATCATTTTTTAATTTCACTCCACATCATGTTGACAATTTGGACATTATTTGAATCTGTACAAAGTAAACTTCCGATACTTATTGTTATCCTATTTCTTCTGTTCATCATTTATATCATTCTAATCATCCAAAAATCAAGCTGTTGTGAATATCTGTGGCCGGGGGCACATATGTGTTATATTTGTTGAACAGATGATAGGTTAAAGGCGATATAATAGGTTAAAGGCGATACATCTGTTCGGTGTCTTTTATGGCACGTGGTGAATGTTCTCTTTGGCCCGTAGTGCAAAGATGAACTGTTGTTTGGTATGATTATGACCAAAGGCTGAATCTGGTATAATCATGACCGTTGGTGCTATATTGAATATCTTTGGCCCGTAGTACAAAGATGAACTGTTGATGTGCATGATTATGATCAGGAACTGTGAATTTGTATTATCTTGACTAATGATATTTCAGATGATAAAAGTTGATGATGTTTTTCCTAAAAAGAGAACCGAGTGGACATTATAGTCTGCATTATTCTTCTAATAGATTATTCATTCCGCTGCTATTATTGATCTGAACGTTGTTTAAGAATTTAACTGCAGTTTTTGATATAAACCTTGTAGTCTATTGTATTCTATCAAGAACTCAACTGTTGAAGACTAATGATAATTTATTCGTCATTATCTTAGTCATGATATTCTTTACTGGGCTATTTGAGCTCACCCTTTCTTTTGTTCCATTGTTTTTCAACAGGAGATGAAAACATAACAGGGTCTAGCCGGGGAATGGAGTGAGGGTCCGAGGAATAGTTATCATAGTCTTCACGTTTTGTAAAATAGTGTGGCAATAATAATGAAGACTTAGTTGTGTATTATTATACACTGTATTGTTGTACGTTGTGCTTTGTTGTAATAATTTTGTTGTAGTATTTTGACGACTCAAGTTTGGGCTGTGTGGGCCCAGATTTGGGGGCGTCACAGTTGGTATCAGAGCTTAGGGATATGGTCTTTAATGGAGATCTGGGGTAGAACTAGGAGGGGAGAGACGAATAGAATCAGTCACTAGTGTGTCCTACCTAAAATAGATTTTATTATCTAATGAGTCGATTTGAATGTAGGAACATGAAGTGATGAGTCAGTTTATTTGAACTAACATTTATTTTGTGACCACAGTTAAGTATGGCATCTGAAAATCAAGAGGTTAACTATGGAATACCCGAAGCAAATGTAGCCGAGAATCAAGAGGCCCCAAACAATCCTCCTGCCAACTCAGGAAATAATGTTCCTGATAACATGATGAACGATGGATTCTTTAGGAATTTCATGCAGTTCATACAGAATCAAGGAAGAGGAAATCCAGTCAATAATAACGGTAGAAACGCTGGCAATTTGAGGATGGTCACTGTTAAGCAATTTAAAGAATTAGGACCACCTGAATTCCACGGGAAGCCTGACCCACTCAAAGCGGAGGCATGGCTGAAGCAGACGACAAAAATACTTGATGTCTTACAATGCGCTGATGATCAGAAGGTGCCATTTGCCACTTTTATGTTACGAGGTGAGGCAGACCATTGGTGGGAAGCGGTAAAACGTATCCAACCTTCAGCACTCGAAATGTCTTGGACAGAATTTGAAGAATTGTTTAACGAGAAGTACTTCCCAGAAAGCATCCGCCATATGAAGGAAGTGGAATTCATTAAGCTGGAGCAGGGAAACATGACAGTTTCTCAATATGAAGCTAAGTTTGCTGAACTGTCTCGTTTTGCGACTCATCTAGTAGATGACGAAGCACGAATGAGTCGAATGTTCCTGAGAGGTTTGAGACTCAAAATTCGTCAACTACTTAGTTCTCATAAATTCAGTTTGTATTCAGATGTTGTAGATAGGGCTCAAAGGGTGGAGCAAACAGATGAAACATTGCAGCCAAGAGTTAATGATCAGCATAGAGAAAGGAGTGACAACAACCACAGGAACGAGAACCATCGAGGAGGTAATCAACACTTCGGTGGTAATTCCACACCAAATAACAGAAGAGGAGAATCTAGTGGGAACAATTTCAAAAGAAAGAGATTCCATAATAATTATGGAAGGGCACCAGCACCAGTACCAACACCAGCACCGACCCCAGTTTCAAGGGGAGAAGATCGACCACCAGTGAGATGTTATAGGTGTGGTCAGGAAGGTCACATCAGCCCAAACTGTACACTGCAGTCCAAAAAGTGCTACAGTTGTGGGAAAGAGGGTCATCTTGCGCGGTTTTGTCCTGCCACAAAATCAAGTCCAGCTGCAATGATGATACCAAAAGCTAGCGCGGATAAGGGAAAATCTGTAGTTCAAGGGAGAGCTTTTGTTGTGACATCCCAAATGGCGCGAAACTCGAACGAGGTGATAACCGGTAAGCTATTCATAAATTCTCGTGAAGTCTACGCTTTGTTAGATACTGGCTCTACCCATTCTTTTATCTCACCTGCATGTGCTCAGCGTTTAAACTTAACTCCTGAAAACTTGGACTTTGACTTATCAGTTGAAACCCCATTAGGAGAAATGACCATTACATCTACTGTCTATAAATCTTGCCTAGTTCAAATCAACAACCTCACATTACCTGTTGACCTTATTTCTTTGGAGATGCGTGAATTTGATGTGATTTTAGGAATTGATTGGTTGACTACCCATCATGCTAAAATTGATTGTTTTCATAAGATTATTAGTTTTCATATTCCTAATCAACCTGTCATGCAAATTCAAGCAACTAAACCATTGAAATCTATAACTGTTATTTCTAGCCATAAAGCCATTCGTTTATTGAAAAACGGATGTCAAGCCTTTTTAGCTCATGTCACTGATTTGAACAAAAATACGTCAAACTTGAATGATATTCCCATTGTTAATGAGTTTCCTGACGTTTTTCCTGAAGAACTTCCTGGCTTACCCCCAAACCGTGAAATTGATTTTTATATTGATCTTGAACCCGGTACCAAGCCCATTTCCAAAGCTCCCTACCGAATGGCTCCAATTGAACTTCAAGAGTTAAAAGTCCAACTACAGGAATTGTTGGATACCGGTTTCATTCGTCCGAGTGCATCACCTTGGGGTGCTCCTGTTCTATTTATGAAGAAGAAAGACGGGAGTATGAGATTGTGCATTGACTACCGAGAATTGAACCATGTCACCATCAAGAACAGGTACCCGTTACCTCGGATTGATGACATGTTTGATCAATTGCAAGGCGCTCAACATTTCTCAAAGATTGATCTCCGTTCTGGATATCATCAGTTAAAGGTTAAAGCTGAGGACATTCCAAAGACTGCTTTCAGAACTCGTTATGGGCATTATGAGTTCTTAGTCATGCCTTTTGGACTAACTAATGCTCCTGCAGCTTTCATGGACATGATGAACCGGATATTCAAGGAACATTTGGATCATTTTGTGGTTGTCTTTATTGATGACATCCTCATATACTCCAAGAGTCGCGAGGATCATGAACAACACCTGAGATTGATACTACAAAAGCTCCGTGAAAACAAATTATATGCCAAGTTGAAGAAATGTGAGTTCTGGCTTGAGGAGGTCGCGTTTCTTGGGCATGTGATTTCTAGTCAAGGAATATCAGTCGATCCTGCGAAGATTGAAACGGTACTAAATTGGGAACAACCCAAAACAGTAACCGAAGTCCGAAGTTTTCTGGGTCTAGCTGGTTATTATCGGAGATTCGTAGAAGGATTTTCTCGAATCGCCACTCCATTAACGCAGCTTACTCGGAAAAGCACAAAATTCATATGGAGCGAGGAATGCGAGAAAAGTTTCCAAGAACTCAAGAAGAGACTGGTTTCAGCTCCTGTTCTGACCATACCATCAGGATCAGGAGAATTTGTTATCTACAGCGATGCTTCTGGCAAAGGTCTAGGCTGTGTCCTTATGCAACATGGAAAGGTTATAGCCTACGCCTCTCGACAACTCAAAGATTATGAGAAAAATTATCCTACTCATGATCTAGAGTTGGCAGCAGTCGTTTTCGCGTTGAAGATCTGGAGACACTACTTGTACGGAGAAAAAGTGGATATCTATACGGATCATAAAAGTCTCAAGTATTTCTTCACCCAGAAAGAACTCAACATGCGACAACGACGTTGGCTTGAGCTGTTAAAGGATTATGACCACACAATCCAGTATCACCCGGGAAAGGCGAACGTTGTAGCTGACGCTTTGAGCAGAAAATCTTATGCAAGTACAAGTGCACTGCTGACAACACAAAAGTGTATTTTGTACGACTTGCAAAAGATGGAGATAGAGCTAAAGACACCAGGGACCCGCTCGAAGATTGCTCACGTGCGAGTAGAACCAACTTTAATCGATAAAATTAAAGCTGCTCAAGCTACCGATCCGGAACTGATAAACATGATAAAGAAAGTACAAGAAGGTGCCATTCCCGAAGCAAGAATCGACGAGAAAGGAATACTTCGAGTCAACTCTCGACTCTGTGTTCCTAACGATCCTGAATTAAAGCATAAAATCATGATGGAGGCACACAACACGCCGTTTGCAATCCACCCAGGAGGTACCAAGATGTATCGAGATCTTCGACATACATTTTGGTGGAACAATATGAAAAGAGAGATTGCGGAGTTTATCTCAAGGTGCCTAACTTGTCAACGTGTCAAGGCAGAGCATCAAGTTCCTAAAGGTCCATTACAATCACTTGAAGTTCCCGAATGGAAGTGGGAACACATCAATATGGACTTCGTGACGGGTCTTCCAAAAGTTTCTCAAGGCTTAGATGCAATTTGGGTGATCGTAGATAGATTGACCAAATCTGCTCATTTCTTGCCTATACGAGAAAACTTTTCACTTGAACGTCTTGCCGGTATGTACATAAATGAGATCGTGAGATTGCATGGCATGCCAGTTTCCATAGTTTCTGATCGAGATCCTAGATTCACTTCACGCTTTTGGATCAGTCTACAAAAAGCTATGGGCACTGAACTACGTTTTAGTTCTGCATACCATCCTCAAACGGACGGACAATCAGAAAGGACGATCCAGACCCTCGAAGATCTTTTGAGACTTTGTGTATTAGACTTCAAAGGAAGTTGGGATAAGTACTTGCCGTTGGTGGAATTTTCTTATAACAACAGTTACCAAGCAAGCATAGGCATGGCTCCATTCGAGGCATTGTATGGAAGGAAGTGTCGCTCTCCAATATGTTGGAATGAGGTAGGAGAAGCAAAATTGTTGGGACCCGAGTTGGTACGCTTGACGACCGAAAAGATCCAAATGATCCGACAACGAATACAGACCGCACAAGAACGACAAAAGAGTTATGCTGATCTTCATCGGAGAGACGAAAGTTTCAACGTCGGAGATCATGTATTCTTACGTGTTTCTCCATGGAAAGGGGTTACGAGATTCGGAAAGAGAGGAAAGCTCAACCCTCGATTTATTGGCCCATTTGAAATCCTCGATCGAATAGGAACCGTAGCCTACAGACTAGCCCTACCACCAAGTATGTCTCGCATCCATAACGTTTTTCACATATCTATGTTACGTAAATATGTGAAGGACCCAAACCACGTCATTGAGTTAGAATCAGACGTTATAGCAGAGGATTTAACATACGAGGAAGTACCTGTTAAGATCCTGGATAAGAAGGAGCAGATCCTACGCTCAAAGGTTATACCTCAAGTTAAGGTTTTATGGAGGAACCAAGATACTGAGGAAATGACCTGGGAGCTAGAATCTGAGATAAAATCTAAGTATCCTTACCTCTTCGATATGTCAGGTACGTCAATTTCGGGGACGAAATTTCATAAGGAGGGGAGGTTGTAAGACCCCGAATTTTATGAAATACAAAATTTAATTTTTCTTCATATATATATTTTTTTGAAACAGTAAGTGGTTAAATCGATAAAGTTAAAAGTTAAGGATGTTATGTGCAAATTTTATTTTGTCGGACAATATTCGCTTTGTCGGGGAATATTCGTTTGGTCGGGGAATATTCGTTTGGTCCGACGGCGCCGAAATAACAAATTATTGGTGGACCCCACAACGGAATATTTGTCGGATATAGAAAACGACAGAAATAACCTTTTTAAATAAAAATAGTCAACGGAACTGTTAAAATACCGGTGATAAAAGAATAGTAGCATACGGTAGTTATTGGTATTTTCTGTAGCACTCGGTACTCTACAGTAACACACGGTATTGCATAGTGTCTCATATTATTGGTCTGATAATTGACACCGTAACTGTTACGCATCATTTCATCGATAATTGTCACTGCATAATATTTTATATTATTAATTCAATAATTGTTGTTATACAGTATTTTGCATTATTGATTTAATAATTGTCATTACACTGTATTTTATATCATTGAGTCAATAATTGTTGTTGCACTGTTTTTAAAATTATTGAACCTAATAATTGTCACAGTAACATATGCACAGTAATTCACATTATTGAATCAATAATTATCATTACACAGTAACGTATGCTTTATTTTACATTATTGTTATCTCTATTATGATGTTATTTAAACAGTTGTATTTCATTAATTTATTGACTTGATATCTAAGAGCTAACTATACTGTATTTATAACAATTAGTCATAATAATTGAATTGATAAAGTTATTTGTTTATAATATAAAGTTAGGTGATTATTAGGTGATATGAAATGAATGGTGTAGATTAAAGTGTGAATTATTGTTGAATAATTGAATTGATTTGTTTATAATATAAAGTTAGGTGATTATTAGGTGATATGAAATGAATGGTGTAGATTAAAGTTTGAATTATTGTTGAATAATTAAATTGATTTGTTTATAATATAAAGTTAGGTGATTATTAGGTGATATGAAATGAATGGTGTAGATTAAAGATAATATAATATTTGAAATGGATGGTGCAGATTAAAAGATGATCTTTAAATGAATGGTTTAGATTAAATGAATGATAAGATTTTTGGCTATAAATAGAAGCCTTAACTTAAGGATTTTTCATAAACTTCCTTACTTGTTCTTTCTTTCTCTCTCTAAATACTTCTTGTGAAAGTTCTCTCTAAGTGTGCTTAAGTCATCTTGAGTATTTGTGAAGATCTATAAGTATACGTGTACTGTTCAAGTTAATCAACCTCATTTAAATCAATATCCAGTCACGTGTTGAGGTAAGGGATACCATCTTTTTCATCTTCCATTATTCAAACATACTATGGTAAGGGATTATCATTATTTGATTCTCGATAATAATATTGTTTCTTCCTTACTCATAAGACGTGCCTTTTATTTCCATGTATTAAATTGTGGGAATAACCTTACGGAGCGGATTGCCGCCTGTTGGTGAATAACCCTTCGTATTCATTTATTATTAATCTCTGAGAATAACCTTACGGAGCGGATTGCCGCCTGTTTGGTGAATAACTCTTTGTACTCAAATTCTATTAAATTGTGGGAATAACCTTACGGAGCGGATTGCCGCCTGTTGGTGAATAACCTTTCGTATTCATTCATTATTAATCTCTGAGAATAACCTTACGGAGCGGATTGCCGCCTGTTTGGTGAATAACTCTTTGTACTCAAATTCTATTAAATTGTGGGAATAACCTTACGGAGCGGATTGCCGCCTGTTGGTGAATAACCCTTTGTATTAATTTCCTTCACCTTTTGTTAATCAAACCTGCTACGGTAAGGGATATTATTTTCTTTCATACTCCTAAATCGAAATTTATTATGGAACTATTGCTTCTATAATTCTTGAAAATATTATATGTTCCATAATAGTTGAACTTCATTATTTCAACTGAACCTTCCGATTTACTTGAACCTTTCTATTGAATTGTAACCGTTATTCTGAACTGTGGATCTTGAATATCATTTTTTAATTTCACTCCACATCATGTTGACAATTTGGACATTATTTGAATCTGTACAAAGTAAACTTCCGATACTTATTGTTATCCTATTTCTTCTGTTCATCATTTATATCATTCTAATCATCCAAAAATCAAGCTGTTGTGAATATCTGTGGCCGGGGGCACATATGTGTTATATTTGTTGAACAGATGATAGGTTAAAGGCGATATAATAGGTTAAAGGCGATACATCTGTTCGGTGTCTTTTATGGCACGTGGTGAATGTTCTCTTTGGCCCGTAGTGCAAAGATGAACTGTTGTTTGGTATGATTATGACCAAAGGCTGAATCTGGTATAATCATGACCGTTGGTGCTATATTGAATATCTTTGGCCCGTAGTACAAAGATGAACTGTTGATGTGCATGATTATGATCAGGAACTGTGAATTTGTATTATCTTGACTAATGATATTTCAGATGATAAAAGTTGATGATGTTTTTCCTAAAAAGAGAACCGAGTGGACATTATAGTCTGCATTATTCTTCTAATAGATTATTCATTCCGCTGCTATTATTGATCTGAACGTTGTTTAAGAATTTAACTGCAGTTTTTGATATAAACCTTGTAGTCTATTGTATTCTATCAAGAACTCAACTGTTGAAGACTAATGATAATTTATTCGTCATTATCTTAGTCATGATATTCTTTACTGGGCTATTTGAGCTCACCCTTTCTTTTGTTCCATTGTTTTTCAACAGGAGATGAAAACATAACAGGGTCTAGCCGGGGAATGGAGTGAGGGTCCGAGGAATAGTTATCATAGTCTTCACGTTTTGTAAAATAGTGTGGCAATAATAATGAAGACTTAGTTGTGTATTATTATACACTGTATTGTTGTACGTTGTGCTTTGTTGTAATAATTTTGTTGTAGTATTTTGACGACTCAAGTTTGGGCTGTGTGGGCCCAGATTTGGGGGCGTCACAACCATAAACCTCTTCCGATAGTTAAATGATTCACACCCAACCAATTAGTTCACTATATTCCTATGTGACCTAACTTAGCAAGATGGCGATAAAAGCTCTTCTCAACAAGGTTACACAAGATACACCGGTATATTCCTATCCGAGATACAAATTAGGCTCTCATCCGAAGATAAAACAACCTACAAGTGCTAACATGCTTTAGGCCTAGTTATTTAATCCATTTTTCAATATCATAAACAACCACACAATACATACAAAGTACATAATCCATACATGAAGAACAAAGCATGATAATCATTCATTAGCAATCCATTCACATCAAAAAGAGAGATATTCCATTAAAATCTAGTAGTGAGATCCATTGTGATCCTAGAAATGAAGTTAGTTCATAGCTAAATGACTAAGAATCATTAACAAGTTACTCATTAGGCTTAAATACATAGAATGAAGATAACTAAAATGAATGAAACTTCCTAAAACACAAGTTTCAAACACTAAAACTCCCTTCACAATATAGCAATCCAAGATTGATGAGTCTTCTTGTTCTTGAGCTTAACACCAATCCAAGTGGCTTTGAAGGCTGGAAGAAATGAAGAAAAACAGCTCCAAGGCGTGAAAAACTCATTAGCTAGGTCAAGCCACCTTCCCTCTTAAGTAGCAAATATCTCGTCAGAAAACAGCATGGCCGACCGCCGCGGCGGTCGAATCCACCGCTGCGGCGGTAGTCTTTTGTGAAAATTACCATTTTGCTCTTTCAGCTCAAAAATCCTACAAAACACCGACGAGACATTAGGGACCATAAAATTCATAAATATAATCAATAATAACTCTCAAAAACTCACAAAATATTAAGCTAGACGTACTAATTCGCAAGTATAAAACCCGCTCATCATCTAGTTTGTACGATCTCAATACAAATACATGAAACACGTTGTGTATGTGCTATAACTCCAGAGATAATGCCATAACATAGGCTACCTCTCCTATCTTTTCAGCACTTAAAAAGGTCCAATGAATCTTGGACTCAACTTTCCCTTATTTCCAAATCTTATATTCTCTTTCTAGGAAGATACCTTTAAGAACACATAGGACCCTACTTCAAAGTCTCTTTTATACCGATGCAAATCTACATATTTCTTCTACCTGTCTTGTGCTGCTAATAGCCTTGATCTTATTACTTTTCTGCGGCACGATTTTTGGTCCCAATAACTTAAGTTCTCCTACCTCATCCCAACAGAGAGGTGTTCTGCACTTTCTTCCATACAATTCCTCATAAGGCGGCATACCAATACTCGCATGGTAACTGTTGTTATATGCAAACTCAACTAACGACAAATGGTCGTCCCAATTACCCTTGAAATCCATTACGCATGCCCTGAGCATATCTTCTAATGTCTGGATCGTCCGTTGACTTTGCCCATCTATTTGAGGATGATACGCTGTACTCAACCTCAATTGCATACCCATACACATTTAAAAACTTTTCCAAAAATTTGATGTTAATCGCGGATCTCGATCTAAAACAATTGATATCGGAACTCCATCTCTAGACTCAATCTCCTTCACATAAAGCTTTGCTAGTTGATCCAGGCTGAATTTTACCTTGATCGACAAGAAATGTGCAGACTTTGTCAGTCGATCCATTATTACCCATATCGCATCATAACTTGTCTACGTAGTTAGAAGTTTCACTACAAAATTCATTATAATGTGCTCCCACTTCCATTCAGGAATTTCTAGCGGTTGTAGCAGTCCACTAGGCCTCTGATGTTCTGCCTTAACTCTTTGACATATTAGGCATTTACTTACGCATTCTACGATGTCTTTCTTCACGTTGGGCCACCAAAAATGCTGACGAAGATCTTGATACATCTTCGTACTTCCTAGATGAACCGAATATCTTGAACTATGCGCTTCCTACAAGATCTCATCTTTTAACTCGGATACCATCGGTACCCATACTCTTTGCTCAAATATGAGTAATTCACTGCCATCTTCTTTAAATCTTGTCTCTTGTCCATTAGCTATGCGTTTTTTGATTTTGCTGCATTCTTGATCCTGAATTTGAGCTTCCTTCACCTTATCCCATAACATTGGATGAACTTCTACCACATACAACTTTTCTTCCGACTTCATCGGATACTTCACTTCTAGTTCCATTCTTTCCATCTCTTTAATTAGCTCTTCTTGAGTAGTTAACATATCCAATATTTCTCGACCCTTCCTACTTAAGGCATTAGCTACCACATTAGCCTTCCCTAGATGGTATAGAATCTCGTAATCATAATCCTTAATTAATTATAACCATCTCCTATACCTCATATTCAAATATTTTTGAGTGAAAATATATTTCAGACTTTTGCAATACAGGTAATGTTTCCATATCTTCAGAGCAAAAACCACCGCTGCCAATTCCAAATCATGGGTTGGATACCCTTTCTCATAATCTTTCAATTGTCTCGATGCATACGTTATGACCTTGCCGTGCTGCATTAACACATAACCAAGTCCTTTATGCGAAGCGTCACTGTACACTACAAATCCTCCTGTATTGTCGAGTAATGACAATACAGGTACTTCACTTAACCTCTTCTTGAGCTCTATGAAACTTTCTTCACACTTTTTTGACTAAACAAACTTCATAATTTTTCTTGTTAAATTAGTTAGAGGTCCTGACAACTTTGAAAAATCTTTAATGAATCTTCTGTAATACCCGGCTAAACCAAGAAAACTCTGCACCTCTGTTGGTGTTTTTGGCTGTTCCCAGTTTATTACTGCATCTACTTTAGCTAGATTCACTGATATTCCTTGTTGGTCAATCACGTGCCCTATAAATTGCACCTTTTCCAACCAAAATTCATATTTTAAAAATTTCGCATACTTCTCTAAACTTTTCCAGTACTTTTTTTAGGTGTTCCGCATGCTCTTCCTGAGTCTTTGAATACATTAGAATGTCATTGATGAACACTGAAACGCCCCGAGATCCCACCTTCCTTAATTAAGTCCAATTATATCTGGATTACATAGTGATTAACTTAAAACCTTGTTAACCAAGACCCCGTGCGTTAAACTTTATACCTTTGACCTTTAAACCCATTGAGTTGACCTTAAATTTGGTCCATATTTTTTTTTTTTTTAAAACTTATTTATCTTACATTCTTTAAACCTGTCTCAGGATCGTAACGTTTACTTACCCTCCATTAAACTTAGGTCAAACATCAATTATTTGTGACCTATTATAATCATATATAATTTTATGATTTAGTATAACTTGCAAATAAAAATTCGTCATGAACTATCTATACATAGCCCTAATTGTGTACCTGTTCTGTACCTGCTCTTGTGCACGTATACCTGCTTTCATACATTCATTCATTCTGTCTATCCAAATATACATTCTGCATCCACATGTCTATCTATACATATGAGGTTATTACATTTAAAACTCAACAAATAAATAATATATCTACTATATCATTTGCGTCTTTTTGCTGGATTATACATACCTACATACATACATACAATTCAACCTTTATGGATTTACAATCATATACACATTTCATATATATCAAATTCCTCACGTTCATCTATGCATTCAACTTTCCTTTTACCTTAGCTGCACCGGAACCTCCGGCCTTCTTGTATTTTACCTGAAACGTTAGTTATAGCAAGAATGAGCATAAAGCTCAGCAAGTCAATCAGATAACACATTTCATGCTCGCAGTTCATAATATGCGTCATGCTTCACTTACTTTACCATGTATGTCCAAATATCACATATTGCATTTAATAGTTAGTTCACGTTGTGGCACGGAGTGCCCATTTCAACTATCACATAGTTCACGTAATTCAATTAGTACTTTTAAGTCTGAGAAACTTGTCTGGAACGCTTTTATTTTACTTAACCTTTACTTTCTCCATCGTCCTTTCATAACCGTCTTGTCGGCTTGCTACTTCGAGCACTATCTGTAAGCATTGCACTATATGCATCATAATAGGATCATAAACTTTACAAAACTTATCAAACTTAATCCACAATTACATAATCATCAATCTCTATTCATTTCACTTTTGATGTATTACACCTTACATAGGTTAATAATACATCTTAACTCGTTCCCGACCTTTAATATAGCCCCTAACATAGTTTGGCTTAGCTTTAGGCATGTTATTTTATGCCATTTGTCATTTCATTATAACTTAACACCCTTTAATTTAATCATTATTATTACTTTTAGGGTTTATATAACTCATTTCTATCATTCCATATCAAAATATAGCTTTTTGGAAGCTTAAAAAAATTTCAAATGAACAGTAACTCCGCCCCAGCGCCGCCAGAGCTCGCTGTCCGCGAAAAGCTCTCGGCCATGAACAGTAAATGGCGCCGGGGCGCCATTTTTAGTACAAAATATGGCGCGGGGGCGCCATGTTCAAATTCAGCACTTTCTGATTTTTGCCCTACCTTTGCCGATTTTTAATTTCTTCATCTTAACTCCAATTGAGCTGAAATTTGGACCACATCTAGACCTCACTACCTAGTATTTTACAAAAATACTACTTGCCTCATTTGGCTTCTCAAAAATAGAGATACACTAGCCCCTAGGAGGGCTGTTCAACACGTTTCTATACTTGGAAAATTTTTCAGAATTTTCAAAACTCAACTTTTGCAACTTGGTTATTTTTGGCAATTTGCTTCCAAATTTCGTTTCAACACTTGACATAGCTCACATAACCTATATGTGACATGTCCAAACTTTCAAAACCATAAAACTTCGCACGAGGCGACTTTTGTCCGTTAAAATCCATTTCGATTCGAAACGATCGATTTCGATCGTTCGAATCGCCATTTCGCTCAAATTCAAATCCGTTGAATTCCAAAATAACCTAGACACGTGTATTATCATAACCATGAGTCATTTGACTCCATTTGATCTTTAATTCCTCAAAATTGCCAAAAATCACCCTTTGATGGCATTTTATCAAATTTTTCAAAAGTTTTCATTCCATCATTTAAACCCAACTTGACATTTTTAACTCAACACACTTCATAGGCATTCACATACACCTTTAACATTTGTATAAGTCTATATAACTTCTAACTGCACATTCTAATGCACTTTACAGATTACTACGTTATCTATACACAAAGTATAGTCTAGTATTCAACGTTCCTTTACAAAAATATATTTTTAAACCATTTATGATTCTAACTTGCCCTCTAGCACAAATTTAGCTCTCATCAAACATAGTCAACCTTTCTATCTAGGTTTTTATCGAATCTTTCAATATATAACATATGATCACCCAACAATTATAGCTTAATATCACACTTTCCTTAACCAAAACATGCTTCTTCATCATCAAGGCCTCTTATATACCATATAACATGAAATTTCTTAGGTAATCAACTTAATCAATACTTGAAACTAGGTGTTCATCAAATTTAACAACATATAACACATGATCATGCCTTAAATCATACTTTATTGCTTTGAGTATAGACAAGCATAACATATCACCTTTGTTCTTTATCTTTAACCCTAAGGGTTTCACTTGAAACATACCTTTGACACTTAATCTCACATAATCAACACATATACATAAAACTACATGCATGGCTACTCTAATCCTTGAATTTGAAATACTTAAACATCAAGTTCTATTGCAAAAACATGGCTATACCTTCTTTGAGCTCTTCCTTATCTTGCTAAAAGGCTTGATAAAGCTATATCCTTCACTTTAATGGCTACTTTGCTCTTCTTGATAACCTTTTCCAGCAATCTTTCATGGCTTTCAATGGAACCCTAGCTTTCCTTTCTTCTTTCTCTCTTTCTCTCTTGCTAGCAACTTTCGGTTGATGGAAATGAAATAAGGATTAGCCAACTTATTGCTTATAACATATAAATATATATATTCCATGTAAATCTCCAACACTTAACTATACACTAGTTAAGTTTAACCCTTGCATGGTTAGGGGTAGTTGTGACATTTCCTTTCCATAATTGAGGGCATAATGAACAATTCACATACTAAGGATACCATGGTCATTTCACATGTTAAGTGAGGGGCATTCTTGTCATTTTGCCACTTGGGACACATAAGTCATTTCTCAATTTGTCAAGGGTATTTTGGTCTTTTTACCCTTTAGGACACAATGGTAATTATCTAATTTGTTGAGGGGCATTTTGGTAATTTATTAAATTAACTAAACTTTCATTTCTTTCAACTTTCCCCCTCATATCTAGACTTTTATACATTTTCCCCCATTAATTCATTCTTTGCTCATTTCTTGTCCAAATCAAATCCTTTTTGATCCAAATTCGTTTCATCATACTTGAATTTTATTCCTTCATCAAAGAATGTTCATACTTAGCTTGTCCCAAATTACTTGTCACACTTGAAAACTTGAATTCCTTTAATAACTCCTTAACTTGTAATATTTGCCACAATTGCATATTATTTCGTCTTCAAACCTTCTCGGTTCCTTATCTAATCAAATTAAATTTCTAACATCTTAATACATTCTAATTGTTCATCTTTTCCCATAAACCGCTTCCTCGAGAAGCAAACCTTGACCGGATTACCAAATTCATCGTCCTTAATTCCTTTAAACTCATTTTGCCGATTTACTATTTTTACGTCGTTTTACTCATTTTCACTTCACATATAATGCCAATTCTCACCATCTTTGCATCTAACATGATCTCTACTCATTCTCGGGGTATTACATTCTGTATTCACAAATCGAATTATCGACTACCTTATAACCATCAATTAACATAATTTCATAATAACTTTCAAATATCCATATATCATTCCTTTAATATCCCGTTAATTCCTAATATGTCGGTTAGGTTAAACGGTTACTTCTTCTTGTACACACTGCCTTATCTTAGTCTTCCATTTCTGACCCCTCGCCTCTCTAGGCCCATTCCTTAATCTCATTTTTAATTCTTATAACTTACGATCAATTTACATACTATTTCTTCATTTCCAATATTGTCTAGCTTTCTATAATCAATCACATATACATATACACATATACATGTATTAAATCTATAATCCTGCTGGCACATAATATCGTGTCTTACAATAATTCTTCCCAAGTTACCTTATTATAGATATTACAATAACTCATTTAGCTCAAATCCATTACATAACCATCAAAATTCATTTTATTTATAATTTCTCATTTTCCTAATTCTCTGGCTTAATTCATCTCTCTATATTCGACCACATAGGTCCCTCCTTAATATTTCAACCATACAGGTTCTTTCTAACACATTGATCACATAATAATTCAATTTAATCACATAATAATCATGTTTAATCATTTTAACTAGGTTTTGTTTTATAACCTTCACTTAATTATCCATAATCCTTATTTAGAATTTTTATGTAAAATCCTGGGGTGTCACAAACACCACCAAGAATTTGTCTAAATACTGCTTGAACACTCTATTTATCAAATTCATAAATGCAACTGGTGTATTCGTCAAACCAAAAGACATCACTAGGAACTCGTAATGACCATAACGAGTCCTAAATGTTATCTTAGGTACATCCTCATGCCTCATCTTCAACTAGTGATAATCGTTTCTCAAGTTAATCTTCGAGAAATACTTTGCTCCCCGTAGTTGATCAAATAAATCACCGATCCTTAGTAACGGGTACTTGTTCTTAATTGTCACTCTGTTCAACTCGCTGTAGTCGATTCAAAGCCTTAGCAATCCATCATTTTTCTTTACAAATAATACTGGTACTCCCCAAGGAGACACACTTGGTTGGATATATTTCTTATCCAATAATTCTTGTAACTGAATCATTAATTATTTCAACTCGACTGGAGCCATTCTGTATGGTGCCTTCGAAACTGGCGTCGTTCCTGGTACAAGGTCTATCACAAATTCGATCTCCCTGTCCGACAGAACACCCGACAATTCATTTGAAAATACATTCGCATACTCTTTTACTACCGGTATCTGACCCATTTTCGATCCCACTATCCGTGTATCAACCACATGAGCCAAATATCCTATGCATCCCTTCCTTAACAACTTATTGGCTTGCATCATCGTCAGACAATAAGATTGCCTTAGCCACTTGCTACCATAGAATACTACCTTAGATTTGGCAAGAGTCTGAAGGTTTACACATTTTTTTTGGCAGTCAATCACTGCCCCGTGGTCGTACAACCAATCATTTCCCAATATTACATCAAATTATCTAAACCGAATAGGAATTAAGTCAACTGTTAACTTGTGCCCTCTTATTGTCAGACAGCAATCCCGATGAATATTTTCCACCTGAATTACTTCCTTGTTTACTACTTCTATACTTAGCACATTTTCTAATTTTACTTGAGGCAAATTCAGTCTCTTTGCAAATTCATCAGATATAAAGGAGCAGGTAGCACCCGAATTAAATAATATATGGGCGTTTATATTATTGATAGGAATGATACCTGACACCACGTCTTTTGATACCACTGCGTCCTATACTGTCATGTTGAATGTACGTGTTGTCGGCCTCCCTGGTTGAGTAGGTCCAGCAATTGCAAGCTTGTCACTGCCAGTACCCTTGCTTCCACTTCCTCCATTAGCTTTATTCTTAGGACAATCTTTAATTTGATGCCCCATTTTACCACAATGAAAACATCCTTTGGTCATCTTCGGAATTGGATAATTTGGTGTGATGTGCCCCTCTCGACCGCACCTGAAGCAAATGTTATTTTCCTTCAAACAAACTCTCGAGTGCCCTTTTTCATAGTTAGGACACAGTTCCATTTTCTTCTTCTGTTCTCCTTACTTGCTTCCTACCGTATTACTGTTGCTATTCTGCTTTTGCTTATTGAAATTACTTCCTCCACTGCTTCTTTCTCTAGTTGCCCCATCACCTTTCTTACCATTCTGTTCTTGCTTATACGTAATCAAGGCATCGCTACCTCCTTCAGCTAGAATAGCTTTTTCCAATACTCCAGTAAAGGTTCCAATCTGGAATATTGACACCTTGCCGTAAATCCACGGCTCCAGTTTACGTTCGAACTGTTTAGCTTTTCTTTGTTCTGTGTCCACCTGGTGTGGAGCAAACCTTGCTAATTCGTTGAATTTAACCGCATACTCGGTCACAGTCATATTTTCTTGCTTTAATTCCAGGAATTGCACTTCCATCATGTCCTGAGTTACTGGAGGAATGTAAGCTTCGAAGAACAGTTATTTGAATCTTTCCCATGGTACAACTCCTGTTCCTAGTCTTCATTTATTGGCTCCCCACCAATAATTGACTTCTCCTTTTAACATGAACGTAGCAAAAGTAGTTTTCTGTTCCTCTGCAACGTTACGGCGAATACTTTCTCCATCTCAATTACCCAATTCTGAGCCTCTACTTGATTCATAGTCCCCTTGAACTCTGGGGGTCCTACAGCTTTGAAGTCTTTGAATGTGGTAATACGAGTCGCTACCGGTTGATTATCTGCAGGATTAACATTCCTGTTTTGGAGAGCTCCCATCAACATATCAACAAATTACTGCATGGGATTAACTGGCTCCTCAGGAGCATTTACTGACTCATCTGGTGGAAGTTGAACATTTGGTCTTCGTCTAGGCGACATTTCTGTTTAACAATTTATGTAATGATTATTACTTTATCATTCACATATTACATTCTCATGAACATTAAACACATAACCATATCAAAGCACATGTACTAATTGGATTTATATTCATATGCAACTCGACTAGTGCCTAGCACCTTACATCACATGTAGCATATTGCTATAAACCTTTTCTATCCCTTTAGACTAAATAAGTCAGGATTCATATTTCATAAACTCTATACAATAACTAAAACTTCCCTCCTTAGGACAAAATAGTCTACATGACACTTTCTATCCCTTTTATAACAAAAGCTAAGGATTTATATTACATACACATACATTTACGCATGACCAAATACATCTATTACACATATCCTACGGAAGCATTCCACGCCTAACTGCATCTTCATACTCTTCATCCATGATAGTTATCATCTTCCACTTACTCAAGGTATTACTCGTTTAGTCATACTCCACAGGGTAATAGTACAACCTATCCTGCGCCCTTCTAAAAGCTGTGCGAAAAGCATAGCTCATATAATCCATCTTAATACCTATACTGTCAATCCTGGCTTTCGTTGCCCTTACTTCCTCCTCTACTAGATTCACTCTTCTCACTGCTTTAGCCCCGACTTATTCATACCTGGCTATCTCAGCAGTTACCTCCCTTAGCTTAGCCTTTAAGGCTTCTTTGTCATTCCTCAATTCTTGAACCTTATGTTTTTCCTGCCTCAACTTATCTCCCAGCTTTATATTTCTACTAACCAATACTTGGACCGCTGTCTCATTTTGTTCAACAGTTGTTTGTCATTCCACTGCTTAAGTATCTAATTTCAGGATTCTGTCTACGAACTCACTGTTCTGCTGAATCAAGCCATTTACCCACTCTTGATCAGCCTCCCTTTGCTCGGATGATGCATTCTCAAGTAATGCCCCATCAGAGTCCCCTTCCAGCTCATCCGGATCTTCCTCTTGTCCACTGTCATCCGTTGGTACTATTGCCATAGCTGGTATAGTAGTCATCACATTTATCTGAATATCCCTGCATTTTTTCGCTAATGCCCGACTGGATTCTCCAATCTTTGGCATACTATAAAATCATAAGAATAATTATTTAAGTTCAATGCAATTTTCCTTACCTCAGTTACACATAGCACATAACATATATTGTGAAAATTTTAACCTTAATAACTTCCACCATTCACCTCGTAGAACTTTAAATGAGTTTTACTATATTCCTTAAGGTCATATTCCTAAGGTTTCCCCCACCTAAGATTTATAACCTATCAGCTCTGATACCAATTTGTGACATCCCCAAATTCGGGTCCCTTGAACCACAGATTCGATGCCCACTATACTACACTACCATTCAATCCCAACCATTCATTTCTGAATAATAAAACTTAATTTACATTGATACATAACTATCCCAGGTTTACAGACCTTTATACATATAAAACATTCATATTACTAAAAATATAATATTACATTGCCTCTATCATTATACAGCTATTGCTTGTTGCCCTTTTCTTTTCTCTTATCTATCCTTGACCCCTCTGTCTGTTCGGGTTTTGCTGAAATATCATGTTAAAGTAAGGGTGAGTATAAAATAGCTCAGCAAGTACATAAGCAAATAATGGTATGTTATTTTTGAAATAATGAAAGGGAATCATTTACAATGAAGCTGAATCAATAACAGTTCTGAGAATGAACATGAAAATATAACATAAGTCTTTGCATAATTAGCTTGAAATATGAACTAGCTTGTTGTATGGTCACAAGACCAAGAACTCGTTAAGAACAATACCAATCATAAAGACTGATACTGTCCAGGTTCAGTCATAAGACTGTATTTCATTTAGATGTGTACTCTATGTGATCAGCCTATCATACCTTTACATTGTGCACAACATAAACATCTAGCGACGCAATCACGGCATAAAATTTATATTTCCTTTATCCTTTATTCCCTTTTTATCAGGGTTGTTCTATCACAGCATTTCATAGATTTCACTCCACAACAATATGGATTGACGCACATAATAATAAATGTCTGAATTCAACATGAATCATTACATATGTCTAGCCGGAATCAAGTTGGCATTGACCATTTTCAATAACAATTCAATAATGAATGAACTTTAAAATGGCTTATCAAGAATGCATAACATGTCTTAATGTTCAAGAACTACTAAAGAGAGTTCAAAAAGAACACTTGCCTTTGTCCTCGTTTACCTCAACTGGTAAAATCTTATCCCCTTTTTGTCCTAAATAACCATAATATTGGTTCATGCATTAGTTACATACACATGTATACTTTACCTTGCTATACAAGCTATCCTTTACCTTTACATAACCTTAACATGTAACACATTATTCATTTATACCTTAATATCTACCACATTGATGAATTTTATCAATTTATGGTTTACAATGTATGTCTTTATCATTTAATATCAAAATATTTAAATAATAAGCCAGGGATATGATATATGGGTTGGTTAACGTGGTTCAACTTAAAAAATAAAAAGGGTACAATAAGCTGATCACCTAGCGTACTAATAGGCCAGGGAAGAAGAGTGGCGTGGTTGCGTCGTAACTTATGTTCCTGGTGTTTATGACCCGTGGATATTCTTAGTCTTTGTGATTGTTAATATTCTTAACGTGTTCATGGTCTTTGTGACCCCTCAGCAAAAGCAAAAGTTTGTTTTGAAAAACAAAAGTTTTATGGAAAAGTTATTCCTATTTATTCATAATGCTTCACAGTTATTGAACAATTGTGAAGATTCCTGAAAGACATTCCAATCTTCTGGAATGAATGATAGAAATGGGTAAGATGGGTAGAGAAATGAGAGAATGTAAAGGTTAGTCGAAAACCTAGTTGAGATTAAATAAATGCAAAAAGGTGTGTATGTTGCAAATGAGCAAGATATGGGTACACAACAATTTCGAGGACGAATTTTTTTGAAGGAGGGGTGAATGTGACATCTCGAATTTTTGCAGGATTTTCAAATGAAGATTTTGATTAATTTAGTAAAGGTTATAAGATAAAACCTGATATTGAATGTCAGAAAGTGGTAAAAGTGATTAAATATGAATCATTATGTGATCAATGTGTTATAAATGACCTATGTGGTTGGAATGATATAAAAGGACTCTTGATGTAAATAAGGGTCTATAGAATGTATGAGGATCAACTATTTATTAAAGTGTATTAGCAACGTAACAGGTTATGAAATTATTATGAATATAAATTCTGATGGTTGAATGTTAATGTGACGGATTAAAGAGAAGGATAGACTGTAATGCTTATAGTAAGGTAATTTAAAAAGAATTATTGTAAGACACGATGTTATGTATCAACAGGTAATAGATTGAATATGTGTATATATATATATGATTGAATAAAGAATTTAAAGTTAGAAAATAATGGAATGAGGAAAGAGTATACAAAATTGAGCTTAAGTTATAAAAGTTAATAGCGAGCTTAATGAATAGGGCTGGTGAGGCGAGGATATGAAAATGAAAAGGTAACGTATATATATGTACAGTGAAGAAGGAACCGTATGACCTAATCGGTCTATTAAGGATTTAAGGAATGATACAACTAACGATCGTGGAACGTTTGAAATTATTAAGGAATTGATATTGAATAATTGAAATAAGATAATCGTGATACGATGTGTAAAGACAAAATGGTAATACTCCTGAAAGTGAGTACAAGGAATTTAGTGTGCAAGTCTAATTTGAATTGGCGTATGTGTGTTAAGTAATGTACCAAAGGACGTAAAAGTTGTAGAAATGGCTATATGAGCGTAAAAGGATAAAAAGATAATGGATTTTGATAATCCAAGCGCAATTCGCTTTTCGAGGAAGCGATTTATGGAAAAGTGAGTATCTCGACTAATTGAGATGTCGGGAATTGAAATTGATTAAATGTGGAACCAAGAAAGTTATGTAATCAAGTTGCAATTAAATGACTATTTAAGTCCTAAAATGAGCTTATGTGAACGTTGTACGACGAAAAGCGAGTGACCTAATCGGTCGATCGAAAGAATAATCAATTTAAAGGAGAATGAAATAAATTAACGGGAAGAAAATATGAAAGTTTCTTGGAAAAGAAAATTTGCATGGAAATAGAAAATCTAGCAAAATTGGATTTCTACCAAAATGCCCTCAACAATCTAGTTAATGACCATTGTATCCTAAAGGGTAAAATGACCAAAATACCCTTGACAAATTAGGTAATGACCTATGTGTACTAAGCGATTAAATGTCAAAGGTGCCCTTGACTTAAAGTGTGAAATGACCAAAATACCCTTAGGTTGATTTAACCATAGTTAAGCTAAGTTAACTTAAATTGAGTTAACTCTTATATAATTACCAAGTAAGCAAGTCTTCTTTATTTTTAACTTTGTTGGAAAAATTTTAGCCTAAGAGAGAGAAAGAGAGAGAGACGCCATGGATATAGAGAGAGAAAGCTTGATGTGTGAAGTTAGGATGATTAGATTGTTATGGAGCAAGAAAAAAAGATGAAGCTCTCTTCATAAGAGAACTTTCTATGTAAAGAAGTTGAGCATACAAGAAGGTATGTTTATGTTTGAGCCATGAAATTTGGTATTTATGTATTTAAATTTAAGGATAGATAAAGCTATGCATGTATCTTGGAAATACATGACCTGATTATGTGTTTAAGGTGAGCTACATGCTCTTTGAGTGCTATATTATGAAACCCTAAGCCTATATATTGTAGGACAAATGTGGTGTATTTTTCATGTCTAAATCCAAAGCTAGAAAGTATGATTCATGAATGATTATGTGTTATATGTGGCTAGAAATGATGAAAACCTAGATGGAGAGATTGAACATGAAAAAATCATATGTATTTTTATGCTAGTTAACTTCAAAGAATCACAAATAGTTGAGAAGTATGATATGTGAAAGTAAAGTTCAATAGCAGGCTATGATTTGTAATTAAACCAAATTATAATATGTAAAGTGCATTAGAATGTGCATATAGAAGTGAAATGAACTTACAAAGTTGTTATATGTATATGTGATAGCCTATGTGGTGTATGGAGTCCAAGGATTCAAGTTAAGCTAAGGATGGAAATTATTTGTTGGCAAAATGCCATCCATGTGTGAATTTTAGCCATTATGTGTAATTGGAGATCAAATTAGACCAAATAACTAAGTTGTATGTAAATAAATGTGTTTGAGTTGATTTGGGAGTCGTTTGACATTTATGGTGACAATTGAGAAATTTAAACGTTTTAAAACATTCGCCGACGCCTAAATTGAATCATTTGGAAAAATGAATTTAAATAAAAAGTTTTAATCATTTTGAAGGCCCATGCAAGTCATATATGTGCTATATGTATTAAAGGATGTGTTAGAATCAAGTTTTACAAAAGGGGCCAAGAATAGTATGGATTTTTAAAATGAAAAAGTTTGTGGAAGTAGCGAAAATCCAACTTAAAGGTGATTTTTGGCAATTTTGAGAAATTAAAGGTGAAAGGAAGTTAAACGACTTAGTTTCATGTTATTACACGTGTTTAGATTGATTTGGTAATCAACGGACATAAGTTTGAATGGAATGGCGACTTGAACGATCGAAATCAATCGTTTTGACTCAAAATGAATTTTTACGGACAAATATCGCCTTGTGCGAAATTTTATGCTTTTAAAAGTTTGGACATGTCATATATGACCTATTTGAACTATGTCAAGTGTTAAAACGAAGTTTTGAAGCTTATGGCCAAAAATCACAAAGTTGGAAATTTTGAGTTTTAAAGTTGAATTTTTTTTCTAAGTCTGGAATGTGTTCAAGTGCCCTCTTACGGGTTTGTTTTTCACTATTTTTGAGAAGCCGACTGAGACAAGTAAAATTTTTGTAAAATACTAAGTGGTAAGACTTAGCTCTGTTCCAAATTTGGAGTTAATTGGATGTGTGGTGAAGACGTTAACAATCTGCAAAGCATGACCAAAAATCAAAAATCCTGATTCAGCAGCACTGCGTTGAGGCGCAGTGTTTTACACTGAACACTGAGCCGGGTGTGCAGTGTACTGTTCATGGACAGAGAAGAATTCGCGGCCAACAAGCTCTGATGCGGCTGGGGCGAAATGTTCCTATAGCAGAAAAAATTTTAAGTGTCCAAAATACAACGTTTTGACATGGAATGATAATGATAACCTATGTAAACCCTGGATAAATAAAGAATGGCCAAAATAAAGGGTGTTAAGGTATAATGAGATAATAAATGACATAATGTAACATGCCTAAAGCTAAGCCAAATCATGATGAGAGTTATGAAAAATGTCGGTAATGAGTTATGATGTATTACTAACCTACATAGGGTATAATACATCAAAAGTGAAATGATTAGAGATTAATAGTTATGTAATTATGGATTAAGTTTGTCAAGTTATAGAAAGTTTATGATCTTATAATGATGTATATAGATTGTATGTTGACAGATGGCGCTCGAGGTAGCAAACTAATGTAAGGAAAGATAGAAAGGCCAAGCGAGACAGTATAGGTTAAGTGAAATAAATGCGTATCAAGCAAGTTCTTCAGACTAGAATGTTCTAATTGTTCTACGTGAACTATGTGGTAGTGAAAATGTGCACTCCGTGTGCTAACTGTTAAGTGAAATGTGTGGCATTAAGAATAGTATGATAAAGCAAAGATGCATGATGCATATTATAAACTGTGAGCATGTAATGTGTTATCTGATTAACTTGCTGAGCTTTATGTTCACTCTTGTTATGAACTAACATTTCAGGTAAGGTACGAGAAAACCGGAGGATTCCGGTGTGGCTAAAGGTAAAAGAATGTGAATGCATTGTTAAGCATGACGATAATTTGTTAAGTGTATCTGTATTATGTGCAAGCAACGAACGTTTGTGAGTTCGTAGGGATGGATGTTGTAAATATGTATTATTCAGGAAAAGATTGTAATGACATAAGATTGAGATATTATTGTTAGTCAAGTTCTACATGTGATAAACTTATATATCCAGTACAAAGATATGTAAATAGGTACAGGTATGATGCAGATGTATGTATACAGGTATATGTAAATATGGCCATGTATGAATAGTTCATGGCAAAATTTTATTTACAGGTTATGCAATTCATAAAAATATATATATGATTATGAAATGTAATATATTAGGTCATAACTTAGTTGTATATGATCTAAGTTCTAGTAAAATGAATGTTACGATCCTGAGGCAGGTATTGATAGTATGTTTTAAAAAGAAAATAATATAAAAAAAAAAAATGGACCGTATTATGACCAAAGGCTTGGTTTTAAATGTTACAGGTTAAGTTTTAACGCACGATATCGCCGTTAATATGTTTTATAATTATAAAATATGATTTAAAGATTAATGATTACGTTATCCAAACATAATTGGATTAAATAAGGAATGTTAACAACCATTTCAATTTCAATATCCGAAGATGAGTACTCTAGGTGATTAGCCTATTGTACGTATATATTGTGCACATTATAATTATCCAATTTTATATTTCATTTTGACCAAAATTATAACATTCGACCATAACTTTTCCCTTACTATGAGAGTTGTTCAGTACAACTTTTACCTTTGATTCCGCACCACAACAATATGATTTGGACTAGCTTCAATAATATTCAAGTTAATGAATCAATACATACATGGTATAGCCGAAACAATTGGCATAGATCTATTTCTTTAAATAATTCATAATAAGAATAGTCATAATAACACATGCACTATCTAGCCGAAACAATTGACATAAATATATTTCTTTAAATAGTTCATATTTGAGAACAAATCACGCGAATGCATATCAGTGCGAATATAAATAACAATATAGATATCTTGGCCTAAATTTAAATAAAAATTTACATGCAAGTATGCGCGGCCCACAAGTAAAATAATGATAAAGTCGAGTGTCAAACCCACAGGGAATTAAAAACAATTATTACCAAACACTAATTTAATATCAAATTAATTATATTTAAACAATCTCAATTTAATTATAAAATAAACAAATTAAAATTACTAACTCAATTAAACTAATAAAAATGATTAAATCAAATTAAAAATAGTTAAGATTACAATTTTTCCTAATACTTTACTTAAATCTATTCACTTTCTTTTTAATTAATTAATTATATTGAGTTGTTAATAGAGAATTCTTAACTATTTATTAACTTTTTTTTAGAATTAATAAAAAGATTTATTTCAATTAAGTTGCTATATTATTATGCAAAATAACTTAAAATAAACTCATTAAGATCAAACTCTCAACAATGTTACATGTGGCATATATGTATATTCATCTTATACACTATTATGTTACTCTTCTTAGAAAGAATCATCAAATTTACATGTTATCATATCCGGATCTAAACCTATACTCCACTTTTAATTTCAGATAGATTATCTCATTAATTATTGCGCAAATAATTATACATGAATGCACAAAATATGATAAATAACTCATAAATAATTATTAATAATTAAAAAGAAAATAAATTAAATTAAACTACACACTGAGTTCAATTGCAATCTCAATAATAAATTAACTCATAACTAAATAATTAATTATCCACAAATAATTTAACATCTCAAATTTACAAAAATAAAAGAGAAAGAAAAGAAATCAAATCTGTGTTGACATCTGTCTGTCACTTGGAACACAGTCTCCGATTCCAAAGCTTCGCCTTCAACTATTGAATCATTTACGTTAAATATTTGCTTCTAATTCAACTCTTAAACCACTCTAATATAATATTATGCTCTAAAACTATGTTAATCTATTATAATGTATTCTAATATACTGAATATAAGAGCTACATAGTATATTTATAGGAGTTACAATAATAATCCTAAGCTAATGTGGAAAAGAAATCCAATTCGAAATTAAATTAAAACAATAATCGCGAATAATCCCGTTTTTAGAATTAACGTGCAACCAAATGCGGCCTTCATGCGCATTGACCAAGTTAGCCGCTTGGTCACTCTGTGCATTGCGCGCCTGCTTCCCTCTTCAGCCATACAACCAAACAATGTCGTCTTTGCATAAATCAAACATCATCCGCGCAATATGCGGCTAACCATGCAATGTAGCTTCCAGACGACACCGTTTCTGCCCTGATGCTGCTTATCTCATACCGCGCACATGGCGCGCCTAACCCATATTTCCATTTAATTACGCTAATGCCATCGATCTTCATTATTTACCATTTACCATTCCTTATGCTGCCTATTTACGAAAATGTCACCAAGGACTATTTTACCTACAATATAAGATATAAAATAAGAAAAAGTAAATAAAAATACTAAAAATAATAAAAACACACAGTGACACATAAATTACCAAAATACTAAAAATACTTAAAAATTCACAAATAATTAAGCCTAAAAATATTAAATAAATAGAAATAAAATCTAATTATCAAGATATGAAATAATTCTTAATAATTATTTCATCATGTACTATGAAACTAATTTCAACCTCAAGATACTTTATATAATAAAAACAAGTCCATGTATATGAAACTTATATAATGAAACGAGTTCTAATTGGTAGAAGAAGTTGTAAAATAAATACAAGTTTTCAGAGAACTTGCCTGTTCCGCTGACTATTGCTAATCAACTTAACTTAACTTCATTTGGATGACCTAACATTTAACAACATTGATCTACCAATTAGAATTGCACATATTGACTTATTTCACATTAACACATTACTTCAATCATTTAACACATAATCACAATATTTAATCATCGAATAATATTATCAACATTTGATAATATTATTATCACATAATTAACCTTTAATAACATACATATCACTTCATAATATTATCATTTTTTGATAATATATTAACCACAAATAAATATTATTAATCATTTAATAATAGTTTAACCATTTACAAATATTATTAACTATTTAATAATAATTTAACCATTTACAAATATTATTAACTATTTAATAATATGTATCTCTCTTAATAATATTATTAATTATTTAATAATATTTTATTAATTTATGAATATTATTAATCCTTTAATAATATTTTCATCACTAAACAATATCTTATTCATTTACTAATATTATTAATATTTTATTCCCTTACTAATACAATTAACCATTTAATAATATTATTAATTATTTAATAATATTTTATTCAGTTATTAATAATATTAATGATTAAAAAATATTTTAATTATTTATTAATATTATTAATTATTTAATAATATTTTATTCACTTACTAATATTATTAACCATTTAATAATATTTTAATCATTTATTAATATTATTAATCATTAAATAATATTTTATTCACTTACTAATATTATTAACCATTTAATAATATTTTAATTATTTAATAAGAATATTACTTATTTAATAATATTTTATACCTTTACTAATATTATTATTTATTTAATAATACTTTAATTATTTATTTTTTGTTTAATATTAAAATTACATTAAATTACATTTTCTGACCCTTTTTATAATAAAAAGATCCAATCCGATCCGTTTAGCATAACCCGACCCAACCCGAAAATTAAAACATTAATGTTCTAAAAATGAACTAGGGCCCCGACCTTGTTTTTTACTACAAAAATAGGGCCCTCACCCTGTTCCAGCAGAATCCAATCTTAGGTGTTTTTTTAGTATTTTCTAAATTTTGCTACTTTAATTCAAACTTCAATAAAACATGTTATATATATTCAAATTACTTCAAATTTGATTTGTTATCTTCATAACTTAATGTTCTTCAATATTACATGAATTGATCATCTTTACAAAAACATTTTGAATATCTTTGATGCCACTAAATTCGGATCCCTTGAACCTTGAGTTTGATGCTCATTGTTCAACACATCCATACATCTATACTTCCCATCATACAAAATGACGTACATTAGCTTATATTAGTTCAAAACATACAACATAAAATCCAAGGTTATCTAACCTTTACTATTACATCACTTAAAACAAATATACACATATATATTTTCTTAAACGTTCAAAACAAAGGATCTAACAGATACAATCTATTTGTGAGCCTTTTCTTTTCCTTTGGTAGAAACTGTTCCACTTGATTTTTTGCCTTTCACTGAAAAGATTTAAATAAGCAAGAATGAGCAATAGAAATGCTCAACAAGTATATTTGGTATAGAATAAACAGTTGAATGCAATTAAGCTTCTTGAAAATCTTTCCACAGTTGAACGATAACTGTGAAAATAGAATAAGTAAATCTGTTTGAAAACTCTTCTTTGACTTTGAATTCAACACTAGTCTAAGGTTCGTAAGACCTTGAAATCATTTTTAGTTTTACAAGAATAACCATAGTAAACTCCAGACTATATAAGTCCTTAACTGTAGTGTACGCAAAAGGGGATTAGCCTTTTTGTACATTATGTATTGTGCACAACCATATGAAATGCATTTGTATTGACGGTAAATATCAATCAACTATTTCCCCCTCCTTTATAGGGTTAGAAGACCCAATAATCATCATTTGAATCCGCACCAACACAACTTGGTTTGACATATCTTTTATAATCAATATTGATTCCATAAATATATATCAATAACCGTGCCAAACAAATAGCATAGACTTTCAACAACGAATG
The DNA here is from genome assembly GCA_947179155.2 of Hedera helix. Taxonomy (NCBI): domain Eukaryota; kingdom Viridiplantae; phylum Streptophyta; class Magnoliopsida; order Apiales; family Araliaceae; genus Hedera; species Hedera helix. The sequence goes on along the minus strand of OX359279.1, from coordinate 12,720,820 downwards.
ATATTCTAATGAACTTTCAAATCAAATCATAATACGAAATGAAAATGATATAACGCATCATGGTTTATCAATATTAAATTCACAATAGTTAGAATACTTTGCTCAAATATCATTATTGAAGTAAGATCATAAACTTGCCTTTCACCGCTACATTATAAATTATAATCATTTTATATATTTTGTATGCTTAGACATAAAAAGAAAAATCAAAAATTGAAATCTGCAGATTATGCCCTGGAAGGGTCTTTTGGCCTAAACACTGTGCCCCGCGCGCAGTTAGATTGAGAGCAGTGCGCTGGGGGCATGATCAGAGCTCACCCCGGCGCAGTTGCCCTGTACCAAAACTACAAATTTTTCCCATTTTTCTATCCACTTTGGAAAATTTTAACTTTCAATCTACATATCCTATGACTACCAAATTTGAACACCATCAAGGCACCTCTACATAGTATTTTAGAAAATTATCACCCATCCAATTTGACCTTTTTAACACATAAATCCAAAACCTTGAAAATGAGTTTATCATATTTTTGTTCAAAACTAGTTTGATAAACTCTTTTCAAAACACCTTTGGTTCTGTTTTAAAACCTTACTAGAACTTAAATGATGTCAATAATTCATGCATGTCCAAAATACCTTAACAATACGTCACAAATTTTCATGTTTTCACAAAAGATTTTCATTGAGGCATATACACAAACACTTGACATGCAAGCTTAAAATTTCCAGATTTTATAAACATTTTAACATGCAGTCTACTCCATCTAATTCACCAAGCATATAATCCTTCCACAACACAATTTCACACATTAGCCAACAATATAAACTAAGCTAACTAGTTCTATACATGCATTATAACACCCATATGCCTAATATAATATTCATTTCAGTCAATATAGACACATCACCCTTATATATTATCAGCATTCTTAATATGTACAAATGCATGCCTATATATAAATGCATGCCTATACTACATGCGCACACTCACACACGAAATATATATATGTATATATATTTTTATATTACCCAATTCACACATTAATCAAAACGTAATAATTGTACATTATAACTTTTGTAAAAATCTCATTTCACAATTATAGAATTAATTGGGTCAACTCTTTTAATGTAACGAATCACGTAATTTAAAATAATGAATATATATTAATTATTTTAATTAAACCATTTAAATTATATATTAGATATAATTATTTAATATATATAACCACTATTCATACAATAATTCAATTCCGTACCATTGCGATGCCATACGGCTCATCAAGCTAGAATAGCTTTAAATCTGAATTTTGATTAATCAAAATTAATCCACTTTACCCCAATAGTTTAATTAACCATAAATATACATATTATATTTTAGCTCATTTGCATAACACATTTTAAAATAAAATTCATATAGAAATGAAAATTTTATTTACAATAATTGGTAATATTCGCAGATATTACAATATCGAAATCATGATCGAATTCACTAGATCAACTAGGCTTTTGAAAACCGTCATAGTTTGGTAGAAAAATCATAACTCGTTTGTTTTAACATTTTTTTCAATCGTTCAAGTTAGGTTACCCTCGTAACACATATAAGTATCATTCAAAACTTATAGATCATAAAAACAACTTACACATCTTAAATCATAACTCATTAACCTAGACATTTAACTAGGATTTTTACTTAAAACATAATCATCTTCATCTCTCTTCCATATTTTCACATACTAACCATATCAAAGCACTTATCATGCATCTTTGACCATAGATCTTCATATATGGACTAGATCTAACATCATAGAGCTTATAAAAATAGGTTTTCAAACATAGAACACATATTGTACATTAAACTAACTTTTTAACCATAAAAATCACACACACACACACACACACACACACATATATATATATATATATATATATATATATATATATATATCACATAGATTGCATATATTCACATATATTCCATCATGAACCACCTTTATATCTTCGGATCTCACCATAGATCCCCTTCACAAAGAAAACCCACAACTAAACAATGTAAATAACATAAAATAAACCACAACAAATAGATCTAAAGGTTATAAAACTTTTCAACCTTTTAGGTTTTTGGATGATCTTTTTTTGGTAGATCTCCTCCTCCTTCTTGAATGAACCACTAGAATGCTAGCTCACATTTACTAACACTTAAATTATATCACACAAACTCTCAAGAACTCTAAAGTTTCTTTCTCTTTTCTCTCTAGAAAACTCTCTCTCTACAACTTGAAAAAAATAACAAATGAACAACAAACATTTCTAGACTTGGTGGAGACCTTTATTTATAGCAAGTTAGAATTTCATCATTAGCCATCCTAATCAACTAACATTAGTTCATTAAAGCTCTAAATCCATCTTACTATGCTAGTGAATGACAAGGTGATTGACTCCAAGAGTGATAACATGAATGACTAGGGTGGTTGGAGAGATGGTGAGGATTTGGTAGAGTTAGTAAACCATTATTGTTCTTCCAAAAATGCAAGTAAGCAAGCTTCAAATTCCAAGTGGGTCCCCTCCCCTAGATTTCGGCCCTAAGGCCATTTTTCCTTCAATTTGGTTTTATTTTTATTACACATGCATTTATATATATACTAGTATTCATATATACTAATATATACATACAAATTACCAATACAGTTCACCATTTGGGCTCCACTATGGACTCTTTATTTAATTTTAGTTGGATTTCTATTTCACTTTGGTTGCGCTCAATACTTTAATTCCCATTGAGCTACTAATTCATTTATTTAAATTACCAACATAGGCTCCCAATAATTTAAATCAATTGGGCTAACTTATGATACTTGAAATAAAAACAAGTATTGAGTTAGTGTATAACATTAACATTTGGACTAGTTTAATTAATTTGGGACTCACCATATATTTCATACATGGTTCTCTAATTAAATCATATAAGGCTATCACATTGGGCTCATTATTTAATTTACACTTGGGCTACCTATTTAATAATATTGGGTTGATTACATAATCTAATTAGACTTGCTACTTAAAAGTCACTTGAGCTACTAAATTGAGTTAGATTATAAAATACTAACACTTACTATTTCTTGGGCTTGTTTTTGTTAAACTCTAACACACATACATGCAAATACTTCAACTTGATTACTTGACTCAATAATCTACCACATCTTTTCGTCTTAGGTTTATAAAATAATCACCCACAATACCAACACATATTCTCACATTGGGTTAACTTTTATAATTCATTTATTTCTTCTTCTTTGTTAATCATCAAAGTAATTCACTTGGTGATTGTTAATCTTCTTATTTGTCATTCAGTGCTAACATTCAAGCTTTGTGATCTCATCACATAAGCTCATCTTGCATTTATATTTCTTCTTTAGTTAATTCAAATAAATTTAATTAACTTAGTATATCTTATCACATAACACATACACATACACAACATAACTTCACACATCATATTTTCTCATAAAAATAAATAATAATAATAGTAAAAAATTTGGATTCATAATTTTTCAGGTTATTACAATGAATATTAGAACTGTCACAAAATTTAATGTGAAATGGTCTAATATGTTAGAAAACTAAAGTCCAAATAAATATGGTTATAATTATTGTTATGTAGCCTAAATGGAAATAATTGTTTATGGCCCAAGAGAATTAAATTAGTGGCCCAGTGAAATCTTACATTGGTTAAGTCCAATGGTAATGGATGATGTTGGTGGATATATATATACCCCTTGACCGAACCCCCTAGGATAGCTAAAATGTTGAAAATTTTGCAACATTGAGACATGTGAAGTGTAATGAGTATTAGGAGCATGGTTATTTTCCTTGAAATGGGGATTAAGGGCATTTTTTACCAAATTCACTTTTACCCTTGGTTAAAGAGTTGTTGGTTGTATAAAATACATGTATTTGTTCATGAATGTAAAAAAGTAGATTGAACATGAGATCTCTATAAATAGGAGCTCCCGAGTTATTTGGCAAAGTTTGCTTGCTTTTACTAAGTGCTAAGTATGGAGAGAAAATAGTGAGTTGAGAAAAATTAAGAAATCTAAGGGAACTCTTGCAATTTGGCAATTCAAAAGTAGTTTAAATTGAAAGGAGAAGGTAGAGAACTATTTCAAGTTCATCTCTAAGAGGAAGAAGGCTTCATGGAGGTATAAACATTTTCTAAACCTAAGTATTTCTTTAAGTTGGTATATTATAGTATGATTTAGTGATGTAATATAAATTTATATGTTTGGTTGTGAGAGTTTTGTGTGTTATGGGATCATGAAGGATCCAAAGGTATAATGGATAAATTTGTAAAGGAGATTATGTGTTTGATATGTATTTATGTGTTATATGCTTAAATGTTCAAAGAGTATGCATATGAGCATGTAAACCTAAGTACACCTAATGAAAACATGAATTTTGGTGCTAAATGAAGCAAAACACGTAAACTATTTGTATGATCTAAAAATTGTATATTGTAGATCTATGAAACGCAAAAATAATCCAAGTGGAACGAACAAAAACGGAGTTAAAATGGATTTATGGTGAAATTTTTCGTAAAACATGTCAAAATAAAAACCCTAGGTTGATGGAGCAATATTTTTGGCTAAGTAAATATTTTTGAAAAATGATTTAAAATTTGAAATATTGTAAAGATATGAGTTTATGAAACAATGAATCAAATTTGAGTCCAGTTAGATGTAAAATGAGAAAGTTATGAAAGATTGAGTAAAAAATGGTAGAAATCAACAAATTGAAAAATTGAATCTAAACATTCTGATTAGAAGTGTCAGGATGCTACTTTTACATTAAAAGTAAGCGCCGGGGCGCTGCTTCATTTTTTCAAAAATTCGGAGACAACGCTAAGGAGTTGTCCTTAGAACTAAAATGAGCGCCGGGCTTTATACCAGTACTTCAGTTGACCCAAGTGCTGATCCAATTGGGTTAGACCAGGTCAAATGGGTCAGGTCAAATTTTTAATAAAATAAAATAAAATAAAAATAAAATGATAATTATTTTATTTGTGAGGTAATAAATAATAAACAATTAAAATAATATTAAAGATTATTTTAATTATAAATTAATATTAAGGATTACTTTATTATGACTAAATAATTAAAATAATATTAAAGATTATTTTAATTGTGAATTAATTAGACCTAAATAATTAAAATAATGTTAAAGATTATTTTAATTGTGAATCAATGAAGCATAAACAATTAAAATAATATTAAAGATTATTTTAATTGTGGATTAATGAGACATAAATATAATAATAAGGATTAATTAATTTATAAGTTAAACAAATAAAATAATAATCGACGTATTTTATTTGTGGAATAATGAATAGTAAACCAATATAAATAAACGAAAAATTATTTGGGAAGTAATAAAGGAAGGATACTTTATTTTTGAGACAATGAAACATAACTAAATAGATTAAGATGTATAAGAATTAAAGTGTGAGTAATCAATTAATAATGAAGAATGATTAAACAAATAAACTGATAATATATATTATTTTATTTGTGAAAGTTAATAAATGAATAAAATAAAAGAAATGTGGAACAAGAAATACTAAAACAAATAAACTAAGAATAATTTTATTTGTGAAAGACATGTCTGAAAATGATTAAGCAAGAAAAATAATAATGAAGATTATTTTATTTGTGAGTCATAGTTGTGGAAAGTTAGTAAGTTAGATCGATTAGATCATTATGTGGAATTCAACAGAAATTAACCGTTAGATGATGATAGTGAACATATGTTGTTCGAAGGGAAAAAAGTTAAAGTCGAATAGTAATGACAATTCAGACAAGTACTTTGAACTTGTACACCTTATTATTTCGTACAAGTAATTTGAATATTATATTTATTGAAAGAGAATTCATATTCAGATACAGATGTTCATGTTTACATTCATGCAAGATTAATCTTATATCGAATTATTAATTTTGAAAGTCCGAGCTATTCATACTTGAATAACTTTATAAGATTAGTCGAACCCTATTATGTGGACATTAAGAGTTTTAATTACTCCTAAACATTTAAGAAGAGCGTCTATGCCATTTGGTTAGGCTTGACAAATAATGACATAAAGTCAATCATGTTTTTAGAAAGTGATCCAAACCAATTGTCTTGGTGCAGACTCTTATATGCTGAGATGAACAACCCTCATAGAAGGAAAAATTAGTTTACGTCAGAAGACTGACACGTGCGCTAACTGTATGTTTGAATATTATGCATAACATATGGTCATTTAGGTTGATCACCTACTGTACTTGTTTATATTGAGAATTTTTAATAAAATATTGTTAATGCTGGTATGTGTTCATGGTCCATAGTGAACACTCAGTAACAAAAATATTCTACCTCTGAAATAGTTAAAACTATTTGTCCTCATTTCACGTAACTTATATCATGAACTGCCTTTCAATTGTTACAGTTCCTGAAATTATTAAACCTTGAGCATGATTATTTATTTTTGTTGGCTTTATATTTGCTGAGCAAACTTGTTACTCATTCTTGCTTTACCTTAAATGATACAGTTAAGATCGAGCAAGGCAGTGGTTTAGGAAAAGATAAGGAAAAAGGCAAGGCTGAGGAGTAGCTTTATTTTGTTATATTTTAAGATAATGATATTAGTTATTTGTATTAAGACTTATGTCAAATATGAATTAAATTGTGTTGTGTATTAGTAATGGTTGCGAGACTTAGGAGGAGAATATTTATGTTATATCAATATAAATATTTCTATTATTTCGCAATGAGTTATTATTAGTATGATGTATGAGTATGATTGTGAAACACCAGATTCGAGGTACAGGTGCCTAAATTTGAGGGCGTCACAGGTTGGTATCAAAGTTGTAGGTTATAAACCTTAAGCAAGAGAATCCTTAGAATATAACTTAAGAAAAGAGAGTAAGAATAGAAGGAGATAAAACTCATTAGAGTTTTACATACTAGTTATAATAGACTTGCTATAAATAATCGGTAGTGTCATAAAATATATTTTTATTCCATACAATGAATTAATATTTTATTGCGAGATACTAATAGAGTTTATTTATTTTTGTGTTTCTGGTTCTAGGATGCCTGAACTAGGATAGCCCAGCCATAACATGAAGGATGAGCCACGAGACGTTCATTTGATAGAGTCTATCCCAGTAGTAACCCCGGTGGAGGGATCTGAGCCGGAGTCAGATCCAGAGGAGGGTCCAACTAAGGGATCTGAGGGAGGATCCCTATCGTCTACTACATTTGAGGACGAACTATTAGGGGAGTATGCTGACTACATTATTGAGCTGGAGGAAAGAGTCCAGGAGCTCGAGGGTGAGGCCTAAGAGCGTCAGGATAGGGTTCAAGAGCTTGAGACAAAGGTACAGGGGCTGCAGGAGGCTGCCACATAATTAAGGGCACTGGTATATCATCTCTTGGCAAGGAATGTAGAGTTGGTGGGCAAATTAGAACAGTCAGAGCACTAGGTGGAGAGTGTGAGGACCGAGAGAGAGACTGTTCGGGCCCAGTTAAAGGAGAAGGTCACAAATAGGATCCAAATTGAGGAGCACCTGGATGATGCAAGAGAGAGGGTCAGAGATCTAGAGGATTAGGTACGAGGCAAGTGGAGGAGAATGGATCGGATGGGATACGCATTTGATATTGCATTCGACTGTTGGATGGACCGACTGTACCATTTTCCACCGAAGGACAGTCAGACTCGCTACACTATGAGTTGTGACCGAGTGATCCACATCGGACAACAGAAGTACAATGATGCAGTGGAGCGTGGCATGCTCTAATAAGGAGGTCTTGTGTATGTATTTGATATGATATTATGTATGTAGATATAGGTATTAAACATGTTATATATGGGATAGTGGGTTAATATTAATTAATCTGAGATTAATTAAAGCTTATATTAAAGCTTGGCGAGCCTTGTGTGGCATCATAGTGTTACAAAATTTAAATTCTTGAGCAAATCGATTTAGTTTACTTATTTGAATTAATGGATTAATATAATTTACATAATTAAATAAATGAATTTATTTAATTAACTATGATAATAGTGTTACATTACAATAATAGAATGTAATGCCAATAATGGCCTAATATGTATTTGTTGGTTTATAATAATCCATGAACATGCAATCAAATTACATATAAGCAGCGGAAGCATGGTAAAATTGATTTAAATTTTTTACTACAAACCATAATTTAGGATCGTCCTTTATGCATAACTATTAATTAACAAGAAGAAGATAGAGAATTATACCCTTGTAGATTCTAGCTTTTCATAGGTATGTGTTCAACTCCAATTTTTTCGTGTTCTCCTTGAATTCCACCGATTAAATTCCTTTGATGAACGTTAACCACCCAAGTGTTTGGCCTATAGACGTGATCCACCAAGGTAGAATAAGGATTGAAAAAGTGGGTGATGGCAAACCTTAATTTTCTCTCTCTTTTAATTTCTTAGATCTAGAGAACTTGTGAGTACTCTCTCAAATACTTATGAAAGTGTATATAACGCCAATCCATAATAAGGGTTCCCTTATTTATAGATTTAGTCAACCCTCCTAACACCTTTAGGAATAAGGTTTTAATAAAACTCCAAATCTAATTAGGAATTTAATTAATTCAATATAATAATCACAATTCCTAAATCATTTAGGAACTTAATTATCAATTATGAGAGTACTTTTATTAATTAATTCCTAAGCCATTTTGGAAGTAAATAATAATAATAATAATAATAATAATAATAATAATAATAATAATAATAATAATAATAATAATAATAATAAGACTCTTCTTATTAATTTATAATTTGTATTTCTAAAATACTAAATAATAAATATTAAGCTATTTAATTTATTCTATCTCCATAGTATAAATTAAATATACTTAATTCATTATGACGATTATGCCATTTACTTCTTAAATAATTATTTTTCTTTAGGTTCTCCATATTAAATCGGTTATAAAATAAATTAATTAGAACTATTCTAATCTTATTTATATAATTAGATTAAACTATATAATTTATTTAAATAAATAATATTTATTCCATAATAAGGGTACTCCCCCTTAGCGATCAATGACTTTCCAGATAATATAAATTTCAACATTTAATCACAAAAAAACATATTCAGTAAATAGTTACCGTACAATTCAATCATTCTACTTCACATTGTTTCAATCAAATATAAGACATGGTATTACTATCAGGTTTTATTTTATTTGATTATATGTATTTTGATTCTCAAATGAATAACTCTAATTAATGTAAATTAGAAACTACTTTCTAATTTACATTATGCCTCGACCAAGGACTACTGAGTTATCATTTATCGAATCGCATAGGACATTCTGTAATGATACGCATTTTGAAATATATGAAATTATAATTTACAAATGGATATTAAAATTTTGAATGAGATATTAATGGAAATTAAATATTTGGAGGTATGACAAGCAATTTGGGACAAGTAGATTATGGACTATTAGATGGTGGAATTAGATGCAAGATTTATGAAATACGTTTGGATTAAAATGGATTGGAATTGGAATTTAAAATAAGCAAATGTAATTAAATAGGAATTAAATTTCTTTAAGGAAGTGACAAATGACTAAAGAACATTTAGCAAGTTAGGAAATGCCATATGTGTCCTAGAATAGCTCATTGCCTAGTATGCCCTCATGTATGGGAGGGAAATGACATGTATGCCCTTAAATAAGCATGGGTTAGTTAACCAACATGTGGTTAAGTGTTGGAACCTTCATGCAACACTCATTTAAGCAAAATTTCAGCATTTTACTTACCAATATCCAAGTTCATACGCAAGTTAGCCAAGAAAAGAGAGAATAGAGAGTTCATAAGGAGGAAGAGAAGGAAAACTAGGGTTTCAAGAGAAGTTGAAGGATTTAAGTCTAAAGGTGATCAAAGGTAGCAAAATAAGCCATCCAAAGTGGAGAATCAAGTCTTGGCAAGGTTTTTATCAAGAAGGAAAGTAGCTAGAAGAAGGCATATCATGTTTAAGACAAGAAACTTATGATTGGTGTGCCTATATGTTAGAATAGATGAAGCCATACATGTCTTTTGATGATATATGTGTTAAATATGTGAATTATATGCTTCTTGATTGATTAGCATGAAACCCTAGTTGATTAAGTTGGGTATCAAAGGTGGCGCACTATTCACATAAATATTCAAGCTAAAAATTATGAGCTAAGGTATGATTATGTTTTATAAGTGGCTAGACATGATAAAAACCTTGTTTGAGAGGTTAAAGGTGTTTGTTACATGCATTATCATATGTTAAGAAGCATTATAGAAACATAGATGGTTTCAAATGTATATTTCATGAAAGAGAATTGAATATTAGGCTATACTCTTTGGAGAAATCAAATTATAATCTGTAAAGTGCATTGAAAGGTACAACTAGAAGTTATATGTGAATATCAAGCTGTTATATGTGTTCATGTTTATGTATATGATGTATATATAAGATCGCCTCAAAGTGGTTTTAGTGATAAGTTTTGTCAAGTTATTGAAAATCCTATTGAGGTGTGATTTTGGCCAAATCATGCAAATGAAGGTTTAAATGGTCAAATGGCTAAGTTTTATCAAAATACATATGTTAGGGTCGTTTTAAAACTCAATTGGTGCTTACGGCGATAATTGACCATTTTAAATGTTTAAAAACGTTCGCCGGTACCTAAAATTGAATCTTTTGAAAAATAGGTTCAAAAATCATTTTTTAAATGTTTTGAAGGCCCATGCATGTCAATTACATGTTTTATATGTTAAATGACTTGTTGGGATTCAAAGATATTAGTTTGGGCCAAAAATAGCATTGATTTTCAAAAGATTTTTTTTTTGAAAAACCAGTACTGCGCCCAAAAAAATAAATTTATTTTATTCCAAAAATGAAATATTTTGATATTAAATGATATGATTACATATGTAAACCATAATTTGATCAATATGGTAGATATTAAGATTTAAATAAATGATGTGTTATGTGATTAGGATTATGTAAAGTTAGGTGATAGCTTGTATAGCAAGTTATGACATGCATGTGTACATAACTAATGCATGAACCAATATTATGGTCATGTAGGTTATAGGCGGGATAATATTTTACCAGTTGTGATAGACGAGGACCAAGACAAGTTTTCTGACTGAACTTTTAATTACATATTCGTTATATAAATTGTAGACTAATTAAAACTAATTAAAAGTCCTAGTAGCTAATGATTATGTGAATTTGTTATATAAATTGTAGGTTGAGCAAATGACGCAAATAAGCGTAAATGGTAGAAGCGACCAGACAAGTTTTTTAGAAGTTGCTCCTATGTGCCTTGACATGCTATGATGTGATATTAAATTATTAATAGAAGGATATTGATGATAATTGTGATATGCATGAGGTATGATTACATGTAAAATATGAAGCATGAAATGCTAGATGTTATATGTGATGTATGAGCAGTATGACATAAACTGAAATGCATAAAAAGCATGATGTAAGTATAAATTGCAGAGTATATGTGAAGCATGTAATGTGTTATGTGTAACTGTTAAACTTGCTGAGCCGTCGTGCTCACTCTTGCTTAAACCAATATTTTCAGATAGTACAAGTATTTGAAGTCTTGATAAGGATCAAGAAACAGGAATGCATATTACATTCACTGAAGGTCTAGCACGACCTTTGTAGATATCAGTCCGAATTGGACAGGTAAAATGATTGTGTAGTATAAGAATTGGTTGGTATGTATTATGAGTCTTAGATACTCAAATTGATTGTAATAGAATATCGTATCATTTCTGATATTGAGACATACTAGGAATTTGTAAAGATTACGATTCTAGAATAGAAAGAGATATTGTGAAATTATAAATAAATGATTATTTAGCAATTATAATATTATTGTATTTCATGAACAATAAGAAAATGTAGTACTAGTGTTTAACCGGATCCGAGGTTCAAGGAACCCGGATTTGGGGTTGTCACAATTAATGTGAGCATTAAATAGTAAATGCTATAAGAATGATTGTAATAGGCAAAAAGTAAGATAATAACGTAAGTTTTATTTTAAAAATAGGCAATGCCGCCGCGTAGACAACCCCGAAACCCGAGAGCAGAAGGATCAATTAATAATGAAGAAGGTCAGGTAGACCCGATGCAAACTTTTGTTAATATGTTAGCAGAAGCAATTCAAAACCGAACTCCAGCAGTAGGAAGTTCGCTGGTAAATCATTTGGCGAGCTTTAAGGACTTTAAAATAGTAGGACCACCGGAGTTTCGAGGAATAATAGATCCAATCGAAGCTTAGACGTGGATGGAAGAGATGGAGAAAGTGTTTGAAGTTACGCGTGTTGCGGAGGAACAAAAGACAACATTTGCCACCTTCATGATGAAGGGAGAGGCTAATTATTGGTGGAAGGCTAATAAAAATCGAGCAGGAGAATGAATTGTTATGTGGACTCGATTTAAGGAGTTATTCTTTGAAAACTATTTTTCAAATAGTACTCAAATAAGGATGAAAGTGAAAATTTTAGAACTTAAATAGGGGAACATGATGGTAGCAGAATATGCTGCCAAGTTTAACGAACTAGCGAGATTTGCGCCACATCAAGTGGACACGGAAGAATGAAAGGCAAGAAGGTTTGAACAAGGCTTAAATCCATGGATCTACAGTAAGGTTTCAATTCTTCAGATCAACACATTTTCAACAATGTTAGAGAAGGCAATTATAGCAGAAGGCGAAAGAGAATATTTGTCGAAATATAATCAAGAGAGGAAAAGAAAGAATAGTAAAGAAGAAAATGGTAAAGGTAGTATCGAAGGTTGTAACGCTCAGAAACGAAAGATGAACGATAAAAATGGTGAGAATGGTCAAAGAAAAGGCAAACGAAAAATAGAAACTTGTGACAATTGTGGAAAGAATCACATAGGTGTATGTCTAAAAGGGACAAATAGTTGTTATAGATGTGGAGGGAAAGGACACGGTGCTTCAAACTGTCATGGTCGAAGAAAGAGTAGGAAGTGTTTTATTTGTGGAAGGATGGATCATCCATTTAAGGATTGCCCAAAGAAGGAAAGCAAGGCGACAAGTAATATCAAGAAAGTCAAGAGACATGGTGACAGGTATTTTTCGATCAATAATATAATTATTTAGGTATTATTCGATTCGGGTACTACCTTTATGCCGAATTTCACTAAATAATTAGAAAGATAGAATACTTTATTAAAATGAAGTGTCTTCAAATTAAAGGATTATGTTAGAAAGATGAAGAGTAAGTTGTTCGTAAAATTAATTCAGATATACGAGGAAAAGAGTCAAGAAAAGAATAGATTATAAGAAAATCTTAAGTAATCTTATAGCGGTGATTCTGGGGACAGAATCCTTACAAGGAGGGGTGAATGTAATGACCGAGAAAATTACGAACCCAATTATTTTTATTTTTATTATTAATTATATCCATAAGAAAATATGATGTATGATGTATGATGTATGATGTATGTGTGTATGTGTTAAGTTGTATGATGAGAAGTAGTAAATTAGTTAATTAAATTAATTAACTAAAGAAGAAAAAAGATTGCAAGAGAAACTTATGTGATGAAATCACAAAGCTTGAATGTTGGCCTTGTATGACAATTAAGAAGATTTATAATGAACAAGTTAATTACTTGTATGAATAATGAGAAAGAAGAAGCAAGTGAATTATTTAAGATAACCCAATGTGGGAATAATTGTATGTTTATGAGTAATGATATTATAAACTCAATTTGATAACAAGGGTTAGTCAAGGGAATAATTTAATCAAGTTAAAGTACTTGTATTAATATGTGTTAGGATTTTATTAAAACAAACCCAAGAATTTATAAATGATAGTGTGTTGTAAGCTAAGTTGGTAACCAATTTACTTTTAAATAGCAAGTCTAATTGGATTATGTAATAGACCCAATGGATTATATTATAAGTCCAAATGATGTATTAAACTAGGTCCAATAAATTAACCTAGTAGTCCATATAATTAATTAAACCTTAGTCCATGTAATTAATTAAATAAGTCCAATGCTTGATTTAATTAAATGTAACATAAGTTATTTAAATGTTAGCCCAATGGGATAATAAAAATGAGCCCAACCATATTAAAGGGATGAGCCCAATATATTATATCTTAGAGTTTAAAATGGAGCCCAATAAGAAATCCAAATGTTGGTCAAACATTATATATATGTATATATATAAATAGGTGTATATATGTATAATAAATGTAACAAAAATAAAGCAAAAATAGGGGATTAAATCTCATTTTGCTGAGATTGAAGGGGCCCCCACATGGGGTGACTTGATTTTGCAATGTTGCTTCTTCCACACTTCTTTCCATAGTTGGCCAACCTCCCTAGTTATTCCAATTGGTCATTCATGCAATAGTAACCTCACTTAAGCTCCTAATTTCACCAACACAAGATGATTAGAAGGTTGATGAAGGATTAGTAATGTGCAATATATAGAGTGCTACTCTTAGTTGTTATGTTGGTTAGTTCATTGTAGCATTTCCTAGATAGAAAATAAAGAGCATTTCCAAGAGAGCAAGAAAGAATACACTTGTGAGTGTAAGAAATTTCTACAAGAAGGGCTTGGTGAATGTCAAGTAGCATCATCACATACTTTGGTAGGAGAAGAAGAAGAACACACAAATCTCAAATGTTTAAAAGTGCTCTAAACTTCCTATATTTCATATTTGTAGCCTAGATCGATTTTGAACGGTTAAAATCTATTTTTAACCGTTCAAAACTTGTTTTGATGGTCTAGAAGTCTTAAACTATGTTATATATGTATATTCATAGTTTGATGTGTTTAAATCATGTTATGGTATATGTGGTGTGCAAATAAATGGAAGAAAATTTCATATTGTGTTCCTGGTAAAACCCTAGATGGTTCGATCTTAAATTTATTGTCAAAACATTTTCAAAAATGTGATCGAACCATAAAATATTGTAAAACAAGAAGTTAGGAAGACAACAACACTAAGTTGATGTCATTTGGATGTGTAGAGTTTATTTTTTTCAAGTTTGAACTATTAAAACCAAGGATTTGTTAAGTTAATTTTCACTTTGTCTTTGTGAGCAGTTTTTAGTCTAGTTTCGTTTGGAATTTGGATTTGTCATCTAAATAGAAATTGTATAAGGGGAAATTCTGATGAGAATGGACTCAAGAATAACCCTAAAATATTTTAAAATGAAGAAATTATGACTATTGGAGCGTTGGAAGGTCGGATAGCCCAAATAGTGAAAAGTTGCTGCATGGCTGGGGTGGCCGCGCCACCTTGCAGGGCGGGCTCGCCACTCCCGCAGATTTTTAAAATGTGAAATGTGAAGCATGCAATGTGTTATGTGTAACTGTTAAACTTGCTGAGCCGTCGTGCTCACTCTTGCTTAAACCAACATTTTCAGATAATACAAGTATTTGAAGTCTTGATAATGATCAAGAAACAAGAATGCATATTACATTCACTGAAGGTCTAGCACGACCATTGTAGATATCAGTCCGAATTGGACAGGTAAATGATTGTGTAGTATAAGAATTGGTTGGTATATTATATGAGTGTTAAATACTCAAATTGATTGTAATAGAATGTCGTATCATGTATGATATTGAGACATACTAGGAATGTATAAAGATTACGATTCTGGAATAGAAAAAGATGTTGTGAAATTGTAAATAAATGGTTATTTACCAATTATTATATTGTTGTAATTCATGAACAATAAGGAAAAGGTAGTACTCATGTTGAACCGGATCCGAGGTTCAAGGAACCCATATTTGGGGTCGTCACATTATTAAATGGATAATAATATTAGAAAGTTATTAAAATATTATTAAATTATTAATAATATTAATAGAGGATCAAAATATTATTAAATGGATAATAATATTAGAAAGTTATTAAAATATTATAAAATTATTAATAATATTAATAGAGGATTAAAATATTATTAAAAGGATAATAATATTAGAAAGTTAATAAAATATTATTAAATTATTAATAATATTAATAGAGGATTAAAATATTATTAAATGGTTAATAATATTAATAAAAGAATAAAATATTATTAAATGATTAATAATATTAACAAATGATTAAAATATTATTAAAGGATTAATAATATTATTTGAAGTGTAAAATATTATTAAATAATGAATAATATTTATAAGTGATTGAACATATTATTTAATCGATAATATTATTAGAAAAGGTAAGACATTATTAAATTATTAATAATGTTAATATGTTATTGAAATGTTAGTAAATAATTGTAATATTGATGAGGGAATAAAATATTATTAAAATGATTAATGGTATTCGTAAACAATGAAAATATTATTAAATGATTAATAATATTTAATTGAGGATTATATATTATCAAAGGTGATAATATTATGATATACTTAAGTGATAGTTATGTGATTAAAAATATTATAAAATGATTGATAATATTATTAAGAGTTTTAAGGTTATGATTAAGAGATAGATGATTTAAGACATATATGGTAATGTTATTAATGTTAGATAAATCTGTATGTGTTATGCTAATTGGAGGATCAATGTTGTTGAATGTTAGGTCATTCAAATGAAGTTAATTTAAGTTGAATAGCGGTAGTCAGCGGAACAGACAAGTTTCTCTGAACTTTAACTTGTATTTATTTGGCAAGTTATTTATGCAGAAGCTGGAATTTATTTCAAAAATGCATGATGAAATAATTATTAAGAATTATTTCATATCTATATTATTATTGACAATCGCACTTATGTGCATTTGCATGACCGTTCACGATATGAACTATTTAAAGAGAAATATATATGCTATTTGTTTCAGCTAGATATTGCATGTGTTATTATGACTGTTCTTATTTTGAACTGTTTTAAGTGAGGGTTCTATGCCAATTGTTTCGGCTAGACCATATACGTTTTAAATTCATAAATCTGAATATTATTGAAGTTAGTCCAAACCATATTGTGGTGGTGCGGAATCTGATGGGATAAGCTGAAATGAACAGAGCATTATAAGCGGATAAGCTTACGGTCGGATGGAACATTCCCAATCAAAACGAACTAGATGGTTATATTATGCACTCTATAAACGTACGATAGGCTGATCACCTAGAGTACCCATCACCGGATATTACAATTGAAATGATTGTTAATATTCAAAATGAATTGACAGTCTTCTGTCTACAGGGTATTGTAAATACTTAAAACGTATGTTCATGGTCTTGTGACCCTTTCAGCATGATGAAGCAGTATATTAAATCAATTGAATTTGTTATTCAAAGTTGCATATTTTCACAATTAGTGTATATTGTTGAAGTTTCCAGAGCTAAATCTTTTTCATTCATGATATATCTTTTATTGTTTATTTAAACTTCCTGAGCAAAGTAGTTGTTCACCCTTGCTATATCATGAAATATTTTCAGTTAAGCCGAGTGATCTAAGGAGTACCACAACAAATGAAAGATGAATGAGTAGAAATAATTAGTTTGTACTATATGTGTAAACCTTTTGTATTATAAGGTAATGTTTATGTATTAAGGTTAGTGGAACCTGGGATTGATGGTACGAATTATAATACAATTATGTATATTTTCCGCGAGATATTGAAGATGTATTTTATGAATGTTTGACAAGTGTTGAATAGTGAGCACTGAACCCGAGGTTCAAGGGACCCGGATTTGGAGGCGTCACAATTAATACCGCTTGACTATGAAAAATAAATAGAAGTGAACAATTAAAATGATAATAAAAGTTATTTTATTTGTGACACGAGAAGATAAATGAACTATTAATAATAAAGATTAAAAACAATGGTGAACATAACGACAAATTCGGGTTCCATAACCTCTAGTTTAGTGTTCACAATCCAATACATAAATAACAACTAAATACATAGTTTTCATTAAACTTAGTGGAATAATACATAATTGTTCCTTATAAAAGGTAATATAATCTCAAGGTCTTCTAATTTTAACATAATTAATACATATCTTTAGGGTTCACAAAAGATTTACATCATCAAAATAAATATTAAACAATAAACTACTAGCATTCAATTTTTACTCTTTGACTTTTTCTTTGCCCTTGTCGTTCTTGTAGCACTCGGATTTAGCTGAAAAATAGTTCATAATAAAGTAAGGGTGAACAACTAGCTTGCTCAACAAATTGAAGAATAATAAATTACAAGAATGATATATCATGATTGAATAGAAATAATTTCTGAGATTTCAACAATATATAATAATTGTGAAAAAATGAGAATCAAGTTTCAATTAATAGAATTGATTGAGTCTTTACAGTTGAGTGGCCACTAAGGACCATGAACTAATACTTAAGATAAATTAGATATTTATCTGACCCTTTTATTGTTTTGGTATTCGAGGGGATCAGTTTCTTGTACCATATGTATATGCATAAGATTCAGACATCTTGCACAATGGTCGATTTTTCGAATATAATTCCCTTATTTAGAGCTGTTCGTTCTCAGTCTTACTATAAGAATCTGCATCAATCAATGGTTTGGATAAACTCTTAAAAGTATTCAAGTTAATGAATTTATACATACGGTGTCTAGCCGAAACAATTAGCTTAGACATTCTTAAACAGTTTATGAATCAAACAAACTATAAAGCATGAAATGTACTATGTGCAAATACATAAACAACATTGATGTGGATTAATTTTTAATAATTAAACCACTTATAGCTCTTGAAAAATAAAAATACAATTTTAAATATAGAAAACTTGCCTTCATGGTTAACTTGCCTTCATGGTTGTTTACGGCTAACCAACACAAATTTAATTTCCTTTGAAAGGACTTAACAATTAATAAAGTTGATCTTTAAATTAGTATCACATCTAACTTCATATAATTACCCTTATAGATCTAACATTACAAATATTTAATTAAATAATTAAATATTTAATAATACACTAAACATTTGAAAATATTATCGTCATTTGATAATATTTTAATCACTTAATACCAATATTAATTATTTAATATTTTTTAAACTTTTATCTAATATTATTAATTAAATAATAATATTTAAATCCTATACTAATATTATTAATTATATAATAATATTTTAACCATTTAATATTGCATTAAACACTTACTAATATTATTAATCATTTAATAATATTTTATTCATTTTTATAATATTATTAATCATTTAATAGTATTTATTTATTTATTTAATAATATTATTCATCATTTAATAATATTTTATTAATTTTTAATATTATTAATTATTTAATAATATTTTATTCTCTTTTATAATATTATTAATCATTTAATAATATTTTATTTTCTTTTCTAATATTATTAATTCTTTAATAATATTTTATAAACTTTTTAATATTATTAATTATTTAATATTATTTTATTAATTTTTTAATATTATTAATAATTAAATGATATTTTATTTATTTTGTAGTATTATTAATCATTTAATAATATTTTATGAATTTTTTAATATTATTATTCATTTAATAATATTTTATTTATTTTTTAATATTATTAATCATTTAATAATATTTTATTAATTTTCTAATATTATTATTAATTCAATAATGTTTTATTGGTTTTCTAATATTATTAATCACTCTGTAATATTTTATACTTGTGTTAATATTATTATTTATTTAATAATATTTTAATTATTTAATTTTTAAAAAATATTAATATTATATTTTCTGACCAATTTTTGCCTCAAAAGATCCGATCCGACCCGTTTTATATGACCCGACCCAGAAGAAAATAAAATAAAAAGCCAAATTTTCAAATAAGTGCTGCAACGCTCAGTTTTGAACTACAAACTGGCGCTGCAACGCCCATTAGCATAAACCTTTTTCAATTTTTCAGATTTTTCACTTTGAACAACTTTAATTCAATCTTCAATAAAAATATTATACACATCCAAATGACTTCAAATTGGTCTTATTAGCTTCGTAACTTAATTATCTACAACATTTCATGGATCGATCACATTTTCGAAATCGTTTTTGATATAAAATTTAAGATCAATCAACTAGGGTTTCAAAAATAACATGTTTTACCACAAATACTATTAACTGTGACACCCAGGATTTTTGAAATAATTTTAAATAAGGAGTATGATGAATTAAGTAAATGTTAGTATTTAAAAACTAGTGTTGAATGATAGAAGTATTAATGAATGATTTATGGAATGTAAAGAAGATTTATATGAATTAAGAAAAGAATGATGAATGTGTAAAGTATCAATAAGGTGGAATAGAGAATACGAAATAAGCGGATTGAGTAAGAGTAAATATGATTAAAGAAAGGAAATTTTTAGAGAATGAGAAATCAAAGAAATTGTGAATTGAGTTAAGAATTGAATATTCTGACAGTTATGACCATTATGGTGTTATTCCTGTAAGTTAAAGAGGTAAAATATAATTATTATGGAATTAGTTGTTATTCACCAAGATAAAGATATTGCAAGGTACTATAAATAAAATACGTATGATTATTACGGCAATTATGATTCCGAGGACGGAATCCTGTTAAGGAGGGAAGAATGTGAGGATCCGAATTTTCAGGATTTCTTTAATAATGTTAAATGAGAAATTAATTGATAAAATTATCAAGATTGTGTAAATTAATTATTATTTTATGTAATTTAAGGTATTTGATGAGATTTAATTTGTAAATTAAATCTGTGCAGGGATTTTGATAAATGGTATTGAATTAAAATAATTAAAAAGTAAATAAACTATTTTAAAATAATTTATTAAGAATAAGAGAAAATTCAGGTAAAGGTACAATAAATTGTACAATTAAATTATTGTGGAAATGCAGAAATTTAGATTTAAAGGAGATTATATGGTCATGTGAGAAGTAAGATTTAAATATGTATATTTATATATGTGAATGTTTAATTGTGATAATTATAAATTTCATTAATTATGAAAATTAAGGGATTAATAATTAAATTAATCCGAAAATTTATGAAAAGTTAATGAGGAAATTAGTAAAATTATAATTATTGATCTTAGATTTAATCAAGAATTTTGGAAGAAGTTTAGAAATTAATTGAGAAGGAAAGGTAATTATATAAATTATATAATAATAAATTATATAATTTATATAAGGAAATTAAAATAAGGTATGAAGAAAATAATAATTATAAAAATTATATAAGAATAATTATGTAATTTATATAAGATGATTAAATGGAATAAGGTTGGAGGAATTTAAGAAATTATTAAAGAAAGGAGAATGTAAATATATAAATTATATAATATTAAATTATATAATTTATATATAAAGAAATTATTGTAAATATTAAAGAAATTGAATGATTAATAAGAAAAAGGAATGTTTTAAGTTATTAAAAATTATATTTATGTATAATGAAATTATTATGACTTTTATGAAGAATAATATTTCAGAAACGTGAACATGTTAGTGTAACATGTTGTCTAAGTAACGAAGTGAGAAATTACGAAAAATAATTTTTATAAGTTATATGAATTATTTTATGAATTTTGGAGGTATAAATTACCCCATATAATTACATGCATGTCATTATGCGTGTACAAAATTTGTCAAATAAAGTACCCAAAAAGGGTCTAAATATTATTCATAAATCATATTATGAATTTTGGTAAATTAAAATGAATATTTTATATTTATTATATAAAATATTTATTATACGAAATAATTACGTAATGTATTAAATTTGTAATTTTGCAAGGAATTTATCCAAACAAAGTCGGTTGGCAACAAGGTCGGCGGAATTGAGAATTGTCTAAAAAGTGGTTAAGTGGGTTATCAATAAAAAGGAAGGGAAAAAACAAGAGAAGAGGAAGGAAAAAAAAAAAAAAAACAAAAAAAAAACAAAACACTCTCTCTCTCTCAATATTGCTCCATCTGAAAACCATGACCACCACCTTGCCACCCGGAAACTCCATGGCCACCATCAAGAGATGAGGAAGATTTGGTGTCATCAAAGGAAGAAATTTAAGCTTTGGAAGGTATATATATATATATATATATATTTTATGATTTATTATGTATTTTGAGTGATAAAATAATTTGTTGGAAAATTAGTAATTAATTAGAATAATTATTCTAAATAATTTTAGGATGTATATCTATGAATGATATAATTTTTGGTATGGTTTTGTTGTGGAAATTGTGAAGAAATTTTGGTATTTTGTTGGAAAAATTGTACACTGTTCGGCAGGGAGAAGGAAAGAAATTCTGGGCTGCCGCGCATGGCGTGTTAGCCATTTTTTTTTCGGGACACCGGGCACAAAACGACGTCGTTTTGGAACACATGAGGCAGGGCCGCGCCATGCGCGGCTATGGTTCGTCCGCAACAGACCAAACGGCGTCGTTTGGTCTGGGCGGAGAGGGGCCGCGCGCAATGCGCGGCCGACGCAATGCGCTGAAATGACGATTGTGCCTCTGGCCTTTTCGGCAAATACCGACCGTGTCCTTTGACACACGAAATTTACGGATATGCCCCTGACCTTTAACAGAAATACCAAATGAGTCCTAGAAGCGCGGTAATGACGAAAATGCCCCTGGACTTTCCAGGAAATTTCGGTTATGTCCCTAAGGGCGCGAAAATTACCAAAATGCCCCCAGAAATGATTTTTAATTGAAATAAATGTTTAAAAATTATAGAAAAATACTAGAAATACAGAAATGATGTTTGAGCATTTAATTTAATATTTTTGTAAAAATATAAAATATTGGGGATTAATATTTAAATATTAATCCATTAAGTTTAAAGGGTAGAAAGTGAATAAATGAAAATCCGGACAACTGAATGTGCTAAAATTTATTCGATAAGCCGGGTTGCCCGTATTGAAGGTGTTAATATTAAGTTAAATTAATATAGGGAAGGAATGAGATTAATATAATTAACTATATTAATTAATAATTAACCCGGTACCCTAAAATAAATCGTTGGGTAGGGTTAATTACGTTATAGATAATATTAATTAATTAAATTAATATCATGAAAGGATAAATAATTATTATTTGATTATTTAATGATCATAGGTTGACCGAGTTAAGGGTTTGAGCTATCAATTTAAATATTTGGACGACAGGCAAGTTCTTCAGTACTTTTATGATAAATGTTTAACTGTTATGATATGTTACAACTTGTCAAATGCATAGGAATTATGTGTTATGTGATCTGTGAGTAATATGACAACTATGTGTATTTTGTGCAATAATATGAGATATATTGTTATAGTAGAGGCACAACACATAATGCATGACACATACCAATAATGATAAGGTATGTGCTACGTGAAGTATAAACTGTTGAACTTGCTGAGCCGTTGTGCTCATTACTTGCTTAATAAATATTTTTGCAGGAAACAAATAACTTTCAAGAATATCAGATACGATAGAGATGAATTACATAAAAGGTTGGAAACGTAATTGCTGAAATTTGTAAATTTTACTGTGATGAGTTGTATGCACATATATGTTGAATTTGGATATGATAAAAGTTAAAGTTGTGTACCATAATTATTTGAGATGATTATAATGATACATACTATTATATAGCTAGTTATGAATTATAAAACAAAAAATATCGAATGGATATAAACAACATTGAATTTGATTGTTGAGTTTTATTAAGTTTTACGATAATGATGATAGAAAGAAAAAGTAAAGGTTACGATCCAGGGACTAGGATCCAAAATGTAAGGATTTTAAATATCCAAATATTTTAATACAATGAATGGATTTAATTGAAGAAAAAAAAATTTATACCGAAAATTTTGATAATTGATGATTTTAAAATCAATTATTGGATTAAAGAAGGGATTAAAGATTTATTAACGAACCAAAATTCAGACGTTAGGGAAATAATGTTTAATAAATATGAAATTTAAGGTAATAAAGTGGGTTGAATTTCGGGGTCGTTATAGATGGTATCAGAGCTAGGGGTTATAAACCTTAGGTAAATGATACCTTAGGCTATAACCTAAGTAAGAAAGAGTATGGTTAGTTGAGTGTTCTGAAAACTCAAGCGTATGGTAAACTCGTGACTCATGATTATATGGTGGAGCCCCTTTAGCGAATGGGCGACTATGGCCTGACTAGGACAAGCTCCTCAATCATATGAATATGGTAAGTTCCTGAGTCCAAATACGTGATAAGTTTGATGAACATAAGGGAATTAAAATAGAAAGATATAAGTTAAGAGATACAATTCTCTAATATGGGTTAAAGTAAAGGAAATAGGAAAGATAGAAGATTATAAGAAAGAGATAAAGATGTTAAGAAAAATTTGAATGAAGATAAGGAATTGAGAAAATTCGTAGGTTCAATTAAGAATATATCTAAAAGAATATTTGAAATGATTCAAAGATGAATCTCAAAGATAATCAGGGGACACCTGATTTAAGCAATAAAAATGACAATGTAATCCAAAAAGTATAGGAAGAGATCATAATAATTGGTGTGGTGTCGCAAGCACCCAAAAATAAAATCTTACTTTGGAAAAATATTAATGTAGTAGTGTAAGCAAGAGTCGATCCCACAGAGAATGATTATTTAATTTTATGTTTTTGCAAATAAAAACTGGGGGGTTTTTGAATCAAAGAAATAGTTTAAATAAAATTAACTAAAATAATTATGCAAGTAATTTAATGAAATAAACGATGAGAAAAAGCCTTGGTTTAAGTTAATATCCACCATCAAGAATTTACAACTGATCACTGATGCAAAAATAAATCAATTAATATTTTAAAGATTCACCGTAGAAAGAACTACTCGCAGGTGGAATAATTTTTCTCCTCTCTCCTTAATTTTAGATAAGTAGAGCCACTTGGTCTAAATATCCTTACTAATAAACAACCTTCGGCACTTGCTAAAGATTTAATTTAATAGCAGCATAAAGAATTAGAGAGATCGTTGAACTAAACAACACAAGCCACTTGTTTGCATTTAATTTAGATGAATATTCTTCCTAAGATAAAATAATCTTTTGATCTGCAAAATAATTATTAAACTTAGTTGCTTCAAAAATAGCAGTAGATTAATATGAATAATAAACTAGTAGCGCTCCTAGCAATTAAACAAATCAATCATAAAATTGAGCATAGAAGAATATTCAATAATCAAAATATAAATTGAACAATTAAAATAAATTAGATCTCACAGTGAATAAATCTTGATGGCTTCAATCACTTAAACCAAGAAAAACAATTTAGCTACTCATAATTGTAGAGAACACTAAAGAATGGAAGAGAGAATTTTTATTCTAAGAGAAGTTGTGTATTACAATGTATCTCAAGCCCTCTATTTATAGGCTTCATAAACCTCCTAACTTGTCCACACCCTAATAGGATTTACAATTAAAAATAAAAGAAAAGTAAAATAATTATTTTCCTAACCCTAATTGGAAGTGTAAATAAAATATTAAAAATAAAATAAAGAATTATTGCTTCCTTTTCCAAATTAAAATCGGATTTTTATTCTACTGATTTGTTGCATTGCAGTGTAGGAAATCCAAAATAAGGAAGGAAAAAGGAACTGCCAGCCGCCAGCCAATCATGAAGAGAGAGAAAAAGGACCGCAGCACGCGCGCCAGCCGCCTTTTCCTTCTTTGCCGTTGGCGCGTGGACTACACGCGCCCGAAACAACTGAAACCGGTCGCGCAATGCGCGGACTGCTTTTAATTTTTCTTAGACCAAAACGGCGTCGTTTTGATGCGCACGCCAATTCCTTCGCCGCGCCATGCGCGGTCGCCAGTGTTTCCGGTTAATTACCATTCTGCCATCTGATCTTTGCAGATTTTACAAATTTGCCCCCAAAGCTTATTTTCCTACAAAATACAATAAATAAAAATAATATAAAAATACTAAAAATCCTAAAAATACATAATAATAAATAAAACACCTAAAACACTAAAAATAAATAAAAACACATAAATAAAAAGAAATATAAAATTACTATAAAATTACCTAAATTAACATAAATTAATTAAAATCCTATAAAACCTATTAAAATCAAAATAAACTAGATAATTAAACATTTAAGCACACAATAAATATAAAAACTAAGTATTAGGGCATAAAAATACCATATAATTTAGCCCTATCAAATACCCCCACACTTAGCTTTTTGCTCGTCCTCGGGCAAAACAAAAATAAAAATTATAAAAATTAAACTAATAACCAAACAACTCACTTGAGCAACAGAGCAATATAAATTTCAACATCAGCCTCAAAGATTTTTTAAATGATAACTTATAGAAAATTTCAAAATCATGCAAAATCTAGAACTTCAACATATTTATCAATTCTACTTTACTCAAGATCTTTTGTGTGTGTGTGTATCCAAATGTATTAAACTAATCAAAACTCAGATAAGTTTAGGTTATTAATTACCTTATAGAAGATATACAACAAAACTCAAAATACTTATTTTTCTCATCACTTTCAGTTAATACAGACAAATATAAATCAGAAGATCAAAAGGTTTTTAATCAATGAAGCATACTAGGATTATCAAATTTTTTTCTTTCAAATATTTTTTCAATTTTTTTCTTTTAATGGGTGCATTTTATGCTCCATCCCATTTTTTTCTTTCTTTTTTTTTTTCTTTCACGGTGAGTGCATTTTATGCTCCATCTCACCAACGAGTGCGTTTTACGCTCCATCTCGCTTTTTCATGTGTTTATGAGTGAGTGCGTTTTACGCTCCATCTCAACCCACCACATAATTTTTTTCAATAATAATCCTAGAAAAATTACCTAAATCATCTCCTCCAAATTATATTTTGCCTTATATTTCATTTCAAATAATGATCAAATAAGATATAGAGTTCAAAAATATCTTTCATAAGCATTTAACCATTTAAACTTTCTCTCAATTAAAATTAGCTCAAACAAATGGATATAAGTGCATAATTTAAAAGATCTTAAACAAAGTAATAATCAATAATAAGTCAAAAATTCAAACTAAGCAATAATTTATCCTTTTTCCAAGAGTTATTAAAACAAAATTCAAGATTTTTATCATTGGCTAAAAATTTAAAATTCAATTAACTCATTGCTCAAGTGACACATCCTAAAAATAAAAAATCACCCCATTTTCGTAGGAAACACGGTTACACTTAGCATGTGCAACAAGCCTTTAAACCCCAAGGTTACCCCAAGTGGACGAGTTTTGTCTCGTGAGGGTTTGCAGTGAATTTACCCACAAAATTCAAAATTTAAAAAAAAAAAAAAATTTAAAATTTCCTAAAATTATCAAAAATATATGACCTAAAATTAACAAAAATAATAACAAAAATCCTATATCCCTTCCCCCACACTTAAAATTTACATTGTCCCCAATGTAAAGTAAAATGCAAAGAAAAAGGCACAAATAACTATAAAAAGAAAAAGGAAAAGAAATGCAAATCTGTTTTCTTGGGTTGCCTCCCAAGCAGCGCCTTTGTTTATTGTCCTTGGCTTGACTTCATGCTCAAACACTACGTCACTCCTATTTCATGAATTTTGAGTACCCCATCCATTACGTCATTCTTTATCGGTAGATTCAGTCTCCCTTGCACGTGACATAAACGTTTTACTCCCTCTTCAACGAACAAGTATTTAAGATGATTGCAGAGAGTCTTTATATTCGGAATGGGATCCTGCAAAATAAAAGATAAAGAGGTATTATGAGTAACAGGTAATGGAATGGAAGGTGCTACATAATTATCTAAAATCACTGGCATGGAATTTAATGGAGCTTCAGCTTCTCTCAAATCTTGTTTCAGCTCATTTTCTTCTTCTTCCTTCTCTAACAACAAATTGTTAGTAATCGCAATATCCAACTCTTCCTTCTTTGTTTCCTCAACAATTTCCTCCACCTTAGGCATGTCATCATCAAAAATAACATCATCGTCTACATTAATACTTTCCGCTTATTTGATGTTATTTTCTTTCTCTTGCTTCGGTGGAGATACTGTCTCTTCTGGATTGTCTACATCGTTACCACTGCTTAACACTTGTGCACTTGTATTCTCCGTTGGATTATTCATTGTTTGAGAAGGTAATTCTTCAGAATCTAGTTCCTCCAAGTGATCGATTGTCGTTTGTCCCATTGAAGTACCCAAATGTTGAATAATTGCATTATTTTCTTGAATACGTGCTTGCATGTCTTGTTGAAATTGCAAATTATCCTGTCGTAATTGTAAAGTGTTAGCCTCCATTAATTTAAGCATATCTTCTATAGACATATCAGAATAAAGTGATTGGCCCTGTTGTTGTTGGGAATACGGTTGCATGTATTGTTGATAGCTTGAAAAATTCTGATTGTCAGCCGGATTCATTGGTGGATTCTCATAGCCAAAATTAGAATGATCCCTCCATCTTGAATTATACGCGTTTGAATATGGATCATATCTCCATTGGGGTTGACCAGGGAAACCACTTGCTATATTGGCTTGCTCATAGGACTCCTCTCGAAGAATGGGGCACATATTAGTCGGATGTCCTACCACCGCACAAATCCTACAAGCTTCCATTCGTTGTGTACGATCTGCAACCATTTGATAGACAAGAGAAGTTAAGGTATCAATTTGTTGCTCAAGAGAAGAAATAGTGACCTCATTGACATAATCATGCCTCACTTCCATCCTTAACCTGCACAACTAAATTAAATTATGAAAATCTAAAAAAATAAAATCTAAAAAATAAAAAAAATTACTAAATTAGATACATATTTACAAAAGCACAAAATTAAATTAAAATCATTCCCCGGCAACGGCGCCAAAATTTGGTGTGGTGTCGCAAGCACCCAAAAATAAAATCTTACTTTGGAAAAATATTAATGTAGTAGTGTAAGCAAGAGTCGATCCCACAGAGAATGATTATTTAATTTTATGTTTTTGCAAATAAAAACTGGGGGGTTTTTGAATCAAAGAAATAGTTTAAATAAAATTAACTAAAATAATTATGCAAGTAATTTAATGAAATAAACGATGAGAAAAAGCCTTGGTTTAAGTTAATATCCACCATCAAGAATTTACAACTGATCACTGATGCAAAAATAAATCAATTAATATTTTAAAGATTCACCGTAGAAAGAACTACTCGCAGGTGGAATAATTTTTCTCCTCTCTCCTTAATTTTAGATAAGTAGAGCCACTTGGTCTAAATATCCTTACTAATAAACAACCTTCGGCACTTGCTAAAGATTTAATTTAATAGCAGCATAAAGAATTAGAGAGATCGTTGAACTAAACAACACAAGCCACTTGTTTGCATTTAATTTAGATGAATATTCTTCCTAAGATAAAATAATCTTTTGATCTGCAAAATAATTATTAAACTTAGTTGCTTCAAAAATAGCAGTAGATTAATATGAATAATAAACTAGTAGCGCTCCTAGCAATTAAACAAATCAATCATAAAATTGAGCATAGAAGAATATTCAATAATCAAAATATAAATTGAACAATTAAAATAAATTAGATCTCACAGTGAATAAATCTTGATGGCTTCAATCACTTAAACCAAGAAAAACAATTTAGCTACTCATAATTGTAGAGAACACTAAAGAATGGAAGAGAGAATTTTTATTCTAAGAGAAGTTGTGTATTACAATGTATCTCAAGCCCTCTATTTATAGGCTTCATAAACCTCCTAACTTGTCCACACCCTAATAGGATTTACAATTAAAAATAAAAGAAAAGTAAAATAATTATTTTCCTAACCCTAATTGGAAGTGTAAATAAAATATTAAAAATAAAATAAAGAATTATTGCTTCCTTTTCCAAATTAAAATCGGATTTTTATTCTACTGATTTGTTGCATTGCAGTGTAGGAAATCCAAAATAAGGAAGGAAAAAGGAACTGCCAGCCGCCAGCCAATCATGAAGAGAGAGAAAAAGGACCGCAGCACGCGCGCCAGCCGCCTTTTCCTTCTTTACCGTTGGCGCGTGGACTACACGCGCCCGAAACAACTGAAACCGGTCGCGCAATGCGCGGACTGCTTTTAATTTTTCCTAGACCAAAACGGCGTCGTTTTGATGCGCACGCCAATTCCTTCGCCGCGCCATGCGCGGTCGCCAGTGTTTCCGGTTAATTACCATTCTGCCATCTGATCTTTGCAGATTTTACAAATTTGCCCCCAAAGCTTATTTTCCTACAAAATAAAATAAATAAAAATAATATAAAAATACTAAAAATCCTAAAAATACATAATAATAAATAAAACACCTAAAACACTAAAAATAAATAAAAACACATAAATAAAAAGAAATATAAAATTTCTATAAAATTACCTAAATTAACATAAATTAATTAAAATCCTATAAAACCTATTAAAATCAAAATAAACTAGATAATTAAACATTTAAGCACACAATAAATATAAAAACTAAGTATTAGGGCATAAAAATACCATATAATTTAGCCCTATCAATAATATGATCAGAAACGGTAAGAGGATCATACTACGATACGATCATGAGATAAGGGAAACGAGTAAGGAATGGATTGTAAAGCAAGGTCATGATGGGATTAAGTGAGAATGTGAAATAATAGAAAGACCTGTTAATGGTCAACAAGGTATAGCTTGATGCTATAAAGACATATGGTACTATGAAATAGTACAAGAAGAATTCAGAGAATGATGAGACATGAATGACAGAAAGGTTATGTTAAGAGGGTAGAAAGCTTGGGTACGAAATTTCATTTGAGGACTCATGTGGTGATTGAGTTGCACAATCCTTTGTATGGGCGGGGGATTTGTGTTTACTTAGTTATTATGTGATAATCATTGAAATGTTAGAGTCGCGCTAAGAGTTTCTGATAGATAGATAATATTAAGTTTAGGCACGAGTTCTTAAAACTCATGCATATGGTAAGTCCATGACTCATAATCGTATGGTATATTTTGAGACCCTCAGCATATGGATAGTCTTCGATATATTCTCAGACTACATATTGCTAGGACAAGCTTTAAAACTCATATCTTGTGGTAAGTTCCTGGACGCATAATGTGTGGCAAGTTTGATGAACTATACGGGGGCTATAGGAAGTTGGAGTAGTTAGAAATTTTAATATGATAAATAATAATAGCTTTAGCAATAAATTTAATAATTAAGTGAAGAAGTAGAAAGTGAATGTTAGGGAATTTAGGATATTCCCACTCTTCTAGCTTTGTTAGATTTCGAAAATTTTGGCCTCAAGTTGATTGGGCACGTGTGTGCTTTGAAAAATATAAATGAAATTTTTAAGCGATTTAAAAAGTGTCTATGCTACTTGTCTTGGCTAGACAAAAATGTTTTTACATCAAAATGTATTTCAAAAGAATCATCCACGCACCTTTTAGCCCGGTGCAGATGTGATGAATGACAGAATGCTCAACGTGTTGTTGAGACGGTGCGGTACTATTTCGTCATAAGATGATTCAACACCATAAAGGATGGTGTAGGAATTACTAACGACGGAATTCTCAACGGACTGTCAAAATAATGCGGTAACATGAAGTCATAAATGATTTTGATTTATAAAGGTATGTCAAAGCTATAAGTTAATGCCATTTGACTCGGCTAGACATTTTGAAAAGTTTTGACATAATGAATGTTTTAAAAATTTCTGCGGGTTATAAATTATTGAAAGAAAGTCTATGCTAATTGATCTGGCTAGACAAGCGTTGAAGAAATAGAAGTCTGAGCTATTAATTCAGCTAGACAAATTTTGAAATGTATTGAATTCATATTCTTTGAAAGTTATACCAAATCAAATTACTTTTGAATGAATTCTAAGGCTGAGATGAACAAAGAGATTAAGAATGGTGCAGGTTGACCGAATGGTCACCTGGCATAGCAAGACACAGACATTGCAGACTGATCATCTGGCGTGCCAATGTATGGTGAAACATCCATCACTTTAATGACAGATTGATCCACTGTCAGGGTTTAGAGTATGAAGTACTCGGGGAGCGAAGTACTGTTAAGCCGGGATAAATGCTCATTCAGCCTATCATGAAAGTTGTGAGGATCCGAATTTTCAGGATTTCCTTAATAATATTAACTAAGAATTTATTGATAAAATTATCAAGGTTGTTAAATTAATTATTATTTTATGTGATTTAAGGTATGTGATGAGATTTAGTTGGTAAATTAAATCTGTAGAGAGATGGTAATGAATTGTGTTGATTTAAAATAATTGAAAAGTAAATAAATTGTTTAAAAACAATTTATTAAGAATGAGAAAAATTTCATATAAAGGTACAATAAATTGTACAAAAGAATTGTTGTGGAAGTGCAGAAATTTTGATTTAATAGTATACGTGGAAATGTGAGATATATGAATGAAATTTGTATATATATACATATATGTGCTTATGTTAAATTGATTATTATAAATTTGATTAATTATGAAAAATTAAGGGATTAATAATTAAATTAATCCGAAAATTTACAAAAAGTTAATGAGGAAGTTAGTAAAAATTGTAATTATTGATTTTAAATTAATTATGAATTATGGAGGAAGTTTAGAAATTAATTGAGAAGAAATGTAATTATATAAATTATATAATAATAATTATATAATTTATATAAGAAAATTAAAATGTTGTATGAAGGAAATAATAATTATATAAATTATATAAGAATAATTATATAATTTATATAAGAGAATGAAATTAATTAAGGGTAGAAGAAAATTTTATAAGTTGTATTTGTGTAAAATGGAAATTATTTAAAAAGGAATAATGTAATTATATAAATTATATAATATTAAATTATATAATTTATATAAGGAAAGTTAATGTGAATATTAAAGAAATTGAATAATAAATAAGAAAAAGGAATGTTTTAAGTTATTAAAAATTATGTTTATGCATAATTAAATTATTATGACTTTTATGAAGAATAATATTTCAGAAACGTGAACATTTTAGTGTAACATGATGTCCAAGTAACGAAGTGAAAAATTATGAAAAATAATTTTTATATGTCCTATGAATTATTTTATGATTTTTGAAGGTATAAATTACCTCTTATAATTACATGCATGGCGATATGCGTGTACAAAATTTGTCAAGTAAGGTACCCAAAAAGGGTCTAAATATTATTCATAAATCACATTATGAATTTTGGTAAATTAAAATAAATATTTTATATTTATTATATAAAATAATTATTACACGAGATAATTACGTAATGTATTTAAATATTTAATTTTT
The DNA here is from genome assembly GCA_947179155.2 of Hedera helix. Classification (NCBI taxonomy): domain Eukaryota; kingdom Viridiplantae; phylum Streptophyta; class Magnoliopsida; order Apiales; family Araliaceae; genus Hedera; species Hedera helix. The sequence continues at coordinate 12,687,525 of OX359279.1, read as the reverse complement.
GCATGTTTGTGGAATATTCGAGAAAGAAAAATTCGGATGGCGTGCAATTAAGGCGGTGGAATTATTTTATAACAAAAATGGGTAAGTTGGTTGCTATAAAAGAAAAGAAATAAGAAGGGAAAAAGCAAAAAGCAAAGTAATAAAACACAACTCTCTTTTCCTTCTCTTCTTCCACCGTAGCCGCTACCCAAGCCATGCCGGAAAAACCCTATAGCCACCAACCAAGAAGAGGAGAAATTATGGTGTCATCAAGGAAGAAATTGAAGCTTTGGAAGGTAAAATAATTAATTTATGGATTTATTTATGAAATTTTTAGTGATAAATTATGATTGTGAAAAATAGAAAATAATTAGAATAATTATTCTAAATAATTTATGGATTGTATATATATGAATTATATCATGTTTGGAGCAATTTTGTGGTGAAAAAGTGGATTAAAAATGGAAATTTATTGGAAGTTGGCGTACTGTTTGCGAAGCAGAAGAAGAAGAAGGAAAAGGCTGCCGCGCATTTTTTTCGTACGCTTGGCTATAAACGACGCCGTTTTGGGGCGTGCGGGGAAGAGAGCCGCGCAATGCGCGGAGGGTTGTGAAGCGGCTGCGAAACGACGTCGTTTTCGCGTCGGCAGCGAGGGGCCGCGCGCAATGCGCGGCCGACGACACGCTGGAAATTACCAGCGTGCCCCCTGCTCTTTTCAAGTTATACCGAACGTGTCTTTTGGCACGGTAAAGTTACGATTATGCCCCTGAGCTTTTTACATAATACCCAGCGTGTCCCTTGACGCGCCGAAATTACAGAAATGGCCCCGGCCTTTCCAGAAAATGCCGGATGAGTCCTTAAAGGCGCGAAAATGACAAAAATGCCCCTGGACTTTCCGAGAAATTTCGGTTATGTCCCTAAGGGCGTAAAAATTACCAAAATGCCCCCAGAATTAGTTTTTAATGAAATAAATGTTTAAAAATTGTTTAAAAATTCTAGAAAATTCTAGAAAAATACTAAAAATATAGAATTGATGTTTGGACATTAAATTTAATATTTTTATAAAAATATTAAATATTGGGGATTAATATTTAAATATTTTAAATATTAATCAAATGAGTTTAAAGGCTAGAAAATGAATAAATAAAAATTCAGACAACCGAATATGCTAAAATTTATCCGATGAGCCGGGTTGTCCGTAGTTAAATGAATATATTAAGGGACGATGTTAATATAATTAACTGTATAGGTTGAAAATTAGTCCGGAGATGATATTAATTAAATAAATTAATATCATAAAGAGATGAATAATTATTATTTGATTATTTTATGATCATAGGTTGTACGAGAAGCGGTATAAAGAGGGTATTTATTATTTAATGCTACGATCTAGACAAGTTCTTCAGTCCCTTTTATGTCAAATGTTGAACTATGATGATATACAATTCTTGTTTTAAATGCATACAAATTATGTGCTATGTGATACGTGTTTAATATGACCACAATGTGTTCTTTGTGCAACGATATGAGATATATTACTATAGTTGAAGCACAAGCACATGATATATGACACACACCAAGCATGTTAAAGTATGTGCTACGTGAAGCATGAACTGTTGAACTTGCTGAGCCGCTGTGCTCATTACTTGTTTAATAAACATTTTTGCAGGAAAGAAATGAAATTCAAGAATATTGGATTAAGTTTGAGATGAGTTGCCTAGAAGGTAGAAAACGTGATTGTTATATTGTTAATAATATAATTCAATGTGAGAAATTTGTTTATTTACTGTGATGAATTGTATGTATATATAAGTTGAATCTGGATATGATAAAAGTTCAACTGTGATTGGTCAGGATAATTGTTACGGTAGAAATTATTATATGTTTGATTACGAATGACGCAACAAGGAATATTTGTATGAAAATAAATAACAGTAAATTTTAAATGATGACTTTTATGATACGTGTAAAAGAAGGAAAAAGTTAAGGTTGCGATCCAGGGACTAGGATCCAGATGAAAGGGACTAGGATCCAGATGAAAAGATTTTAAACATCCAAATATTTCAATACAACGATTGAATCAAGAAAAAAAAATTTATATGAGAATTTTGATAATTGATGATTTTAAAATCAATTATTGGATTAAAGAAGGAGATTAAAGATTTATTAACGGACCGAAATTTGGACGTAAGGAAAATAATGTATAATAAATATGAAATTTAAGGTAATAAAGTGGGTCGAATTTCGGGGTCGTTACAAAAGTTTTCCAAAATAAAAATTTTGAATTTCTCTACTCTTATGAAGATTGGATGGTAGGATGGGGTAGTATTATTTAAATGTGAGTGATAATGAAAGCAATAATTGTGAAGTAAAAAAATTATGAAATGTGATGGATTAGAAAATTGCAATGGGCAATGATTACGAGAAATGAAGGGAAGAAAAAATTGTGGAATAAATACAAAGGAATTGTGCAAGTTACAAATGAATGAAGTATGAGTACATAGAAATTTCGAGGGCGAAATTTTATGTAGGAGGGGTGAATGTGACACCCAGGATTTTTGAAATAATTTTAAATAAGGAGTATGATGAATTAAGTAAATGTTAGTATTTAAATACTAGTGTTGAATGATAGAAGTATTAAGGAATGATTTATGGAATGTGAAGAAGATTTATATGAATTAAGAAAAGAAGGATGAATGTGTAAAGTATCAATAAGGTGGAGTAGAGAATACGAAATAAGCGGATTGAGTAAGAGTAAATATGATTAAAGAAAGGAAATTTTTAGAGAATGAGAAATCAAATTACCACATACCCTCCATTAAATCATAATTTCTGCATTTTCATAACAATTTAATTGTACAATTTATTGTACCTTTACATGAAATTTATCTTATTCTTAATAAATTGTTTTAAAATAATTTATTTACTTTTTCAATTATTTTAAATTCACACAAATCATCGCTATCTCTGTACAGATTTAAGTTATCAATTAAATCCCTTTGCACAATTTAAATCACATATAATTCACCAATAATTTAAACAAACTTGATAATTCTGTTAATTAAATTCTCATTTAATATTAATAAAAATTCTGAAAATTCAGATCCTTACAGAACTCATAAGATTTAGAGTATTTATCTCAAGAGAACTCTCTATTTTAGAAATGTAGACAACAAATGAAATGACCAAACTTTGTCTAGCTTGGGAGTAAACCTGGCAAATGGGTCGGGTCAAAAAGGCCCATAATTTTTTGGGCCAAAATTCCACAGCCCGTGACCCAATTTTTTTAATATTATAAATTATTGTGAGTATTATTTATTTGATTAAATATGTGAAACTAATAATTGTAATTAAATATCAAGTGACTAATTTAAAAAAAATGCTAGAATAATACCACAAGCACATTATACGTATGTATTTATATAGTGACAATTATTTGATTATACATGTAATGTATTCTCACTATTCTGCTATGTGCAAGTACATAAAAATATAATTAATTATCATTTTTTTATTAACATTTACTAATCATTAATATTTTAAATTTTGCCTTATTTAAGTTCTTTCATATTTAATAGTCATATGTTTGGAGATAATAGTATTTTGAGTAAATGAATAGAAATTTTGTTTCATAAATTGATCTAAATGATTAATGAATTAATTTTTTTTTTTTTTTTTTTTTTACGTATTGATGTATTTAATTTTTTTGAAAAATAAAATAAAATAAAATTTGGGTCACGGGCTAGGCCAAAAACGGGCTGGGCCAAAAAAGCCTGCCTTTTTTTGGGCTGAAGAATGGAAGCCCATAGCCCAATTTTTTTGGGCTAGCCCGGCCCACGTGCCTTTTTTGCCAGGTCTACTTGGGAGGGACCTCTATATATAAGACTTCCTTAAACACGCTTAAGCTCTACTAAACATCTAGGATTGTCAAATTAAAGCTAATTTAGGATTACTATTGGATTGAACAACACTTTGGATGGGATATGGATTTGGTAGGAGTGGTTTACCAACTCTTGTACTTAGTATAAGTGATTTACCAACTCTTGTAACATTTTAATACAAAATCAAGCATAAAAATTTGAAATCCAACCCCTTGTAGGTCCCCCTCTTGGTTGGTCAAATGCCCCATTTTTTTTTCCATTTTTGGTTTAATTATATATATATATATATATATATATATATATATATATATATATATATATATATATATAGACCAACTTTGACCTTGTTTTGGACTCCACTTTGGACTTAGGGATTACTTCTATTTGACTAATTCGTTTAATTTATTTGGGCTCAATTAATTACTTTCATTGGGCTAACATTACATGTCCAATTGGACTACTAGTTAAATTAATTAACCTAGCAATACTTGGGCTATCAATTAATTCATTCAAGTATACTTCATATGGACTTGAATTACATACATGGGCTACTCGTTCACATACCTTGGATCTAGTTTATTAATTCCTTTGTACTTAATATATAATACAATTAGGCTTGCCTTATTAATTCATTTGGACTACTAGATTGGGCTAGTTTATGAAATACCAACACATCGATCACATATAAGATTTAAGCTTATTAAATTCAATTCATGGCTAATCTACTAGTATAGTTTATTTACTTGGATTCTTCTTGGATTAATTTAATTAATTTTACTTCTTTAATACATTATTAGATTAATAATTATACACACACACACACATACATATATTCATTTAATCATGTAAATGCACAATCAATTTATAAAAAAAATTACTTTATTGATAATTAGTTCTTAAATCTAATTATAATGTAACTCCAAATTCATAGTTATTACAGTCTTAATTGTAAGTAAGGATTATGACTATATAGAGGTAATAATAAACAAGTTAAGGAAGTTGGTGAAGGAGATGAATAACGGGATGCTTAAGAAATGAAGAAGAGTTAGATGGTTGAGGCTTACGAGTTAGATTAAATTGACGTGAATATCAATAATAGTCCAATAGAGACTAATCAATAGATTACCTTACGACTTATGTATGTCAAACAAAAGTTGATAAGCTAGAAGAAGAAAAGGTGAACGTATCAGGCAAGTATCTTCTACTTGTACATCTTAATTATTTCATATAAGTTTTGTAAATAAGGTGCATGCTTAGACTTAACTGTCACCATTAAATGCAACCATTTTTATGTGCACACTTAGAAAGATTTTTCAAACAATTAAAGTCTAAATGGTGAGAATTCTAAATACAAACAAGTTGTTTGAAAGGTGAGTCTATACCACTTAATTCAGCAAGACAAATAAGGACATGAATTGTTAATCGTATTTTTTGAGAAAGCTATTGTAATGATATACAAATTTTGAATATTGTAAATTAATATATTATTAATGGAAATTAAATAGTTTGAAGTGTGACAAATATTTTGGGACAAACTAATTATGGAGTATTGGATTAAAGAATAACATTCAAATATAATGAAATAAGTTTGGATAAAAAAGGATTTAAATTGGTTAAGAAATAAGTGAATTATAATTTAATTAGGAATTTAATTATTTAGCTTTTAAGAGAAAAGACCAAACTACCCTTGATAACTTGGAAAATGACACTTATGTCCTAAAAGGGAGTAATGACTATTATAACCTTAGTTAACCATGAGAAATGACTTGTTTAGCCCTAACCATGCATGAGTTAAGTTAATTCATGTATGGTTAGTTGTTGGAAACTTTAAATAACACATAAGTGATTATATTGCAAGCATCAAAGCTAGCATAATTCATCTTCCAAGTTCCAAACGTGAGAGCTCACAAGAGAGAAAGAGAGATAAGTTAGGGTTTGAAGCAAGCTCAAGGATTTCAAGTAAAAAGTGATCAAGAAAGGAAGGTTGTAAGCTATTAAAGTGGAGAACATAACTCTAGCAAGGTTTATAGCAAGGAGAAAGAGAGCAACAAGAAGGTAGTGATATTTTTGTGTTGAAATTTCATATGTGCTTAAATGCAAAAGTAAAAGAAGCCATGCATGTATCTTTGACCTTATGTGTAGATTATGTGGATTTTTGTGAGTTTATGTGCTTTATAGTTAGTATTGAATGAAACCCTAAGTTCAAGTTTGGTAAAACAAAGGTGGTGCACTATTCATGTAATAATCCAAGTTAGGAATCATGATTTAAGCATTATTATGTGTTATATGTCGTTAGTTTCGATGGAAACCTAGTTCTAAGTGATGAACATGTTGGATAAATAAGAAATTTTGTATTAGATAGCTTGATAAGTTCATTTATAGAAGAAAAGCATAATTTGATATAGAAAAATGCAATATTAGGCAATGTTTTATGTATAAACCAAACCATAATTTGTAAAGTGCATTGGAAGTTACATGTAGAAGTTACGCAAGCATACAAAGTCTATACGTTCATATATATGAAGTGTAGAATTGAGAATTCAAAGATAGCTCAAGTTGTAAGTTATGGAATTTTGGTAAAAATCCCATACAAGGGTAATTTTCGGCCATTTTGTATAAATGAAGATTAAATGAAGCTAAACACTTAAGTTTCATGTAAATACATGTGTTAGAATCGATTTGGAAGTCAATTGGTATCTATGACGACAATTGAGAATTTTAAACATTTTAAAACGTTCGCCAACGCCTAAAATGAAATAATTAGAAAAATAATACCATTTCAAAAGTTTTAAATGTTTTGAAGGCCCATGCTGTCAAATACATGTTATATGTGGTGTTAGAATCATGTTTTACAAAAAGGGGCCAAAAAATAGCAAGGATTTTTGAAAGAATTTTTTTTCTTCTGAAAAACTAATACTGCGTCGGGGCGCAGTTATTTGAACTAGAAATTGTGTCGGGGCACAGTTCTTTATGAGGAAGCTTGTCGGGGCAAATTCAGGGGGCGCCGGGATGTGATTTGTCCGAGAAAATCTTGCGGTCAACGAGATCGTCAAGGCTAAATATCTCGTCGGGGCGAGATGTACTGTTCAAGCCAAGAAATTTTTATTTTTTTTATTTAAGTTCAAAATAAAATGTTTTAATATTAAATGATAGAAATATGTATGTAAGCCATAATTTGATAAAAATGACCAATATGGGAGATGTTAAGGCATAAATAAACAATGTGTTACGTGTTAAGGTTATGTAAAGCTATAGGGTAACTTATATAGCAAGTTATGGCATGCATGTGTACGTAACTAATGCATAAACCAGTATTATGATTATGTAGGTTATAAACGGGATAATATTTTACCAGTTGAGGAAAAAGGAGCTAAAGGCAAGTGTTTTATCCGAACTCTTATTGTGGTTCTTTGAATTGTTATTCATGCAATGTATTTATATGATAATGTAAAGTTCCATTGTTATTGAACTACTTTGAAAAAGTTGATGTCAATCTTGATTCTGACTAGACATATATTACGATTCATGTTGTGATCAGATAATTGTTGATATGTGATAGGGTTGAATTATATGATATTTTTATTCCCCAATACTTAGTTTTTATATTTATTGTATGCTTAAATGTTTAATTATTTAGTTAATTTTAGTTTTAAATAGGTTTTATAGGATTTTAGTTAATTTATGTTAATTTAGGTAATTTTATAGTATTTTTATATTTATTTTTATTTATGTGTTTTTATTTATTTTTAGTGTTTCAGGTGTTTTATTTATTATTATGTGTTTTTCGGATTTTTATATTATTTTTATTTATTTTATAATTTATTTTCTAGGAAAAATAAGCTTTGGGGGCAATTTCGTAATTTCTACAAAAGGCTGATGGCAAAATGGTAATTAACCAGCACTGATGGCAATTTGGTAAATAAGAAGAAAGTGGCCGCATGAGGGCATTTCGATAATTTCCCGGAAAGGAAGCGACAGCGCAATGCGCGCGGATGGATTGGTCGAGCAGATGAAACGACGCCGTTTCTTCACAGCGTCCGCGAAATGCGCACGAGAGCGTAACAGTGGCAAGAAAAGGAACAAAATGACGTCGTTTTAGATCCCTGTCCGCGCAATGCGCGGAGGTTGGCGTGGGCACTGTAGCGAGTGGCATGTTTGGCAGTGCGTTAATTCTCGAAAATCAGATTATTTCGCGGATTGAGCATTAGTTTGATTCCAAATTGGATTTTAATTCCAATAAGGGTTAGGATAATAATTATTTTACTTTACTTTTATTTTTATTTGTATTTTAAATCTTATTAGGGTTTGGAAAGTGTGCTTCCTACTAGGGTTAAGAGAATTTTAGAGCCTATAAATAGAGGGCTTGACACACAATGTAAAATACAACTCTCATTAGAATAAAAATTCTCTCTTCTATTATTTAGTATTCTCTATTATTATGAGTAGTTAATTTATTTTTCTTGGTTTAAGTGATTGAAGCCATCAAGATTTATACACTGTGAGATCTAATTTATTTTAATTGTTCAGTTTATATTTTGAGTATTGAATATTTTTCTGTGTTTAATTTTATGATTAATTCGTTTAATTGCTAGGATGCATACTAGTTTATTATTCATTGAAATCTATTGCTAAATTAAATATCAAATCCGTAATTGTTTGGTCACTTTAATTTGCGAAGCAACTAAGTTTAATAATTTTTTTGCTTATCAAAAGATTATTTTATCTTAGAAAAAATATTCATCTAAATTAAATGCAGACGCTTGGATTGTGTTATTTAGTTCAACGATCTCTCTATTTCTTTATGCTGCTACTAGGTTAAATCTTTAGCGCTTGTCTGAGATTATTTGGTAGTAAGGGTTATTTAGATCGCTTGTTTCTGCTTAACTAAAATTAAGGAGAGATAGGAAAATTATTCGAATGAGAGTAATTATTTCACGTTGAATATTTAAAATATGAATTGAGTTATTCTTGCATCAGTGATCAGTTGTAAATTCTTGATGGTGGATGTTGACTTAAACCAAGACTTTTTCTTCTCATTTATTTCATTAAATTACTTGCATATTTATTTCAGTTATTTTTAGTTAAATTATTTCTTTAATTACAAAACCCCCCAATTTTAGTTTACAAAACATAAAATTAAATAATCATTTTCTGTGGGATCGACTCTTACTTGCACTACTACATATTTATTTTTCCAAAGTAAGATTTTATTTTTGGGTGCTTGCGACATCACACCAATATGTCCTCCGATCCATATTGTTATAGTGAGGAATCCATGTAATAGAACAACCCTAATACAAAGGGGAACAAAGTAAAGTTAAAGTGACGTGATTGCGTCGTTGGATGTTTATGTTGTGCATAATATAAAAGTACGATAGGCTGATCACCTAGAGTACACATCTAAAGTTAAAAATGCAGTTTAATGACTGATCGGGGCAGTATCAGTCTTATAATTGATATTGTTCTTAACGAGTTCTTGGTCTTGTGACCATACAGCAAGCAGAATTCATGCTCCAAGTTAATCATGCACAACTTATGTTATATTTGTCCAGTTCATTTTTAGAACTCTAATGTTTCAGCTTTATTATATCAGATTTCATTTCCTTGTTCAGAAATATCATGTCATTATATGTTTATGTACTTGCTGAGCTATTTTATGCTCACTCTTGCTTTTAACGTGATATTTCAGCTAAACCAGAACAGGCCGAGGGATCGGGAATAGATAAAAGAAAAGGAAAGGCTAGCAAGCAATAGATGTATAGCTAGAAGTCTTTTGTAATTATTATACCTTTGTAATATGTTGAATATGAATGTGATGTATGTATAAAGGTATGTAGAACCTGGGAATAGTTATATATTAATGTAGATTATGTTTTATTATTCAAAACGAATGGTTGTGATGATAGGGTAGAATAATATCGTGACTACTGAATCTGTGGTTCAAGGGACCCAAATTTAGGGGCGTCACAACTATCTAAACCAATTGCTTTGATGCAGACTCTATTATACTGATATGAACAACCGTGATAAAAGGAGGGAATCATTTTGAATCGGTGGGTTCGACATGCGTGTGCACAGAGACTAAATGTTATGCATAATGTAGGGTACTACGAGGCTGATCACCTCATGTACTTGTTTAGGATGTTTTATAGTTCAAAGGTCCTTAGTGACAACTTAGTAATTTATAGCACTCATGATTTTGAAAGTTAAAATTCTTCTTTGCAAGACACAAAATGACTAGTTATTCTCAATCTGTGTTAATTATTGCATCTTCCAGCTTTGAAATCCTGATATATCATTTATGTATGATTCATTATTTCACATCATAACTTATGTGAAGCTATCAAACTTTTAGCTGTGAAACTTAACTCGACCCTTAATTACTAATCTTTATATACTTGATGAGCAATTTCATTGCTCATTCTTGCGTTATAACCCTATTTCAGTTAAGACGGAGAAGGCCAGTTATTCCGTAAAGGACAAGGGAAAAACTAAAGCTACAAAGTAGTCTAGGATTGGAGGATGCATTTATATTTATGTACTGCACTATGAACAATGTTAACCTTTTGTAGTTAAGACTTATGATGTATGTTAAGGTCGTTAGAAACTAAGAACTTATGTAAGACATATATGCTATATTAATTATATTTATGTTATTATGTATCGATTGGGTAGTTATTTGTATGATGTTGAATTGTATTGTGAGCACTGAATTCGAAGTAAAAGTACCTGAATTTGGTGTGTCATAGGTTGGTATCAGTGTTGTACGTTGTAAACCTTAGGAAAGAGAATCCTTAGACTATAACCTTAGAAAAGAGAGTTAGAATAGAAGGAGATAAAATTCATGTAGAGTTTTACGGACGATCTTAAGGGATTTTCTATATAGTTATTACTGTTATAAAATATATTTTCATTATATACAATGAATTTATATTTTATTATGCAATACTGATAGAGTTTGTCTATTTTGTGTCTGTGGTTGTAAGATGCCAGAGTTGGGAGAGTCCAGCAGGATTATGGAGGAGGAGCCGCATGGCATCCACGTGGTTTCCGTGACCTCTATAGTAACCGAGCCCCCTGTTACCCCAATAAAGGAGGAGTAACACGATCTAATGGAGGATTTTGTGGTAAGAGAGTTTGAGCAGGAGGAGGACCCAACTGAGGAGTCCGATGGAGGATCCCTTATGTTCTATACCTTTGAGGATCATCTGTTAGGAGGGTATGCCAACTGGATCACTGAGTAGGAGGTGCGAGGGTGACGGAAGGCCGCCACATAGCTAGGGGAACTGGTACATCACTTCTTAGAGAAGAACGTGGAGCTAGTGGGTCAGGTGGAGAGCGTTAGGGCTAAGGGAGATGTTGTTAGAGCATACTTGGAGGAGGAGTTGGCTGATTGAATTCAGGATTTGGAGCAGCAACAGGAATTGAGGGGTAGAATAGGTGATCTAAGGGATAAGGTTAGGGGCAAGAGGAGGAGGATGGATATGATGGGCTACATGTTTCACATCACATTCGGCCACTAAATAGACCGAGTGTACCACTTTCTAGCATTGGACAGTCAAACTCGCTACACCATGAGCCGTAACGGGTGATTCACATTGGTCAGCAGGAGTATGACGAGTTAGTGGAACGTGTTATGCTTCGTTAGGGAGGATTTATGTATGTATTTATTATGATGTTATGTATGTAGACATAGATGATGACATTTCCCACTTTTTGTTTATAATAAGGAAATATGTATGTAAATCCCGGTCTCTTTTGGATAAGATATAGGATAGAGATTGTAAACCCCAACTTTTGTTTTATCAGTGGGGTAGGATGATTGTAGATCCCCATCTTTTGTGTTATTAGGAGATAGATGAATGATGATAAATGAAAGATGATGGTTCATGACATGGGCATTTATAGAAGTATGCTACATGATATATTATGCTATGTATGAAATCAGTGGTATATGAATATAAATGTTTTTATTAAATGTGTTCTATTATTAAATATTGCATGATATATATAAATGTTCATAATAAAATATGAAATAATAATATAGAGTCTTATTAAATAGAATATACAACCCATATGTAAAATACTAGTGCAACAGACACAAAAAGAAACAGTTAACAATGATAAAGGACATGCAAACCCTGTGTAGAGGCTAGTGGACCTACCAGAAGGAGCATTCTAACCCCTCTATGGCTCCGATATCCCCTCTATGGCTCTGATAGCCAGTTTCAAGGATTTTAAAGCAGTTAAACCGCCTGAATTCAAGGGGACGACAGATCCGATCGAGGCCCAATTTTGGGTCAAGGAGATTGAAAAGGCATTCAAAATCGTGAGGGTCAGGGATGATCATAAGATAACATTTACAACATATTTAATGAAAGGAAAGTTAAACTTCTGGTGGGAAGCGAATCACCAAAGGGCAGGTGAAGGAGTGGTTTAATGAGAGAGATTTCAGGAACTGTTCTTTGAGAACTTTTTCCCGAAAAGAATGCCGATTAAGACGAAAATGAAATTTTTGGATTTAAAGCAAGGTGAGATGCCGGTGGCCCAGTATGCTACAAAATTCAACGAGCTTGCGTGATTCGCCCCTCACCAAGTCGACATGGAAGAGAGGAATGCAAGACGATTTGAACAAGGACTGAAACTGTGGCTGTACAACAAGGTAGCTGTATTGGAGATTGAATCATTTGGGACCTTAGTGGAAAAAGTAATTATTGTTGAGGGAGGTAGCGAGGCATTGAGTCAGTACCATAAGGAAAAGAAAAATAAGAAATCAGGGGAGAAAATCGCGAGGGAATTAGTGGAGGCAGCAACTTAGGAAAGATGAGATGGGAAAGCAGTAACAATAGTAACGAAGAGAATCAAGAGGTGTTTTTTATGTGGATCAACGAACCACCAAATTAAAGATTGTACGAAGAGGGGGAATATTGGTGGGAGTGGCAACATTGGAAAATGCAGTAAGCTGATGATCGGTGGACCAACCCAACCTAGCCGACCAATCGCAAAGACTTTTAACATGACGGTCTAGGATGTCGTGGCGTCCAAGGACGTGGTATCAGGTATTATCCTGATCAACAACATTAATGCATGTGTGCTTTTTGATTTGAGTGCCACATCTTTCTTATATGAAAAATTTGCTAGAAAACTGAACTTACCCCAAGTAAACTTAGAATGTCCTTTAAACATAGAAGTTATAAATAGATAAATAATCCCCGTAGAACATATATACCGAAATTGTTGAGCAGATATTAAGGGACACCAGTTTCACGTGCATTTAATTCCAATCAGATTAGTGAAATTCGACGTAATCCTAGGGATGGATTGATTATATAAGCATGGGGCGATTATTGATTGCTAGAGGAAATGTGTAAACTTTCAGACCCTTAATCAGTCTAAGGTGGTATTCTATGGTAGCACGTCGCCAAGACAATCTTGTTGGCTGATGTAGGCCAAGAAGCTGTTGAGAAAAGGATGTGTAGGCTACTTAGCCCATGTGGTAGACACCCATAGAGTGGGAGTAGAAGTGAATAAGATACCTGTAGTAAAGGAATTTTTGGGCGTATTCCTAAACGAGTTATCGAGTCTTCCACCGGACCAAGAAATTGAATTTGTGATAAATCTCGTACCAGGAATAACACCGATTTTGAAAGCTTCGTATCGCATGATGTCAGTAAAAATAAAGGAAATAATGATTCAATTGTAAGAATTGTTGGACAAGGGTTATATCCAGTCAAGTGAGTCTCCATGGGGAGCACCAGTTTTGTTCGTAAAGAAGAAAGACGGGTCGTTGCGACTGTGTATAGACTATAGAGAATTGAATAAAATCACAATTAAGAATAAATATGCCTTACCCTGAATCAATAACTTATTTAATTAGCTTAAGGGAGCGAGATACTTCTCGAATATAGATATGAGAACGGGTTACCATCAGTTGAAGGTAAGGAAGGAAGATGTACCTGAGACGACTTTTAGGACATGATATGGATATTAAGAATTTTTGGTAATATCGTTTGGATTGACGAACGCACCAGCAACGTTCATGGATTTAATGAGTAGAGTGTTTAAGCCATACTTGGACAAGTTTGTTCTGGTTTTCATTGATGATATTTTGATTTACTCTAAGACCCAAGAAGAACGCACAAGATACTTAAGGTTGGTGTTAGAGACATTAAGGAGGGAGAAGCTTTACGCAAAATTTTCAAAGTGTGAGTTCTGGATAGAGATACTTAAGTTTGTTCTGGTTTTCATTGATGACATGTAAAAGACAAGAAAGGGATATCAGTGGATCCGACAAAGGCTGAAGCTGTGATCAATTGGGAGCTGTCGAAGACTCCTATAGAAGTGCGCAATTTCTTAGGATTAGCGGGGTATTATTGGAGGTTCACTCAAGATTTTTCTATGATAGCGACCCCATTGACCAATCTAACAAGGAAAACAATAAAGTTTGTGTTGAATGACAAATGTGAAACAAGTTTTTAAGAGTTAAAGAAGAGATTGAGTGAAGCACCCGTGTTAGCTCTACCCCATAATACAGGAAGATTCGTGGTATATAGTGATGCGTCGCATAAGGGCTTTGGATGTGTACTAATGCAAAATGGAAATGTTATCGCATACACATCACGACAGTTGAAAGATTATGAGAAGGGATATCCAACCCATGATTCAGAATTAGCGATAGTGATTTTTACCTTGAACATTTAGAGGCATTACTTGTACGAGGAGAAGTGCGGACTATATATGGACCACAAGAGCTTGAATACATCTTTACGAAAAAAGAACTGAACATGAGAGAAATGAGGTGGTTGAAGTTGATCAAGGACTATAAATGCAAGATTTTGTATCACCCGGGGTAGGCAAATATAGTTGCGGATGCTTTGAGTTGAAAGGGGAAAGAAAAATTATCAATGTTGACGATGCATGAAAAGTTGATTGAGGAGATGGAGAGGATGAAAATAGTGGTGAAAGGACCGATTGAATTAGAAGAGAAGTTGTTTGTGATACAGGTTTAATTGACATTGTTAGATAGAATAAAGGAGGCAAAAGAAAAAGATGAGTGTGGAAGGGTAAAAAAGAGAATAACAAAAAATGACAAGGAGAAGTTTAAGGTGGATAAGGAAGGAATTTTACGGTTCGAAGGGTGAGTATGGGTTTCAGTATTACCAGAATTGAGGGAAGAAATTCTACATGAAGCGTACAATTCAACTTTTTTCGTTCACCTAGGGAACACAAAGATGTATAGAGACCTTCGTCAACATATTTGGTGGCCTAACCTGAAGCCAGAAGTTGCCAAGTGTGTCAGCAGATGTTTAACTTGTCAAAGAGTCAAAGTGGAGATTCAGAGGCCGAATGGTCTATTATAACCGTTGAAAATTTTGTAATGGAAATAGGAACACACCATGATGGATTTTGTTGTGTGACTACCAGTCACTCTGAAAGGCTACGATGCGATATGGGTCATTGTAGACAGGTTGACAAAATCAGTACATTTTTTGCATGTACAAATTCGATTTAACTTGAATTAGTTGGTGAAGCTATATATAAAGGAGATCGTGTCAAGGAACAGGGTGCCAGTATCCAATGTGTTAGACAGAGACCCACGATTCACGTTAAATTTTGGAGGAGTCTACAGGAACATATAGGGACTCAATTGAGGTTGAGTACCGCTTACCATTCCTTGGCTGATGGGCAAAGTGAGAGAACTATTCAGACATTAGAGGATATGCTCAGAGCTAGGGGTGTTCAATATGTTTTTATCGGCCCGGATTGGACCAATATCGAACCAGATTGGTATCGAAATTAGCCAAATTTTGGTATCGATACCGGTTGGATTGGTATACCGAACAGGTAAGCCGGTTCAGTACCGATAAAAATCGAATAAAAATTAAAAAGTAATATAATAATTAATAATAATAATAATAATAATAATAATAATAATAATAATAATAATTATTATTATTATTATTATTATTATTAATTATTTATTAATAATAATGAAAATAAAATTTAAAAATTGGTATAACCGATAAGGTTCGGTATTTATAGAACCATAAAAACTCAGTACCGAAAAACCAGTGTATACTGATTTTTTTACGTGGGTATTGGACAGGTTCTTTTTGTCCCGAATTGGCCTATTTGGACTGGTCTGGAAAACCAAAAAGTCGAATAAACTGTTTCAAATGCACACCCCTATATAGAGCCTGTATGATGGACTTCAAGGATAGTTGGGACGATCACCTACCTCATATCGAATTTGCTTACAATAACAGTTACTATGCAAGCATCAACATGCCACCGTATGAAGCTCTTTATGGAAGGTAGTGCAGAACACCTTTATGCTGGGATGGGGTAGGAAAGCGTCGACTTTTAGGACCAGAACTAGTACAACAAACAACTGAGATAGTTAAGGTAATAAGAGCCAGACTGGTGGCAGCATAGGACAGACAGAAAAAGTACGCCAACCTACACCGACAAAAATAGAGATTTTGAGGTTGGCAGTTTTGTATTTCTGAAAGTATCTTCCTAGAAGGAAAAAGTAAGATTTGGTAAGAAGGGAAAACTTAGTCTGAGTTTTATAGGACCCTATGAAATTTTGAAAAAAGTTGACGAAGTAGTGTATGAGGTAACATTATCTCTTGAACTGGAACATATTCACAACGTGTTTGATGTCTCCCTATTATGACCGTGCAAGCCCGACTACAAGCACGTGATATCATACGAACTAATACAAGTGGAGAAGGATTTAACTTATAGAAGAGGTCCCTGTGCAGATTATTGATAGGAAAGAGCAGTTATTACGAAATAATGTCATACCTTCTGTTAAAGTTGTATGGAGGAACCACAATGCCAAGGAGGCTATGTGGTGTTAGAGGATAGAATGAAGAAAGATTACCCCCACCTTTTTGCGTAACCTTGTATTGATTTCAAGAATGAAATCTTTATAGGGGGAGAATGTAATGACCAAGAAAATTGTAAGAAATATTATATTAACAAAATGAGGAATTATTTGAAATCTTACGTGCACTTATGTGTATATGTGTAATTATGTGGTAGAAAGAATATAGAGTTGGTTAATTTAATGAATTTGAATTAATTAGGAATTAAATAAATGATTATGATAAATAAATAAATTATGAAGGGAATGTATGATGAGCTTAAATTATAAATTAACTAAGTTTGGGAGTTAAGCCTTGTGTGGCAAGAAGAGAATTCAAGATGACTGATGGAATGAAATTAGGGTTAATCAAGTATTTGATTAATTCATGGACGTGATGTAAGATAATTCCTAATTGATAATTGAGTAAGTTAGGAATTAATTTTATGATAATTATTTAGGTCCATATATTTGTGTATGTATCCAAGTGGGAATTAATTTAGTTACCCCAAAATATTTGTGAGCATGGTGGCCTAACACTTAATTATATTAATGAGACATATGATGTATTGGAAATGGCCCAAAGTTTAGCCTAAGTTGGTAAACATGAGTCTAACATAAAAGACCAATTCAAAGTCCAATTAAAAATGCAAACATTGTCCCAAAATTTGAGACCAAACCTAGAATGCTCCTAAAAGGAAAAAAAGAAAAGAAAAGAAAAAGAAATAAAAAGAAAATACCTTGGAAATATTGCCACCACATTGGGGGGTGGAATTTAGAGTCTTGTATTGGTCAAACTTGGAGCTTTGTGTAAATTTTTTTATTCCTTGAATATTGCATTTTTAAGCCTTTCAAAAGTTATATGTTTTCCTTTTCTTTTTCCTTAAAACATGGAATAGTGTTGGTAGTTTAATTAGAGTTAATTGGCAAGTCTTGGGAACATTAAGAAGGCTAAGCATGATTAACATTCCTCTATAAATATAGCTATCCTCCACCCACAACTAGAAAATTAGCTTAAGGTGACGAGATTTAGTAACGGTCGGAGCGGAAACGTTGCTATAGATGTATATAGCGACGGTCATAAACTGACCGTTGGGATATAGGTGTAAAAGTAGTATATAGCGATGATAATGGCCTGACCGTTGGTACAGAGGTTATTTTTGGTGCTCTATAGCAACGGTCACCAGCTGGCCGTTGGTACAAAATTGTAAAAGTAGGATAAAGTGACGATCACAACTTGGTCGTCGGTATGTAGGTTATTTTTGGTTATCTATAGCGACGGTCACTTTTCGACCGTCAGTAAATATTAAATTTTGAAACAACATAAATTTATTTAATTTTAATTAATACAATTATTATTATTATATACTATATAATAAAAATTATTAAATATAAACTATATTGATTTTAAAAGTCAGAATGAGAGAAATTAGTATTATTTTTTTAATATGTTTTTTTTATTAGTCAAAAGCGATGAAATAGTTTGATAAGAGTTTATTTTATTTATTTATTTATGTCTTTTTAAGTCCAACAATGAAGATAGAGCAATGCTACTACTCAAATTACAACATAAAAAAAATCTTTAAAATTTTATGCTATGTAATATAGTACAACTAATAATTGCCCGTGCTTGAAGGCACGACATAACGAAAAATTAAATTAAAATTCAAAAAATAAAAATATTATTGTTATTTGTATTATTATAAAGGAAATTATAAAATATAAATATTATTATTATTATTATTATTATTATTATTATTATTATTATTATTATTATTATTATTATAAGGGAGAGAAATAATATGTTTGGTTCCTCGTTTGGTGAGATAAATTTGGCATAACAGTAGAAACTCTTCCAGAGACTATCCAAACAACATTCAAAGAATGGCAAATTGCCTATTCTTATATACCAGTTAACAAAAACATCTCTATATCTAAATCAGTAATTCATTTTATCATCCGTTTCAATATTCCTTGGATAAGGAAATGGGATCTTCGGTGTGACTACCAGAATAAAATTCTAAAACTGAAAAGAGTCTTCTATACTAAGTTGTGGGATAAAGGAATGAATCCTATCATACCAGAGTTAGTTAAAACCATTAAAGCCCATACCAAGGCCTGTCTTGATACTATCCCAAAAATCATTCCTTCACCAACTGCAAATTCTTTTGTTAAGGTTTAGACATAATTAAAACAGAAATATCCAAAACTATCTGAAATAGAATTGATTGTAAAGGCCATGGATTTTATGAAAGAACAATTTCTTCAATCTCTAACCCAAGATGATAAATCCATGAAATCTGTAAGCAGCCATGCTAACTCAGAATATGATGACAATGTTTTCAACGTCCTTCTAGGTGAAAGCCAAGAACCAGAAGAAGAACCAATAATTACAAAGGAACCCACTCTTGGAGATTTTTGAGATTCTCTTACATCAATGATTTCAGAAAAGATGCAACAGGATAAAAAAGAAAAATGAAAAACGTGATTAAAGCATAAACAGACAGCCTACTTTTGAAAAGTAGATTAAGGCGTCAACGGCGTTGGCATAAACAGACAAAAGGCTTTTACAAAAGCATATTTCCACCCACCAAAAAAGCATCTACTTTATTAAAGAAAAAGTAAACAAACAGTAACCCCACTTACCAGAAGAAATTATTGAGGGAAGGACGATTGACTCCACTTGCTAGGACACGCTATATGCCCTTTTTTCTTCTATTTCAGAGAGCTTTCACCCTTTGTTGAGGCAGATTTCATTTTTTATTTTTCAGTTTTTAGTCTCTCTCTCTCTCTCTCTCTCTTGTAAAATTCCAGCGTTCTTAAATAAAGCTTTGTTTTATTGTAAGTATCTCTCTTATGTTTTATATTTTATGTCTGTTGATTATTATGTTTCTTTAAATCATATATTAGATTATCATAAAGAAAGAATTATTCAGTATCGATTATACAGTCAAATTACTAGAACCTTTGGTGATTATAGTCAACAGTATTTTCTTGATCGTATAGTTCAAATAGAAGAATTAATAATTAAAACAGAACAAACAATTAGGAAAGAAGTTTGCCAACTTGATTTGGTCGGAAGGCCTCCACCACCTCAACAGTAGGTCTTCATAAGACCATATATGTAGTACTTGGGATTCAATATTTTAATATGATTTTATATATTCCTGGCATGCTATTAACTATGGTTACTACAGTTTTTAGTGGGACGTCACCCAAGTTGCGTTTAGGGTAAGTCTTTTGCATGTAATTTGTTTCTTGACTATTTTCCCTTTGTAAATCGTTGACAGACGTGCTAATGGTTTTGTAGCACCCTTACTTAGTATCAGAGCCACGAACTATGTTTAATCATATTCTAAGATTAATCCTTTTTATTACATAGATGGTCACTATACACCATGACTGATACCACGACTGATTCTATCTCAACCGTAGCAAATACTTTTACCTCAACTTCAAAAGCAACATAACAAAAAACTTATCAAGATGTTAAAGAAGCCTTAGATAAATGGACTATACCTAAGGTAAAACTAGAAACAATATATAAAATTGGAACTTTTGATTTTACCAGTAAGAAAGTTATAAAAACTTTTGAACATGTTGTTCCTTTACAGAATAATGATGAGATAATATATTTATTGCATATTCATGATTTATATCATTTTTTGCAAAAATATAAATATGCTCTTATAGGACTGGTTCAAATAGCCTTTAAACCTTTGATCTTACTAGGCCAAAATACTAGTATCCAATGTACCCTTAAAGATGGAAGATGCCTTAACTGGAAAACATCTCTAATGGAAGCCATTGAGACTAGCTTATTTTATGGACCTGTATATTTTAATATATACCCTAACCTGAGTGTAGCTTTATCCGATAGTAATCTTTCTAAAGTTTTAGAATTAAGAGTGATATCCCATGGTTATGAATACATCCCTGGGTCTCCTCCATGTGCCATAATATTTAGAATTCATCATAAGGTTTTATCTACATTAAACCCTTACACCAGAAAGCAAAGTGAACAAGGACACATTGTCCTTATTGATACTAATCTGTTTAGTAGCCAAGTTGCTATTCCCAGAATGATACCTTGGGAAGAAATAAATTTTCCCAAACAATGACAAATTCCTAATATTATTCCCACCAGACCAATAATTAGACAATCCATCGAAGATATTGTGAGGACCCGAATTTTCAGGATTTCTTTAATAATATTAAATAAGAATTTAATTAATAAAATTATCAAGGTTGTTTAAATTATTTATGATTGATATATTTTATGTGATTTTAAGTGTGTGATGAGATTTAATTGGTAAATTAAATTTGTACAGAGATGGTAAAAAAAATAAAATTATGTTGAATTAACATAATTGAAAAGTAAATAAATTGTTTAAAAACAATTTATGAAGAATAAGAGAAATTTCATGTAATTGTACAATTTAAATTGTTAATATTTAAAATAGTTGTGGAGGTGCATATATTATTATTTAAATGGTGTTACGTGATAATGTGATGTATACGAATTATATATGTATATATGTATGCATGTTCAATTGATATAATTTATAAATTTTTACGGATTATAGAGATAAAGGGATTAATAATTAAATTAATTCAAATTTAAATGAAAAGTTAATGAGAGAGTTAATAAAGGTATAATTATTGATTATATAATTAATCAATAATTATGGAGAAATTCTGGAAATTATTTAAGAAAAGAAAGTAATGATATAAATTATATAATAATAAATTTTATAATTTATATAAGAAAATTTAAGTAAATAGTAAAATATAATAATTATATAAATTATATAAAAATGATTATATAATTTATATAAGAAGAGTACATTAATTAAGAAAGGAATTATAAATTCACAAATAGTGCAATATTTTATTATATGGTGTGTCAAATAGTAAAGAAATAAAAAATAAATGAGGAGAATGAATATTTTAATTTATTAAATTATGTTTATTGTACGATGGAATTGTTTTAATTTTTATGAGAAATAATATTTTAGAAACGTAATCATGTTAATTAAACATGTTGTCCATGTAACGAAGTGAAAAAGTATGAAAATTAATTTTTACAAGTTGTGTGTGTTATCTTATTAATTTTGGAGGTATAAAATACCTTATATAATTACATGCATGTCATTATACGTGTACAAAATTTGTCAAGTAAAGTACCTTAAAAAGGTATAAATATTATTTATAAATTAATTTATGAATTTTGGTAAATTAAAATAAATATTTTACATATATTATGTAAATTATTTATTACACAAAATAACTACGTAATGTATTAAATTTTTATTTGTGCATATTGGTGAATTATCCGAAATCCAAAGTTGGTTATATGCGTGGGTGAAGTCGGTGGACATGATAAGTATTTCAATTTGTGTAATTCCTCCAAGAAGAAAATAATAAAATAAAGAGGAAGGAGTAATTTACGCATAAAAAAAAATAACACAAACACTCTCTCTCTTTTGGTTTCACCTTCCACTCGAAACCACCACCAAGAAGGAGAATAGGAGCTCTAGAGAATCAAAGAAGGAGAATAATCAAACAATTTCTATCATCTATCTAGTCTAAAGAAGAAATCAAAAGGTATTACATGGAACGATAAAGTCACGAGTTAGTATAAGAGACCAAATTTGGAGGTTTGATAAGCATATAGGGAATAACGCAAGCAAGGCAAGTCTTTCAGTTCTTATTTGCTATGTGTACTAGGTGATGAATTGTTTTAAGATGTATTGCAAAGATATTACATGTGTTGTTAGCATGAAACGTTAAAGTCAATTTATGACTACATTAATTGCGTAAAGAATGCTGATTGGGTAAGGAACTCGATCCTTCTTTTAGTTACGTGAACTGAAGCATGTATGATATGTTAGTTTAATGATTATGATGTGTAATCTGAGTATGTTACTTATGTGCTACATGATGTATAAAAACTGTTAGAATTGTTGGGCTGTTGAGCTTAATCTTGTAAAAAGCCATTTTCGCAGGTTAAGAATTTAAGAGAACGTTATATGTTGATTGAATGACATAGAGCAGGACTAACGCATGAAGATTTAAATACATTAGCTAAGTTGATACTATTATGAATTGTGTTAAAGTTCCGAATGATGTACTTGATAAATTATGAGGTTGGTTTGATGATAAGTTGTAAATTTTGAGTTATTTGATATGTAATTGATTATTTAATTGAGCTATAACATTTGTTAAAATTACTCTGGGAAAATGAATCATATAACAGTTTTGATTTAGAGAATATGTAAATGATAAAGGTTATGATTCGGGGAAATAATGAATGAAAACAGAAAAGTTTAAAGTATTCCACAGTTTACTAATTTAAGCATCGAATGATGATGGAAAATTTATAGCTAGACATATTAATAACAACCGAAGTTAAGAGTTGAATTGTCTAGATTTTTGGGGTCATTATAGATGGTATCAGAGCTGAAGGTTATAAACTTTAGGTAAACGATACCTTAGACTATAACGTTAGTAAGAAAGAGTAAGGTTAGTTGCGTGTTCTGAAAAAGAAAACAAAAGCGTATAGTAAGCTCGTGACTCATGATTGGATGGTGGAGCCCCTCAGCGAATAGGCGACTATGGCCTGACTAGGACAAGCTCCTCAAGCCATATGATTGTGGTAAGTTCCTGAGCCCAAATACGTGACATGTTTGATGAACATGGGGGGATTAGAGTAGAGAACCATAAGTTAAGAGATATAGTTCTCAGATATTGGCTAAGGTTAAGGAAATATGAAAGATATAAGATTTTAAGGAAAAGATAGAGATGTTAAGAAAGATTTAAATGAAGGTAACGAATTGAGAATATTCATAAGTTCAATTAAGAATATATCTAAAAGAATATTTGAAATTATTCAAAGATAAATCTCAAAGAAAATCAGGGGACATCTAATTCAAGCAATAAAGATGACAAGGTAATCTAAAAAGCATAGAATGAGATCATAATAACATGATCAGGAACAGTAAGATGACCGTACTACAATACGATCACGAGATAAGGAAATTGAATAATGGATAAATTGTAATGTAAGATCACGATGTGATCCAAAGAGACTGTGAAATAGCGGAGAGATCTGTTAATGATCCAAAAGGTATAGCTTGTTGTTATAAAGAGAAATGGTACTATGAAATAGTACGAGATGAACTCAAAGAATGATGAGATATGAATTACAGAAATGTTATGTTCAGGGGACAGAAAACTTGGGTACGAAATTTCAATTGAGAACTCACGTGGTGACTAAGTTGCACAAGCCTTTGTATGGGGCAGGGGACTTGTGTTCCCTTAGCTGCCATAGTGATAACATTGAAATGTTAGAGTTGCGCTATCAGTATACATATGTTAAGGAGGTGATTCTTCTCTCATATGTATATTTGATAGATAGATAATATTAAGTTTAGGCACGAGTTCTTAAAACTCATGCATATGGTAAGTCCATAACTCATAATCGTGTGGTATGTTTTGAGCCCTTCAGCATATGGATAGTCTTTGACGTGTTTTCAGACTACATATTGCTAGGACAAGCTTCTAAACTCATATTCTTGTGAAAAGTTCCTGGACTCATAATGTGTGGTAAGTTTGATGAACTATACGGGAGTATAGAAAAGTTGGAGTAGCCAAAAAATTTAGTATGATAAATAATAATAGTCCTAGCAATAAATACAGTAATTAAGTGAAGAGCAGAAGGTGGCGAATGTTTTGAAATTTAGGGTATTTCTACTCTTCTAGCTTTGTTAGACTTCGAAATTTTTGGCCTCAAACTAACTACACACTAATGTATTTTTAAAAATGTAAATGAATTTTATTATCATGCATGTACGATAACAATGGTGTGTGGATTCACGCATTGTTGCCTGTCGCGGTATGATAAAAACTAAAATGATTTTCAATGTTTTAAGCGATTTAAAAAGTGTCTATGTTACTTGTTTCGGCTAGACAAAAATATTTTGAACATCAAAATGTATTTCAAAATAATCATCAATGCACCTTTTAGCCCGATATCAATTGATGAATGATGGAATGCTCAACGTGTTATTGAGACGGTGCAATACTATGACGTCATAAGATGATTCGGCACCATAAAGTATGGTGTAGGAATTATTAGCGACGGAATTCTCAACGTATTGTCAAGATGATACGGTAACATGAAGTCATAAATGATTTTGGTTTTATGAAAATATGTAAAAGCTACAAGTCAATGCCATTTAACTCGGCTAGACATTTTGAAAAGTTTTGGCATGATGGATGTTTTAAATTTCTGCAGGTTATAGATTGTTAAAAGAAAATCTATGTTAATTGATCTAGTTAGACAAGCATTGAAGAAATATAAGTCTAAGCTATTTGATTTAGCTAGACACATTTTGAAAGGTATTCATATTCTTTGAAAGTTATGCCCAATCAAATTACTCTTATATGAATTCTAAGGCTGAGATGAACAACCTCTATAAAAAGGGGGGCATAAAGGGATTAAGGGATATTGCAGGTTGATCGAATGGTCACTTGGCATACCGAAACATGGGTATTGCAGACTGATCACCTGGCGTGCCAACGTATGGATGAAATATCCATCACTTTAATGACAGATAAATTCTATGTCAGTGGTTTGTAGTATAAGGTACTCTGGGAGCGAGGTACTGTTAAACCGGGATACGTGTTCATTTAACATATTATGAAAGTTTTTTTTCCAAAATAATTTTTTTTTAAATTCCTCTACTCTTATTAAGGTTGGATGGTAGGATGGGGTAGCATTTTTTTGATGTGAGTGATAATAAAAGTAGAATTTGTGGAACAAAGAAACTGTGAAATGTGATGAATTAGAAAAAAGCTGCAATGTGTAGTGACCACGAGATAGGAAGGGAAGAAGGATATGTTGAATGTGTTACAAAGAGAAATGGAATGTGAAGAAGGTTTATGAAAATGAATTAAGAAAAAAAAAGTTGAACATGTAAAGTAATGTTTATATAAATAATGTGAAATAGAGAATATGAATTAAGTTGATTGAGTAAGGGTAAGTACGATTAAAGAAAGGAATTTTTTTTCAGAAAATGAGAAATTATATTGATAAGTACATCAAGAAACGAGCTAAAGTTTTATCAATAAAATTTTTAGAGAATGGTGAAAAGTAATATTACAAAGAAATTGTAAATTTAGTTAAGAGTTGAATACTCTGATTGTTATAATCATTATGGTGTTATCCATTAAAGATATAATTTACAGTTATTAAAGAGGTAAGTTATGGTTATTAATGGGTTTAGTTGTTATTTATCAAGATAAAAGTAAAGCACAGTGCTATGAATGGAATACGTAGGGTTATTACGGTAATTGTGATTCTGGGGACGGAATCATGTTAAGGGGGGAAGAATGTGAGAACCTGAATTTTCAGGATTTCTTTAATAATATTAAATAATAATTTAATTAATAAAATTATCAAGGTTGTTTAAATTATTTATGATTGATATATTTTATGTGATTTTAAGTGTGTGATGAGATTTAATTGGTAAATTAAATCTGTACAGAGATGGTAAAAAAAATTAAAAAAAATTGTGTTGAATTAATATAATTAAAAATTAAATAAATTGTTTAAAAATAATTTATGAAGAATAAGAGAAATTTTATGTAATTGTACAATTTAAATTGTTAATATTTAAAATAGTTGTGGAGGTGCATAAATTATTATTTAAATGTTGTTACGTGATAATGTGATGTATATGAATTAGATATGTGTGTGTGTGTGTGTGTGTGTATGTGTGTGTATATATATATATATATATATATATATATATGCATGCTCAATTGATATAATTTATAAATTTTTACGGATTACGGAGATAAAGAGATTAATAATTAAATTAATCCAAATTTAAATAAAAAGTTAATGAGAGAGTTAATAAAGGTATAATTATTGATTATATAATTAATCAATAATTATGGAGAAATTTTGGAAATTATTAAAGAAAAGAAAGTAATTATATAAATTATATAATAATAAATTTTATAATTTATATAAGGAAATTTAAGTAAATAGTAAGGAAATAATAATTATATAAATTATATAAGAAGAGTACATTAATTAAGAAAGGAATTATAATTGCACAATTGGTGCTATATTTTATTATATAGCGTGTCAAATAGTAAAGAAATGAAAAATAAATGAGGAGAATAAATGTTTTAATTTATTAAATTATGTTTATTGTGTGATGGAATTGTTTTAATTTTTATGGGAAATAATATTTTAGAAACGTAATCATGTTAATTAAACATGTTGTCCATGTAACGAAGTGAAAAAATATGAAAATTAATTTTTACAAGTTGTATGTGTTATCTTATTAATTTTGGAGGGTATAAAACACCTCATATAATTACATGCATATCATTATACGTGTACAAAATTTGTTAAGTAAAGTACCTTAAAAATGTATAAATATTATTTATAAATTAATTTATTAATTTTGGTAAATTAAAATAAATATTTTACATACATTATGTAAATTATTTATTATATGAAATAACTACGTAATGTATTAAATTTTTATTTGTGCATATTGGTGAATTATCTGAAATCCAAAGTCGGTTGCGTGCGTTGGTGGACGCGATAATTATTTCAATTTGTGTAATTCCACCAAGAAGAATAAATAAATAAATAAAATAAAGAGGAAGGAGCAATTTACGCATAAAAAAACAACAACACAAACACTATCTCTCTTTTGGTTTCACCTTCCACCTGAAACCACCACTAAGAAGGAGAAGAGGAGCTCTAGAGAATCAAAGAAGGAGAATAATCAAGCAATTTCTATCATCTATCTAGTATAAAGAAGAAATCAAAAGGTATTACATGGAACGATAAAGTCATGAGTTAGTTTAAGCGACCAAATTTGGAGGTTTGATAAGCATAAAGGGAATAACGCAAGCAAGGCAAGTCTTTCAGTTCTTATTTGCTATGTGTACTTGGTGATGAATTGTTTTAAGATGTATTGCAAAGATATTACATGTATTGTTAGCATGAAACGTTAAAGTCAATTTATGACTACATTAATTGCGTAAAGAATGCTGATTGGGTAAGGAACTCGATCTTTCTTTTAGTTACGTGAACTGAAGCATGCATGATATGTTAGTTTAATGATTATGATGTGTAATCTGAGTATGTTACTTATATGCTGATGCATGAAAGCTGTTAGAATTGCTGGGCTGTTGAGCTCAATCTTGCAAATAACCATTTTTGCAGGTTAAGAATTTAAGAGAACGTTATATGTTGATTGAATGACATAGAGCAGGACTAACGCATGAAGATTTAAATACATTAGCTGAATTGATACTATTATGAATTACGTTAAAGTTCCGAATGATGTACTTGATAAATTATGAGGTTGGTTTGATGTTAAGTTGTAAATTTTGAGTTATTTGATATGTAATTGATTATTTAATTGAGATATAACATTTGTTAAAATTACTCTAGGAAAATGAATCATATAACAGTTTTGATTTAGAGAATATGTAAATGATAAAGGTTATGATTCGGGGAAATAATGAATGAAAACAAAAAAGTTTAAAGTATTCCGTAGTTTACTAATTTAAGCATCGAATGATGATGAAAAATTTATAGCTAGACGTATTGATAACGACCGAAATCGAGAGTTGAATTGTCCAGATTTTTGGGGTCATTACAGATATCATCCAAACCAAAGATGGAAATATATATCTTCAATTCTAGAAACAGTTAACCAGAAGTTTATCCAATACAAGTTATAAAAATCTTTCTTATAACATAGATTTCCCAGAATCCTCTAGACAACCTACAACAGAACCAATTGAATCTATTTATCAAGGTCAATATTCTTCTAGAATATCTAGTAATGATTATAATAAAGAAATTAACCTTGAAGATAGAATAAAAGGAATATATATTTTAGAAAACCAAATACCTCATGGTATTTATACAACTAATAACAGAAGACCTAACAGTCCAACTGCCAGTGGTATGCAATTTGAAATTTAATGGATTTTACATCACAAAGTGAAATTCGTAAAAAACTAAACCGGGATTTTATGCAAGACAAACATCAGAAATTTAAAGAATGGTATTTTAAAAACCATAATTAAATCAATCAAAAGAATTTAAAATTCAATATTATAATTACCTTGAAGAAAATCAATGTATTATATCATTTCCTTTATGGTATTGATTTTTCTTTAGAATTTCATACAGATGACCAAATAAATGTTCTAACCGGAATCCAAAAAAGATTGGATAACTACTGGTGGCAAAACCATTCAATCAATTCATCCTTCACCTATGTCATTAGAGTTAATCCCTGACAATTCAAATAATACAAAATCTTTAGTTATTAATCCTTTTGTTGAAATATCCGAAAAAAATAGTCATCAAGAATTTGTAAAAACAAAAGATGTTTTACAAATAAGTAAATAAAGTAATTATACAAATCTTTTCCTCCAAACTGTAGGAAAAGAATTAACCAGAATTGAAGATCAAATTGACAATATAAATAATAATTATCAAGTTAATCCCAAACTAATTGAACTTCAACCAGTCAATATAAAACCTCCACTTGAAGTTAATAATTTTAAAATGAAACCTTCGACAGATAATGAAAACTTTATAAATAATCTTTTAAACATAATGAAAGATTTAAAATTAAATCCATCTTCATCAAATCCATCATAATTAAATGTTATAAGTAATTAAGTCTTACCCCCCGATTCTAGTGACCCTGAAAGTGATGAAGAAATCTCTATAGAACAAATATTTGAAATACAGAATAATTTCTAGGATATTCAATCTGCAAATAAAACAGTTTACAGTAACAAAACTATGCAGCGTATGGCCATTTCAAGACCTAATAGGTATTACTATCCTCGACCTACTCCCCAGGATCTTCTTTATGAAGAAGACTTTCTTCATTCCCAGAAATCCTATCATGGTAAAACCATTTATGAATAAAACATAGATGAAAAAGCTGATTACCAAATTTATGAAACCATATATTGTATAATAATGTATGCTACTGTATGTAGGCAAAATGATAATACAGATCATCAAATTTGTAAATTTATTGTCAATGGTTTTATTGGCCTTCTTAAAGGCTGGTGGGATAATTTTCTCACAGATAATCAAAGGGAAGAAATATGTAGCCTTTAAGATTGAAACAAATCCCATTATTAAAATAGAAACTAGGAAATAAGATGCTTGCTATACTTTAGTACAGACTATACTACATCATTTCGTAGGATCAGGATTATTAAATACGTGAAATGTTACAAAATCTTAGATGCCCATCTTTAACTCATTTTAGATGGTATAAAGATGTCTTCTTAATAAAAGTTATGCAAAGGCATGATGCCAACAGTGAACATTGGAAAGCTAAATTCATTGATGGCCTCCCGAGCCTTTTTGTTGAAAAAATTCGAAAGAAACTAAGGGACCAAAATAATCAAACTACTATCCCTTACCAATAGTACTCTTATGGCCATTTCGTTGCCATAATTGTTGAAGAAGGATTATCTCTTTGCAATGATATTAAATTTCAACATTTAATGAAAAAGCAGAATTTAACAAAAAAATATGAATTAGGGAAATTTTGTGATCAATTTGCTTATGACACTAAAATTCAATACCCTAAGAGAAAGAAATCCCAAAAGAGCAGATATCAAATAACTCCAAAATCTTACAGAAAAAGAAAAAATAATAAACAAGAAAAACCAACAAGAAAAATTACTAGGAAAAAATCTTATCCTAAGAAAGACAAATCAAAGATAAAATGTTATAAGAGTGGACAAACATGTCATTATGCTAATAAATGCAGATCTAAACTTAAACAGAAACTTAACGAGATGTTTATTGATGAAGAAATACAAGAACATATCTTGAATTGTTTATCTAAGAGTAATACTGAATCAAATTTTGAGGAAGATGAAATTGCAGAAATTTATTCCTCAGAATCCAGCTCAAGTTTAGACAATGAACTTTGTCTAAAATGTAATTCTTCTACAGATGCTAATTATTGGAAAGCAATTGTAGAAATGAATGGTCTTGACCTTGGTCAACCTAGTATAAACGTCTTAACAGATAACCAAAGATCTATTCTTGATATTTTAGATCAAATTAAAGATCTAGAAATAAAACTTAAACTTCTTGAAAATTGTTATAAAGAACAAGCAAAAGAAGAAACCAAAACCGAAACTTATAATATGAGAGAAGTTATCAAAAGAATGGAAAATTCTTCAATAAAAGAAAAATCTATAACCATCCAAGATTTAAAAATGGAAATTAATATCCTAAAAATTGAAATAAAACAATTACAATATGCTAATCTAATCATTTCTAAAGATATGACAGAAATAAAATAGCAAATATCTAATATAGAGAAAAACAAATCTATTGAAAAAGATCAACCTAAATCGTCTAATAATCAAACAAAATCTTCTAATCAATATTTATTACTAATGAACCAGGTAGCATACCAAAAATGGTATATCAGAATTACTTTTATTATAAAGCCTGATTTTATTCTTAAAGATGTTATTGCTCTTGTTGATAGAGGTGCTGATATGAACTGTATTCAAGAAGGCTTAGTCCCCACTAAGTACTTCCAGAAAACCACTCAGTCTTTAACTAGTGCCAGTGAAAATTCTATGAGAATTAAATACAAAATACCAGAAGTCTTAATATGTAAACAAGGATTATGTTTACCAACATGATTTGTTTTAGTTAAAAACATGTCTCAAAGTATCATTTTAGGAACTCCATTTTTATGTTTACTTATTCCAATCACTAAAATTGATACTATGAGAATTTATACTAATCTTAATGACAGAGAAATTATATTTGAATTCATAACAGAACCTTATACTAAAGAAATCAATCATATTAAAAATATGATTTGTTATAAAGAAAAATAAATAAATTTTATTCAAAAAGAAATACAATTTCTTACTATTGAACAAAGACTTCAAAATCATTCACTACAAATAAAAAATAAAAATATTTTTCAAAATTTTCAAACAGAAATTTATAGTGAATTTCCAAATGAATTTTGGGATAAAAAGAAACATAATTTCTTTCCCTTATATTCCAGGATATAATGAGAAAAATATTCATACTAAATCTCGTCCCAGTCAAATGAAAAAAGAATTATTACAATTATGTAAAATAGAAATTGAGTCTCTTTTACAGAAAAAATTAATAAGACCAAGCCATTCTCCGTGGAGGTATACTGCTTTCTATGTAAACAAAAATGCGAAAATTGAAAGAGGAACACCAATGTTAGTTATTAATTATAAACTATTAAATAAAGCCTTACAATGGATAAGGTATCCAATTCCAAATAAAAAAGATCTTTTAGATTGATTACATAATTCTACTATCTTCTCTAAATTTGATTTAAAATCAAGATTTTGACAAATACCAATTGATGAGAAGGATAGATATAAAACAACATTTACTGTACCTTTTGGACATTATGAATGAAATGTTGTACCCTTTGGAGTAAAAAATGGTCCATCAGAATTTCAACATATCATGAATGATATTTTTAATCCTTTTATAGAATTTATTATCTGTTATATTGATGATGTTTTAATTTTCTCATCTTCTATGGACAAGCATATAAAACATCTAAACATTTTTAAAAAAGTTATTATCAAAAATGGATTAGTTATTTCTGCATCAAAAATGAAACTTTTTCAAACAACTGTTAGATTTTTAGGAAATAATATCCATAATGGAACTATTATTCCTATAAACAGAAGTATTGAATTTGCACGTAAATTTCTTGATAAAATTAAAGACAAAACTCAATTACAATGATTTTTAGGAAGTCTTAATTACATCAGAGATTTTTATCCTCAGATAGCACAAGATACTTCTATTTTGTATGATAGATTGGAAAAGAATCATTTACCATGGAATAAACAACATACTTTAGCAGTACAAAAAATTAAAGAAAAAGTTAAACAATTACCTTGTTTAACTTTACCAAATCCTACTTGGAAGAAATTAGTTGAAATTGATGCTTCCAATCAAGGATAAGGTGGGATTCTTAAACAGTTTAACCCTAACAGCAAAAAGGAAGAACTCTTTCGTTTTCATTCAGGACATTGGAAAGGACTAGCTTTAAATTATCCAATTATCAAACAAGAATGTTTATCAATTGTCAAATGTGTTTTAAAATTTCAAGATGATCTTTTAAACCAGTATTTCTTAATTAGAGTTGATTGCTCTGCTGCTAAACATATATTTATGAAAGATATTCAAAATCTTGCATCAAAGCAAATCTTTGTTACATGGTAAAGTATCTTATCTGTATTTGATTTTGATATTGAACATATCAAAGGAGAACATAATTATTTACCAGATTTTCTAACACGTGAATACTTGTAGGGTTAATGACCAATAGAGGTCGTGGCCGAGGCAGAAATCTGTATTATACAGAATTTTTGAGTTTAAATACTCAAAACAGTACTCCTGAGGCTTCTTCTAGCCAAACAGCAAAAGATGTTCTGATAGCTCCAGAAAAATACATCTTTAATAGTAATTGTGAAGAAATAATTTTTTACATTGAATAGAATAATGAGAAATGGATGTCTAATCCATGGGAAATTAAGAGACGTTATTTAATGACTCAACAATTTCCTCCTCATTTTGACCAGTATCGATATATCTATGAGGGTATCATGATTGAAACAGCATCCATGGAAGTTAAACATACTCTTCATGATCCATCTAGGGTTTCTAGCCCTATTACTTACAGTAAAATCACCATAAAAAATATTATGCCTATTTCTAATTGAGGCATTCATCCTCATTCTACCAGGACTTTTGATCATTTAGACAAAGTTACTAAATATAGTTATTGGGATTATATCAATTCATTTACCTATATTTTTTATTACCAGAATCTTATTCGTAATCATTCTTGGTTCATCCGAATTTGCCCTAATATTCTTATAAACGAGCTACCTAATTGGTTTCTCATTTAGTGGGATAAATTTGGCATAACAGTAGACACTCTTCTAGAGACTATCCAAATAGCATTCAAAGAATGGCAAATTGCTTATTCTCATATACCAGTCAACAAAGACATCCCTATGTCTAAATCAGTAATTCATTTTATCATCCGTTTCAATATTATTTGGATATGGAAATGGGATCTTCAGTGTGACTACCAAAATAAAATTCCAACAGAACAAGCATTTAGGGAAGAAGTTTGACAACTTGTTCTGGCTGAAAGGCCTCCACCACCTCAACAGTAGGTTTTCATGAGACCATATATATAGTACTTAGGATTCAATATTTTAATATGATTTTATATATTCCTGGCATGCTATTAACTATGGTTGCTACAGTTTTTAGTGGGACGTCACCCAAGTCGCGTTTAGGGTAAGTCTTTTGCATGCAATTTGTTTCTCGACTATTTTCTATTTGTAAATCGTTGACAGACGTGCTAATGGTTTTGTAGCGCCCCTACTTGGTATTAGAGCTACGAACTATATTTAATTATATTCTAAGATTAATCTTATTTATTACATATATGGTCACTATACACCATGACTGATACCACGACTGATTCTATCTCAACCATAGCAAATACTTTTACTTCTACTTCAGAAGCAATAGAACTAATAGCTTATCAAGATGTTAAAGAAGCCTTAGATAAATGGACTATACCTAAGGTAAAACCATAAACATTATATAAAATTGGAACTTTTGATTTTACCAGTAAGAAAGTTATAAAAACTTTTGAACATGTTGTTCCTTTACAGAATAGTGATGAGATAATATATTTATTGCATATTCCTGATTTATATCCTTTTTTGCAAAAATATAAATATTCTCATATAAGACTGATTTAAATAGCCTTTAAACCTTTGACCTTACTAGGCCAAATTACCAGTATCCAATGTACCCTTAGAGATGGAAGATGCTTTAACTGGAAAGCATCTCTAATGGGAGCCATTGAGACTAGCTTGTCTCATGGACTTGTATATTTTAATATATACCCCAACCTGTGTGTAGCTTTATACGATAGTAATCTTTCTGAACTTTTAGAATTAAGAGTGATATCCCATGGTTATTAATACCTCCCTGGGTCTCCTTCATTTTAGAATTTGATTTGGGCAAAAAAAAAATTTGTGAGATGAAATGTGAGCCATTAGATTAAATTGGAAGAATCTTAACCGTTTTTGTGCTTTTAGATTCAAAATGGGTTCTATTTTATTATATAGATATTACTTTAAATATTTTTTTGGACAATTTAGGCGTAATTTTTGAAATCAATAAAGGATTAAAAGAAAGATT
Source organism: Hedera helix (assembly GCA_947179155.2). Taxonomy (NCBI): domain Eukaryota; kingdom Viridiplantae; phylum Streptophyta; class Magnoliopsida; order Apiales; family Araliaceae; genus Hedera; species Hedera helix. The sequence continues at coordinate 12,652,448 of OX359279.1, read as the reverse complement.
TTTTTTATCATAATTATAAAAGTAAATAAAATACTAAAACCATATAAGAGTGTATTGTAACAAGTATTGATTCTTGATTCTAATTCTGTCCATTGGATGGAGAATATATAAATATGATAAAAAAACTAATAGTCCCTCCATTCTACAAAAAAAGAAAGAAAAAGAAAGAAAGAAAGAAAGAAAAGTTTTATTTATTAAGTATATTATCTATGAAAATGGGTAGCAGACAATAGGTAGCCTTTGAAGAGTACCTAAAGTCGTATTATCCCTCCATTATTTTCTGTCATTATTTCACGCTCCCTTCCATTATTTCATCTCTTTAAGCTCTTTATTAAATAAACTCTCAAAATATTGATCACCCACCCAGCCACCCACCGTAGCTCCATCACTAGTACACCAATCTTCGGCAATAGCTCCCACCCCCAAATCTCGCAATTGCTATAAGTACCTTCCAATCTTCCACCAAAACCCTCCAAATCTTCATCCCACTTGCATCTATTGAGTTCCTTTATCTGATTTCCTTTCTTTGATTTAGGGTAGATTAACAGGCCCTAGATCTGGGTCCGATTTGTCCTCCACGATTAACAAACTCTAGATCTGTTTTAGCTGCTTTGGTTGAAGGTACTAATTTAATGTTTTATTTTCAGATTGTATACCTGTAACTTAGGCTTGGGTTTAGTTTCTTTATTGTATGCCTATAACTTTAGCTACTTGCATTTTGAACTTAAATATAAACTTTAATTCCTTGTAAATACATAATTTTATATATGTACATGTATTTATTTATATATGCACATGTATTTATTTGTGTGGCTCTACTTGACATGCTGTAGTTTTTAACTTGGTAGACTATTTGGGTAGATGAGTACGATTCGCCGGTTGTATGGTTCTAATAAAAATTATCTCCATGTTCTCTTTCTTTGATTTGTTGTGGAGTTTATTTTTGGCAATTAATATACTGCGTACTTATTAATTTTATTTTCTATGTATGTTCTTAGCTTTAGTTGTACCATTTTATGTTTGTAAATATTATCCTTTACCTAAGATAAAAATTAAGACTGGGGTGATGTAAACATGGTACATGCTCAGATGATTTAGCACTAACTTCATCTTTTGATGATTGGGCTGTTCTATGTAAATATTTTATTTCATTATCAGAACAAATGTAAAAAATGTACAATGTATGAATGCAGTTCAATACACTTTTGCCCATAACATCAAATCATATATAATAGGCCCTTATTTCTATAATTATCCAAACATGAGTTTGTGAATATTAAACTTGAAAATAACAGAATATCTTTTGAGGTATGGTGGCTGTTGTAGCTGCATTAGTTTTTCCTAATGGTTGTAATTTGTGCATCATATTATTCCTTTGATATTTGTTGCTTCATTTTTTTTTCTCTTTATGCATAACTAATGTGTTTATTCTGGACAAATTATACCTTAGCACTCAGTCATTGTACCCGAAATTTGGCTCCCAACATCAATTTATTAGTTATATATTTGTAGATAACGTTGAACGAAAGTTATATGCGGGGTCTCTGCAATAATTAGCATTGTACTGTATATCTTATACAGTAACATGAATGCTCCACTACTTCCCCATAATTGTACTTGTTTAAGTGATTCCTTATGTTGGCCCATATTTCACTACAAAAGGTTGTCCATTTCATAGCTATTTGAAAGCAAAACCTAGTTACCATAATTCAACCTAGTTGCACCTGGGAATCATTTTATGACAAGAAGTGAATCCTGCTGCATACGAGGATTTAATTAGATACGTAGATAATATGGGTAAAATTTTGGGTTTCAAAAGGATCTAACTTTTTCTTTCTAACTTAGCTGAACTACTTGACTTTAAAATGCAACAACTACTAGATATTCTAAAGTTTACATGATAAAGTTTCCTCTGGTTGTGCTAAATATAACCTAAAAATATGAGAAACATACATATCATTCATATGGTTGTTTAATTTGAATAAGGGAAGGAATATCATAGATAAGAGGTGGATGGAATTAGCAAGATATTCTACATAATATCTTGTAGGGATAGAAAGATTTTTGGACTTTGGTTGCGCAAAAGTGGGCATGGAAATAGGAAAAATTCCTTGTTCATGTAAGAATTGTGTGAATAGCCGATACCAGATTTGATCTACTGTTTGAGAACATTTGATTTGTGATGGATTTATGCTTGGCTACACGAATTGGGTGCATCAAGGGGAAAATGAGATTGTTAGGGATGATTGCACTAATGATGTTCATGATGAACCATCACAATCTGAAGATAATCATCGTATGCCTGAGATGGTAGATGATATATTCAAGGATCATGGTGTTGAATCATCGGCTAAAGCTACAAAATATCAAAAGAACATGTCAGAGGCCAATCAACCTTTATATCTTGGATGTGAGATTAAGACTGTCCTTTCGATCATTATATGACTTTTCAGTCATAAAAATGTTAGCAAATGGAGTGATGTATCCTTTTATGGTTTGCTCCATAAGTTTAAGTCATCATTTCCAGCATTTGCAAACTTGCTTGATAATTTTTATAAAATGAAGAAAATGGTTGGAAATTTGGGGTTTGGTTATGAGAAGATTGATACATGCGAGAATGATTGTATGCTCTTTTGGAGGGAAAATGAAAAACTAGAGTTTTGTACAGTTTGCAAAGCACTGAGGTGAAAGCAGACTGAGATGGTTGTACTAGAGAAGGCACAAAGAGATACAAATACTAAGAGGAGGAAAGTAGCTGTGAAACAATTACGTTATTTATAGTTAATTCTGAGATTGCAGAGGCTATTTGACGTGGCATCATGTAAAGCGACAAAAAGATAGAGTGAATCATCATTTAGTTGACTCTATAGCTTGGAAGCATTTGGTTAAAATGTGCCCTATATTCTCTCAATAACATCGAAATGTAAGGCTTAGACTGTCTACTAATGGCATGAGTCCCTTTACCCATGGGTCACCGTATAGTATATGGTCAGTAACAGTTGTTGTCTACAACTTACCACCATGGATGTGTATAAAACTGGACTATTTTATCATGTCGTTGTTAATACCTGGAACAAGCTCTCCATGTAATGATATTAACGTGTATATGTGGCCTTTAATTAAGGAGTTGAAGATATTATGGAGTAATGGGGTCGAAACATATAACGCATCTACCGGTACAAAGTTCTAAATGTGTTCTGCACTATTGTGGACAATTAATGATTTTCTAGCTCTTGCTATGTTGTCTAGTTGGAGCATTAAAGGTAAGTTGGATTGTCCGTCATGCCAAATGAGCACTCGTTCTTGTAGACTGCAAATTAAGGAATGTTATATCAGGCATCGTTGTTTTCTAGAGTCGGGTCATAGTTATAGGTTTGATACATGGAGAATGTGACCATAGTGAAGCTCTAGTGGTGCCAGTAGGATTTGATATTCTTGAACCCATAAGCACGAAGACTATTCCCCATGACTCGAAACATAATTGGAGGAAGAAATCTATTTTCTTTGAATTGCCATATTGGAAGATACTTTTATTGCGCCACAATCTAGATGGAATGCACATTGCCAAAAACATTTGTGATAGCTTGATTGGGACATTGTTGAGTGTGTAAGGAAAGACAAAAGGTAACTTAAAAGCACGATTGGACTTGATGGAAATGGGCATAAGAAGAGAGATCAATCCAAGACCCATGTAAGTAAGCGATTAAAAGTACATTTTATCCGTTACAAGCTACTCAATGTCTAAGAAAGAAAAACATGATTTCTTGTAAGTGTTGAAAAATGTTAAAGTACCTGATGGATATGCTTCAAATATTTCACGTTGTGTAAATTTGAAGGGGAGAAAGATCTTGGGTATTAAAAGTCACGATTGCCACATTTTAATGCAAACATTACTTCCAATAGCAATACGAGGTACTAACTTGTCTCAGCATGCATGCTCAACGATTATTGAACTTTATAACTTCTTTAGAGAATTATGTTCCAATTATAACACATCCGAAGATTATGAACGATTGAACAAGAAAATTCCGTTAATACTTTGCAAGCTTGAAATGGTGTTTCCTTATGCTTTCTTTGATATAATGGTACATGGTACATTTGTGTGTCCACATTGCTGAAGAGTCGAGTATAACTAGAAATGTGAAATATCAACAAATGTGGGCTTTTGAAAGATACACGGGCAAGATAACAGAAGTCATCCAGAAGGGTCAATTGTAGAAGGGTATATTGCTGAAGAATGTGTTATATTTTGCTCTAGATATCTGAGTCAGAATAATGCTAGTTGGAACCGAGTTGGAAGAAATGAAGTTGGATATGAACAAGAAGAATCAAATCTCACTATATTCAGAAACATTGGTCGATTTCTTAATGCCCCCAAAGATTGTTGTCTAGGTGGCAATGATGTGAAGAGTGCACACTTGTATGTACTATTCAATTGTACAGAGGTTGAGTCCTATCTATGGTAAATAAAGAATGACATTAATTGTTCTAAATATTAATTACTTTTGTTATACCAAATTGACAAAAAAAATATTAATCTTTTAAAATTGTTTTGTAGTATTTGGAGAGATTCGTATATGTTACGACGTGGAAAGCGTAAGCAAAAATCGGCCCCAAGGGAAATTGACAGTGCTAAGAAAAATGAATTTCCTGAATGGTTTAAGAATTATGTAAATACTAAAATATTTGAGCGTAATTAATACTTTTGCAATGATTATTAATAATAAATTAATGAATTTTTCTTATAATATCGCTACCATTTTGTGGATGACAACTATGAATAATGTTGCTTCTAAGGATGTAAAAGCTCTTACATTTAGCGTAAATTTGATAGGTAGTAGAGGAGATGGTTATTTGGTAAATGGGTATCGATTCCATACTACAAGTTGTGAGAGTAAGAGGAGAACACAGAATAGCGGAGTTTATGTGATAACAACTACTTGTGGATATTCCTCTACTAAAGCACTAAATCTTAGGGAAGATGTAGCTGAATACTTTGGTATTTTGGAAGATGTCGTTGAATTGGATTATTATAGATTTGGTAGTGTTGTTTTATTTGAGTATAAGTGGTATGATAGTTTAGCACGTGATAGAGGGGTCAAAATTGATGAATATGGCTTTACGCTTGAAAATTCTCAAAAGTTTTGGTTCGGCGGATGAGCCCTTTGTATTGTCATCTCAGGTTCAACAAATATTTTATGTTGATGATCAAAGGGATATCAATTAGCGTGTGGTTATACGAACAAAATTGAGAGATTTATGTGAAGATGTTGAAGTAAATTCTTATAGTGATGAGTTACCTAAATACAATGAAGATTTCATCACTTCAGTTGTAGATGTTGATATTGAAAACATAAATTGGGTTAGGAATGATGTAGATGCTGAATTAGCTGAAAATGGACGAAAAAGAATTTGAAGTAGGCGGAAGAAAGGATCTCAAACGGATACTTCTCGTTCCAAAAGACCGATAATTGAACATATTGTTAATAAAGACGATGAAGATGGAGATGACGATGACGTTGAAGATGACGACGACGATGAAGATGAAGAAGGATAATGATGCATGTGAAGTCAGTTACAACTTTAGGGTCATTTTAGATAAATGTTATTGTAAGTCACTATATAATGCATTTTGATTTGGTCAATGTCATTTTTACATTTTGATAGTGCATTAATTATTTCGCTACCATTTTGATATATTGCATTAATTACAAATGTTAAATTTTAGCTACAATTCTTGATTGCTTGTTATTAAACTTGCTGCTTTGAAGTAACTAAGTTAGTATTCCTATCTTTCATTGAAAATATAATTCCGTTTGATGCTTGTTGCAATTATTGGATCAAATTGTGTGTGAGCTGCCTCTCGAACATCCCGTCTCTATTGTTAGGTCTTTATGAGATTCACTTGTTCACACTTTACTGCAGATTTGTTTGTAATACTATATTTTGTTTCTTGCTCTGTTTTCTATAATTATTATGATTTCTTATAAATGATAAGTTGTGTAGCAGATTATATTTGATGTGTTCTTTTATTAGTATTATAATGATTAGTAGTACCTTGTAACATCAGTCTATAGTAGGTGATAGAGTGTTCAGATCTTGTGCGCGTAGTTCTAATGACCCACAATTTGATGAAAATAATGATAATGATGCCCATGTCAATGAACCTCATGCCGATGAACCTAATGCATATGAGGCTCATGCAGATGAAGATACTATTAATGAGTATGATGCAGGTATTTTCTTACATTCTATGAGAATGAATTTGAGTAATTGATATTTGTTGTGTGTATCTAAGTCTTGTCTTCTCTCCCTATAATCTATTACTTCTCTACAGTCAACTCAAAAACATTTTGGCTTACTTTATATGAAGCGTCATATGTTTATTTCACCAAAAATAATAACTGGTTGAAGAGGTGTTTAATATGTTGTATGCCAATTCGATTTCACACTGTTTGTTGTTGCTCAAGTTTATGTTCCCTGTGAAATTCATGGATATGTATGTAGTTTTTCCTATCATATATATCTACTTTTGGATTTGCAGGGTCGTGGCTAGGCTATAGGCTAGCTAGTAGTTTTATTCAGTTTAGCTTTGGCTTTTTTTTTGGAGAAATGTGTGTGCTTCAGCTTTCTATTTAATTCTAGGTTTTAGGTATTAGATAGAATCATACTAAATTCGTCAATTTTTCCTAAATTCTACTTATTTCTTATTACTTAGTCCTAGGAATGAGGATAGTATGATGTGGAATCTGTGGATTCTATTTTTTTTCTTGAGGAGTTTTAAGTAGGTAAACCAATAAGTTGTAGTTTATCTAGTTTCTTTACAAGGAAAATACGCTAGAAGTTTCCCTACAACTTTACCGAAGTGATTATTGACTATGATTGAATATAGTTTAATTACTTTAATATGCTAAAAAAATTTCTTATTTGTAAAAAGAGGAAAATGGTATTTATCTGCATGTTCAAGTGTATGATTAATTCAGTTGGATGATCTAATATTTATTAAAAAAGTTAAATTGAAACCAGTAATTATCAAAAAGAAGGGTTGGCTGGTTTTATTTGTCTTTATAACAGGTATTTTCCTGAAAGGTTTTCACATCACTTAGCAATTCGTAATTGGAAATCATTTGTAGGAGGTTTTCATATATATATATATATATATATATATATATATATATATATATATATTGCTGAAAGGTATTCATATATTTATTAATGAAAGCTTCTTCTTCATTTTTTCATTTTTTTATATAGTATCACAAAACTAAAATATTATTGTCCATTCCACATTTAATTTTCATTTTAAATAACCAGACTTGTGTTCCAACTTTCTTCTAATCAAATTGATTGAACTGCACGTAGCATGCTTGCATTTACTAAATAGTCCAGTTTTATGTACTGAATAATGGTAAATGTCATCATGAATAAAGTAATAGTTAAGTAATCTTGATTATTCCATTCTTTGGATGAGATTAGTGCTGACCAAAACTTTTCCTAATCTTTCAAGATTAAATCAAATCTTGAAAGAATTGTTGTTTGCAAATCAATGTTATACCGAGCAGTCTGGAAGTTGAATATTTTTGTTAGTTGTTTAGTTCATGAAATCAGTCTTATTAGAATGGAAAAAACAATAGATGATTAACATTGGAAACACTAGAAAACTAAGACAGACCTTTAGATCATCATAATGTTGTTGCAAGCACAAAGGTCCTAGAATTGAGAACCGTTGTTATTCCAGCTTTGGCAATTAATTGTTATGCATATTATTTGATGATTTTTTTACGTCTCTTTTAGGTTATTAACGAAAAAAGAAGCGTGGACCAACAATGGCTGCAAATTTATGGCTCTGTACAGGTGCACCAAAAGCTGTCATTTACGATGACGATGGTCAACCTGTTAGGGGAGACACCAACAAATTGACAACCTTTCTTGGTTGTCTTGCTATCAATGGTGAATTTTTTCCAATAAGTACTTCATCATGGTCCAGTATGAATGAGACTTACATGCGAAGGGCTTAGGATAAAATTTAGGTTATTAATTTATCATATCACTTTATATATATAATTTGACATAGGCTTTTTATTATTATTTTTTTTTCGAGTTAAGCATTTTGTATGTAAATTAATATATGTGTAAATTTGTTTGTTGTAGAAACAATTTACCACGGATCACCCCAACGCTATAAGAAAAATCATGGCCATCATGAACATTAGGTGGAAAGATTGGAAGTCTAACTTAAAGACTTGTAATTTATTTGATGAAAATATTATAAAGTAAGGATAATATTTCTTAAGTGTTTAATATAACTTAATTATTTAATTATGTGATTAGTGTTAGTAAATTAAGATGTACAAAGGTTACTATATGAGCCTAGATATGTTACTAATTGAAAGATCAATTTGATAAATTGTTAGATTAGTTCAAAGGAAAGTAAATTATATTGGTTGACAGTAATCAATAATCGAGGCAAGTTCCTTAACCTCACTCAACTTTATATTAAGCAAGTTTTCTATACCTGATCTTGTATTTATTTTGCAAGAACTTAAGTGGTTTAATTATTAAAAATTGATCCACATTCATATTGTTTATGAATTCGCACATAGTGTATTTGAAACTTTATAGTTCTTTAATTCATGAACTGTTTAAGAATGTCTAAGCCAAAATTGTTCGGCTAGACACTGCATGTATAAATTCAATAATTTGAATTCTTTTAAAAGTTTATTCAAACCATTGGTTGGTGCAGATTCTTATAGTAAGTCTGAGAATGAACAACCCTAGATAAGGGGATTATATGTCGGGAAACTGACCTTTGCGCAAGATGACTAAATGTAATGCATATACAGCGGGTTGAATAGGTTGATCCCCTTGAAAACCAAATTGCTAAAAGGGTTAGAGTAAACTCTGTTTTGTCCTTGTTACCACTCAACAGTAAATACTCAACTATTTCTTTCATTGAAATTTGATTCACGCTCTTTCACAATTGTTATATATTATTGAAAACTCTGAAGTAATTATCATTCACTCATGATATATCAATTTTTTTTTTTACTGTTCTTAAACATGCTGAGCAAGCTAGTTGCTTACCCTTGCTATATCATGAACCATTTTTCAACTAAGCCCACATGCTCCAAAAAGGACAAGGGTAAGGGAAAACCCAGAGCTTAGATTAGATTATTGCATATTAGATTATCTATTTAATATGTAAATTACTGTTGTAAATCTTTTATAATCCTTTAAGATATGTACTGTTTATGTTAAGGTTTATAGACCTTGGGAATGTAGTCCTTGTTATAAGGAACCTTTATGTATTATCCCGCGAAGTTTAAATGCAGATTATGTATTTAATTGTTATTATGTTTTGAATAGTGAGAACCAAACTCGAGGTTATGGAACCCGGATTTGGGGTCGTCACAGTTAAAGATTATTATTAATTTATAAATGCTTGCAATGTAGAAAATAACAACTCAAAATCGTGATAATCGTCAAAAATTGTTGGCGGGTCATACTTTGGGCACTAAATCAATTCCAAAAAAGAAGCATGAATTGGTAATATTTGATGTTATTTCAATTATTTTCCTTCTTTAATCGGGTATTAGACATATATTAGTAGAGTATTTCCTAATTTTGTTCTGTGTTTTATTTTCAATAGCAAAAGAAAGGGAAATAGATGGATCAAGATGATATGTACATAGAGTCCCATACTCGAAGTGACAAGTCAATTCTATCGGAAGCGAACTCAAATATGGTATGTAATGATACTTGGTACTATGCATATTATTTTTACTTGCATTTAAGGCAAACAAATAACACAAAACAAGAAAATAAACACCAATTAAAGTTGCAGGCATAGGAAGAAGAGATAGATCATCCACATTACATGTATATAACTTGAAAACTATTCACAACAGGTTATACAGGTATTTGTTTCATTTTATTATGTAGCCTGTTTTAGTAGTATTGTCTTATTTGTTGCTATTTATGTAAGAAAATAATCTTGGCTATGATATAATATGTTCTTGTATAATGCAGTTCATGCCGACTGGTCTATAGCAGTGGTGATTATAGATATGCTCGAAGTTTTTCAGATTACTTCTACCTTGTTTAGTGCTATATCTTTGTTGGGTTTGGGGGTGGGCGAGTAATTAGTGTTTCTTGTAAAACTTACAGCTGTAAAGAATATGGACTTATTATCACAAATAAATTTTGTCTTGTTATCATTTTGTCTGTATTGGAACTGAAGTGAACATTTCCAGTCTTCAGTTGGCCCCCATCTTCCCATTCAAATGATATTGCAGAGATAACCTCAAAATCATTCAAATTGCTACCTTTTAAATGTTTATAACAGTACTTGCCAACTGGGCTCACATGACTTATTGCATCTGGTTGGGCATGGATGCCCATCTATTTTAATTTATTTATTATATGTATCTTTTCTAAATAAATAAGGTTGAATCAGTGCTTGATTTGACAAAAAGTTAACTGAAATGTTTTCTAAGTTTGGTTGGATGTGTGTAGCTCAAGACTTGTCTCCAGAACATAGTTGGATTTGGTCAATATAATCTGTTGAGGTTAAAACGTATTTTCTACTGCTATAGTGTTTGTCGTTAAAATAAAAAATTCATGTATTTATAGTCTGCCACTCAAGAAGTTACATGTATTATAGTTTGTTAATAGTTGATTGCATACTAAGTTGGGATTTAGCAATGACGTTTCTTTAACGGCTGGATTGTTTTGATTCTCATTGGAAACTGCCTTGTCATCTCTTATTAGCTAAATGATGAATACGTGTGTTGTTCATATTTAAGTTCTACAGTCACTAGATTTATGCATTTTATAGTGTTTTGTATATTTTAAAAAAATAAATATTAAATTAAAGAAAGCTGAGGTTGTGGGAAGTAGTAGTGAACAATCTACAGGTCGAAATGATATACTTGCACAAGTGCTTGGGTTGGAACGCCATGGTAAACTTCGACAAGGTGGAGTTGATGCAACGGCTACAAAACACTTGGGGGTCTCGTAACGCAAATAAAGATCTAGAACGTGAGAATTAAGAATTAAGAGCTGAATTGAAAATGGTATGGGAAGCTGTAAGGAAAGTGGATGATTTATAAGCGATTGTTGCATAATTGCTCAAGAGAGTGCCAGTTCCAAATGTTGATTCCAACATTCAGGTCTTGCTCTCTTACTCTCTTTGTATGGATTAGTAATTTCACTTATAGTTAATATTGTTGATTAAACACTTGCTAATTAATTTGTAGGCTCGATCGACAGAAGGAGATCAAAGTGGCTCGAATAATGTACCACATGACCTTTGAGATATACCTTGTACTAGCTACTAGTTTTGTAATACTTTGACGTAAACTAATTTTTGATGTACATTTTTAATAATAACACTAGTTTGGATATATAGTTATGTATTGTGGTGACATTATGTACTTTAATTTGTAATTTTAAATGATAGAATTTTTTGTTTTGTTCTTTTAGCTGCAAATATTATATTCAAATTGTTATTTTATGTTTGACTTTAAGTATGCTTCATAATGTGTACAAGAAATATTGTAAAATAATAACAGTAATATAAAAAAAATCTATTTAGAAAAAAAAAGCTGGACACTCTATGGTGACAATCGGCTGCCGTCGTTACAGGCCTTTTTATACTATTTTTTAAATATTTATATTAAATCTGGAATTGATATAGCGACGGTTATGGCCGACATAACAGGACTTACTGTAAATTTTTTTCACTAAATAATAGCCCTTTAGTGACGGTCACAGATGATCACTATAGGTCTTTGTTAAGTCTTATAGCGATGGTCGGAGTCGATCGTCGCTATAAGACTTTTATTAGATACCTTTAGCGACTGTCTTGACCATCTATATTTGTGTGTACTGACTGTTGGTAAAAGAATGTAAGTGAGTTTTTGGTCTAATTGGTAGCGACGGTCCGACCGTCAGTATATATGTAAAGGACCGTCACTAAAGGCTATAGTGACGGTCGCCAATACCTTTAGACCGTCGCTATAAATCGATTTTCTAGTAGTGCCCATTCTATAAGGTTAGCCATTTTTTCCTAAGTGTTGGAATAGAGACAAAGTGAGAAATATTCATAAATATAGAGAAACTCTTGAAGAATTGAGCTATCAAGGAAGAAGAAGAGGCCATTGTGGAGTATCCAAGGCTTACAAGATTTAAGTAAGAAGAAAAATGGCTATTAGAAGGTATACAACCATTCTAACCTAAGTCTTTAAGATTTATTATAAATCTAACTACATGTGTCTAAGATCATGCTTAGTTGTGGGAGGTTGTGTGTTGTAGGGAACCATGGTTGGTTTTGAAGGTACAATGATGGTTGTTGATGGAAATTATATGCTTAAAACTTGTTTTGGTTGGTGAAATATGCATATATTCTAAACTTTTATGGAAACCCTAGATAAAAAGCTTGATATCTAAGAAAATAAATTATGTTGTGTGTGAAAATCTTGAGATCTAAAACTTACATGTGCTAAATCTATGAGTTACAAAATTAATCCAAGTGGAACGGACAAAATTGGAGATAAAATGGATTTATAGTGATTTTTTTTTTGTAAAACATGTCAAAATGTAACCCTAGCTTGATCGACCCAAAATTTTGGTTATATAACATTTTTGAAAAAATGATCAAAAACTTGAATATTTTAAAAATATGATTTTACTAATCAATTAACCAAGTTTGAACTCAGTTGGATGTAAAATGAGCAAGATATAAAGATTAGAATCAGAAAGGATAGAAATCAAAAGTTAAAAGAAACTTGGTTGGCCAATCTGTCGGGGCGCTGTTTGTAGTTCAAGTTAAAGTGACGGGACGCTAGTGCAATTTTTAAAAACTAAAATCAGAGGACAGCGTTTGGGTGTTGTCTCTTGTTCAACTAAGAGCACCATAGCGCTGTCCCTGTTTCTTAGTTGACTGAACCGGACCCCAATTTGATTTGGTCTGACCGGGTTAAACCGTGTTAGAACAGATTTTTTTTATAAAAAAAAAATTAAAAACAAATAATTAATGAAACAAATAAATAATGAGTAAACAAATAAAATAATAATTAATTATTTTATTTGACTAATGAAGAATAAACAAATTAAATAATAATTAAATTATTTTATTTGTAGATTAAATGAATAAAGTTAAACAAATAAAATAATAATAATGATTATTTTATTTGTAAATGAATTAAATTAAACAAATAAGATAATAATTAAATTATTTTATTTGTGAATATGGGATGAATTAAATGATTAAAGTTAAAACAAATAAAATAATAATAAAGATTATTTTATTTGTGAATTGTAAAGAAGAATCAAAATAAATAAAGCTTAAACAAATAAAATAATAAAATAGATTATTTTATTTGTGAAATAAATAAGAACTAAACAAATAAGTTAATAATGATTATCTCATTTGTAAATAGTAAACATAAATTAAAGAAAATAAAATGCAAACAAATAAAATAATAATAAATATCATTTTATTTGTAGAGGATTAAATGAAGAATTAAACAAATTAAATGAGAATGAATTATTTACTTTGTAGATGAATCAAAGTAAGTAAAGCAAAAAGATTGTTTAATGATAATTAATACCGCTTAACTATGAAAAATAAAATGAGTGAACAGAAGTGAATAAATAAAATGATAATAAATATTATTTTATTCGTGACATGAGAAGATAAATAAACTATTAATAATGAGGATTAAAGATAATAGTGAACATAAGAACAATGATTGGACAAACAAAATACCAATGAAGGTTGTCTTAATTGTAAGGATGAGTTATAAATATAGAGAGGTAATAATAAGACAAGTTAAGAAAGTTGGTGAAGGAGAAGAAAAACGGAATAATTAAGAAATGAAGAAGAGTTAGATGGTGGAGGCTTACAGGTTAGATTAAATTGACGTGAATATCAATAATAGTCTAATAGAGACTAATCAATAGATTACCTTATGACTTATGTAGGTCAAACAGTAATTGATAAGCTAGTAGAAGAGAAGGCGAACAGATTAGGCAAGTATCTTTTACTTGTACATCTTAATTGTTTTGTACAAGTTCTGCAAATAAAGTGCATACTTAGACTTAACTGTCACCATTGAATACAACCATTTTTATGTGCACGCTTAGAAAGATTTCCCAAACAATTAAAATCTAAATGATGAGAATTTTAAATACAAACAAGTTGTTTGAAAGATGAGTCTATGCCATTTGATTCGACTAGACAAATAAGGACATGAATTATCAATTTTACTTTTTGAGAATGCTATTCAAACCAATTGTTTTGGTGTAGATTTTATTATATTAAGATTAACAACCCTTATAAAAGGGGAGAATCATTTTGTGTCGATGGGGGAATCATTTTGTGACGATGGTTCTAACATGTGCGTGCACGGAGACCAAACATTATGCATAATGTAAGGTACTACGAGGCTGATCACCTCATGTACTTGTTCTAGATGTTTTATAATTCAAAGGTCCTTAGTGACCACTAAGTAATTAATAGCAATCATGATTCTGAAAGTTGAAATTCTTCTTTGCAAGACACATAATGATTGGTTATTCTCAATTTACGTTAATTATTGCATCTTCCATCTTTGAAATCCTGATATATCATTTATGTATGATTCATTGATTCACATCATAACTTATTTGAAGCTATCAAACTTTTAGCTGCGAAACTTAACTCGACCCTTAATTACTATTTTTTATATACTTGCTGATCAAATTCGTTGCTTATTCTTGTGTTATAACCCTATTTTAGTTAAGGCAAAAAAGGTCGGTTGTTCAGGAAAGGATAAGAAAAAAACTAAGGCTATGGAGTAGTTTAGGATCGGAGGATGCATTTATATTTATGTGCTACACTCTGAATAATGTTAACCTTTTGTAGTTAAGACTTATGATGTATGTAAAGGTCGTTAGAACTTGAGAACTTATGTAAGACTTATGTGATGTGTTAATTATATTTGTGTTATTATGTATTGTTTGAGTAGTTATTTTTATGATGTTGAGTTGTATTGTGAGCAATAATTCGAGGTAAGAGTGCCTGAATTTGGGGGCATCGCATTGATGACTCTTTGAGGATCATAATGATTATCACTAAAGTGAATGAAGAAATCAATAGAAATGCTTAGGGGGAGAAAATGTTTACTAATCAGGAACCTCCTCTATTAATTGTTAAGCTTGAAGATCCTAATTTTGAGGGGGAGCCTCCTCAAGCTGCATTAGCTGAACCAAGATTAATAACTCGTAGTGCTTGAAGGAGTAGAGGATCCAAATACACGGTTACCTGAGAAGATTATTAGATCTGGAGTTGGGCAGAAGGACCACAATATATGATCCAAAAAGTGAGTAATTGCTGTACTTTCTACCCTTGATACCGTTGTTGAAGGTAATAACTCTAGGAGATCACAACTTTGTCAGATGGAACTATTATACCTTTCCAAACCTGAAGCTTGTATCATAAAACTTCCTACAGGTAATCTTTTATGCTACTAAGCTTTTTTGCAATGAACCATTAGAATCCTTCTGCCAATTCTTTGATAAGGTAACAATTATTCTAAAGACATTTTTCTATATTGAATCTTCATACTTGTTTTACTATGATGAGATCGTATAATTATCCTCTACAACCTCAGAGAAATCTTCAGACACTTCATGTTCTTCTATTGACTCCCCGATCATATTGATTTAAGACCATACGGTCGATATCCAAGCTATTTCTCCTACACACACAATTTTGGTTGTAGAGTCTCAAAACCTCACAATCGATGACCAATCTACATCCTCTCAAATCGAAGAATCCCTCCACCATTCGATCGTTGAAGACACACCCCCAACCACTCCTGTTCATAGATTTTCAAATTCTCCCTCTCTAGTAAATATTTGCTCTTTAATCATCACTCTTATAAATTTTCCTATCTCTTCCCAAGATAATGAAAAACCTATTACCTCCTCAGCCTTTCCTTTAGATATACCATTTTCATCCAACAATGAGTACTTTGACTTAACTCTTACTTTGGTCAATGATCCTCACCCTGACACTCCTGGATAAAAACTAATCCTGAATCAAATTCTAGAACGAGTCTCGAGGATACCATCTAAAGATTAAATTATTGGAGTGATGGTTATTCTGTCTGTTGGCTTCAATGATGATCTTGAAGATAATTCCAAAGAGATAAAAGATAGCCTAAATAACATAGCCAAAGCTGCAACTAATTTTTTAGGGGAAATAGGAAAGGAGTTTGCCAAGAAAATGTGTAAGATGTTCCATGATATGGTAAAGAGTCTTCATGAGAGAGATTAGCTATTCTTCAAAGCACATCTTAGAGCAAAAAGCAGTAATTCTAGAGATCTAGAAAACACATGACAACGCTGTAAAAATTATTTATGATGATCTTATTAATCTCCACTCATCTGTCAGTGAATTCAAAATACAAGTTTCAAACCAGATAGAGCAGACTGATAAAGTTCTTGACAACACAAACAATGCAATGGCTATGGTGCACCAACAAAAAGAAGAAGCTGATACAAGGTGGCAAAAAAATAGAATCGATATTGACTCCTCTCGTCACCAGTTGGAAGAACTTATTCTTAGTGTCCAACATATATCCAAGGATGTCTCTCTCCTGACCGATGACAAAAAGGGGGAGAAAAGAGGTAGTCAGGGGCAGAAAAGAAAATTATCAATTCAGGGGAGAAAATAAGTCAAGATGAAAGAAGAACAAGGAATTCATCTCCTCTAACTACTTATGCTCTGCCTTTGAAAGGTCAATCTTCAAGAAGGCGATCATCTTCTCAAAGAGAATCATGACAAACTGTGACCAACACTAGTGTAAGATTACCAATGATGATCCTATATTCAATAATAGGATGTCACAAGGTGTTTACATTATAGGAGAACAACAATTCAATATGTTTAATCTTGGTCCAAGGGATACCATTGAAGAAAGAGAAATCTATAATTGTAGAGTAGAAGCTGAAAGAAGAGACCTTCCCAGTAAGAAGAGGAGTAGTAGAAGATAAGTATTTATGCTTTTATGTAATTTCTAAAATGTTGAGTACCTTGAGTTTGTACTAATCTTTAAATTATCAATAAATTCATGTTTTTGATCTACCAATACAGTTTTCACTGCATTTTAGGTCATGTTTAATTTCTTATATCACTGCATTAGTAAATTGATGATCTGATTTGAAACTACTGATTTTGTCATCATTAAATAGGGGGAGATTATTAGAGTCTGCATGATAAATTTGATGATGACATGATTATTTGACATGGTTATTCATTTTGATTGATAACTGTATATTTTTAACTAATAGCTTTTGTATAGTCCTTATTAATAAAATTAATGTACAAAGACTTAGAATGGAAAGATCTAATTTGTTATGTTGATCTTATGAAATTCAAAGTATATATAGATGTTAGGATCAATGATCGCAAAGACAACATAACCCTTCAGAATCTACTCTAGAATCGTAAAGCTTGAAATCTACTGTTGAGTATGATTGGACATAAAATGAGATCATATAATGAACTCTGAATTGTATTGCTAAATCAAGATTGCATAGCAAGTTCAAGATAGTATTGCAGGAGCTTAATCGTATTGCTAAATCAAAATCACATTGCAAGTTCAAGATCATATAATAGAAGCTGAATTGTATTAAAACTTTGATTGTCTTATAAAATCTATACTATACGATTAGTTCACTTTGTAGAGTGAAAAGCTATCAGACTACTGATATTGGACGTACCACATATTAAAGTGCCAGATAAAATCTTTCCAAATCCGAGATAAAATTTGGAGATCAGAGCTGCTTGTGTTTACTGGCTAATTTGACGTTGAAAAGTCAGTTAAATAATTATTATAGATGGACCTCTGAAAAGCTGACATGATAGAAAGCTATTTTATCTAACTCCAAAACGTCCATAACAAAGATCTCAAGAATCAAGACATTTAATGAATAATGACTATCTTGTAACGGGAAGATATCAAGCAATCTATATAAAGAAGCGTATAATTCAAAGAAAGACAGAGATGAAACACTGTTCTGAAAAGAAATTTTTTTGCAAAGCTTAAAAGTCTACTCTACGAAAAGTGAAACATCTCATTCAAGCTGCTAAGTACTTGAGAAGAGAATTGTATTACCAACTTAGTAGCAATTCACAACATCTAATCAACTACATCATGTTATCTTAGTGACATTGTTCCAAGTCTTAGTGACTTGAAGAGATCTAAGTGGTTTGGACTGAGTGTCCTTATGTGCCGATACTGTGTCACTCGAAGGAACCTTAGTGATTTGGTTGTAGCTGATCTTAATGATTAATATCTTTAGTGCATTTCCTACTCATGGAGTAGAAGAGTGGAGTAGGAGTTATTACGTCTTCGAATCACTTAAAGCCTGTTGTCTCTCATTTATTTTTTGCACTTACTTCCTATTTTATATTCACTTGTGATTGTGTGTGCATATTATTTTCAAGTTCCAAATCTCTGAACTATAATTGATAAAACCTTACATCTAAAGGGGATTTTCTAAAGTATGTTCTATTGTGCATAATTGATTATGTTTTACAAATTATCAATTAACATTTAATTAAAGTAAAACCAAAAAGTTTTTGAAAAGACTTATTCAACCCCTCCCCCCCTTCTAGATCTTTTTTGTGCCTCTAGGGTACAACAAACTTTACAATTGAGAAAGTCATAATGGATAACAGTTCTGACATTAGACTGACACATGGAAAATTCGAAGGGCAAGTACTTCAAGAAGTTTACTGGTTAAAGCAGGCTGCATATTAAAGTTAGAAAAGGTTGTGTCTAATGACTATTTTATTCGAGGAGCATCAAACACAAAATTGCTATTTTTAGTAAACTGAAGTGATGGGAGCGCCGAAAGAAAGCTGACACAATCTGCTGCTATTAGATTTAAGATCCTAAAAAATTAGAGCATTAAATGAGTAATGGCTACTTGTCAACGGGAAAATCTCAAGATCCTCTATAAAAAGACATCAAGATTTAGTATAAAATAACGAGAAAAAAAGATTATAAACCGAATTATTGTTCAAAGTTCAAAAAGCTCTCCTCTACGATCATAATGTACTCGTTCAGCTGCTAAGTTCTATCAGAAGAGAAGAACTTAAATGCTAACTTAGCAACACCTCTTAAATCATTTTATCACTGAAGATAAAAAGGTCTTAGTGATCTCAGAACTGTTGAGTCTAAGAGACTTGAAGAGATCTTAGTGATCTGGTCTTAGTGACTTAAAGAGATCTTAGTGCTCTGGTCTTAGTGACCTCAGAACTTAAATGCCAACTTAGCATCACCTCTCAAATCATTTTATCACTGAAGATAAAAAGGTCTTAGTGATCTTAGAGCTGTCGAGTCTAAGTGACTTAAAGAGAACTTAGTGACCTGGTCTTAGTGACCTTAGAGCTGTCGAGTCTAAGTGACTTGAAGAGATTTTAGTGCTCTGTTCTTAGTGACCCTAGAGCTACCAAGTCTTAGTGACGTGAAGGAATCGTAGTGATTCGTTATTGTAACTGGTCTTAGTGACCTTAGTCTTAGTGACATACATCCTTAGTGAATTTTCTGCCAGTAGTGCAGAAGAGTGGACTAGGAAATCTTTGTACTCCAAACCACATAAAATTCTTTATGTCCATTTACTTTCCTGTCTTTACATTTTTTCAAGATACATTAACTGCGTGTGATTGACTTTTGTTAAAATCGCTAAACTTAGAACTAAAAGTTTTCTCAAATCTGTGAAGGGTTTTTTTTTAAAAAAAATAAACATTCTGCTATGCTTAAATAAATAAATAAATAAATTTTAAAAGATTTATTCAACCCCCTCCTTTTTAGATCATTTGTGCTTTTGGGAACTAACACACATTTTGTTTCATATTCTTGAAGTTTCAAAAGTTAAAAATTTCTTTAATAGTTATTCGTTTGTTCTTGATATATCCTTGATAAGGTTTATTCTGAAAGACCACTGCGAACTATAGTGGGGTAACATGTTACAAATCACTAGTAGTATAGTTAGGCTGATCACCTATAGTACGATACAAAAAGAATTCTTAGTCTTTATAATTTTTCAAGTATTGAAAGCGTTGTTAATTTTGTGAATCCAAAAGTTCATAACTCTTTGAGTTTAAATTTATTGAAATACTTATTCATTAAACCGGTCTATTTCAGTTTCATAATTGCTGAGCATATTTGATGCTCACCCTTGCATATATTTTTAATATATTATTGACAGGTATAGTTAAGACCTAAAGGGCCTAAATACAAACAAGATAGATAGAGAAGAACTAAGTTAAAGAGAACTAATGTTTTAGAGTTAGAGAGCACGTTGACCACAAGCTGGTATCAAGAAAGGTCATAGGTTGGTATCAGTGTAGTGTCATGGAGTAACATAATTTATGTATAATATTTAATGAATAATTTTTGATGTAATGTAAGGTTATGATCCGAGGATGAAGATTATAATGTAATGTATATAATAATACTAGTTAAACTAATGACATTATTGGTAAATACTATGGAAGATGTGTATCATAATGCACTAGATCTGTTTTAGCGAGTACACGAATTTGGGGATATTACATAATACCAAAATCCAAATTCAATAAGGATTCATGTCATACCCAACATAAGTGATTGGTTAATGCTCAAAAAGTGTATGGCTAAAAGTTCAAGGGGGAGTTTGATGTCGATGTAGACGGAGATAACACGTGTTATAGGGGAGAGATTATTGAGGTATCGCATGATAGTAAAGTCCCACATCAAAACATAAGTAGAAAAATTGAGGATATATATACTCTAATAGACCATACACCTAATAGGCTAATCTTTTAGATCAAGATGTGATTTCAGATGCGTATTTATGAGTCAGATATTCCCAATAGATAGGGTAACCAAAACTCTTTGTCCAAACTTTGTTTTTTGCTTGATTATTTTTTATTTTGTTGTAGTGTTTTATCAATAAGTATCGATTGGATAATTTTTTTCTCAAAGAAGGTAACATTTTTTTTTTTGTACTTATTTATTTATCAACGCACTCCATCCATTTAATAAAAAGAGTATCATTTGTAAAATGCAAATTTAAAGGTGTAATTTTGTTGCATGTTTGTCCCTAAAATAATAAGTCTTTATGGTTTAGTGGTTAATTTGAGTGGTTAATCTAATTTTTTGAAAATTTTCTTATGGCATTTATGGTTTTCACTTAATATACTCAAAACTAACAGAGTAGGAGGAGTTTAAAAAAAATTCATTTTCATTTTTAGATAATTTTGTTCCAAGGATTCATATAATTGACCAAGTAGTGGAAGGTTGAAAGAATTTTCTCATTGGGATCTCTTTCAAGTATTTCTTTTTTCTTATCTTATCTTTTTGTTTTGATTTTAAATTGGATGTATTTTCCTTATAATTTATTTTAATTGTATGTTTGAAGGAGCTTTGATTTTTTGATTATGTAATAATACTAACCTGTTACCTACCTTGACCACTAAAACATAACTAATTTATCTGTCTCCCACGTGATATTTTAGTTTTGATTTTGTTAGAATACGATCATACACATGCACACAACAGTAAAGAATCAACACAGAAATATACGTGGTTCCCCAAACACGGGTACGTCCATGAGAGTGAAAAGAGAAGATGTTTATTTTTGCTACACTCCGTTTTGCTCGGCACTGACCTTTTCTGAGCTTCCCAGTTATAAGCCACAAGTTCCAACAATCTCCACCTTGACGATTAACTTCACCCATTCAAAAGATAAGCTACTTATTCCAATAGGTTTGGGGAAACTCCTCCTTTTCCTAGCATCTGGAAACATTAACCAAGTCCAAGCAATGCTTGAACTTGTCCATAGTCACAGTCTTTATCAACATGTCAGCTGCATTCTCAGAAGTGTGCACCTTTTCCAATATCACATCACCCATAATAATTAACTCTCTCACCTTGTGAAACCTTACATCAATATGCTTGGTTCTCGTATGATACACCTGATACTCTGACTATCACAATACAGTTGTACTCCACCTTGATCTATGCCTAATTCCTTCGCAAAACCCTTTAACCATAGTACTTCCTTCCCAGCCTCAACCATTGCCATGTACTCAGATTTAGTAGTAGATAGAGCTACTAAAAGTTGTACCATGGATCTTTAACAAATTGGTCCACCTGCCAGTGTAAATATATACCTTGTCGTAAACCTCAAGTCATCCAACCTTTCAGTATAATCTGCATCTACATACAGCACAACTGAAATCTGATCATGTTACCTCGCAAACATAATCCCATGGTCTGCAGTACCTCTCAAGTATTTGAATATCCACTTGGCCGCTTTCTAGTGCTCTCTGCCTAGATTCGCCATGTATTTGTTCGTTGTGCTGACTGCATGTGCTAAATCAGGTCTTGTACATACCTTCGCATACATCAAATAATCGACTGCACTTGTATAAGGCACGTTTGACATATTATAAACCTCTTCAGCTGACTCCGGACACTGTGTTGTAGACAACCTAAAATGACCTACCAATGGAATGCTGACCTGTTTAGCATTAACCATACTAAACCTCTCCAACACTTTCCCCATGCAATCCTTTTGGGACTACCACAACTTACCAACTGACCTATCCTTGCAAATCTCTATCCCAAGTATTTTCTTAACAGCACCAAAATCCTTTATGTCAAACTCATTTCCCAATAAGGCCTTCAACTCGTTGACTTCAACCACACTTTTCGCAGCAATAAGCATATCATCCACATAAAGTGATAGAAAAATATAGGAACCATCATCAAGACTCTTAACATAAACACAACAATCATACTCATAGTGGGTGAACCCAATCCGGATCATGAATGAATCAAACCTCTTATACCATTATCTTGGAGACTGCTTCAACCCATATAGTGACTTCTTCAATCTACATAATAGGTGCTTAGTCTCAGGCTGCTTGAACCCCTCAGGCTGCTCCATGAATATAACTTCCTCCAAATTACCATGGAAAAAAGTTGTTTTCATGTCTAGCTGCTCTAACTCCAGATTATAATTAGCCACCAATGCCAAGATAGTCCTAATTGAAGTATACCTCACCACTGGAGAAAAAATCTCATCATAATCAATCCTCTTTCTTTGTGATCGAGTACCCTTTTGCAACTAATCGAGCCTTGAACCTTTCTTTTTCCTTTTTTGACACAACCTCTTTCTTTCTGTATACCCATTTGCAACCCACTGTCTTCTTTCCCTTAGAAAATTCTACCAATTTCCAAGTCTTATTATTTTACAATGATTCCATCTCTTCCACCATGGATTCCATCCATCTGTCCTTTTCAGGACTAATGATAGCATCCTGAAAAGTAGATAAATCCCCACTAATAACTGATAATTTATATGCAACCATATCATCAAACCCATACCTCTCTGATGCTTTGAAAATGCATATGGGTCTCTTTGTGGCTATGCTTTCCTGCTACTACTGCCGATCAACTTGTTCTGCTAGCGGTAGATTTTTAGTGCCACAACTTTCCAGCTTAATCTGTACACCCTACTGTTGTTTGATGGTGACTTCCTTAGCCTAAGTTTTTTGAATTCCCTGACGTGCCTTTACCATAGAAGCTTCATTAAATACCACATCCCTACTAATCATAAATTTCTTTGATTTTGGATCCCAAAGCTTGTACCTCATTCACACCTTTCTCATACCCAAGAAAGGTACATTGTTTAGACTTTGCATTAAGCTTTGACTTCTTATCATCGGGAACATGAATATAGGCTGGACAACCAAAGACCTTCATACCCGAATAATATACCACTTTCTCTGTCCACACCTCCTGTGCTACCTTACTATTCAGAGTAGTACTCGACGACCTATTTATAATAAAAATTGCCATACTTACTGCTTCTACCCAGAAATCCTTCGGAAGCCCTGCATTCAACCTTATGCATCGTGTTATAGTTCTATTCATCCTCTATGTTATCTCATTCTGCTGTGGTATCTTCCTAACAGTCCAGTTACGTTGAATCCCTGCTTCTCACAAAACTTCAAAAAAAGCCCATACTCGTACTCTTTCCCATTATCTGTTCTGAGGCATTTAAGTTATCTCCCTATTTGATTTTTCACTTCAGCTTTTCACACTTTGAACTTCTCAGATACCTCAAACTTGTGTCGCATGAAGTACACCTAAACTTTCCTTGAAAAATTATCGATAAAGGTCACAAAGTATAGAGATCCCGCTTTTGATGCCACCTTTTTCTTTGACCTGGAACATGCCTAACATCACCAAGTGTGCTCACAACATGTAACGTCCCCAAATTTGGGTCCTCTGAACCTTGGGTCTGGTACGTCATGATACAACTCTTGTATTTACATTTACAATATTCAACCACAGTATAATTAACAAAGCCTCGCTTTGATACCAATAAATACAAACATTTCTTTTTATTTCAGAATTTATAACCTTTACTGTATGTTATTACATTTATAGATCATCTTGATCTATCCTATTTGTCTCATATTATATATAATATGTTTCATTTCGTTACATTGATTAAGAGTATTCATGAACTCACAATCTAGAACTAGCTATTTCTTATACAATATGCTTTGACTATATATCTACTAAATACAATATCAACACTCCTCTAGTGTTGTTAGAGGCTACGTAAACAAGTTGTTCTAAAGTTTATCAATACCAGATAAAACTGTTTCTAAGGGTTTGCATCAGTACGTGAGTTTATTTCTAACGCAGGAATTCTTCAGCACTAGCTCAAATTGCAAGTACTTTGATTTAACATTCATTCCTCCAATCATTGTCTTTATCGGAAGTTTCAAAGTTCGCAATGTAAATGCAATATATATTTAAAGTAAGAGTAAGTAACTACATTGCTTAGCAAGTTTAACAGATATCCACGTAACAAGTAATTCACATACTGAGCATACTTTACTTTCTTTATGCATTGTCTTCTTACATGTCTGATGCTTATCAAATCTTAAATATATTCTTGCTCCACGCTTATCATGCTTACATTTATCCATGTGTCATAATGATGATTCATAATATTTACATAGGACATCTTACTTCAATCATCAAATAAATAACAACAGTTATCAAAATATTAATACAAGTTTACATAATTTCATGTATCACATAAGATTTACATGTAACACATACGATAGTGTCTGAAAAACTTGCCTTTACCGGTGTTTTACCAATACGCTAACCTTCGGCGTCCTTCGCTTTACCTACACAATATGTGGGATCAATAATGCATATTATTAGTCAAGGCATGACTCAAAGCTTAATCTTACATTAATAATTGAATTTTACTTGTCGTTCTTGGTATTGCCTTTATATTTAATAACATCGATCTCCCATGAATCTCGTATAACTATTAACCATTTTCCTTATTTACCTTCCTTTAATCCATGTATACTAGTTTGCTACACTAGTAGCTCGTCGTATATATATCACACCATTCAATCTAACCCATTGGTTAAGCAGCCCCATCTAGGTTAATTTGACTTAGTTTATTTCAAGTGAAATTAAGTTAACAGTACCTTTACCCATTTCTTACATCAATCATTTCTTAGAACAAAAATGATTCATCGTTCATGAACTAGTTCTAATCTCATAGCCTGTCACATTTTCATCCAAGTTATATCGGTTACCGCACGATTTAACATATTCATATTATCACATTTCAATTACATCTTTCTCATTTTAATCATTTAAGTTGATGATCTTATCTATTTATCACATACCCGTTGGTTCCATTTTGTATATACGTATCTTAACATACCATAGATATTGGTTTAGCTAACTTCGGCATCTTCTTATACATACCTTCGCTTATTTGACATTTAAAATTGTCTATGAACTAACATTAAAATCCCAAAATAATTTTCTTTATTTTTGAAAACCCAACCCAGACCGACTGACTCGAAATAACTGGTCAAAGTCAGTTGACCTAACATGGGGCGGTTACACCAGGTTTCTTCACAAAATCAACATTGCTGCGCCAAAGTGACAGAATTTAAAAACACTGCATAGCGCTGCCGCGCCATGCCTCTTCACAAAAGTTGCGCGGCCACTGTACCAAAATTTTTTCCAACTTTGATTCTCCATTTTTACACCTTTTTATTTATTAAGGTTTTGATCCTTCAAGTTACAAGGCTTATGCAATCATCTTTTAACACTCACAACGAGTATAAATATACATTATTGCTTAATGGTTTCAAACTTACAACTAAAAGCAACATTAACAACCAAAATCATATTTCTCATTTTAAGCTCGTTTACACTTGTCTTACTTTTCTCTACCAAGTTCATTAAGATTCACGGTTCCTTCATTAACTACCATGGTCATGGCATCGAGTCATTGTTTTATAATTCATTAAGTAACACCTAAAACTTTTAGGCTTTTAACAACTGGATAAGTAAGTTAAATTCCACAACTTAGCCATACCTTCCATCCAAGGTTTTAAAATCATAACGTACTCATATACATACTAAAGTTGAATATCTTTTTTTATAGCTTATTAGGTTTCTACTTTTATAAAATCAAAAGCTTTACCTTCTTGTTAATCAAAGTAAAACAATTAGCTTAATACATTTTGTTATTACAAACTAACAAACTTTCCTTTTATCATATAAAAATTAGAGTTCTTCATTTAAGTCCCCTCTTTTAGGCTCTTTTAAAATATAACACTCAAGTTGTGTTCTACAGCTCGGCAAAACCTTTATACACTGTATTAAATCCCTTATACCTTTATTCATTACCCTTACAACACTTATTATAGAGTTTTGAAACACTATAACAACACATAGAATTTAGCTTTTATTCGCTTTTTACGAAACATGCTTTACTTAAGCTTTTCATGATTTTAAAACTCATATAGTTTCATTATCATTAATAGATAGACTTTGCATAGGTTCTAATCTTTATTTCAAGTATCCAAATACACTTCGTTACGTTTTACAATGCCCAACAAGCAAGACTCTGAGTTTCAAGCAAGTACGGACATAACCCCCAACCAAAATCCTAGCCAAAACCTTAATTGGACAACAAATAAAAATCTTGGTTGCTGTACGGGCGCGGGCGCGCCCCTCATAGGCTTGATAGTGGTGAGGCTGCGCCACTTTTGCAAAACCTTTGACTCATTACCCTCTTTCACTAGATTAGGCATAACCTCCTCAATTCTTAACATTTATGGGTGATATTTGAATCCATTTTCATTCAAATTTCCTCCTCTACAACTTTCCTTCAGATCTAAATTCGAAATTCAAATCAAAAGTAGGCTTAAAATTACTCACAAGGACAGTTTAAAATTAGTTTTCCTTGTTCTTGTTTCCATAGATCATAACTTGATCATTAACACTCATATTGAGCCTAAATATATATCATGACTTATAAGATTCATAATTTAACAAACAACAAGCCTTAAAAATATCAACAACCAATAATAACTATCTAATTCCATATTTTAACCAAAACTACCTCATTGAGGCATTTCGTCGAATACCTTGTGAGCATTCTACATTATAGTTTAAATCTTAATTTTAGATGGTTTATCATGCATAGTTTATGTTAAACTTGTAACCACCAATCTATAACCATCCTTGTTCCACTCGGATACATCATGATCCATCATAAATCTCAAACTCCCACAACCAACATTTTCATATACATGAACATATAAATATAAAGAAATAGTTTTAGGGCTTTAAAAGTATATCTTCCAGTGATCATCCTCTTGCTAAGAGATTGACCAACTTAACTTGATTCCTCCATCTTCCATGCCTTGTTAGAGCAACAATGGAGCTTCATCTCCTCCATAGCCCCCTCCCCCTAAGGATGAGAGCTCTCAAGCTCTCTAAATTTCTCTACCTCTCTCTCTAAAATGACTATCATTTGCCAAATTTACTAAAACCTTCAAAATACTTCTAAGATTCTATATTTATAGAAAAACCAAAACCATGGGCATAATGGTCGTTAACCATTATTAGTGAGGGGCAATTTGGTCAATTCATCATTATTAGGAAGCTTCCTCAAGGGTATTTTAGTCATTAACAATCTTCTTTTAGGGGCAAAATAATCATTTCGCAAAAACTTGGTTATCCATTGGTTATTAGCCATTACCCATTGGTTATTACACATCAGTCATTTTCCATATTTGAATTACACATTGGTTATTATCCATTCTTAAGGTCATTATCCAATCTTAGATTACCCATTGGTTATTACGCATCGATCATTATCTACCTTTGGATTACACATTGGTTATTATCCATTCTTAATTTACACATGGGTCATTATCCAATCTTAGATTACCTATTGGTTATTACACATATTTCATTATCCATATTTGAATTACACATTGGTTATTATTCATTCTTGAACATTCTAGTCATTTCACACCATTTCTACATTTAACTCAAGTATGGTTATTCCTTAACCATAGGTATACATAATTCTCCCAACAAATTAACTTATACACATCCCCATGTACTTCTATAATTCTCTATAATTAACTCTAACATGGTTAAGTAATAACTGTCACGCCCCGAAATCCACCTGTTTACTTGGTCGAATTTTGTGCTTACTTGTGCAACCTCATTCATAACATTTATTATCTTAAAGGTAAATTACGCAGTAAGTTTCTATAAAACTCGCAATATTATTGATTTGAATCATGTTACAATTTACAGGATCTCAGTTTCTGCAATTTCAATTACAAAAGTCATGTAGATTTAAAATTTCTCTATACAATATGAAGACGATAATTAACTATCTCTTCATTAATATCTTTACCGCCAGATATTTCCATTATACTTCATTTGCTGAAATTTAGAAAGATATTTGCAAGAATGAGCATACGAGTGCCCAACAAGTCTAATAGAGACATATATATGAGAAAATAATCACCTTTCCAAGATATATATAAAGAATAGCTCGAAACAAGATTTCAACGATTATCAATATAGTAAACTGAGTGGTTTCCAACCCGTGAACTAATAAATTAGTTCCCCGTCTCATCTACACTTCTACAAATGTCCAACCATATTTTTTGCCTGGGATTTACTAAGGTCTTACATATGTGTTGAGCCTCATTTGTACCTTCAGTGTAGTTAGATTGGTTTCCTAACACATCTTAAACTCCTGCCCATACAAGAGAGTTGTTTGATCTCAGATACTAACATGAGTTTTTAATTGAAATACAATAGTGACTAACACATTGGCACAAAACAGATAACAAACATGCTAATGCACGGGGTGCAAAGAAACAACACTTGCATAATAAACGACTTCAAAATATAAAATACGTTATTGCACAGAGTGCATATTCGCAAGTCAGTTAACTTGTGCACATAACATTTAGAACTTGCATGGAGTGCATATCAAGTAAGTTAGATCTTGCATTTTATTGCTTCAATCGTTTACGCTAATATTGCGTCCTTTGTACAACTTACAAAGTATGTTAGTTTAACATAACCATTAGTCCTAATACGATTTCATACTATAGTGAAGCCTTAATAATTAAATCTTTTAAGTTTTATTTCGGGCACTGTAACCGCTTATAGAATGAGTATTTAACTAAATACTTTATGAAAATTTGAGTATTATAACTGCGTGTAAAATAAATATTTTCATTAAATACTTGAAGAAAATTGACAATAATAATTGCTTATAAAAGTATATTTTCTTCTTTATAACTAAAATAATTTGGGCATTATAATGGCCTGTATATTTAATTATAACATTTTATACCTATTACTCAATAACACATGAACACGGAGAATGACAATCGTACATGGCTACGACTTGCGTTCATTGAGCTTTAGTTATAAACTATTAAATAAAGAAATGCTCAAGAACAAGTGAAGAACACCGAGAATGACAATCGTACATGGCTACGACTCACGTTCTTGAGCTTTTAAAATATGAATGAAATTCAACATTATAACTACTATAAAATTAAGAAATGCTCAAGAACGTGTGAAGAACACGGAGAACGACAATCGTACATGGTTACGACTCGCATTCTTGAGCTTTTAAATTAAAAATTAAACAAACATAGTAACGACTAGTGTTTTATCTTTTGAAGTTGCAAGCTTTAACTATTTCTTTGGAACTTGAGATTACTTGAATTATAACTATTTAAAATATATATAGAGAGTAATTTTTCTCTAGAAAAGCTTCTTGAATGGTAGGAAATAATGAATAACTAAGCTTGCTATTTATAGGAAAACTAAGGTGAGGGTAAAAGGGTAAAAATGACAACAAAACTTTGGCTCCAAATTTGGCTTCGACTTTGGTTCCAAGTTTGGCTTGGCTTCAACTTTGGCTCTAAGTTTGGCTTGGACTTTGGCTCCAAGTTTGGCTTGGCTTGGCGCCAAGTTTGGCTTGGCTTGGCTTAGTCGTAATTGTTGACTTTTACTATTTATCGATTGACTTTTTCGTATTTATACTGTATAATTTTTATATTATACATTACAGTATACTTGTATTATTCTTCGTATTCTTTTCGTAATTGTCCCGTATTCGCCTTGTATTTGCAAATAGTAATCTTCGAAAATTAATTTAGATAAAAATTTTGTTGGTCAAAATATATTTATTGTCCATAAAAATGCTATTTAGGAATGTAAAATTTCAAAAAAATGAAAGATGGTTTTTGCGTGAATAGTATTTTCAGCGTTTTTTTTTGGAATTTTTTTTATTGGTTCCCTGGCATCTATACATCATATTAACAATATTCCGTGAAATAAAAAGTCAAAAAGACGTAAAGCATTTTTCTCGTGAATAGTAATTACTGCTCATTTTTCGAAAAAAAAAACTTTTATTCATTATTACGTGTTTTTACTTTGTATGAACGTCATATCTTGAAACGAAATGTTAAAAAGGCGTACATGTTTCTCTAAGAAGCCTAGGTTATATCCTTAGGGTTTAACCCTAGTTTAGGATTTAAATTCTTTAATCCTTTAAGATCGTAATAATAATTATAATTAAATTTTGGGATCTCACAATATCCATAGCCACATTAAATTATGGAAATTAATATTTCCACTCTTGCTTAATATTTTTCATAATATATGGACTATTCCATTATTTAATTATTTCATTTCCATTTCCTAAGGCTTAATTCTCATATATTTTAATTGGTCTCTTATAATGTTAAACAAGGCTTACCCATTAACTTGGTTATTTTACAACCCAAGTTTCAATTAACTTTTCTTTAATTAAACCAATTATAATCATTCTTCCTCACTTAGTCCTGCTAATTTTAATTAATTAGCTTACATTCTTATTTTCGAATAACTTTAATCAATTTATTGGATTTTCTCTTCCTATCCTCATAATTAAGTTAATAACTTAATTAATTTAAATTCTTAACCTTTTTCACACAATGTTAATCATTTAAGCTTTATTAATTAATAACGTAAGCTTAATTAATCAAAACCACTAGTATTGTCATTCAAGGTTAACATTCAAACTTTAATAATTTAAATCATTTTTCATATGATTAATTAACTTCATTAATCATTCCTCCTAGCTTCCATTCTCATTCATTAGACAATTTAAATTTGTTAACTAGTTAATTCTTTATTTTGAAATAATCTCTTCTTCATTTTCTTATTTAAGGATCATCGTACTCTATTATCTCATTGCTCATCTAAAATCATATTTACTAACCCTGTAATTATTCGGGATATCACACAACACCATCAAATATTCTAATCTTCATTGTGCTTATTCCAATGACATTACATGAAACATCATTACCCATCAGAACAGTACCACAATTCACTGACCTATACGTGTCAAACCATTCCATGTTAGATGACATGCGAAACGAACATACTAAGTCCAGAATCCATGAATCTTCCACGTGCTCTATGTTCGCTGAAATTGACAACATATCACCATCACAATCATCTGATGCCTCCTCCATAATGTTTGCAGATTTAGACGGTCCATATTTCTTCCACGATCCATTTCCCTCATTCTTCTTTGTGACGCCCCACGGAAAATCACCTACTTTAAATCGACCGTGATTCCCGCTCGTCAACGAATAATCTCCACAACATTTAAATAAAGGCATGTTGTTGAAAAACTCAGTAAATTTAAATTTCTATAACATTTACTTTACCTTGCCTCAGAATCGCAATCTTTACATAAATCCTACAACTCAAATCATTTATATTTTTATGACCTAGTGTATTACAACCATTGTGAGCAAATAAAACTCGCAACCTAACAATAAGTCGACATGACTATTTACTAACCGCTTTTAATTACACGAGTTTACAAAACATTAACACTCGTCTTGATATACAACCGCCTTTCACTATTATTACAAGGCTTTAAACACAGGGATAATACCGAATGATAATTACTCCCAACATGGTACGACGTTATCTTTGAACAGTTCTAGTAACGTCTAGAATTATAACTAATCTTCAACACATCTTCATCGCGATTACCGGGATCTTCAAATTTCTCGCTCCTCGCTGAAAATGTTTATTATAGCAAGAGTGAGCACGACGGCTCAGCAAGTCTAACAGCTAACACATAACACGTAGGTCACATTTAATTTATGCTTTATGCTCTATGCTCCATGCTTTGCATTTATATAGGCATCATGCTTATCATGCTTTGCATTTATATAATTAACACATGCTTATCATTCATGTTAATATTTCCAGGTTATATAACTCATATAACACATCTCAACTCATAGCATTCATTAAAATCAGCTATTAACAACATATGACTGTACACAGGCACATTTAAAATCAGTTAGCACATAAAATGAGTGCACACTTAATAATTTATGCATATAGTAAACAGGTTCGTAAGTATAACACATAGTACTGAAAAACTTGCCTGATAGTCGCATTGACTTACGCTACCAGTCTGAAATCCGCGTTCCATCATTAACGCTCAACAAATCGAATTACTGCCTTCGAAAGACCTAATTTGCTTATCTGGCAATTAGTAAAGCGCATAGGGACTCAACTGTCATTCACAAAAGAATTGACTCTACAGCACATAATTCCCTATTTATTAATTCATAATTTATAAGACAATATTATCATCCTTGGATAATATTTTAATTACCGATCAGTATTATTATACATTAATAATACATCACTAAATTTTAAACTGTACTTAGGTACCTAACAATACCTTAATTGATTACTAATATTATTAAACCCTTAATAATATTTACCCAATTTACCAATATTATTAACCCGTTAATAATATTTAACTACTTACCGTCAATTATAAACTCTTTAATGATAATTTATAATATTGGTAATAACTAAACACTCCAACAATTACCCGTCAATTGTTTACACTTTATTACCTTAAATTATTTCATATTATTTATTTAATATCATTTAAATAATTAATTAATTCTCTTAACTTTACTTGTTTATCTATCTTCACATAAACAATTATTTCATTAATTACTTCACATTATTTATTTAATATCATTTAAATAAATAATTAATTCAATTAATTTTACTTGTTTATTTATCTTCACATAAACAATTATTTTCTTATTTACTTCACATTATTTATTTAATATTATTTAAATAAATAATTAAATTAAATTAACATTACTTGTTATTTATTATTACATAACAATTATATTATTAACCTTAATTCACTTTAATTATTATTTAATTTAAATAATAATTAATTAATTCTCCTTAATTCCTTTAATGATTATTGAATATCAATTACATAATCATTTCTTAATTAATTTAACCTCATTTATTATTTAATATTAATTAAATAATAATTAATTATTTTATTCATCTCACCTTCCTTTAATTACTTTTTAATATCCTTTAAATAATAATTAAATAATTAATCATCCTTATTTATTAAATAATAAATAATTACCTTATTATCTTTATCTTCCTTTAATTATTATTTAATATCCTTTAAATAATAATTAAATAATTAATCATCCTTATTCATTATTTAATATTAATTAAATAACAAATAATTATTATATTAACTTTATCTCCCTTTAATTATTATTTATTATTATTTAAATAATAATTAATTAACTATTATCCTTATTCATTATTAAATAATAAATAATTAATATATTAACTTTATCTCTCTTTAATTATTATTTAATATCATTTAAATAATAATTAATTAACTAATTATCCTTATTCATTATTTAATATTAATTAAATAACAATTAATTATTATATTAACTTTATCTCCCTTTAGTTATTATTTATTATTATTTAAATAATAATTAATTAACTATTATCCTTATTCATTATTAAATAATAAATAATTAATATATTAACTTTATCTCCCTTTAATTATTATTTAATATCATTTAAATAATAATTAATTAACTAATTATCCTTATTCATTATTTAATGTTAATTAAATAATAAATAATTACTATTTTAACTTTATTTCCCTTTAATTATTATTTTAATATCCTTTAAATAATAATTAATTAAATAATTATCCTTATTCATTATTTAATATTATTAGATAATAAATAATTACTATTTTAACTTTATCTCCCTTTAATTATTATTTAATATCATTTAAATAATAATTAATTAACTAATTTATCATAATAATGTCTTTTAATTTACCTTATTTATTATTTATTATAAATAATAAATAATTATTAATTTTGGCTCTCAAATTAATTATATAAATTTTAAAACATTTTGACCCATTTTGGACTTAATGACCCGACCCGATCCGTCCCGAATGGCCCGACCCGACCCGGATCAAAAACAACATTTTTCAAAAATCTGCCATCAGAGCCCCGGCTTTCAAATTTACACTGATTTGAAAGCCCCGGCTTTCAAAACAGAAACCTCCTTCGGACTTTTTGTCTGCCCGACCTCCGCTCACTCCGATAGGCATAACTTTCTCATTTCTTATCCGTTTTGAGTGATTCAAGCGCTCACGCGTCCGTAACTTCTCCCTCTACAACTTATCTTTAGATAACACTTTCAAATTCCATACGGAACTAGACTAGAAACAGAAAAAACAGACATAGTGCAAACTAGATTTATACATTCTTGCTTCCATTGATCATAAATTGATCATTAACCCTCATGTTGAGTCTAAAAATCATACTATAACTTGTTTACAACACTTGTAGATCTAGGGTATACACCCATAGACTTATAAATCACCCAACCAACTCTAGGTTTTAAAATGTATAGTCTCGAATCATACATTCGATTAAAGTTCCATCGGTAGAAATCGTTTTCAAGCTTTTTGCTAAACTTTTCCTAATAGATACCCATAAATACCCATGTTAAACCCATTGAACCCTAGATTTATAAAGCTAGCACGGATATAAACATTTATAGCTTTGAAATTAGTTTTGAACCATCAAAACTACTTCCAACACTTAAAACACAAAGATGAAAAAGAAAACAAGGGTTTGAAAACTTTTGAACCTTTTAATAGCTTTTCTTCTTTTTGCTAGAAACTTTACCAAGCTTGGATGATTCACTTCCATAGCTATAAAGCTTCACCATGAGGAGGCCTTCATATTTAAACCTTGCTTCTTCTTCATCCAACCATCCAAGCATCAAGGAAAATGCTCCTCTTCCATGGCTTTTCTCTTTTCTCTCTAGCTTTCTCTCTATTTCTTTTGCTCTCTAGAAACTTAGGAGATGAAAAATAACCAATGAATGAATGAGATAAGGAGAGTGTATTAGTCATTGTGTATACTTACAATGTGTGTAAGTATACACATCACACCACATCAATAATAGGCCTACTAGCCTTTGCTCTTTTTCCTTGCTTTTCCCCAAACCTTGAGCCTCCCAAAAGAGCTACAAAATCAGTCACCAAAACCCCTTAAAGCTGCTGGAAATTTGAGGGCAAAAGGGTCCAAGAATTGTTTCATTTTCCTTTTATTTTAATACCCAATTGTGCTAGTAAATTATATATATACATACATAATATATAATCACCCATACACATGTATTTGGGCTACTCATTGGGTCATAATTTAAATTCATTTGGGCTCAATGTCTCAACTTGTTTGGGCTCAACAATTAACTCCATTTGGGCTCCATTTAATTAAATGATTGGGCCAAACATTAACTAAATCAATGGGCTAGGCATTTAAATCAATTGGGCTATATAATGGACTATGCACTAATTTTCATTAGTCTACATAATTAAATCCTTTAGGGCTCCCAACAATTAAATTAAATGAACGTCAAGTTGGGCTACCGAAATTAATTCATTGGGCTAGGTTTTGGGCCTTGATAATTAAATCATTACCTAGCTCATTTACCTTATCAAACTTTGATATTACACAACCTAGGTTGATCCATTAACTTAATCAATCAATTAACTGAACCTTCCTATAATTTCTTTAATTATTTAAACACATGATTAAATAAACCAAACCATCATATACTGATTTAATTTAATCCCCCAGAAATTTACAATTATTGTCGATAATATCATTTATCTATATTAAAATATTCCGGGTCGCTACATTCTTCCTGTATGGATAGTCTTTCTTGAAGTGTCTTGTCTCGCGACACTTGAAACACTTCAACTCCTTTCACTTAAGAGTCCTGCCCCTTGACTTCGACTTCCCACGCGCTCCTATTTTTCCCTTATCCGATTTTCTACCACATTCCTCTCCCCCTTTTGCCACCAACCCTTCACCCGAAATACCCTTAGTATGTTGCCTGTGTTGATTGCATGCAAGCAAGGATGATGTGACTTCCTCCAATTCTAGAGTTTTTTTCCCCCACAGTAGGGTTGTAACGAGAGTCTCCATAGAACCCGGTAGTGAGCACAGTAACATTAGCGCCTGATCTTCCTCATCAAATTTCACTTCAATCCTTAGTAGATCACTAATAATATGATTGAATGTATGAATGTGCTGAATAAGGTCTGAACCATCAATCATCTTTAGTCCATACAGTTTTTGCTTCAGGAACAGCTTATTCGTCAACGACTTTGACATATACCTGGACTCTAATTCGCGTGTTCAATCAACCCATGCTCTAATACCAATTTGTTAGAATACGATCACACACACGCACACAACAGTAAAGAATCAACACAGGAATATACGTGGTTCCCCAAACACAAGAACGTTCACGGGAGCGAAGAGAGAAGATGTTTATTTACTATCCAAGTTAAATAGAGTTTTACAATAGAGAGTATATATAGGCATTATTTATATTCCAACTCCACTACGCTCTGCTACGCTTGGCACTGGCCTTTTCTGAGCTTCCCAGTTATGAGCCACAAGTTCTAACAGATTTGATAATTAAAGCAAAACTAGAAAACTCAAAAACTCAACTAGGAGTTGTAGGTGATGATTTGGTGAAAGCTCTTCTGGTATATTATTTTATCACATTTTTTTTTTATTAGTGAATTGATATTTAAAGTTTATAAATTACTTATAAATCTTGAATTTTATGGTTTAAAAAATTATTGAATTTAATTCCAGTTCCATTATGTTTATTATGTTTTACAAGTTTACAATTGATGGAATTTATAAGCTAAAAAATGCACCACTTCGGGGCACCACTAAAGTCGTTTTGGAATTCTTTTTTTTCTTCTTGCAATTTCGGGCAATGAAATTGTTATATGTTGCTAGCTCCATTTGATTTATAAAAATAGTCTTATTTGTAAAATGTATGAATAATATATATATATGTGTGTGTGTTTGTGTGTGTATAATTTCATTTATATGTTTAAAATTAATAAGTTAATTTATTATTGTAGTATGATAACAAAGTTATAATGATAAACTTGAGAATATAATATTATTGTATAATACTATTATTAGAAATTCGACTAATTTTGTGAAGCAAAAAATTTGAAGAAATTAAAATACATTTTGTGGAACAAAAGAGTAATTTACTTAAATTTGTTATATTGGTGGACTAATGAAGTTGTTCAAGAACAATTTTGTTATAAAAGTTTATTTTACAATAACAGATTAACAGCCCGTGCCTTATATATATATATAAGGAAAAATAAAAAAATAGCAATGCTTGATGAAAAAGAGACAAATCCGCTTATGGCCCCTACAAAAACAGAAAAGGTGGTTCACAAACCTCAAATATACAAAAACCTCATATATACACAGCCCTCAAATAAACACGAACCTTTAACATTTCCTTATGCTCTCGCCATCATATGATACCGACAAGACCACAAAACTCTCTCCATCTCTACCTCTTTCTCTCTTCCTAGAATCCCAAATCTCTCTCCGTCTCTAGCTACAATATCTTTCTCTCTCTTCTTCTGTTGATCTCCAAACCTCATCTCTCCCCTCTCTCTCTCTCGTCGTCCTCATCTCGGACGACGGGTGGGAGCTTAATCGTATTCAAATATTGTCACGACTTTTGCTCCAATTATTACAATGTCTCAAGTTCCCTTCCAACTCTTGGAGCTCAATGTCATATCCGCCCAAGACCTAGCACCAGTTTCAAGAAACACGCGCACCTATGCGGTCGCATGGATCAATCCAGACCGTAAACTACGCACCCGAATTGACCAACAAGGCCAAATCAACCCTACATGGAACGACAAATTTGTGTTTCGTGTCGAAGACAAGTTTCTAGATTCGGATACATCATCCGTGATGATTGAGATCTACGCGTTGGGTTGGTTGCGTGACATTCAAGTTGGAGCCGTACGTGTACTTATTAGCAACCTCATCCCGCCATCGATCCGCGAGCAAAACAATACGAACCGTCGGTTTGTTGCCCTTCAGATTCGCCGTCCGTCTGGCCGTCCGCAAGGGATTTTAAACATGGGCGTCACGCTCCTCGATAATACAATGCGGAGCATGCCTCTGTATACCGAACTAAGTATATCAGCAGTTGGATATCGTGATCTTATGGATGGAAAAGCCTACAAAAATAATCTTCACAGTAATGATAAAGGTGAAAAACCGACAGTACAAAGCAAAAAGAAGGAAAAAGAAAAGGTTGAGGAAAATGATGATGAAAAAGATGATAAGCCGATAGAGACCATCAAATTATGGCGGTCTCGTAGCGACAGAACGGATCTCAATAGCACATCAATTCAAAAGAATGTAATTCGTAGACCGGGTGGTTCGGTCTTTAATGGTTCCATACCAAATTCGCTAGTGAACGGTGGCTCACTTATTAATGGCGGATCAATGGTTAACGGGTCAGAAATTGTGATGCCGGTTAAAGGTGGATCTGTAATCTCCGATTTAGGTCCGTCGCCGTCGATTGTGGCGGCTGCAGTGGCCAGGGGCTTATACCCTACGCAACTCCCGGTGCCACACCAGGAAGGGAGCTCCATATTGGGGGATTGGACGGTAGAAGAATCGAGCGTGGAAGGATTAAAATCGAAGATTGATAGGTGGAGGATTGAGGTTCCTCGGATGTATGACCGTCAAAATTTCCAAAAGGTTACCCCTAGGAATTCTAAAAGGAATACGCCGAGAAGTACTCCTAGGAGGCGGAGCGGTGGTGGCGGTGGCAGCGGCAGTCCCGGACTATTTTCTTGCTTTGGAAATGCATATGGATGTGAATTTACGATAGTGTGTGGAGGGAATGAAAATAAGAAATATCTTAATAGATGTGAGAGTAGCATTGTGATGGATTCGGAATTAGATTCTGATATTCATTATCGTCGTCGTCGGTAAGACTATGAGTTAATTAATTGTGAAGATTCCATGGGCATTCATGCACGTACTCAAAATTGGCCGCGCGTGCCGGGTCATGATTATAGATAATAATAAATGGGCGGTCTATAAAAATAAATTGCACTTATAAGAGACTTTATTTTAGACAATCTTTGTTTTTATAAAATATTGTATAATTATAACTCTTGTTTAGGCAAATAAAATTTGTTTTTATATTATTGTCAATTCTCAACGGAATCCAAATCCCATGCGAGGTAAGGCGAAGAGTACTCGACGGGGACAGTCGGAGAAGAGATAAAAAGGTGATTTTGAGGCTCATTTACTTTTTCATTTTTTTGAAAATTAATATTTGTGTAAGAAAAGTCGTCTCCCACTTCTGCTCTCACCCATTCTTTTGAGTTTGTATTTTTTGGATTTGAAAACTAAGATTTGTGAAAGAAGAGAAATGCGGGGAGGCATGACTTCAAGAGTATGTAAATTATTGCAATATATGCTATTATTTAATATTAAATATAGTTATATATGTTATAGGAGTCATAGTAATTAGCTATGCGTCTCCTGTGGATAAATCTAACTATGATCTTCTTCTGAATATGTATACTCTGTGCAAACAAGTTCTTATTATAAGATTATAATATTGTTGGCATTTTTATTGTATTTTTAATAAATAGTATATTAACTATATTAATTAATTTTTATTTCTTAATTTAATAGTTGATTCATATAGTTGGTGTTGGTATCGGTATCGAAAATGGTTCACCATGTGGACCAATGAAAGGATATAAACTCATAAGAGTTGAATTAATATTTAACTAGCTACATGGCAATTTTTTTTGAATTTTTGTGTCCAAATGACCATGAAATTTTGAATATTTGGCTGCTTACATGGCATGGTCAACTTTAAATAATTGATTGTGTAAGTAGAATATTATTCAACATGGCATTAAGTGAAATAAAGGATAAAATAGAACTATATATAAGAAAATAAATTAAGAATTAGGACATTTCCAATTAGAGAAAGAAATATGATAAGAAATGTCGTCTGTCCCGGCTTAAGATGTAGTCCTGAGGACTGAAATATATTCCTAAAGAAAGAAGTCTTGTCTGTCGAGTGCCAAAATTATCCTTGGGCACAATGTTTAAAAAATCAGATCGGATCATAGTTTGATCGGAATCGGTCGATTTTTTGGTCCGGTCTGGTCAAAAAATCGGAAGTCAACGACCCGGTCAAAAACCGGTAGTTGAATCGGTTGACCCGGTTGACCCGGTTTTCAAGTTTTTT
This sequence comes from Hedera helix, assembly GCA_947179155.2. Classification (NCBI taxonomy): domain Eukaryota; kingdom Viridiplantae; phylum Streptophyta; class Magnoliopsida; order Apiales; family Araliaceae; genus Hedera; species Hedera helix. The sequence continues at coordinate 12,611,469 of OX359279.1, read as the reverse complement.
TTTTTACAAAAATATTTTTAATAATATTATTTTACTATATTTTAGTTTATAAAAAATTAGATATTTTAAAATTTTATTAATTATTAATAATATATTTTTTAATGTATTTATGACATCACTGGTTCAATAACGATTCGACCACTGGTTGAACCAGTGACCCATCCACCCGGTAACTTTTTTAGTTCGATCACCGATCCAATTTTATAAACATTGTCTAGGCACATTGACCGTAGTAGAACCTAAGCTAAATAAACTTCAATGAAACTTATATTTAAAGAACCTTAAGGAAAAAAACTTTACAGAAAGGAACCTTATTATCTAGGATTAATATGTTGCCCTACAAACCTACAATTATAAAATATATATCCTATACAAAGCTTTATATTGAAACTTGTATTAAAATTCCAAAGAGGGAAAGGAAACTAAGTTCATCCAGGACAAAAATGCTGCCCTAAACGCAAAAGTATTTTATATAGTAACTCTCAATACAAATTGTCCAATATTTACGGAATCCAAATCCCATGCGAAGTTAGGCGTAGGATTAAAACTTGTGCCCTCGATGGGGACAGCTGGACACAGGAGATAAAAAGCTGATTTTAAGGCTCATTTATTTATTTCTGAAAATTAGGATTTGTGTAAGAAAAGCCTTCTCGCACTCCTACTTCTCATTCTTTTGTATTTGTGTTTTTTTTTTTTTTTTGAAAACTAAGATTTGTGAAAGAAGAGAAATGCAGGGAGGCATGACTTCAAGCATGAAAATTATTGCAATATACGGTACTCTCTCCTTTTTTATTATATAGATCATTTTAGAAAGAAAAAAATCTTTTTAAAATATAAGTCGTTTTGTATATATTTAGGAGAAAAAATTTAATTATTTTCTACTTTATCTTTAAAGCTGGAATAATTAAGAGAGAGAAAAAAATAATTAATTAATGCACGAGTAGTAATAGAATTTCAAACTAATATTAATTACCCAATATTAATTTTAATAAAAAAATTTAATATATGTAATTATGTATTCAACGATCTATATAATAAAAAATAAAATATTAGTCAATATTAAATATAATTATGTTATAAGAGTCTTAGTAATCAGTTATGCATCTCCTGTGGACCAATCTAATTATGTTGTTCTTCTGAATATGCAACTCTGTGCCAACAGTGTCTTATTATATGAGATGAGGCAGTACACTTTAGTCACTCGAAGTTCCATCCGTTTTATAATTGAAATCCTAAAATATTAATCTCCTCCATATGGACCTCCAATCACTGTTAAGTTATCGATACACCCCCAAAGACGATATTCCGGCCTAATTATTTTTGCTAGAAAGATTTGTACCACATCTTCATTTTTTGGTGAAAACTCGACTGAATTATCAATCAAGGATCATCGCGCTTACTTAACTGTAGTTGGGGTCAAATATAACACAGGTGAAACTTCGAGAGACTAAAATGCTATTAGCTATAATAGTGTTGATATTTTATTGTGTTCTTTATAAATAGAGAGTTATATATATTATTGTCGATGCTGGGATTTTTTCTTTAAAAGAAAATTATGGTGTGTTGATTTTGGAAAAAATCGATTTATATCAACGGAGTTTTGAAAGTTTAATTTTAAGGTGAGCCAATTAGACAAATTCGTTAGTTGGTATAAATTTAAATAGATGTACCAACTCATTTGAATTTTTAATATTTTATAAATAAGATGACTCATATGTGACTCCGTAAAATTGGCACGAAACTGAGATTCCAAGAGTTTGAGGGTTTGCTTAAGTAAGAGAAAGGTGTTAAGCACTCTCCGATTTTCATGAAACACGGTTGCCACATTTCTATTGTATTTTCTAAAATTTAAATAAGTTATCTTAAAAGAAATGTAAAAGTGTGTGCTTCGTGCCTAGATAGGTTGTGTCGTAAAATCTAGGAAATTATCTCTTAGAATCATCTAAGTAATTGTGAGTGTGTTATTTTGAAAGTAGACGTCTGAGAATTCACGTACCACATGTATTTGACCCAATTCATCATCTACTTTTCGAGTATCAACTACATGAGCCAGATAACCCATGCACCCTTTTTTCAGCAATCTTTTCACTTGCATCATCGTTTGTCAGATAACAAGATTGTCTTGGCGATTTACTCCCATAAAATATCACATTCGACTTACTCGGGGTCTTCAGACTTATACTCTTCTTCTAACAGTCAATCACTGCCCCATGATTTGATAACCAGTCCATTCTGAGAATGATCTCGAACTCGTCCAAATGAATTAGAATCAAATTCACTCTAAGTTTCTATTAATTTAACGCAACAATTCCTATGAATATATTCTACGGTAATAACTTATTTTGTTGGCTACTTCTACATTCAAAGGATTCTCTAATTTTTCTCGGGGTAGTTTTAATCTCTTAGAAAATTCTTCAGATATAAATGAACAGTTAGCACCCGAATCAAATAATACGTAAGCATTAATACTATTGATCAAAAGAATACCTGACACTACGTCCTGAGACTCCACAGTATCCTGTACCGCCATCTTGAAAGTGCGCGATGTCGGTCTGTTCGGCTGAATAGTTAGCCCTCCAATGGTTAATTTATTGTTAGTGCCCATGTTGCCACTTGGTGCATCATTCTTCCTCTTTGAGCAATCCTTAATCTGATGGTCCGATGCTCCACATGAGAAACATCCACTTCTCTTCCCTTTAGGACATTGTGGATTAATGTGCCCCTGCTGTCCACAATTGTAGCAAACACCGTTGCCTTTCATACATTTCCCATAATGGTTCTTACCAAACTTATCATACTTACTGATTTTCTTTGCCTCCCCTATAGTTTTACTGCCTCCCGACACCTAGTTGTCGTGCCATTTTCTCTTGTTCTAGTTGCTTCCTCCGCAGCTACCTTTTTTATGGCCATCATGGCCCTTCTTCTTCTTATCCTGGTTGTATTTCACCAATGCTTCATTCCCCCCTTCGGCAATAATCTCCCTCTCCAGTAGTGTTGAAAATGTATCGATCCTCGAAATAGCAACCCTGCTATACACCCCAGGTTTCAATCCATGTTCAAACCTCCATGCTTTTTTGGCCTCGGTGTCCACCTGGTGTGGAGCAAATCTGGCTAATTCATTGAACTTTGATGCGTACTCTGCAACCGACATATTTTCCTACTTCAAGTCTAATAACTTCATCTCCATTCTATTTTGCATGCTGTCAGGGAAGTAGTTCTCAAAGAACAGTTCTTTAAAATGAGCCCATAAAATAATACGTTCTCTAGCTCTTCCCTTGTTTGCCTTCCACCAGTAGTTTGCTTCACCTTTTAGCATAAAGGTGGAAAACGATGTCTTCTGTTCATCAGCCACCCGTGCGACCTCAAACACCTCCATTTCTTTAATCCAAGTTTGGGCCTCTATAGGATCTGTAGACCTACGAAATTCTAGTGGTCCTACTAGCTTGAAATCTTTAAAGCTTGCCAAATGACATGTTAACGGTTCCACTGCTGTATGTGGCCTACTTTGCATTGCCTTTGCTAGCATGTTAGTGAAGGCCCGCATTGGATCTTCTTGTCCCTTAGCGTTATTTGAATTCTTCCACAAGTTGATTTTGGGGTACATGTCTTGACGACATTGTCTGTTGTTAAAAAAAAAACCTTACATTATTTCATCATATTTTAGGTCTTGTTTATTATACAATGTTTTATTATGGTTGAACATTTAGGGATTAAAGCATAAATCATACACAACAAGTCATGTAATATAATATCATTTATATTCATATACCACTGTTTAGTACATCAATGACAATCGGTGGCATACTTCTATAAATACCCACACTATCACCTATCACTAGTATCTATCCCCCAATTGTGCAAAAAGTGGGGTTTTACATCAACCTTCCCCTAAGACAACCAAAAGCCAGGGTTAACATCTCTATCCCATAAGTAAACAAAAGACTGGGATTTACAGCATCTAATTGTCCCTACTATGATCAAAAAGTGGGACCTATCTGCATCTATATACAAGACATGAATAATAAAAAAAAACATCAATGGTCGGCCCAGCGGGCGACAGCCTTGTGCTCCTGCCAAGCGATCTTGTTGACCACCCTATGACTCACTATCTGCCTACTCATGTCCTCCTCCCGAGGATACCTCCGAATTATACTCATCAACCTACCAAAAGGCTGTATCCAAGGTGAAGCTCACAGAATCGATCCGGACCACACTAATCCTAATATTGACCTCTAGCTCATCTGCCCTCCTAGATGCCCTCATCCACTCATCATGAATGCGGTTCTTGTCCACAATCTCCAAATCAAACTCAGTTGTCATAGCCGTCAACTATGTTTGCAAATCATTTATCTCCGTATGGAATCCCTCAGCCTAGATTTCAGACTGTTCCAACTCACTGACCAAATCTATATTCCACTCGAGGAGGTGATGTACCATAACCCCCAATAGGGTAGTAGTCTGACGGCGCCCCTGCAGCTCAGCCTCCAACTCTATAATCCAAATCTCCTACTGCTCTACCTTATCCTTTTGCTCGATGATTTGATTGGCGTACGCACCTAGCAGGTCATCCTCAAAAGTATGAAATACCGAAGATCCATCATCCGATACCTCAGCCATAGTCTGTTCCTCCCCCTCTTTTGGGTCTGACTCATCAATAAGATACTCGTCCTCCTCCTCATCACCATCAAATCTCATCATGCCACCTACCACCGGCTCTTCAGCCTCAGCTATATGTTCCTCCTCAGCAGCAATCTCCATCTTAGGCTCGTCAGTAGGTGACTCAATCACTGGTCCTACTGTAGTTGGCTTGGTTAAGACAATATGTTTGTCCATCCTCCATCATTCTACTAGGCTCGCCTATATCCACCATCCTACAACCATAGACAGAAAATAGCAAGACATCAGTATCATAATAAAATATATTCATTGATAAAATGAAATGATATTTTATCATGTACAAAAGTGGCTTGATGAATTTCCACAATCCATCTCGAGCAACTGTGATGACCCCAAATCCGGGTTCTATAACCTCGGGTTTGGTTATTCACTTTACAATACTAAATAACATCTAAACATATTCTTTAATTAAACTTTGCGGAATAATACATAAAAGTTCCTTATAAAAGGCTACAATCCCAAGGTCTACTATCCTTAACATAAACAATACATATCTTAAGGGATTACAAAAGATTTACAAAAGTAATTACATAAAAAGTAATTAATTTAACATGTCATAAGCTAATTTAAGCATTTGCTTTTCCCTTGCCTTTGTCCTTTTTAGAGTCTTCTGGCTTAGCTGAAAAATATATCATGATATAGCAAGAATGAGCAACTAGCTTGCTCAGAAAGTTTAAGAATGGATAAACCAAGTTATATCATGATTGAATGAAAAATAACATCATGGATTTCAACAATAGATAACAATTATGAAAGGACAATAATCAATGTTCAATAAAAGAATAGATTGACTCTTTACTGTTGAGTGGCCTCCAAGGGCCATGAACTGCTGTTAAAGGTAAAACAGACATATAAATCTGACACCTTGATAGTTTGGCATGCGAGGGGATGAACCTCTTATACCCTATGTATATGCATAACATTCAGACATCTTGCGCAAATTTGGTTTCCCGAATATAATACCCCGTATATAGGGTTGTTTGTTCTCAGTCTTATTATAAGAATCCGCACCAACCAATGGTTTGGATAAGCCTTTAAAATATTCAATTTGATGAATTTAAACATGCATTATCTAGCCGAAACAATTAACTTAGACATTCTTAAACAATTCTTGAATTAATGAACTATAAAGCTTGCAAATGCACCAAGTGCGAATACAATAATAATATCGATATGGAATAACTTTAAATAATTAAACCACTTAAAGCTCTTACAAATAAATAAAAGTATAGAAACTTACTCAACAATAATATAATAAAGTTAGAGAACTTGCTCAATATAAAAATTTGAGTAAGGCTAAGGAACTTGCCTCGTGTGTAGATTACTGCTAACCATTTCAATTTAATTCTCTCTGAATAAACCTAACATTTAATCTAATTGATCTTTAAATTAATATCATATATACATTCATATGACAACCGCTATACTTCTTGCACCTCTAACATTTAACCAAATAATTATACATTTAAAGGTATATAAACACTTTGAAAATATTACCATCACTTGATAATATAAAACATATATTAATTTAATATAGATCACACTCTTATCTAATATTATTATCAATTAAATAATATTGTATTAGTCTTATAATATTATTAATCATTTAATAATATTTTAATCATTATCTAATATTATTAATCATTTAATAATATTTTATTCATTTGCTAATATTATTGTTCATTTAATAATAATTTATTACTTTAGTAATATTATTAATTATTTAATAATATTTCATTAACTTTTGAATATTATTAATTATTTAATAATATTTTTATTAATTTTTGAATATGATTATTTATTTAATAATATTTTATTCACTTTATAATATTATTAATCATTTTAGTAATATTTTATTTATTTAAAACTTGTTAATTATTAATGTTATATAAAATTACATTTCCTGACCAATTTTATTTCCCAAAAATCTGACCCGACCCGTTTTATTTGGCCCGACCCGACCCGGTTAGCAAAACATAAATTTTTAAACAAGCTGGTTCACCGCTGCGGCGGTGACTTGCAGAAAGTTTCACCTCTACGGCGGTGAGATATACCGCTGCGGCGTTAGCTCTGATTTTCAAAATCCTAATTTTTCAACTTTGATTTCTTTGGTTCAATCTTTTATAAAATGAGATATACATGTCTAAAACACGTCAAATCAGTTTTATTATCTTTCTAACTTGTTGTTTTTCAACATTTCATGGACCGAGCTCGTTTTCGAAAATATTTTTGACATAATATTCGAGATCGATCATTCTAGGGTTTTAAAACAACATAGTTTGCTGTAAAAAGCTATAACTTGCTCATTTTTCCATATTTTCGAGAGATTCAAGTTGGGTTATCTTTTTAACTCATAAATATAACTTTCTAGTCATAGAAATCTATTTTCCAACTTGTACATTTCAAACTACAACATTAACTAGCACATGGTCAACTAGGGTTTATTGGTAAATTTCAATAGACTTTCCTTCCATTTATATGCATAACACACATACCAAAACATGTATAAAATATATCAAACCATGAATCTACCAATTTAACATAGCTTAAGACTTCTAGACCATCAAAATATTTTTTGATCGATTAAAAATATCTTTTGACCATATAAAACATACATAGACTACAAAAATTAACTAGAAATGAGTTAGAGTAGTTTGAACCTCTTGGATTTGTTTGCTCTTCTTCTTTTCCTTCCAAAATAAATTATGAGACTTTGTGTCATCCACCAAGTTTCTCCTCTAGCAATTTCCTTAAAGAACTCTCAACTCACAAATGTATTCTCTTTTCTCTCTTAGAAGCTCTCACTCTTTTATCTCTTATGTTCTAATAAAATGATTAACCAACATAACAAAGGTGTGGAGCATGCTATATATAGCACCTTGATAACCCTTCATTAATTTTCCTAATCAACTAGTGTTGGTCAAATTAATAACTAATTAGGATTACTATTGAAGTGAATGACTAGGTGATGGACAAGGTGATAGACATGGGTGGTTGAGCAATTATGGAAATGAGTGTATTAGAAGCAACATGAAGCAAAACAAGCCACCCTTGTGGGCCTACAATACCAGGCCAAATGGCCAATTTATTAGCCATTTTGTCTTTAATTTTTAATGTTTATATATGTATATATACACACGCACGCACATGCACACACACACACACACATACACACAATATATATATATAAATGGCGGATATTAAGAGTTTGCAACATAGATTAATTTGGCAAAGAAGAACCAGTGTGCACTTGGTGATAACACATTAGTGTGTATATATATATATATATATATATATATATATATATATATATATATATAGCGCTCAAGATACAATGCAAACAGAAAGTATAGAGATGATATTCACGTATAGCGCTGAAGATAACTCTTATATTTATAGAAACAATTTATAAATAAAACAGAAATTATATTAACTAAAAATAGATTACAAGATTTACTTACAAGATAGCTCAGCAATCTTGATTTATTACTATCCTAATCTAAGATAAAAAGAACTAAAAGTAGAACTGGAATTTTAGAGAGAAGGTAGAGAAGGAACAAGTAGGGGGAGAAAATAGAACTGAGAACAAGACAGGCCTTGAACTCCTCCAATACTCTGACTTATACTCTGATTTATATAGTCAAGAAAAGTAAAACATGCGTACAGAATAAAACTCTTTTTTTTTTCTTTTTTTTTTAAACAGTAAAAGTTGTCTAGGCATATTTACTGTAGAATCACGCGTTGAATAGGCAGGAGACAACATCTTTTTATAGATAGTGGCTCTTGCATTTGCTGACTAAGTGACTGAGAGCATCTACTTTATACTTTTGGCTGCTTTCGGCTAGCTAAATATCTAGGGGGACAACATTTACTTTTGCTTTAATGAGTGGGAACTGCATTTTTACTATAGAATCACGCATTGAATAGGCAGGAGACAACATCTTTTATGGATGGTAGCTCTTGCATTTGCTGACTGAGTGACTGAGAGCATCTACTTTTTACTTTTGGTTACTTTCGGTGGAAATTTGTTTGACAGATAAGGACTCATAATGCGTATGGGCCCTGAGCATCTTGGAGTGACTGGCTTCCGTAACGGTCGCTAGTAACTGAATTGTGATTAGATACTGAGGAGTTTTCATCAGAAATTTCCTTGTGAAGTTCATTAACTCTATTCTTAATGACTAAAAGTAATAATTTTAACTCTGACTCAGAATACTCTTTTACTGAATTAACATCGATGGAGGATGAAGGGCTAGAACTGGGCTCTTTATCTTTTGATTGAATGACTTTGGAGATTTTGACTGGGACAACTAAAATTGGAGGGAATTCTTTTTGAACCTGGCCCACAATTCTATTACCATCAAATTTATCCCACCATTTAATAAAGAAAATTTGAGAAACATAATTGATTTGACTATAGTGAGTAATTGTAGCTTGGGACTGTCCAGAAGTGTGAATAGTTGACTTAGCAGGGTATTTCAAGTTATACTGCCATTTTAAAATCCAAGGGATTTTATATTTACTACAAAATTGCAGCATAACTGGGATTCCATCAAATTTTGGATTAAATGGAGCCTTAGTACTAAAATGGTTTACTTGGTCTTGGAGTGGTTCAAGAAGAATAGCAAATGTTGGTCCATATTTAGACCACCAAATTGTGAACCCATAGCGGAATTTGACTTTTAAATTTATGATCAAACTGAATAAACTACGAATGACTAAATGACTGGTTTTGGTATAAGAAGATTTTATTCCAAGCTTCCATATAATCAAAATAACAAAAATTATTATTATGATTATTGAGCAACCTACGATCAGAAGGGTGTTTCCTCCAATCAATCATGGAGAGTAACTATTTTATGTATAGGGAGTGATAGAGGACTTTGGACTCATCATTCCTATCATAAATGAGTTTGATTACTATTGGCTCGGTTTGGAGCAAAATGTCTTTGTAATAAGTTAATGACTTATATGGGGCAAGTGGGATGAAGTGCCAACCCAGGGGAAAGTACTGGGAAGCAAGTTTTACTGGGTCATTTTTTGGGCTCATAAAGGGTTCAACAAAAAATAGATTTGGCTCAAAATTGGGTGTGTACTCTGTTTTTGACTTTTAAAATTTGGGCTTTTGGGGTTCTGGTTTGTAAATGTCAAAAGGCCCGAAAAGGTCAATTTGTTTGGGTTTACTGGCTAGGACTGAATTGAATGATCTAGGAATTTGGCTCAAGACTTGGTACCTATTAACTAAATCCACAGAAGAAATTGAGTTTACTGAGTGAGGAACCATAGGTCCCTTAAGTTTACTTAACTGACTAACAGTGGAGGAGTTACCTCTTCCATGACTACTACTGCCTCCTTTCTCACTCATTTTGGTGAACCTATTTGAAGAAACTCTCGAGTAAGAAAATCAGGAATAGAATTTTGATTGCCTTTAATATATTCAATATCAAAATCAAAAATACTTAATAAAGCTTGCCATCTAGCAAAAATTTGCTTAGAAGCAATATTTTCAACATCTTTGTCTAAAACATATTTTGCAGATTTGCAATCTATTCTTATTAAAAACTTTTGATTTAATAAGTCATTTTGAAATTTATTGATAATTAAAACTAAAGATAAAATTTCTTTTTTAATAGTAGAATAATTTATTTGTGTATTATCCCATGCACGAGAATAAAAAGAAACAATCTGTTATGGAGATTTTGGGGTTAACTTTTGTTTGAGTATACCTCATAATCTAATTTTAGAGTCATCAGTTTCAATAATTTTAAATGCATCAAGATTTGATATGCCAAGACAAAGAAGTGTCTTAACATGCTTCTTTACTTCCTGGACAATTGAAGTATGAATATCAGTCCAATGAGGGGGATTACTTTGAAGTCGTTCAAATAATGGCTTACAAACTCTTCTCAAGTTCTTATAGAATTCTCCTATGTAATTAAGGGAACCTAAAAATCTTTGAAGCTGATTTTTATCTAAGATTTTATCAGGAAATTTCCTAACAAATTGAATAGCTCTAGCAACATGCCAAATTTGACCATGTTGAATAGCATGACCAAGGAAGTGAACTCTAGTTTAAAAAAGAGAACATTTTGACTGAGAAAGAACTAATCCATTGGTTTGAACATTTCTAAGAAATGAATTGAGATGTTTTCAATATTTTTCAATAGAGTTTGAAAAAATATGAACATCATTAATGTAAACAATGTCAGAGTGACTAAAAGGATTTAGAATATCATTCATAATATTATGGAATTCACCAGGGGTATTTTTTAAACCAAAAGGCATGACATTCCACTCATAATGACCGAAAGGGGTAGTAAAGGTTGTCTTATACCTATCCTCCTCATGGATCTGGATTTGCCAAAATTCACTCTTAAGGTCAAATTTATTAAAAACAACTGCTTAACTAAGCCTATTAATTAATTCCTTTTTGTTTGGTAATGGATACTTAATCCATTCAAGGACTTTATTTAAAGGTTTATAATTAATAACTAAATGAGGGGTTCCTCTCTCAATTTCAGCATTTTTATTTACATAAAAAGTTGGACAAAACCAATGGGATTTACTCTTTCTAATTAATCATTTTCTCAATAGATCAATGATTTCATTTTTACAAAAACTCATTTGTTCATGATTCATTTGTATAGGTCTAGCCTTAGTAGGAATTAAATGTTCTTTAAATTCTTTAGAATAAGGGAGCCTAACAATATACCTCTTTCTATGCCAGAAAACATGCGGTAAATCAGAACAAAATTCTTAGTTAATAAGTTATGACAATCTTTTATTTTCCTTTGAAGATTATTATTTTGTAACTGTTCTTCAATCCTTTTATATCTAATTTCATCTTTTAGGTATTTTAAATGACTTGTCTTATTATTTAAGATATTTAAACTTTTGGAAATTGACTCATCTTGAATAATCCTCAAATCTTTACTCTTAGATTTATTAATAAATAGAAATGTTACCTCTTAACCTAAGTATTTACTAGTTAAAGCATTTGTATTAGTAGTAAAATGGTATAATAAATATATAAATGGTAATTCTAAAATAATCTTATCTGTCATGTTTCTTCTTAAAACAAAAGATGTTTCAAAACAAACATTATTTTGACAGATATGAGCTTTAGGTAATTTATAATTTATATCCATTTTACATCCATTTGTTGAAGTCATTATTTCAGTAATTTTTACCTAGTACCTAGTTGGGATTAGACCTTCCTGAATATAATTCAAGTCAGTACCAGTATCAACTAAGGTTGAAATTTTTAAAGTGAATGTTTTGTTAATAATTATAGTGACTTTAATATACCATTTCTGAATTGTAAGAGATTTTAATATGTTTAGAGACAATCCTTGTTGACTAAGGATTTCATTATCACTATCCGAATTATTAACTTTAGAAGTTTTAGCTTTTTATATATCCTCACTATCCGATGAGCTATTAATTAACAATGCATCTTTTTCTTTGAGCTTATTAATTTCATTTCTTAATTCTGGGATTTCTAATTTTAATTTAGAAATTTCTCGTGTTAAGTTATTAACTTCTTGATTTAATTCAGGTAAAGCTATCTCTTTTACCGAATTTTTAAATCTTTCTAAAGTTTTATTAATACTAAAAATAAGTTTTTTCTATTAATTTATTTACTTTGTTAGTTAGAGTATCTTTATTAAAAAGATCTTTTAATTGTTTAGTATATTGTATTTTTAACTGAGGATCAGATATTTTACTAATTAAATCAATTAATAGATTTTGTTCTTCTTCATGTCTACTTAAAATATTTAGAGTTTTATTACAACAAGTATCAGTACATCCTAAGGTTACTTTAGGGTTTTGACTAAATTCACTTTCTGAAATGGAAGTGTTATAGAAGTTATTAGAAGACTGAGAATAAATATTTTCATATTCATTACTACTAGAATCATTCTCTATTTTCATTAACTCAATTATTTGATTACTCTATTCTTTAGATATTTTTAATTGTTTTAATTTTTCTTTAACTCTACATTCGTTTTTATAATGACCTAGTTTACCACAATGATGACAAATCACTTTGCTCTTATCAATTTTTTTATAACTTTTCTTTTTATAAGGTTTTTTATAACTTGTATTTTTGGGTGACCTATTATAATAACTTTCTTTATTACTATATTTTTTATGTTTTCTGAATTTATGTTTTTTTATCATTTTTAAAGTGACTTCTTTTCTCGAAGGAGCAATAGAGGGCAAATCATATTGTTCACAAAAAGATCCTAACTCGTATTTGGCTTTGTGTTTATCTTTTCGAGCTTGTTTACTGATTTTAAAATTAATACACATTTTAAGACTTGTTTTTTGAATTTGACTAATAATGTCACCATAGGTTAAATTATCGTAATCAATAAATCTTAGGTTTTTGCTTAATTTTTCTCGAATTTTATGTGTAAATAAATTAGGTAATCTATTTATAAATTTTTCTTTCCAGAACAGTTTATTACTATCATCACGCACCATAACTTTAGAAGTAAAATCATCTTTATACCATATAAAGTCACTTAAAGTAGGACACGTGAGATTACTTAGCTGATCATGGATCCTATCAGTTATATTACTAAGAGTTCCAATAAAATATTTTAGTATTGTATAAATTAAGGTATTAACTCTATCAGGGGGACCTAAACCAAAGGTTTCATCATATATAGGGTTACATTCATTATCACATTGAACTGCATTAATAATACAATATCTAGATTATTCAGTAAGGTATTTTTCCCACAAAGATCTAAGACTACTAGTAAATCCACTAGACAATAGTTCAACAATCTCAGAATGTCCTAAATAGTGGAAAGTAGTTAAATAACTATTAGCTACCATAGATATGTTATTTAATTTATTTAATAACTCTTGTTCACTAAGGCCATCTATGTTCCATTCATAAATTTTATTAGCAGAAACAAAAAATTGATTATCGAAATTTCTTTCTTCAAACTGTAAGTCTGGAGGGGTTGGTTTAGAATACTAATTTTTTGTTTGATTAGTAATAGTTGGATTTTTAAAAGTTAATTTTCTAAATTGATTCTTAATTTCTCGAATAGCAGAGTTGTCAGTATCTGACTCACTACTATTAGAATTTTCTCTTTGACTATCATATTTTTCAATGACAGTTAAAGTCTTGGTGTCACTAGATTCAGGTTTATCTAATTTTTTTAAATAATTTATCTAATGTTTTAACTAACTTTTTATCAGTACTGGGTAATCTCAAACCTTGCCTATTTTGAGGTAGATTTAACAAGGGTTTTTCAATTTTATCACTGTGATCCTGACTGAGAGTTTTATCTTTAATTTTTTCTTTAATTTTATATAACTGTTTACCTAGTGTTGCAAAGTACTGGTTAGTAAAATTATTTTGTTCAATTTTTTTTTTTTTTATCATCATTAATACCATCTGGAATTTTAAAAGAACTTGCAACAACAGATGTGTTTTTAACTAGTAAAATAACTGTTTCTAAATCTGACTAAAATAAATTCTTGACTTATCTGCTTTTACCCATTAGCTTTTAGTAATTACATTACATTTACCATTATACTTCATACCATGTATAAAAAGTAATATTCACCTTTTCTTTTAAAATAAATTTTTTCTATTTTTTGACTATTTTTTCCCTATCAATTTCACTATTGTTTGCATGAAATTGATGTCTTTTACTTTTAATTTCTTTTGAATTAAAATCATTAGTTAATTTTTCCCATTTAATTTTAAAGTCTTTTTGTATAACTCTAAGTTGGTGGTGAATTGATTTTGTTTCAAAATCTGACTGGGTAGGAGATAACTGTTGTTCATCATCTTCATCTTAACTAACCGATTCATTAGTATAAAAGGGTTGACTAGTTTGACCTTCACTAATAATTCCTTTTAACTTAATATTTTGAAGTGTAGTTTTGCTTAATAACTCTGAATCTTTTCTAGAATATGCTATAATGCTACCAATATCTTCAATTATTAAAGGCCTTCTAAGCCTTAAATCATCAAAGCTTATTATGATAGTTCCATCTAAGTATTGTTTAACGTTTTCTAAATTCATTATGTTACTATTAACTGACTTATGTGGTATTTTATTTTCTAATATCCACTGTCTAGGGAGATTTGTATCTCTCTAATGAATAGTCTTTGGGACTTGAATATTAGCATCACTAGTACTACTTTGTATTAAAACGATTTTGTCTTTAGGACTTTTATTTAAGACTTTTACATTTAAATTAGTTTTCACTATTTTATAATAAATTCTAAATACTAAAGTCAGTGCTTGAGAACCCTCAATCATTTGGGTTATTTCTCCAGCAGTTTTAATATTTAAAGTTAAAGATTTTAACAAATGTGTATCACTTAGACTTAATGTGAAATCTGGAAAATAGTTAAAATGGACAGGTCCATTGTGCAGACTAGATTCTATTATGCCTAAAATATTTGGTACATAGTTTAAATACCTTGCATCATAAAGAAGAACCAGAGTGCACTTTATATATATATTGACCAACATTTTGACTTTCTATTGGGTTCCACTATGGACTTATGAATTTAATAAGTTGGGCTCATCCATTTAATTTGGTTTGGCTCAATTTAATTGTTCTATTGGGCTAACATTAAATAACCTATGTTACATGTAATTAAAACAAGCATTGAGCTAGTTTAATTATTACATGGATCAAGGTTTAAATTAATTACATGGACTACTAGGTAAATTTATTTGACCTAGTTTAATACCTCATTTGGACTTATAATATAATTCAATTAGATTTGTTTTAATTAATTATAACACATTGCTTCATTACTTTTAATAAATATACACATACACATGTATATTCATTCAATTATTTAATGCATAATTAATTAGTACAAAAAATTTAATTCATTGCTAATTATTTAATAATTATAATTACAATGACATATAGAATTCTTGGTCATTACATTCTCTCTCCCTTATAAGAATTCTGTTCTCGAAATTACAAATTTAAAACTACTAAAAAAGATGCGGATAATTATTCTTCATCTTTTCTTCAAGTTCTCACGTAGCTTTCTCAGCGTTGTGGTTCCTCCAAAGGACTTTGACAGAATGTATAACCTTATTTTATAATTTTCATTCTTTCTTATCTAATATCTGGACAGGAATCTCTTCGTATGATAAGTCTTTCTCAACTTGTATTGGCTCATAGGATATGACATGCTTGTAATCAGGCTTGTATGGTCGCAACACTGACATGTGAAACATATTGGGTACATACTCCAGTTCAGGAGGTAGAGTTACCTCATAGGTCACTTCACCCACTCTCTTCAATATTTTGAACGGTCCTATGAATCTCGGACTCAGCTTCCCTTTCTTTCCAAATCGGATATTCCCTTTCCAGGGAGACACCTTCATAAATACAAAACTCTCTACTTCGAAATCTCACTTTTGTCGATGTAGATCTGCATATTTCTTCTGACGATCTTGAGATGCTACCAGCCGGGCTCTTATTACTCTAATAATTTCTACATTCTGTTGAACCAATTCCGACTCCAACAGTCGACGTTCTCCTACCTCATCCTAACATAGAGGTGTTCTACATTTCCTCCCATATAAAACTTCATAAGGTGGCATGCCTATGCTCGCATGATAACTATTATTGTATGTAAACTCAACTAACGGTAAATGGTCTTCCCAACTGCCCTTGAAATCCATCACACAGGCTTTGAGCATGTCTTCTAATGTCTGAATTGTTCTCTCGCTTTGCCCATCAGTCTATGGATGATATGCTGTGCTCATTCTTAATTGCGTCCCCATTCTTTCTTGAAGACTCCTCCAAAATTTTGATGTGAATTGCAAATCTCTGTCTAACACAATTGATACCAACACTCCATGTCTTGAAATTCTCTCTTTGATATATAGCTTGGCCAACTGATCTAAATTGAAATTAATCTTAATCGACAAAAAGTGTGTAGACTTTGTTAGTCGATCTACAATTACCCATATAACGTCATATCCCTTATGTGTTGCTGGAAGTCCTACCACAAAATTCATCATGATATGCTACCATTTCCATTCAGGAATCTCTAATGACTGTAATAATCCACTTGGTCTCTGATGTTCTGCATTTACCCTCTAACAAGTTAGGCATCGGTTGACATATTCTACAACCTCTCTTTTCATGTTCAGCCACCAGAAATGCTGACATAGATCTTGATACATTTTCGTACTACCCGAATGTATCGAGTATCTCATACTGTGAGCCTCTTACAAAATCTCCTCTCGTAATTCAGGTACTAACGATACCTAAACACCATTTTCAAACCTTAGCAATCCTTTTCTATCCACTTTAAATTTGACCTCCTCCCCATCGGTCATCCTCTTTTTTATTCTGCCACATTCTTCACCTTTGCCTTGAGACTTTTTCACCTTATCTAACAAGGTTGGTCTTGCTTCTATTTCTATTAACTCGTTCGGATTTTTCATCTCCAACTTCATTCAAGAAATTTCTTTCACCAGTTCCTCATGTTCGGTTAATATAAATAATTTCTCCCTGCTCTTTCTACTTAGAGCATCTGCTACTACGTTGGCATTGTCGGGATGGTAGAGAATTTCACAATCGTAGTATTTGATCAACTCCAACCATCTTCGCTACCTCATATTCAACTCATTTTGCGTGAAGATATACTTCAGACTTTTATGGTCTGTGAATATCTCACATTTTTCTCCATATAAATAATGCCTCCAAATCTTAAGGGCAAACACTACCGCTGCTATCTCCAAGTCGTGGGTAGGATATTCCTTCTCATAATCCTTTAATTGTTTTGACGCATATGCAATGACCTTGTCGTTCTGCATAAGCACGTAACCTAATCCCTTATGCGATGCATCACTATAGATCGTAAAACATCCCGTATTGTCTGGTAAAGTCAATACAGGTGCTTCACTAAGTCTTTTCTTTAACTCTTAAAAACTCTCATCGCATTTCTCTGTCCATACATATTTCACTGTCTTCCTTGTCAAATTGGTTAACGATTTTGCTATCTTCGAAAAATATTTGATAAATCTCTGATAATAACCCGCTAACTCTAAGAAACTCCTAACTTCCATCGACGTCCTTGATTGTTCCCAATTTATCACCGCCTCCACCTTTGCAGGATCTACTGAAACTCCCTCCTAGTCAATAACATGTCCTAAAAATTGAACTCTTTCCAACTAGAATTCACACTTCGAAAATTTTGCATACAATTGCTCATTCCTTAATATCTCCAACACCAATCTTAGATGTTTTGCATGCTCCTCTTTCATTTTGGAGTAAACCAAAATATTGTTAATGTACACAACTACAAATTTATCCAAGTAGTGCTTGAATATTCTGTTCATCATGTCCATAAATGCGGCTGGTACATTCGTTAGTCCAAATGACATCACCATAAACTCATAATGGCCGTAACGAGTTCTGAATGTCGTCTTGGGTACGTCCTCTTTCCTGACTTTTAACTGATAATAACCAGTCTTTAAGTCAATCTTTGAAAAGTATTTTACCCTTTTTAATTGATCGAAAAGATCGTTAATTCTTGGCAACAACTAATTGTTCTTAATCGTTACTTTGTTTAACTCTCTATAGTCCATATAAAGTCTCATTGATCCATCCTTCTTCTTTACAAACAGCATAGGTGCTCCCCATAGAGAAACACTCGGCTGAATGTAATTTGTATCTAACAATTCTTGTAATTGAACCATTAACTCTCTCATCTCTACCGGAGCCATCCTATATGGTGCCTTTTATATCGGTGCTTTACCCAGTACTAAATCAATCACAAATTCTATCTCTCTATCTAGTGAAAAACTGAACAATTCATCTGAAAAAACATCCATGAATTCCTTAACTACTGGTATTTATTCCATCTCAGGATTCACCATTTGTGTATCCACTACATGTGCCAGATATCCTACATATCCTTTCCTTAACAGCTTCTTGGCCTGCATCACCATCAGACAACAAGATTATCTTGGCGACTTGCTGCCATAAAATACAACCTTAGACTTATTTGGTGTCCTAAGGTGTATGCATTTCTTCTGACAATCAATTACCGCTCCGTGGTTAAACAATCAATCTATTCCCAGTATAACATCAAACTCCCCCAAACGTATCAGAATTAGATTCACAATCAACTTCTGACCCCTGATTTTAGCACAACAATTTCTATGTATATACTCTACAAGAATCACTTCTTTATTAGCAACTTCTATGTTTATAGGATTTTCTAACTTTTCCCTAGGCAATTCTAACTGTTTAGCGAAATCATCAGACACAAAGAAACAAGTAACACCCGAATTAAACAATACATAAGCATTTATATCATTGATTGGAATAATACATGACACAATGTCTTTAGATTCCATGATGTCTTGCACTGTCATGTTGAAAGTCCGTGCTATCGACTTGTTCTGTTGCACCAGCCCTCCAATGATAAGCTTACTGTTGTTTCCTCTATATCCACTTCCACCGTCATTCTTCTTCTTTAGACAATCCTTGATCTGATAGTCCATGGCTTCACATATGAAACAACCTCCTCCCCTCTTAGGTTTAGGACAATTAGGAGCAATGTGCCCTTCTTGCCCACATTATAGCAGACATTCTTCCCCTTTATGCACTCCCCTGAGTGATTCTTCTCGCACTTACTACTGCACTTGTTTCCTTTCTTCTAGTGGCTTCCCTGGGGTGTGTCCCTGAACTGTTGTTGTTCCACTTGTGTTTGTTGTTGTTGCTACTGCCTCCACTGTTATTGTTCTTATTTCTTCCTTCACTCTTCTTCTTGCTCCCCTCTTGGTTATATCTAGATAACGCCTCGCTTCCTCCTTCGGTTATGATTGATTTCTCTAGTAAAGTCGAGAACGAATCAATCTGTAACACTGCCACTTTGTTGAATATCCATAGTCTTAAACCATTCTCAAATCTCTTGGCATTGCGTTCCTCCATGTCTACCTAATGCGGAGCGAATCTGGCCAACTCGTTAAACTTTTTCACGTACTCAGGTACCGACATATTCTCCTACTTCAGTTCTAAAAATTTAACTTCCATCCTACTTTTCATGCTCTTCGGAAAGTAGTTTTCATCAAATATCTCTTTAAATCTCGCCCATGGCACCACCTCTTCACCAGCCCTATTCTGATTGGCTTCCCACCAGAAATTGGCTTCTCCTTTCATCATATAAGTGGCAAAAATAGTCTTTTACTCCTCCGCCACTCTCGAAATGTCGAACACCTTTTCTATTTCCTTAATCCATGACTGAGCTTCTATTGGGTCTATCATTCCACTAAACTCTAACGGTCCGACCGCTTTGAAGTCTTTAAAGTTTGCTAATTGATTATGCGGTGGTGGCGGATTTGTTACTACTGGGTGTCTGTTCTGCATTGCTTCAGCTAGCATGTCGATGAAGTTCTACATTGCGCCCCCCCCCATCCTTGTTAACCGATTCTTCTACTCCTTGGTTTCTCAGTGGTTGTCTATGTGGCGCCATTTTCTGTTATAAATAAACATTTAAGATATTATACTTGTTTCCTCTTTTCACTTTTGCTTTGTATCTTAAGTAATTTTAGCTAAAATACAAGTAATCACATCACACATATAACCATAAACCTGACTGCATTTATATTCATATGCTAAAATAATAGTGTATAACACCTTACATCATAAGCATACTGCTATAAATGCTACTATCCCTAAAATGCTACAAAAGATGGGATCTCTACTAAATATATCCTACAACCTAGAGTTGGAATTTACAGATATAGTAACCCTCTGATAAAAACAAAAGTTAGGTTTCTTCTACATCTATATACATACATCATAAATAAAGAAAACTACTACTATTGACTACGCATCCCTCGACAAACCTCATCATCGTGCTCCTCATCCCTTATGGCCATCACCATGCCCTTATTGATAGTGTGCATGGACTGGTCATCCTCTGTTGGGTAGTAGTGTACCCTACTATGAAATCTGCTAAAGGAAGAATGATAGACATAGATAAGCCTATCGATCTTCACCTTCTTCTCACAGACGTCTTCCTCTAACTCTATCATCTGCCCGTGCACTTCATCTCTCTAGGTCTCCATCTCTATCCTATCCTCTATCGCCCGCTGCCAATGGACCCTGATGGCGTCTTTCTCTTCCTGTACTTGCTGAACTTTTAGCAAAGCCTGTACCAATCTAGCCTTAGACGCTGCTAACATAGTCTAAAACTCAGCGTCCTGATCAACCATCTGATAGGCTAACAACCCAATGTGCTCTACGGAGTCTTCGTACCCCTACACCTACTCCTCCAACTCTGTTATCTTCTCCTTAAGCTTCGTTTTCTCACCAGAGAACTGATAGGTTGCATCCTTATACTGATCATTCATATGTTAATGGGTCAGATTATCCTCTTCTAAGTGTTGAACTCTTTCCTCCAGCTCATCATTCCTCATAGTCAGTATTTCGATGATGTCACTGGCAGTAGTGCCCATGCCATCAGCATACTCAGCTAACTCTTCCTCCTTATCTTACTCCTCAAACTCGACCTCATCCTCACTGTATGGCCTCATTACTCCACCTCTGACTGGCTCCTCACGATCTCCCTCCTCTAGATCAGACTTAGGATCCTCTATCGGTGCAACCACCAGCGACTGTGCAGTATTCATGTGGATATCAATGAAATTCTCCATAGCGGTGTGACTAGTATGTCTAATCTTAAGCATCCTACAAACATATAAATATCATATGTCAGTACAGTAATAAAATATATTCATTGATAAAATGAAATGATATTTTATCATATACCACTCGGCTCGATGGATTTCCTCAATCCACCTCCAAAAATATACAACATGAAGAATTTCCCCGATTCATCTCCTAATGCACTCGATATAAGTTTAGTACTAAGGTTATAACCTAGGTTTTGCAAATCTTAACGTTTCTGACCTACGACTCTGATACCAACCTGTGATGACCTCAAATCCGGGTTCCATAACCTCGGGTTTGGTTCTTCACTGTACAATACTAAATAACATCTAAACATATTTTTTAATTAAACTTCGCAGAATAATCCATAAAAGTTCCTTATAAAAGGCTACAATCTCAAGGTCTACTATCCTTAACATAAATAATACATATCTTAAGGGATTACAAGAGATTTACAAAAGTAATTATATAAAAAGTAATTAATTTAACATGCCAAAACTAATCTAAGCATTTATTTTTCCCTTGCCTTTGTCCTTTTTAAAGCCTTCTGGCTTAGCTGAAAAATATATCATGATATAGTAAGAGTGAGCAGCTAGCTTGCTCAGCAAGTTTAAGAATAGATAAAACAAGTTATATCATGACTGGATGAAAAATAACATCATGTGTTTCAACAATAAATAACAATTGTGAAAGGATAAGAATCAATGTTCAATAAAAAAAATAGATCGACTCTTTATTGCTGAGTGGCCTCCAAGGGCCATGAACTGCTGCTAAAGGTAAAACAGACATATAGATCTGACACCTTGATAGTTTGGTACGCGAGGAGATCAGCCTCTTGGACCATATATATATGCATAACATTCAGACATCTTGTGCAAGTTCGATTTCCCGAATATAATACCCCTTATATAGGGTTGTTCGTTCTCAGTCTTACTATAAGAATCCGCAAAAACCAATGGTTTGGATAAGCTTTTAAAATATTTAATTTGATGAATTTAAACATGCATTATCTAGCGAAACAATTAGCTTATACATTCTTAAACAGTTTTGCATTAATGAACTATAAAGCTTGCAAATGCACCAAGTGCGATTACAATAATAATATCGATGTGGAATAACTTTAAATAATTAAACCACTTAAAGCTTTGGCTGATAAATACAAGTATAGAAACTTGCTCAACAATAATTGAATAAGGTTAAAGAACTTGCTCAATATAAAAATTTAAGTAATGTTAAGGAACTTGTCTCGTGTATAGATTACTGCTAACCAATTCAATTTAATTCTCTCTGAATAGACCTAACATTTAATTCAGTCGATATTTAAATTAGTATCATATATACATTCATATGATAACCATTATACTTCTTACACCTCTAACACTTAACCAAATAATTATATAGTTAAAGGTATATAAACTCTTTGAAAATATTATCACCACTTGATAATATAAAACATATATAAATTTAATATAGATCACACTCTTATCTAATATTATTATCAATTTAATAATATTTTATTAGCCTTATAATATTATTAATTATTTAATAATATTTGATTTACTTCATAATATTATTAATCATTTAATAATATTGTATTCATTTGCTAATATTATTATTCATTTAATAATATTTTATTCATTTACTAATATCATTATTCATTTAATAATATTTTATTACTTTAGTAATATTATTAATCATTTAATAATATTTTATTCATTTGCTAATATTATTATTCATTTAATAATATTTTATTCATTTGCTAATATTATTATTCATTTAATAATATTTTGTTGCTTTAGTAATATTATTAATCATTTAATAATATTTCATTAACTTTCTAATATTATTAATCATTTAATAATATTTTATTAATTTTCTAATATTATTATTTATTTAATAAAATTTTATGCACTTTATAATATTATTAATCATTTTAATAATATTTTATTCATTTAAAACTTGTTAATTATTAATGTTATATAAAATTACATTTTCTGACCCATTTCATTCCAAAAGATTCGACTCGACTCGTTTTATTTGGCCTGACCCGACCCGGTTAGCAAAACATAATTTTTCAAACAGGTTGGTTCACTACTGTGACGGTGAAGATCACCGCTGCGGTGGTGACGTGCAGAAAGTTTCACCGTTGTGGTGGTGAGATATACCGCTGCGGCGTTAACTCTGATTTTCAAAACTCTAATTTTTCAACTTTGATTTCTATGGGTCAATCTTTTATAAAATGATATATACATGTCTAAAATACGCCAAATCAGTTTTATTGTCTTTCTAACTTGTTGTTTTTCAACATTTCATGGTTTGATCTCGTTTTTGACATAATATTCGAGATCGATCATTCTAGGGTTTTAAAACGACATAGCTTGCGGTAAAAGCCATTACTTGCTCATTTTTCCATATTTTTTAGAGATTCAAGTTGGGTTATCTTTTTAACTCATAAATATAATTTTCTAGTCATAGAAATCCATTTTCTAACTTCTACATTTACAACATTAACTAGCACATGGTCAACTAGGGTTTTACTGATAAATTTCAATATAGACTTTTCTTCCGTTTATATGCATAACACACATACCAAAACATGTATAAAACATATCAAACCATGAATCTACCAATTTGACATAGCTTAAGACTTCTAGTCCATCAAAATAATTTTTGATCGGTTAAAAATATCTCTTGACCATATAAAACATATATAGACTACAAAAATTAAGTAGGAAGGAGTTAGAGTACTTTTGAACCTCTTGGACTTGTGTGCTCTTCTTCTTTTCCTTCCAAAATAAGTTATGAAACTTTGTGTCATCCACCAAGCTCCTCCTCTAGCAATTTCCTTAAGGAACTCTCAACGCACAAGTGTATTATCTCTTTTCTCTCTTAGAAGCGCTCACTCTTTTCTCTCTTATGTTCTATTAAAATGACTAACAAACATAACAAAGGTGTGGAACACTCTATATATAGCACTTTGCTAACCCTTCATTAATTTTTCTAGTCAACTAGTGTTGGTCATATTATGAGCTAATTAGGATTACTAATTAAGTGAATGACTAGGTGATGGACAATGTGATTGACATAGGTGGTTGAGCAACTATGGAAAGGAGTGTGTTAGAAGAAACATGAAGTAACACAAGCCACCCTTGTGGGCCCTACAATACCAGGCCAGATGGCCAATTTATTGGCCACTTTTGCTTTAATTTTTAATGTTTATATATGTATATATACACTTATACACACACACACACGTGCATATATATATATATATATATATATATATATATATATATATATATATATATATATATTGACCAACATTTTGACTTTCTTTCTATTGGGCTCCACTTTGGACTTTTAATAAGTTGGACTCATCCATTTAATTTGGTTGAGCTCAATTTAATTGTTCTATTGGGCTAACATTAAACAGCCTATGTTACATTTAATTAAAACTAGCATTAGGCTAGTTTAATTATTACATGGATTAAGGTTTAAATTAATTACATGGACTACTAGGTAAATTTATTTGACCTAGTTTAATACCTCATTTGGACTTATAAGATAATCCAATTAGGCATGCTTTAATTAATTATAGCACCTTGCTTCATTACTTTAAATAAATATACACATATACAAGTATATTCATTCAATTATTTAATGCACAATTAATTAGTACAAAAAATTTAATCCATCTTCTAGAGTACTTGGTTTGAGTTTAATTCTAAGGTTATAACCTATGTTTTGCAAATCCTAAAGTTTATAACCTACAGTTTTGATACCAACTTGTGATGCCCCCAAATTCAGGTACTAATACCTCGAACTCTGTGCTCACGATCCAATACAACTATATCATACACACATCCCAAAAATAACACATAATATTTATTGCAAAAAAATAAACATATGTTGTTTATACAAAAGGATTAACTACTAGTCCCAAGGTATGAAACCTTATCAAAAATATATCACGAATTTAATATATATAATAGGATTCGTGTTACATGTAATCAGTCTTAAACAAAATGTATCGACAGACAATTAATAATCCAGCACATCTATAATTTTATCTTCCCCTTGCCTTTATTTTTATTCAAACATTTAGATTTAGTTGCAATAAAATTTCCATGACATATAGCAATGGTGAGCGATTAGATTTCTTCTGCAACTTTTATATGAATAATAAGAGATATGTCATGATTGAATAAGAATTGAATGATTCAATGAATTCAGGAATAAATATCTGAACAATATAATCAATGCTCGAATAATGAATAACAATTGATTATTTAAATGCTGAGTGGTCAAATAGACTGTGAACGTTTGCTGAGGAATTAGTCTCTCGATTGACCCTCTTAGAATATATTTTCATAACTATAATTGAGGGGATCAGCCTCTCGTATACTATGTGTATGCATAACATTTATTTTGTCTGTATCATTTATCTGATACTTAGGTTTTTCCCCTTTATGAGTTGTTCTTCTCAGTCTAAGAATTCGTACCATTATGTTTTGGATAACTTTTTTAAAATAAATTACAAATATGTCTGGTGTGTGTGTGTGTATGTGTGATACCTGTGTGTGTGTGTATATATATATATATATATATATATATATATATATATATATATATATATAACCGTACCCCTTATCTATCAAAATGCTAATTTTGTTTTGTAGTATTGAGCCATGTGAAGAGGAATTATTGCCTAAGACATGGTTACTAGTCCTTAAAGTGAGGATTAGGTGATACTTTCCCAAATTATATATGTGGAACCAATGGCTAATAACTTCCTAGACAGATAAAACCTAATGGATTAATATATGTATTAATACATGTATATGTAGTGTATATGTATGAAAATTTCTCTATAAATAGGGTTATCCTATTTCATTTTCTAAGTTTGCTAAGGTTGGTGAAATTGAGAGCATAGTGAGAAATTGAGAGCTTAAGAGAGGTAATTAAAAATCCAAATGAACCTATTGCATTTTGTTGGTTCAAGTGTGGTCTAGCAAAGAAGAAATAGGTGGAAACATACCTCAAATTCATATCAAAGAGGAAAAGAGCATCAAAGAGGTAAAAATAATTTATAATCCTAGATATCTCCTTTAGTTGACATGTTATTAAGTTGTATGAATATTTATGGTTGGTTGTGGGAGAACTATGTGTTGTGGAATCATGAAGGATCCGAAGGCATAAGGATAGTTATTTGAAGGAGTTTATGTAGTTACTTTGTGTTTAATAGCATAGAAATGCAAGATGTATGCTTGTGTACTTAAAACCCTAAGCGTACTAGTAAAAAACAAGTGATTTGGTAAAAAAAATAAAATAAAATATGTAACCCATTTGCATGATCTAAAAATTATATGTTGTAGGCCTATGAAATATGAAAATATTCAAGTGAAACGAACAAAAACGGAGCTAAAATGAATTTATGGTGATTTTTCTTGTAAAGTGGGTCAAAATGAAACTCTAGCTTGAAGAACCAATAATTTTGGCTAAATAAATATTTATAAAAATAATTTAAAAATTGGAATACTGTAGAGTTATGAGTTTATGAGATAACAAAAATTAATTTGAGCTCATTTGGATATAAAATGAGCAAGATATGAACGATTGAATCAAAAAGGGTAGAAAAAGAAAATATGAAAATCCTATTCTGCTAAGGGGCACTGCAGCTCCGGCCAAATATTTTGGTTGATCGCGTCGGTCAAATATTTTAGTTGTCCGGGTTGGTCAGCTCGGGACAAACCAGTTGGGTTGACCTTATCCAAAAAATTAAAATTAAAAATTAATTTATTTATAAGTTAATTAAAATAATAATAACCAAATAAAATAATAATTAAAAATTTTATTTTATTTGTAAGTTAATTAAAATAATATTAAATAAATAAAGTAATAATTAAAAATTATTATAGTTGTAAGTTAATTAAAATAATATTAAAGAAATAAAATAATAGTTAAAAATTATTTTATCTGGAGTTAATATTAAAAAAATAAATTAATAACTAAAAAATAATTATTTTAATTGTAAGTTAATTAAAATAACATGAAACAAATAAAATAATAACTAAAAATTATTTTATTTGTGAGTTAATATTAAATAAATAAAATAATAACTAAAAAATATTTTATTTGTAAGTTAATTAAATAATGATGAAGATTATTTTAATCAACATTAAATATTTTTTAAACAGTTGAAATAATATTAAATAATTATTTTAATTGTGAATTAATGATGCACAAGGAATTAAAATAATATTATGGATTATTTTAATTGTGAATTAATGAGACTTAAATAATTAAAATAATATTAAAGATTATTTTAATTGTGAATCAATATAGAATAAGTAATTAATATAATATTAACAATTATTTTAATTGTGAATTAATAAAGGATGAGCAATTAAAATAATATTAAGAATTATTTTAGTTGTGGACTAATGAAGTATAATTAAATTAAAATAAGAGTAAAGGTTACTCTAATTTACAATTAAACAAATAAAATAATAACATAAGTTATTTTATTTGTGGATGTCTAAGGTGTGATTAAAGAAAATAATAATTAAATAATAAACAAATAGAGTGAGAACACTTTATTTGTGAATAATTAAATGATGATTAAGGACAATTAAAGAAATAGAATAATACTAAATATTATTTGTGATAATTAAGGAATGAATTAAATAAAGAGAATGAGAGACAATAATTGTAATATTCCAAATATTTCAAAAGTGATCTAACAATATCTAAGCAATGTTGTCAATTCATAACCTAAGATCGATTGTTCAAGCATACCTTGAGCTATTTTAAAGAATATATACGACTTGAATCTACGATCGTATACAACTAAGAGGTTAAAATCTTTAACCTAAACTATGTGTTATGTGATTAGTAAAGCTTGAATTGAGTTTTTAAATGTGCTATGCGAATTATTTATGTGTAGGATTTTGTGTTTTGGTTTGAGTAGTTAACCTTAACATTTATTAAAAATTAGAAGTAAATTTAAGGTAAAAACCTAAATTGGAAAAAGAGTTAAAACCTAAACCCTAACCCTAGGGTCTAAACCTTAGGAAATAACCTAGGCCCTTGAGCAAAATGTGAAGGCCAAATTGACATTCCGTTTAAGGATTCAACCTTACCACGATTTGAAAACACGTAACAGTCAGTAAAAGTTTTTTTCTCAAAAAAACATGTAAAAGTACTATTCATGAAGAAACATTTTTCATTCGTTTGATCATTTCTTTCATCTATAGGACTTCTTGTATTTCACGATATAGTGTTAATATGAGGTTTAGATGTCAGGGAACCAATAAAAAATTTCGGAGAGAAAGACGAAAAAAGACACCATTTACGAGAAAACGTTTGTCGTCTTTTTGAACGTTCTTTTCAAAGTTTGGACTTTTTTCATTTCACGATATAGCATTTATACGGGGGAATAGATACCAGGGAGCCACTGATATTTTTTCGAAAATAAAACGTAAAACGCTCTTCAAACGGAAACCTTTTCCATTTTTGAACGTTCCGCTGAAGGATATAGTGTTTGTATGCAACAACGATGCGTAATATGCAATAAAAGTTTTTCTCGAAAAACATGTCGGGAATAAGACGAAAAATATTTTCTTCGACCTTTTGGTTGTCTAACCATTTTCTGAGAAATGGTCGCCAAAAATACTATTCACCAAAAAACGTGCCAAGTCTTTTGGACTTTTCACTTTACAGAAAAGTGTTCATTCGGAACAACACTCAGTAATATCAAAATTTTAAATCAGTAGAAGTTAACCATTTAGTTGGAATCAAACTGTTATATAATTAACTGCTAATTCATCTGTATTGTTTTCATCAAACGGAACACGAGATAGGTTTGCATTAAATTTGAATAATCAAATTTATCATATTAATACCTAATTATATTATTCAATCATAAGTTATGTCTAGAATGAAAGAAATTTATCAATCGCGTCGCCCGGTAGGTATATTTGAGAAAAATACACAGAAGATTATCCGAGATTAATTCAAGAAAAGCTTTGAAGGTCAGACGAGACATCATATTAATATTGTATGATGTATTTTATTAATAAAATAAGTATAAGAAATTAAAACTTATATTACTAATGCGAAATATTTTAAATTAATCGCACGCGATTTATCCGATATACCGAAATCGGAAGAAATAATGACAAAACAGCTCGGGAAGCTTCTAGAAGCTAGTGGGCGGTTTTGGCTTGGAAAATATCTAGATATTATTTTAGTTTTATTAATTAAATAATGTGTAAAAAGACTAAAATACCCTTGGCTTTTAAACTAATGACCAAACTACCCCGACCCTTGGGTTTCCTATAAATAAAGAGCTAACCTCATTCATTATTCTCAATAATTTTCAAAGAAAAATTCCTATAATCAAGAGATTACAAAGAAATAATTAAAGCTTGCAATAATAAAAGGTACGATTCTTAATTGTTATTATGCTTAAAGTTTTATTTTATCGATGAGTCTCAAAAACATAAGTCGTAGCCATGTACGATTTTTCGTTCTCCGTGTTCCTTATGACTTAAGCAAGTCGTTGTTATGTCAAATTTCATTTCATAGTTTAAATCTCAAGAACATACGTCGTAACCATGTACGGTTTATCCGTTCTCCGTGTTCTTCGTATGTTCTAGAACATTATTATAAATTGTTATAATTAAGTAAACAAGTCGTTATAATGACAAAATTTTGTCAATTATAAAGTGTTATAATCACATATGTAAGCAGTTATAATGCTCAAATTATTTCAAGTATGAAATACAAAAGCTCAAGAAGATAATTCGTTACCGTGTACGATTTTTCATTCTTCGTGTTCTTCGTGTGTTCTTGAGCAAAAGTCATAATTTCTACATAAGTAGGTTTATGATTTGGTAATTTAGTGTTATGGGATGATGAAACATGATGTACTTGCTAAATAATGCTTGTGGCATCAAGTTTTAGTAGTTGAAACGAAGAACGATGAAACTTTGTTCTTTGTGTTCTTCGATTCGTTCTCCGTGTTCTTGAGAAAAAGTCATGAAATCTTATATAAGTAGGTTTATGATTTTGTTATTTTTATGTTATAAAGTGATATGGAGTGTTAGAACATGTTATCTTAGCAAATTAATGTTTGAGGTATCATGTTTTACCAATCGGATCAAAGAAAGATAAGTTTAATATACTCACAGAATATTTTTGCAAATTTTCGAAAATTTAAAGTCTGAATCTGCCTTAGTAAACTAAATAAAAGTTGTAGATCATGAAATTATTAGCAATTTAGACTCAAGAATCACTCAAAAATATTTTCTTATGACAAAGTTATGGCTGTTACTATAAAAGGGGTCAGAAATATGAATCAGTTTTAGATCAGTCCTATTCCTGGCGAAATATGTGTAAATCAGTAAGGAATCTTGAACTTTGGTCTAAATGAAAGTTGTAGAGATGAAAGTTACGAACACGTGAAATTTTGAAAGACTCAAAAATGTTTTAAACCAAAGAAGTTGTGGCCATTTAATCAAGCAGGGGTCTAGCAGCCAAACATGCTGCCTATTTTTTAAAAAGTGGCTTAAAAATGAGTTTTTGATTTGGCAACATTCCAATTAATTTCACCTATGGAAATAGTCTATTTAAGTTATTCTAAGACTTATTAAAAAGGAAAATTTGATGAACTAACATTCGGGTACACATAACCCTTTGTATAGGCGCGCTTTGAACGATTACCGGGAAACCCTAATTGTGCAAAAAGGCAAGTCTTCTAACTCTTGCTATGTGCTACTTGTTTAGTGTTGTTAAAATGATAAATGAGATGTATAATGTCATGTTATTATGCAATAGATGATATGTGAAGTCTTTAACTGATGTTTACAAGCCTTCTAACTATTATGCGTTACGTTTATGATGTATGAACATGATTTATACACTTTGTGTGTCAATGTGATATAAATTATTAGAATGTGAGTTATATGTAATATTAAATGGAGAATTATGTTCAGTAAATGCATGTTAAAGTTTATATGAAAGCATAAACTGCGTATGTGCTGTATGTTAGACTTGCTAAGTCGTCGTGCTCATTCTTGCGAATAAAACCTTATTTGTAGATTAAAGATGAACGTTAAGAAGATCATGAACATAAAGATGAAGCGTAGATTAGATTTTCATGTTTATTACTTGTATTTGTATAAGTCATAACGACTGTTGTAATACGAACAAACAAACAAGTAACCGAATATTGAATGAATGATATAAATTATTATCATCAGAATGTTGTTATGTCTTTATTTTGATATAACCTAGAATTGTTAAGATTTAACATAGTATTGATAATGATCTACTTATCTGGATGAGGATCGATAAATAACTTGTGAGTGTTGTACATTCGAGACTGGACTAAGCGATGTTGACTGGTCAAATACATCGTTAAGTTTCCTCGGACCCAGGTATAACTCGTTATTACTATTCTGAATACCATATAAATAGGATTATTGATATGAAGAGATATCACTATAAACAAATATGTTTCGAATGAAGGTTTTAACTAGTTGGGTAATGTTCTGTACCAAAAAAGGATTTTGCACCGGACAAAGATACAACCATTTGTCACGGATAAAGATGCAAACATTTATCACGGGTAAAGATACAAACATTCACCGTGGGATTCTCTGTTCCCAAGAGTCGTCGTAATGATTTAATACCGTGGATGTTGGAACATGTAAAGTTATAGAATATTTAAATCTTAAGGTTAAAATTAGACCGTTATATATGGTTTTATCCATTTATACGGATGAAATACAAGTTGATACTTGTATATTTTTGAGACTGAGATCAAGTTAAGATCCAAGGACAAAGTTAAGAGAAATTTTTAATGTATAGTCTAAAATAAGACTAATTCAACCAATATGATTATGGGATCATTGGTTAAGTCGATAGACGTACGAAATTAATGCACAAGGTCCGCCGCATTAAAACGTGGGGATTTTGAGGGCGTTACAGTTGGTATCAGAGCAGTGAATTATAGTTTTGAGGTAACAAAGTACCTTGGAGTATAATCTGATGGATTAAGAAGAAATAGACTTGTGAAAAGTCCGTAGATAATTAAAAGATATGCATAAATCTTATTAAATCTTAATACATAAAAATTATTATGTGAAAAGAATATAATGAATAAAGATAAACTCTTTACGAGAATATCTGATGATAAATGGACTCGAAAGAGTTCTCAAATCAAGCAATAAGATAAAATAATCTTATTGGTTTTTGTGTGAAACTGTTTCATAAAAATGAAATGGTATGTTTGGTATTATGTGTAATTATACCTAAGAAAAGAGATGAGTAAACTCATAGAGAGATGTTAATGAGAAATTCATTTAGAGATAGTAGAATCTTATTTGGAGATAATCGAAATTCATTTGGAGATTGTAAGGATTAAGCTTATAATGAGTTGTAAATAAAGGAATGAATTCTGAAAAATTCATAAGATAGTTAGAGAACGATTAGAAATTTCAATTGAAAACTCATATTAGTAAAACTGAGTAGAACAACTCTCTTGTATGGAAAATATTTTAATATGCTTCAGAGAACCGATCTAACTACATTGCTGGTATGAATGATTCATGGTCAGTGTTCTCAAAGTGGGTTACACACTAAATGAAATCATTTAAGGATAGTGTTGATGAGACGGGGAACTGATTCATTAGTTCTTGGGTGGAGGAATAACTTAGTTTGCTATATTGATAAGTTAATTAAAATCTTGTGTCAACTCTTCTTTGTATATATTCTGAGAAGGTGATCCTTCACTCATATGTATATTGATTAGTTAGTAGTTGTTACGTCACAACTATAGTTTTAAAAATATTTATATGTTAGTTACTGAGCAAACGAACCCTTGTTATGGACTTGGGCTATGATATGTTAGTCGAACTGACTCGTGAGATGCGGCTACGATTTGTCTATAAAGTGCGATATTGATAAGTACCAATGTGCGCTGAGACATTTCAATCCCGTGTTGATGAGAAGGGGAACTAATTTATTTGTTTGTACTTGGTTTAATACAACCAATCAGTTTACTATATTACTATATATTTGCAAAACTTGTGTTATGGTTAGAGAATAATGGAAAAGATAGAGGATTCAGGGTATTTCAAAAATCTTCTAGCTATGCTAGATCTTCATGGTTATATTCGCACTTGGGTGCCTTTGAAAAGAATTGTTCACTAGTTGAACTGAAAAATTTTTGTTAGCTATATCTATGCTAATTTTTCAAGCTAGATAGAGTTGCATTTAATGAACTTTATTATGAACACATGGTCAAATGTTGTGGTTATAATCGAAAATCATCAATGCACAGTTATAAGGATGTGGGTGTAATAAAGTTATAAAATTGATTTTCAAAATAGAAATTTTTTGGCTATGTTATTCTTATGTCTATGCTAATTGTTTTAGCTAGACAGATTTAATTTGAAGGATAAAAATGATTTATTCATCAACACCCCATTTAACCTGGTGTGAAGATGATACATGATGAGTTATCAACGCACATTGCAAGGTGCGGTATACAGTCATAAAATTACTTTTCAAAAGTTTGAATGGTTTAAATATGAGTCAATGCCAATTGTTTTGGCTAGACACCTTTGGCTATGAAAAAGAAACGAATGAATGAATCCAATAGACGCAATAAACCGCGTTTTTAAAGATAATATAGTACGACAGGTTGATCACCTAAAGTATAACGTATGTGTGTTCTCGATCTTAATTGATTGTTACACAATGTATGGTGTTCTCAATCTTAATTGATTATTACGCAAAATATGGTGTTCTCAGTCTTAATTGATTGCTACACAAGTTTTTGGTTTTTCAATTCTAGTGATGGTTACACAATTGTGGGTTATATCCATAGTATTTGAAAGAGGTCAAGGTCTTGATTGACCGCTGTATAAGTTAAAAGAATCCAAGATAAAGGAAGAATGAGACTAAAAGTCGAGTATGATAAGAGGTTTAAAACCTAGTGTAACGTAAGGTTTAGATTAGACCTGTTCAGATCTAATTTAAGTATTAGGAATTTAATGTAAGAGAGATGAATTTAGAAAATTCATATTGAAGAGTAAGTTGAAAATAATTTCGAGGACGAAATTCTTATAAGGAGGAGAGAATGTAATATCCTGAATATTTATATCACTTATAAATATGATATTAAATGACTAAAGTTAATTATAAGTTAATTTTGAGGACGACATTCTTGTAAGTTGGGTAGAATGTGTTGAATGTTGTTTAATTTGATGATGATGACTGTTGTGCAAAAAGGACTGGGCTAAATGTGCTTATGTGGTTATTTGAAAAAGTGATTTTATAATGTGCTTATATGGTTAATTGTCAATATGTATCTGACAAAGTGCATATGTGTTAATGTGCTTATGTGCTTAATTGATTATGTGCTTAGATGTTCTAAAAGTGCTTATGTGTTAATCTAATTGTGGGTTTACATTGTCATGTGTGCTTGATGTATATTACTCATTTCAAATACTGTGATTTGCACACTTGTTTAAACAAATATGATCTTGCAATAAACTATATGTTTCTTATTAAAGAGAATGAAAGTTATCAGGTTATAATGTTGTAAAGTCCTTTTTAATTATATGTGTACAAATGACTTAGATTTTAAAGATCAGAAATGTTAGGTTGATCTTTCAATAAAAGTCATTCTGCATAAACGTTGTATGATATAAGCAGAGTTGCTTAAAGATGAATCAGTGTTAAATTTGTGCATGACAGAGTCTGTAAATGTCCTTTTAATATGTAATGATGTAATAATGTAAGAAAAGACTTAGTTAGAAAAGATCAAATATGTTAGGTTGATCAGTCTATTAAATCGTAGAGTGGACTCAACGATTCCAAGCAAAGAAGACTCAACGTTTCTGTATAGATCGTAGAGTTAACTCTACGACTCCTTACCAGGATAACTCTACGATCATCAAAGAGAGTCAGATGTGCAAGAAGTCTACAGGATATACAAGTAAAGTTAAGAACTGTTCAAGTACAAATCGTAGAGCTGAACTCTACGACCGTCGAACAGTCAGCTAAGCTAGCTTGCAGATAACGCTGATCCAGAGAAGAAATATAGAAGAGATCGTAGAGTGGAACAGAATGATAAGGCAATACAGAAGATTGCTATACACATGGAACAATCGTTGAGTAGAATTAAAGGATGAAGCAAAACAGACTGCAACTCAACGATTCCACTAAGAAGCACTACAGTTAACTAACTCTACGATCTGATCAAACCTACAAGATCGTAGAACGAAATCAAAGCAAAGCATTGCAAGCACAAACTCTACGATCTGACCAGAACAACAAGGTCGCAGAATTAGAGAAAAGATCGTTCTAACTCAACGTTTCACTTGACATACCTCAACTAACTTTCATGAAGCTGAATTCGCAGAAACAAAGTAGACAGTCTATCACTCAACGAATTCATTATTCAGGTCAGAACAAGTAGACTAACAGGACGGCTATATGGTGCAAGAGAAAAGAGTATACTCCTCGCCCAGATTAAAGAAAGTTTAAGTGATGCTGAGATACAGATGCATGGTCAGAGTCGTAGCAGACTTTGTGCCTAAACGACTATAAGTCAGGACCCACTGCTCAGGAAAATGGTGAATAAAGTCAGATCAATGGGACATCTCTGAATGCATCAGAACAGTTGGTTCTAAAAGTCAAGGAAGGTATTTATTGATGAATCAGAAGATTAATTAACAAAGGAAATAATAATCCTTACTGAACAACTCTGGGAGTGCAACGGCTATAAATTCAGAGAAAGCTGAGCTACAGGTTAATATATAAAAACATGTCAGAAAAGGAAAAAGCACTGACACGAGCAGCAAGAAAGTCAACATTGAAGATATTAAGGATCTGCACAAAGCCAAATGAAACAAACGGGATTTCATTCAACGGTAATATATGCTCAGAGATATAAAGGCTTACAGGACAAACAAATAGAGGGGTTGTTGCAGTTATTGAAAAATACACGAGAGAGATGACGGTAGACAACAACCGATCGTAGAGTGAAACAGAAAATGAAGATGCTGAAGGACTCTACGATCCATCAGAACACTAACACTGAATTGAGAAAGACATAGAGATAAATAACTCTATTATAGAAGAAGTGTTCAGAGCTGCTAGGCACATGGAAGAGAGAAGCTTAAACGCCAACTTGACACATACATGGTAGCAACTGAGTACCAAAAGGAAGGAGCATCACAGTCATCTCAGAAGCCCATCTCGAGAAGCTATAATCTGTCTATGATAAGAAGGAACAACTGAGTACCAAAAGAAAGGAGCATCACAGTCATCTCAGGAGTTCATCTCGAGAAGTTATCAAGTACCAAAGGAGCTGAAGTACAAAAGCCTAGCAGCACAATGGGTGATCACAAGAAGATATTGAGCATATAAAGAAATCAAGCATCATTGCCGAACTCAATATTATCCCAGGAATGATCACACCCTGCTACTGAGTGTTTAAAGACAATAGGACTTAAAGTACAACTCAGTAGCAACTCCAACCTCTTTCAAACGATCAGGGAGCCAAGTCTGTTGGACTTGAAGAGGGCAGTAGTCCTTGTCATAGTGACTAAAGGAGCCAAGTCTGCTGGACTTGAAGAGGGAAGTAATGTCCTTGTCTTTGTGACTAAACTAACCAAACCTGCTGGGTTTGAAGGGTTCTTAGTGAACCAGAGTTTCCAGGCTAATGAGCTTGAAGGGTTCCGTATGAACCATCCTTAGTGGATTTCCTATTAGTTGTAGTAGAAGAGTGGAGTAGGAGTTATTCAGTCTCCGAACCACTTTAAACTCTCTGGTGTCATTTACTTTCAGTCATTTACATTTTGTCTAATATATATATATATATATATATATATATATGACTGTGAATTAGTTTACTTAACAAATGACTTTCTTCAACTTAATCTTAAACTCAACGGAGAAGTTTTACAAATCTATAAGGGGTGTTTTTCAAATTAATATTCCGCTGTGCAAACAAATCTTGATCAAACAAATTATTTGGTAATGAACTCTTAAAGAAAAAAGTTTCTAAGAGATCTATTCAACCCCCCCCCCCCCTTCTAGATCACTTGTGTGCCTCTGGGAACTAACAGAATGTAATATCCTAAATATTTCAAAAGTGATCTAACAAGATCTAAGCAAGGTTGTCAATTCAAAATCTAAGATCGATTGCCCAAGCATACCTTGAGTTATCTTAAAGAATATATACAACTTGAATCTACGATCGAATATAACTAAGAGGTTAAAATCTTTAACCTAAACTATGTGTTATGTGATTAGTAAAGCTTGAATTGAGCTTTTAAATGTGTTATGCGAATTATTTATGTGTAGGATTTTGTGTTTTGGTTTGAGTAGTTAACCTTAACATTTATTAAAAATTAGAAGTCAATTTAAGGCAAAAACCTAAATTGGAAAAAGAGTTAAACCCTAACCCTATGGTCTAAACCTTAGGAAATAACCTAGGCCCTTGAGCAAAATGTGAAGGTCAAATTGACATTCCGTTTAAGGATTCAACCTTCCCACGATTTGAAAACACGTAACAGTCAGTAAAAGTTTTTTTTCTCAAAAAAACATGTAAAAGTACTATTCATGAAGAAACATTTTTTATTCGTTTGATCATTTCTTTCATCTGTAGGACTTCTTGTATTTCACGATATAGTGTTAATATGAGGTTTAGATGTCAGGGAACCAATAAAAATTTTCGGAGAGAAAGACGAAAAAAGACATGATTTACGAGAAAATGTTTGTCGTCTTTTTGAACGTTCTTTTCAACGTTTGGACTTTTTTCATTTCACGATATAGCATTTATACGGGGGAATAGATACCAGGGAGCCACTGATATTTTTTCCAAAATAAAACGTAAAACGCTCTTCAAACGGAAACCTTTTCCATTTTTAAACGTTCCGCTGAAGGATATAGTGTTTATATGTAACAACGATGCGTAATATGCAATAAAGGTTTTTCTCGAAAAGCGCGTCAGGAATAAGAAGAAAAATATTTTTTTCGACTTTTTGGTCGTCTAACCATTTTCTGAGAAATGGTCGCAAAAAATACTATTCACCAAAAAACGTGCCAAATCTTTTGCACCGTTCACTTTACAGAAAAGTGTTCATTCGGAACAAAACTCAATAATATCAAAATTTTAAATCAGTAAAAGTTAACCATTTAGTTGGAATCAGACTGTTATATAATTAACTGCTAATTCATCTGTATTGTTTTCATCAAACGGAACACGATATAGGTTTGCATTAAATTTGAATAATCAAATTTATCAGATTAATACCTAACTATATTATTCAATCATAAGTTATGTCTATAATGAAAGAAATTTATCAATCGCGTCGCCCGGTAGGTATATTTGAGAAAAATACACAGAAGATTATCCGAGATTAATTCAAGAAAAACTTCGAGGGTCAGACGAGACATCATATTAATACTATATGATGTATTTTATTAATAAAATACGTATAAGAAATTAAAACTTATATTATTAATTCGAAATATTTTAAATTAATCGCACGCGATTTATCCGATATACCGAAATCGGAAGAAATAATGACAAAACAGCTCGAGAAGCTTCTAGAAGCGGGCGATTGTGGCTTGGAAAATATCTAGATATTATTTTAGTTTTATTAATTAAATAATGTGCAAAAAGTCTAAAATACCCTTGGCTTTTAAACTAATAACCAAACTACCCCGACCCTTGGTTTTCCTATAAATAGAGAGCTAACCACATTCATTATTCTCAATAATTTTCAAAGCAAAATTCCTATAATCAAGAGATTGCAAAGAAATAGTTAAAACTTGCAATAATAAAAGGTACGATTCTTAATCGTTATTATGCTTAAAGTTTTATTTTATTGATGAGGCTCAAGAACATAAGTCGTAGCCATGTACGATTTTTCGTTCTCCGTGTTCCTTATGACTTGAGCAAGTCGTTGTTATGTCAAATTTCATTTCATAGTTTAAAGCTCAAGAACATACGTCGTAGCCATGTACGGTTTATCCGTTCTCCCTGTTCTTCGTATGTTCTGGAACATTATTATAAATTGTTATAATTAAGTAAACAAGTCGTTATAATGACAAAATTTTGTCAATTATAAAGTGTTATAATCACATATGTAAGCAGTTATAATGCTCAAATTATTTCAAGTATGAAATCCAAAAGCTCAAGAAGATAAGTCGTTACCATGTACAATTTTTCGTTCTTCGTGTTCTTTGTGTGTTCTTGAGCAAAAGTCATAATTTCTACATAAGTAGGTTTATGATTTGGTAATTTAGTGTTATGGGATGATGAAACATGATGTCCTTGCTAAATAATGCTTGTGGCATCAAGTTTTAGTAGTCGAAACGAAGAACGATGAAACTTTGTTCTTCGTGTTCTTCGATTCGTTCTTCGTGTTCTTGAGAAAAAGTCATGAAATCTTATATAAGTAGGTTTATGATTTTGTTATTTTTATGTTATAAAGTGATATGGAGTGTTAGAACATATTATCTTAGCAAATTAATGTTTGAGGTATCATGTTTTACCAATCGGATCAAAGAAAGATAAGTTTAATATACTCGCAGAATATTTTTGCAAATTTTCGAAAATTTAAAGTCTAAATCTGCCTTAGTAACCTAAATAAAAGTTATATATCATGACATTATAAGAAATTTAGACTCAAGAATCACTCAAAAATGTTTTCGTATGACAAAGTTATGGCTGTTACTATAAAAGAGGTTAGAAATATGAATCAGTTTTAGATCAGTCATATTCCTGGCGAAATATGTGTAAATCAGTAAGGAATCTTGAACTTTGGTCTAAATGAAAGTTGTAGAGACGAAAGTTATGAACGCGTGAAATTTTGAACGACTCAAAAATGTTTTAAACCAAAGAAGTTGTGGCCATTTAATCAAGTCGGGGTCTAGCAACCAAATATGCTGCCTATTTTTTAAAAAGTGGCTTAAAAATGAGTTTTTGAGTTGGACAATAAAACGCCCCGACATCCCGACCTTAATTAATTATCCGATTATCTCAGGATATCATAACTATGTAACTTTAAATTCATATTAACAGGGATCTCGTGCTTTATTCTTAACCTTCAACCAATCACGTGACCATAAATTCGGTCCATTTTTTTTTTTTATTTAATTTATCTTCTTTACCTGTCTCAGGATCGCAACGTTCACTTATCCAATTCATTAGCATTTATGTCGACGCTTATTAATTGCGACCGTTTCTATTTCATTTTATAATCATACAAATCGTGATTTAATGTAATCCGTAACAAAATTTCGCCATGAAATATTCACACATGGCCCTAATTAATTTTACCTGTTCCTGCTCACATTCATATATATACATATTCTGCTGCATCCGTCATGACTATTCAAATATACATTCTATGTACACATGTTTATCCATACAGATAAATTTATTACATATCAATCACAACTATCAAATATATCTTCATTTTTCATTTAATACAAATATTCCTGAATCTTGCATACATACAAATTCATCTCTACGGACTCCCAACATTCATTGCCTTCATGTACTATAAATTACATATAGCAGATTTTGCTTCCTACATATCCATCTATTCATATTATTTACCTTAGCGGCACCGGAACCTCCGGCCTTCTTGTAATTTACCTGAAATGTTAGTTCATAGCAAGGGTGAGCACATAGGCTCAGCAAGTAGATCAGATAACACATTTCATGCTTACAGTTTATATCAATGCGTCATGCATCCCTTACTTTAGTATGATGTGTATAAAGTCACGTAATTCATTTAGCAATTAAACCATATAGTTGCACATAAGACACGTTTCAACTCATTAACTATCACGTAGTTCACATAAAACGTTTATTGCATTTAAGTCTGAACACTTGCCTGTACGCCTTTGTTTTACTTAACTTGTACTTCTTCAATCATCCTTCGTTATCCGTCTTATCGGCTTGCTCGTTTCGAACTCTGTCTGTCAACATATAGCTTATATGTCATTATAAGATCATAAACTTGTATAACTTATCAACTAATTCCATAAATACATGATCATCCGTCTTTAACCATTTCATATTTGATGTATTACACCTTATGTAGGTTTATAATACACCCTAACTTGCTTCTGACCTTTTTCATAACTTATAACATGTTTTGGCTAAGCTTTAGGCATGTTATATTATGCCATTTGTCATTTCATTATAACTTAACACCCTTTAATTTAACCATTGTTATTACTTTTAGGGTTTATATAACTCATTTATATCATTCCATATCAAAATATAGCTTTTTGGAAGCTTAAAATTTTTTTCAAATGAACAGTACCTCCGCCCCGGCGCCTCCAGAGCTCGCTGTCCGCGAAAAGCTCTCGGCCATGAACAGTAAATGGCGCCGGGGCGCCATTTTTAGTACAAAACATGGTGCGGGGGCGCCATGTTCAAATTCAGCATTTTCTGATTTTTGTCCTACCTTTGCCGATTTTTAATTTCTTCATCTTAACTCCAATTGAGCTGAAATTTGGACCACATCTAGACCTTACTGCCTAGTATTTTACAAAAATACTACTTGCCTCATTTGGCTTCTTAAAAGTAGAGATACACTAGCCCCTAGGAGGGCTGTTCAACACGTTTCTATACTTAGAAAAATTTTCAGAATTTTAAAACTCAACTTTTGCAACTTTGTGATTTTTGGCCAATTGCTTCAAAACTCAACTCCAACACTTGACATAGTTCACATAGCTTATATATGACATGTTACAACTTTCAAAACGATAAAACTTCGCACGAGGCGATAATTGTCCGTAAAAATCCGTTTCGAATCGAAACGATCGATTCCGATCGTTCGAATCGCCAATTCATTCAAATTTGATTCCGTTGATTACCAAATCAACCTAAACACATGTGTTATCATAAAAATGACTCATTTGATTTCATTTTACCTTCGAATCCTTGAAATTGCCAAAAATCACCTATAAGTTGGATTTTTTTCTTAACTTTGTCAAAATTTCCATTTCCAAAACTTAACCTTACTTGACCCTTTAATCTCTAAGCACCACCTGGGCTATTACAAACATATTCAACTACATTGTAAGTCCACATAACTTCTAACCGCACACTATAATGTACTTTACAGATTAAAACGAAATCTATACATAAAGTATAGCCTGGTATTGTCATTTCTTCAAATAAATCATACTTCTCTTCCATTTTGAATCTTTAAAACCATTTAATATGAAATTTCTCATATTTCACATATAATAATCCTTTCCAACTAGGTTTTTATCACTTCCATCAACTTTTAACACATGATTATCCTTAAATCATGGTTTTTAGCTTTGAAAATATGTATGAAAAGTCTATCAACTTTGTTCTACCAACCTTCAAGCTTAGGGTTTCATGACTTACTAAACATATAGCATGTAACTCACATAAAGTTCATAATCAAACCATGTATTTGAAAGATACATGCATGGTCATACATAAACTTCCATTTAAACTCATAAATTCTAAGTTCTAAAGTTTGAACATGATTATACCTTACTTGATGACCAATTTCTTGACATGTAGAGTTGTGTCATGATGAGCTCTTCCTCTTTTCTTCTTGTTCCTTAATCATTTGAGCTTTCTATCTCATGGAATCCAAGCTTTTCTTCTCCATCTTTCATGGTTTCACTCTTTCTCTCTCTTAGGGCTGCTCTCTCTAATATTTTCTAGCAAAATGCACAAAATGAGAGCATTTACTTGCTTTTGATAAGTTATGAGGCTTAACTAAGCTTGGTTAAGTGACATAACCATGGTTAACTCATCTAAGGGCGTTTTGGTCATTTCACATAACAAGTGAAGGGTATTCTTGTCATTTTGCCACTTGGGACACATAAGTCATTTCTCAATTTGTCAAGGGTATTTTGGTCTTTTTACCCTTTAGGACACAATGGTAATTATCTAATTTGTTGAGGGGCATTTTGGTAATTTATCAAATTAACTAAACTTTCATTTCTTTCAACTTTCCCCCTCATATCTAGACTTTTATACATTTTCCCCCATTAATTCATTCTTTGCTCATTTCTTGTC
Organism: Hedera helix; assembly: GCA_947179155.2. Taxonomy (NCBI): domain Eukaryota; kingdom Viridiplantae; phylum Streptophyta; class Magnoliopsida; order Apiales; family Araliaceae; genus Hedera; species Hedera helix. The sequence goes on along the minus strand of OX359279.1, from coordinate 12,567,974 downwards.
CAAATCAAATCCTTTTTGATCCAAATTCGTTTCATCATACTTGAATTTTATTCCTTCATCAAATAATGTCCATACTTGGCTTGTCCCAAATTACTTGTCACACTTGAAAACTTGAATTCCTTTAATAACTCCTTAACTTGTAATATTTGCCACAATTGCATATTATTTCGTTTTCAAACCTTCTCGGTTCCTTATCTAATCAAATTAAATTTCTAACATCTCAATACATTCTAATTGTTCATCTTTTCCCATAAACCGCTTCCTCGAGAAGCAAACCTTGACCGGATTACCAAATTCATCGTCCTTAATTCCTTTAAACTCATAATATCATAATTATGACGTGAACATCCATTCACTTATTTACACAACACACATGTGCTAATTACATCATATTTGAAATCTATATTCTTTCTACACACTCACAGGGTATTACTTTCTGTATTCATAAATCGAATTATCGATTATCTTATAACCATCAATTAACATAATTTCATAATAACTTTCAAATATTCATGTGTCATTCCTTTAATATCCCGTAAATTCCTAATATGTCGGTTAAGTTAAACGGTTACTCCTTCTTGCACATACGGCCTTATCTTAGCCTTACATTTCTGACCCCTTGCCTCTCTAGGCCCATTCCTTAATCTCATTATTAATTCTCATAACTTACGATCAATTTACATTATATTTCCTCATTTCCAATATTCTCTAGCTTTCTATAATCAATCACATATGCATATACACATGTACCTGTATTAAATCTATAACCCTGCTGACACATAATATCGTGTCTTACAATAATTTCCTTTAATTTGCCTTAACGTAGGCATTACCATCGATTCATTCATCCTTAATCCTTTATACTTCCATTTGATCATCAAAATTCATATTCATTTCTTATTCCATCATATCTCAGGTCTCTCAGACACTTCAAATCTCCAACAGATCCATCTGTACCATTTTAACCACACAGGTCACATCTATCACATTTATCACTTACTAAATCAATTTAATCACAAAATAATCTCATTTAATCATTTTAACTAGGTTTTGTTTTATAACCTTCACTTAGTTATCAATAATCCTTATTTAAAAGTTCTGTAAAATCCTGGGGTGTCACAGACAACATTCCAATTAATTTCACCTATGGAAAGAGTCTAGTTAAGTTATTCTAAGACTTATTAAAAAGGAAAATTTGATGAACTAACATTTGGGTACACTAACCCTTTGTATAGGCGCTTTGAACGATTACCGGGAAACCCTAATTGTGCAAAAAGTCAAGTCTTCTAACTCTTGCTATGTGTTACTTGTTTAGTATTGTTAAAATGATAAATGAGATGTATAATGTCATGTTATTATGCAATAGATGATATATGAAGTCTTTAACTGATGTTTACAAGCCTTCTAACTGTTATGCGTTATGTTTACGATATATGAACATGATTTATACACTTTGTGTGTCAATGTCATATAAATTATTGGAACGTGAGTTATATGTGATATTAAATGGAGAATTATGTTCAATCAATGCATGTTAAAGTTTATATGAAAGCATAAACTGCGTATGTGCTGTATGTTAGACTTGCTGAGCCGTCGTGCTCATTCTTGCGAATAAAACCTTATTTGTAGATTAAAGATGAACGTTAAGAAGATCATGAACATAAAGATGAAGCGTAGATTAGGTTTTCATGTTTATTATTTGTATTTGTATAAGTCATAACGACTGTTGTAATACGAACAAACAAACATGTAACCGAATATTGAATGAATGATATAAATTATTATAATCAGAATGTTGTTATGTCTTTATTTTGATATAACCTAGAATTGTTAAGACTTAACATAGTATTGATAATGATCTACTTATCTGGATGAGGATCGCTAAATAACTTGTAAGTGATGTACATCCGAGACAGGACTAAGCGATGTTGACTGGTCAAATCCATCGTTAAGGTTCCTTTGACCCAAGTATAACTCGTTATTACTATTCTGAATACCATATAAGTAGGATTATTGATATGAAGAGATATCACTATAAACAAATATGTTTCGAATGAGAGTTTTAACTAGTTGGGTAATGTTCTGTACGGAAAGAGGATTTTGCACCGAACAAAGATACAACCATTTGTCTCGGATAAAGATGCAAACATTTATCACAGGTGAAGATACAAACATTCACCGCGGGATTCTCTGTTTCCAAGAGTCGTCCTAATGATTTAATACCGTAGATGTTGGAACATGTAAAGTTATAGAATATTTAAATCTTAAGGTTAAAATTAGACCGTTATATATGGTTTTATCCATTTATACGGATGAAATACAAGTTGATACTTGTATATTTTTTAGACTGAGATCAAGTTATGATCCAGGGACAAAGTTAAGAGAAATTTTTAATGTCTAGTCTAAAATAAGACTAATTCAACCAATATGATTATGAGATCATTGGTTAAGTCGATAGACGTACGAAATTAATGCACAAGGTTCGCCGCATTAAAGCGTGGGGATTTTGGGGGCATTACAATAATAATTATACCGGTAATTTTTTTTGAGAATATGTGTGATAAAATGATTCGTGAGTCCTAGTTGCATAGAACAAGTGAGTCATGTCAATTAGATCATTACGTGAAGGTTATAGAGATTAACCGTTAGATGAATATATTGAACATAGATTGTTCAAAGTATAATGAATCAAAGCCGGATAGAGTCGATGATCCAGCCAAGTACTTTAATTTGTACTTTTATTTCTCGTACAAGTAGAATTAATTGATGGAACAATTTATGTTTTATCTATATTCATGAAAATTAAATTATAAATTCTGAAACTTGATTCAAATCAAGGTTATACTCTTGAATAGTTATTCAAATCCTGTTTGTGAACATTGAACGTATCAATTGTTCTTAAATGTGTTGGAAAGTATGTCTATGCTATTTGTATCGGCTAGACTAAAGAGATAAGACCGATTGTTAATCAATCATAAATTCTTTGAGAAAGTTATCCAAACTAACTGCCTTGGTGAGGACCCTTATGATATACTGAGAAGAAAAACTATTTTATGTCGAGGTATCGACACTCACGCGAATAACACGTCTAAGTGTTATGCATAACATATGGTACTTTAGGCTGATCACCTATTGTACTTGTTTATTATTGTGAATTTTCAGTGAAATACTATTAATTCAAACATGCATTCACGGTCCATAGTGACCACTCAGTAAAAAATATTCATTAACTTAGAAATATTGAATCTTTGATTCTAATTAAAAATCATTTGGTCTATAGTGACTCTTTAGTACTTGAAATTATCAATTTTGGAACTATTGACACTACTTTGTTCATAATTCAATTTCTTAATTCCTGAGCTATTAATTATTGTTACATCATTTGGGATTATAAAAGTTTACACACGAACGTTTACTTTTATTGCTTTATACTTGTTGAGCAAACTTGTTGCTCATTCTTGCTTTACTTAAATATTACAATTAAGACTGAGCAAGACACCGACTCGAAAAAAGGTAAGGGCAAGGTTGCTGAATAGACTCAATGTGATGTCATAAATGTTGTTATTTGATGTTATATTGAAACTTATGTTTAGAATTTAATATTTAAGTTATGTTTATATTAGTTATGGTTGCGAGACTTGGAACAAGAATATTTATGTTAAATAAATGTAAATATTTCTATTATTTCGCATTTAGTTATTAGTATGTTGTATGAGTTGGATCGTGAAAAACTAGATTTGAGGTACATGTATCTGAATTTGGGGGGGTCACGCCATAGGCCCAGACCGCCCTGCTAAAAGTTTTCTTGGGTGAGATATATTCAATACATATATACTATACTAAAAGAAAAAACTTCTTAGTGACATTGAAATTGATGATTGATAACATAATATTTACTATTATATTCTTACATAGTTTATTGAAAGTTTTTTTTAATAAGGACTAAGAATCGAATGAGTCATGTGAAGCCTGATCTGGCCCAGCCCACAGGCCCAAAAGTCAAAGCCTGGCTTGACCTGATCAATGGTCAAAACTTATCAGGCTCAGGTCAGACTGACCTAGTCTGGCCTATTGGGAATGCCTAATAATGCATAAGCACTAAAATTCTCTTATAACAAATAAGGCTAATGCTCTCAGTCAATTTAATTTGAAATTTGTGGGGATTGTTAGAAAATTTCAACATGTCGACAATCTAATAATTTTGTCCTTTTTTGGTACAAACCTTGAACATGGATTCGGTTACTATGAAGTGAACTTCATGGTAAGTTTACTTCTAGACCAAAAAGGCGCTGACACACAAACCGAGAAATGTTCTCTTTATTTGCGTGTTAGCACCTTATTGGCTTATAAGTAAACTTACCATGAAGTTCACTTCATAGTAACCGGGTCCCTTGAACATGCATTGCAAGCATTTTCCAAAGTCAGCTTACATGATTTTCTTGGTTTATGATGAGAAGTTGCAGTGTTCATATTTTTAAACAAACATGAATTCAAACCTTTTAAGTAAAAGCTTTAAACTCTGGTCATTTGCCTCTACTATAAATAGAAGGCAGATGAACGAGTTCAGTACACTGAAAAATTGAGAGAGAGTATAAAAAGTGTTACGGAGAGAGAAAAAAGAAGTGTTTCTTTTGTTCTTTTATTAATACACATAACTAATTTTGAGTTTTTTTAGTGATTCTCAAAATTATTAAAAGCTTGTTTTGTTGATATAGAGAATTACTATTTTGTCATATTAAATATTTAATAGGTGCACACCATCATTGTGACGTCCCCAAATTCGGGTTCCATAACCTCGTGTTTAGTGTTCACAATACAATATATAGCAACAACTAAATACATAATCTTCATTTAATCTTAGCGGAACAATACATAACTATTCATAACAAAATGTAATACAAACCCAAGGTCTTCTAACCTTAACATAACAATATATATCTTAAGGGTCTCAAATGATTTACAACATTCAATTACATATTAAAAAAATAAGCTATTTAACATTCATATTCTAAGCTTTGGCTTTTCCCTTATCCTTGTCCTTCTTGGAGCATTCAGGCTTAGCTGAAAAATGGTTCATGATATAGCAATGATGCAACTAGCTTGCTCAGCAAGTTTAAGAACAATTAGCAAAAAAAAAAAATCTTGATAGAATGAGAAATAACTTTAGAGATTTCAACAATATATAATAATTGTGAAAGAACAAAAATTAAATTTCAATTAAAAGAATTGATCGAGTCTTTACTGCTGAGTGGCCTCAAAGGACCATAAACTAATACTTAAGGTAAATCAGATATGTGTCTGACCCTTTTAGTGTTTTGGTATTCGAGTGGATCAGTCTCTTGTACCTCATGTATATGCATAAGAATCAAACATCTTGTGCAAAGATCGATTTTCCAAATATAATCTCTTTATTTAGGGTTGTTCGTTTTCAGTTTTACTATAATAATCCGCACCAACTAATGGTTTGGATAAACTTTTAAAAGTATTCAAATTAATGAATTTATGCATGCAGTGTCTAGCCGAAACAATTAACTTAGACATTCTTAAACAGTTCTTGAATCAAATGAACTATAAAGCTTCAAATGCACTATGTGCAAATACATAAACAATATGAATGTGGATTAATTTTAAATAATTAAACCACTTAAAGCTCTTGCAAAATAAATACAATTTAGGCATAAGAAACTTGCATCGATTGATGATTAGAGCTAACCAATATAATTTAATATCTTTTGAACAGACCTAACAATTAATCAAGTTGATCTTTCAATTAGTATTATATCTAGGTTCATATAATAACCTTTGTATATCTTAACTTACTAACACTTAATCACATAAATATTTAATTAAGGTATATTAAACACTTTGAAAATATTATCATCATTTGATAATATTTTAATCACATAAAACCTATATTAATCATTTAATATAGTTTAAACTTCTATCTAATATTATTAACCATTTAATAATATTTTATTAACCTTATAATATTATTAATTATTTAATAATATTTTATTAACCTTATAATATTATTAATCATTTAATAATATTTTGTTCATTTTCTAATATTACTATTCATTTAATAATATTTTATTGATTTCTTAATATTATTAATTATTTAATAATATTTTATTTATTTTATAATATTATTATTCATTTAATAATATTTTATTGATTTCTTAATATTATTAATTATTTAATAATATTTTATTTATTTTCTAATATTATTGTTCATTTAATAATAATTTATTAATTACTTAAAATTATTAATCATTTATTAATATTATAATTATTTAAAACTTATCAAATATAAATATTACATAAAATTATATTTTCTGATCTATTTTATTCTAAAAAGATTTGACCCGACCCGTTTTCTTTGGTCTGACCCGACCCGATTAATAAAAATTAATTTTCAAACATTATGGACCACCACTGCGGCGGTAATTGACAGAGTGTTTTACCGCTGTAGCGGTGAGACCTATCGTTGCGGCTATAGTTCTGTTTGTTAAACCCTAATTTTTTTAACTTTAATTTATTTGGTTCAATCTTTTACAAAATGAAATATAGATATCCAAAAGACACAAAATCAGTTTTGTTATCTTCCTAACTTCTTGTTCTTGAATATTTTATGGATCGATTTTATTTTCGAAAACGTTTTTGACTTACAATTTAAGATTGATCGACTAGGGTTTTAAAAACGACATAGTTTGCGATAAAAATCATAACTTTCCCATTTTCCCATATTTTTTAGAGATTCAAGTTGAGTTATCTTTATAACTTATAAATATAATTTTTTAACCATCAAAATCAAACAACTAACTTGTACATTTCAAACTATAATAATATATAGCACATAATAAGTTAAGGTTTCTATCAGTAAAGCTTTATATGCACTTATATTTTCCCTATTTACACACCAAGCATCTTAACACACATGTTAAACATATCCAAGATCCAGCATTATAGAGAATCAAAAAAGGTTTTGAACCGTTAAAAATATATGTTGGCCATATACAAAATTCATCCTTATATCTTTGAACTCAGCATAGCTCCATTATACACAAATTTCTCCCACAACCAACTATGACTAATATTTTTACAACAATATTAACTATATAAATGAAGAGACAAAGATATAGGAAATTTTTAAACCTCTTAGACTTGGATGCTTTCTTCCTCCTAGACAAGAAATGAGCTAAAACCTCCACCTTGAACACTTGATCACTAACACAAGAGATCCTCTAGTGTATTTTATCAAGAGTTTTCTCTCCCTTCTCTCTAGAACTCTATCTCTCTCTAAAAATACTAACAAGGAGCAAATGAACCAACATTGCACAAGTACGAGTGATTTCTATTTATAGAGCTTAAGTGATCCATTTACTTAAGCTACTAATCATCTAGCAACATTAATTAAACATACTTAATATGCTAATTCATGCTTACTATTTCTAGGATTGACTACTTGGATTGGCATGTTGTATGTTGCTTGAAATTCATTTTGGAGCTTGAGTGAAGCATGATATAGTGTATAAAAGAAGCAACCACAAACTAGCAATCCACCCCATTTGGCCGGCCAAATGGCCATATAATTACCTTATTTTTGCTTTATTTTTTCTTCTTCATATATATATATATATATATATATATATATATATATATATATATATATATATATATATTGACCAACCTTTGACTTAGTTTGGGCTCTACTTTGGACTTAGTAATTAATTTCATTGGGCTAATTCATTTAATTTATTTGGGTTCAATTAATTCATTACATTGGGCTAGTATTAACCAACATATGCTATTTGAAATTAAACTAAGCATTGAACTAGTTTAATTATAACATAGACCAACAATTAATTATGTACATGGACTATTAGGTTAATTTTATTGAACCTAGTTTAATAATTTATTTGGACTTAAAATATAATTCAATTAAACTTGCTTTAATTAATTATATTACCTTGCTACACTATTAGATACATAAGTATACACATACATACGTATATTCATTCAATTATGTAATTACATACTTAATTCATATAAAAATTTTAATTGATTAATAATTATTTAATAATCATCATTATAATAAACTTAGAATTTATGATTATTACAATTATTCTATTATTCTTCCTTGAGGCGGTACGATTATCAAATCCTTATATTGGAATTGGGTCGATTAAAGTTTTAAGCACCAGTATTTTCAAACGCACATCAGTTTTATTTCTGAATAAATTTTGCTTTCGTCATTCCTTATTATTATTATTTTTAATTTTTTAGTTATTATATTAGTTATTTTTGCCTATTCCAACAATAGTAACTTCTAGATCATTTGTAATGTTATTTTGAAAGAAAATCGAATACATGAATATTCTGCCAACGACTTTTTTATATGTTAATATTAGCAGTTACATTGTTTTGAAACATGAGACTCGGACGTTATATAACTCTTTTCACACACAATCTTTTTTTTAAAAAAAAATTCAATTATAAATAAATAAATACATGTAGAGAAAGATATAAAGAGAGAAGTACAGATAGAAATGCCACAAGTAATAAAGATCAAACGCATATACTGAAACTTGTCGTTGATATTAACATGCATGAAAAAAATTGTTATTGACATTACATAACAAGTCTATTGCGATGCGGATTTTTATTGCGAGCAGACAAAATGACTAGTTTGTATATATATATATATATATATATATAATTAACTTATGTGTCTACTGTCGATTTTTGTCGCAGTATAAGTCTTTTTAGCTACGTAACATGCATGAAGAGCAAAATATTATTGTAGGCTTAATTGGTCAAGAACTCATGTTTTATTGAACCTGCATAAATTCTCCTGGACAAGATTTACGAATCTGGTAATTTACTAACCCTTTTCTTCTTGCGATTCTTCATACTACCAGACCCACAAATGAAGTTAAACTCAAATCCAATCCCAATCCAAGCAAATAATTTTCCTCCATCTGAATTCCTCCTCCGATGCCTCTTTTTCTGATCGTTGGTGATCGGAATTTGCTCATCAGCTGTTGATTTTCTCCCCTCCTCGACGCTCTGATTGCAATTAGCCTCTGTCCAGTTTTCTGTGGTATACAGGCTTTGCATCAAAGCTGCCTCAACCTCGGATGACGTCCGCTGTAGTTTCGAATCAATCGATGCCCTTGTAGAAAATAAAGAGAGAAATATATTAAATGGTATTATATTTTGATTACAGTAGATAATTACTTTCATGCAGTCATAACCTTCTTTGGACACCACACAACTTAATTAGTGATCCATAAATACTTTAACACTTCATCTATTTTAAATTATAAAAATATTACGAACATATATTTCAAATATCTTTAAATTTAAAATTAACATAATTTATTTTGTTAATATTTATAATTATGAATATTATAACTATCTTAAAAGTATTAGTAGTTATAAAATTAATTATTTTAAAATTTAAATAAATCATATCAAATTTGTATTTAAAATGTCTCAAATTAACTTTTAAAAAATGTTTACCTTATAATTGAAATGGAGAGAATATAAAGTATATCAAATCTAATAATAATAGAGAATTATTATTTTCATAAGAAAAATATAATATTTTTACAATATTCCACTAACATGGACATGAATCCCCATTTACTTGGGGAATAATAATAAATATCTCCCTTTATCCTATAAAAATAGCCGTTTTAGATTCAAAACACAGATTTAAAAAAATATTTAATACTAGCTTTTGATAATTGAAATTTGTGTAAAATTTCATTACAAACCCTTTATGAAAAGTTGAGAATTACTAATACGAGAGAGACAATTTCTTGGAAATTGAGATTGGATAATATAAAAAATAAATAATTTATTCTCCTGTAAAAGTACAAACCACAATTAATTGGAATAAAAAAAATCCCCTAAAAAGTCTATTATTACGGAAGGGAGGATATCTATGATATATTCTAACCAACCTTAAGGCCTCAACTTCTGGATTCGAGTCTGAAGCATCTTCATCATCATCCTCCTGCTCTTGTATCATCCGTATGCTTTCTACGCGATTCAGTTGATTGATAAAAGCAATTGGGGGAGCAATATCATCCATTTCATTGCGATTTCGAATAGTGGTGTTGATCAGATTAACACTTATATTGAGAAATCCTTTAGCGTCACCGGACGGGCGGCAAACCTGAAGCATGAGCGGCTTCCTCTGTAAAGAGGAGGATGGATTATTCAAGAGAATTTGGACGGGAACGGTTGCGATTCCAATAGGGAGATTGCTTAAACGGGAAATATTGTAGATTTCAATCATAACAGCTGATGAATCAGATCTCAGAAACTTGTCGTCGACGTGAAAAACCATCCTAAATTTCCATTTAGGACTTGTGTGGCCTCTGTGATCCACTGGCGTTATCAGTTTGTAGTCAGGATTCACCCATGCAACCACATAGGTGTGCAAGGATTTGGACACCGGTGGCAGGTCGTGTGCGGAAATGAAGTTGATTTCAAGGAGTTTGAATGAGATTTTGTTCAAGGTTGTTACCGGAGGAGAATAGGTTGTCATCGTAGTGGTGGCAATTGTCGTGGTAGCCGCCATGGGGTAAGGTGGTAATTTTGTAAATGCTTGTCGTCCGGTTCAAGGACGACAAGCAAGGAAGGAAAAAGAAAGAGAAAGAGAGACTGCATTTGAAATTGTTATAGGATGAAGGTATTAGTTAGGTCAAGTTTTTTCATATTTGGTTTGGTCTCTTTCCTCCACCTATGAACCTAAATTTGGAAAATGATAGAGAGATGTTAGAGGTGGTTATTTGTGGATTGGGATCCTCATATTTTAGGGCATTTTTAATGAATGAAATTCACGTAATGGGAGGGAGTAGGACCATGACCTCCATCCCTTAATGAACAACAAAATTTTACTATTTTAAAGAAAAGTTAAAATGAAAATAAAATGCATTCGTAAAAGGCGGAAATGAAACTTTTGTTTGTTAGACTGCTATGTCAATTTCAATCACATATACACGGCAATTTTAGGAGTTCTAAAAGTTGAAATTCGCGCAAAAGGAGGCGCAGCAATTTTTAGTCAATTAGGATTGTATTATGTGTAGCTTTTGTTTCCTAAGTTAAGTTTAATCGTAATGTATTTCGTTTCTTTTTATTTTTAGGAGTTTTGATTAGTTTTAAATTCAACTAGGATTTTTTTTGAGGTGTATAATACACAGTTGATTATACCATTAATTCAATTTATTAATAAGATTATTTATTTTTTGTGATAGTGTAATTCTCTTTCGATTCTTTATTAAAGTTATCTGTAACATTTAATCTTGACTTAAGTTTAATTTATAATTGATTGAGACGTATTTCTGATACCAAGGTTTATATATAAATAACGAGCAAAAATTTCATCAATCGATTATATCAAGATTTTTACTTTATAAACAAAAGATAACGATTTCACTTACAATCTTTTTTAAAAATTTGAACAATGTTCATCTCACAATTAATTTAAAGAGCGTTCATCTTACAATCTAATCTATATACTTACGGAAGTGAGTTATTATATTTACTCACATATTTTGTGTCAATTTATAACTTTCTTCAACTTTTCGATCAAATCATGTCACATGTATAGTGTTGGGTTCACTTGTCTTATAATTCGAGCATACATGATAAAAAATGTATATAAAGAATTCATATGATCTCAAGTTAGACATGTGATTCCGTTATTTGCACGTGTTGTGATTATGAGTTTTCAGGCTGCTACATAAATTATGAGCCTGACGGGAGTTTGTCTGCAGCTACTTCTCGGGTCAAAATTATTTGCCTAATTTATTATTTAAAAAATACACACGTATACGTAATTGACTAGTAATATAATTATAAAAAATAATGTTCTTATAAAAAATTAAATAATAATAATTATTAAGTACTAATTTTATATCAAAATAATTTTATTTAAACAATCGAATAAAATTATAAAATAAAATTTAATTAAACTAACAACTAAATTTATCTAATGACAATAATTAATATCAGATTTTAAAGATTTAATATTATAATTTTTCCTAATACTTTATTTAAATCTGTTCACTTATTTTTTAATTAATTATATAGAATTGTTAACCGAGAATAAACAAATTCTTTTAATTTTGACCCTAAGGCAACAAAATTAACAAGGAATATCTTATACTAAATAAATCACTATATTCCAATGTGAATTAAATTAACATGGATTTAAGATCAGATTCTTCTTAAGGTTGCATAAGATACATATGTATATTCCAATCCTATATACTAATCATGTATCTCATCCCATGTAAATACATTAACATATACCGTCATATTCATATCTAAATCTATAATCCATATTTCAATTTCATATAGATTATCCCATTAATTATTGTAGTTAATTAATTACACGAACGAACAAAATATTGTTGCTTTGCAAAAACATGACATACATACAATCTAATTGTACAACGCAACGGAAGCAAGACATAAATCAAATTTAAAAATTTTTACAAACCAAAAATTAGAATCTTTCTTATGCTACTATTATTAATTGAGAAAAGATAAAAGTGTTATACCTTTGTAGACCCAAATTTTCAACAGGTACGAGTTCACCTTCTTTTAATCCTTCGCGTTCTTCTTCAAATTCACCAATTAGAATCCATGAATCAATGTTAGCTACCCAAGTGTGTAGCCTCTAAAAGTGATCCATCAAGAGATCTATGAATTAAAGAAGTAGATTTTGGTTTCTCAAACTATGGGTGGCTAGCCCTAATTCTCTGTCTCTCTTTCTAACTCTTAGATATAGAGAATTATTAGAAGTATTATCCAATATTTGTGAATTGTATATCAACCCAATACATAATAAGGCTTCTCTTATTTATAGATATGCTCAACCCTCCTAAAGTCTTTAGGAGTAGGGTTTTGATTTAACTCTTAATCTAATTATGAACTAAATCAATTAAAAATAATAATTGTAATTCCTAAATCATTTAGTAACTTAATTATTTATTATGAGAGTGATGCTTATTAATTAATTCCTAAATCATTTAGGAAATAAATTAATTATTATAATAATTACAATTCCTAAACCATTTAGGAACTTAATTATATATAATAATACTAATATTTATTAATTAATTTTAAAACTATTTAGGAACTAAATAATAATAGTAGTAGTAGTAGTAGTAGTAGTAGTAGTAGTAGTAGTAGTATTTCTAAAATACTAAATTTTAAATATTAAGCTATTTAATTTATTCTATCACTATAGTATAAATTAAATATACTTAATTTATTATTATGATTATGTCATCCAATTCTAAAATAAATATTACTCTTTTGCGATGTGACCCTTCAAGTTCTCCATATTAAACCGGTTGTAGAATAAATAAATTAGAATCATTCTAATCTTATTTATATAAATGAATTAAAGAAATGAATTAAGCTATTTAATTTATTTAAATTAATAATATTTATTCTACAATAAGACTAAGCCCCCTTAGCGATCAACGACTTTTCAGATAATATGAATTTTAACATTTGATCATAAAGAACCTATTATATGAATAATTGCTATACAGTTCAATCCTTCTATCATACAATGTCTCAATCAAATATAAGACATGAATTTACTGTCAAGGCTTATTTTATTTGATCATATGCATTTCAATTCTCAAATGTACAACTCTAATGTAAATTAAAAACTCTTTTCTAATTTTCATTCCACCTTGGCCAATAATTTTTGAGTTAACATTTATCGAATTACATAGGACATTCTCTCCCTTTAATAGAAGTGGTAGATCATTTGTTAACTATTCACCCACCTCCATGTGCAACGTATTATACTTGATCATACCATTTGATATACTAATAAGCCTTAAGGAATATGTCAAAGTATAACTCATCATACATAAGGTACTATGATGATCTCAAGTCCAAGGATCATATGTATTACTATATATCATATAAGGAATTCCTATTGATAGTTAAGTAAAACTTCATTAAGTGTTCCTTAAGTGAGTTAGGTTTAGTGAACTTATTCTCTAATAAGCAACCACATACTTGTTTTAGTGTCTCCACACAAATGATTATGAGATTAATCATTCTCTTTATAAGAGCAAGCATAGTATGCATTAATCTATCCAGATTTACTAATCGTCATTTTAATGATCCCACGATTATGAACATTTTAGTTTTGAGTTATCTAGAATTTAGATAACATTAGCGTAATTAAGATTATGATTCTAAAAGCATTGTACAAAATTATGGGTTTATCATTTAATTAATCTAACCAATTAAACATGAATAAATAAATATCTTTAAATAAAACTTTTTATTAATAAACGAATAAGATTATAAAGTATACACTTATCACATCAAATGTGATTAGTTTGAGGTCATACTACTTTCAATTTTTCACTTGCACTAAAGTCAATTGCCTTTTGGTATCTCATATCATTCTTCTGTAAGTGGAGATCGTACGAATTGCTTAGTAAATACTTTAGTTAGTGGATTTGTAATGTTGTTATGAGAGTCTATCATCTCTTATGGTGTCATCTCATCTTTCAATGATTCCTCTAATCATATGAAAGTGTTGCAACACATATTTGGATTTTAGATGAGACCTAGGTTCCTTGACGAATTAAACTCCTTTAATGCTAAGAACCATTCCAAGTTATGTAATGAACTTGTTCATCAAAACAATCACCTTTGTAGTTTCGCTTATAATTATTTACTATGTCTTTATCACTAAATTAACAAATCTTTATTGTTTGGAACTTTTTCAACTCGTTGCACCACCGTTTAAGGTAATCGCATAACCTAGAACGGATTTATTGTTGTCTTAGTTAGTTTTAAAAATTGAGTCTTTTAAGCCTTCTAGTTTTAATTAGATCAACCAGTAGAAACTCTTTTATAATATTATTCTCCATGATTGAACTGATAATTACTTATCATACATAAGAAACATCAAGTCTAGTACATATCATCAAATCAATGTACGTTCATTGGGTCAAGCCGGACATCCTTTACGATCTATCTCTATAGATCTTTATCCCCAATAGTAGGATGCTTCTCACAAATCTTTGATGAAAAAGTGTTTAGACAATCATATTTTTACTGATTGTAGTATCGGTATGTCATTACTTATCAGTAGTATATCAACATATAGTATTAGAAATGTCACAGTGTTTTCACTAACCTTTTGTACACACTTGGTTTATCCTCATTTTTTGATAAAATCAAACTCCTTTGATTGTCCCATCAAAATAGATGTTCTATCTTTAATAAGCTTGATTCAATCCATAAATCGATCGTTATAGCTTACGTACTTGATTTACTTTATCTTTGGAGATAAATCCCTCTAGCTATATCATACATACATCCTCTATTGAGGAAGGACATCTCCACGTCCATTTGCCAAATCTCTTATAGTAAGTTACAACTGCAAGTAAAATTCGAATGGACTTAAGCATTACTACTAGTAAAAAGTTTCATCATAGTCAATTAATTGACTTTGTTTGAAACTTTTTTTTATCACTAGTCAGGTCTTATAGATCTCTACATTGTCATCTGTTTTAGTCTTTCTAAGAGACCCATTTTGAATTTCACGGTCATCAGTCATTTCTCTTGAGTTTTTACTATTAATGCCTCATCGTATGTAACTGAATCATCATCCACTATAATGCGTACCTCATCATCATCATCATCATCATCTATGATGAATCTATACCTTTCAGTTATCTTCTGTATTAAACCAGATTTACAAATTGGTTGTGGTACAATAGGTTTATCTACTTGAATATATTCCTTCACTTGATCTATAATATTTTGTGTTCTTGAACTTTTTCAAGATCTATTTTACTCCTACTAACCCCTTCAAGGATAAACTTATTTTTTAAGAAAGAAAAGTGTCTCGACAAACACCTTTTAATCAATAGGATTATAGAAGTGATATCCTAAACTTTCTTTAGGATATCCCATAAATATATACTTGTCAAATCTTGTTTCAAACTTATCATTTCAAACCTTTTGAAATAAGTTGGACAATCCAAATCTTAACATACTTAAGATTTGATTTCCTCCATATCCATAACTCATATGGAATCTTAGGGACGGATATTGAAGGTATTTTGTTTAGTAGATACGCGACCGTTTCTAGGGCAAAATCCTAGAGGGATACTGGTCGGTCGGTAAAACTTATCATGGATCATCACCATGTCCAATGTGAGAGAATACTAATCTGTTTGAGATGATCTAGAAACTCACTACTTAAGTATTCACTTCTCGATCTAATCGAAGAACTTTAATACTTTTGGTCGTTTGTTTCTATACTTCACTTCTGAATTTTTTGAATTCAAACGATTTAGATTTGTATTTCATCGAATACATATATTCAAATCTAGAATGATCATAAGTGAAAGTAATGAATGAATTCCCTCATCTTGCTAGTGTTATAATATGTCTCACACACAACTGTGTGTACCAACTCTAACAACTCTACAACTCTCTCTCTCTACATGTCTATTAAATAGATATTTAGTCATATTATCCATTATACAAGATTCACAAGTTATATTTGATTCATAATTAAAAGGCTCTAAAATTCCATATGTAAGTAACTTGTTTAGTCTTGTTTCATTAATATGACTGAGTTTACAATATGATATGAATGTATGATTCATATCATCTCTTTTGCCTTTAATTTGTTCAATTTAAAAAAGTTTTTCATTTAAATGAAGTATGTAAAGTTTATCAACTAATCAACAAGTTCTAAATAAAACATTATCATTATACATAGAACAATAATTGTTCTTTATTATAATGCCAGAACCTTCCTTGTCTGCACATGGAATGGACATAATGTTTCTTCCAAGAACTGGAACATAGTAATAATTGTTGGTTTGTAATATTCATAAGCATACAACAAATTGCACAATAACAGAGGAAGCATGGTAAAATCAGTATTTAAAATTTTACAAACCATAACCAGAATCGACATTATGCGCAACTATTAATTAACAAGAAGGATATAGAGAATTATACCCTTGTAGACACTAGTTTTCCACAGGTACGTGCTCAACTCCAATTCTTTCGTGTTCTCCTTGAATTCTACCGATTAGTTTCCTTTGATCAACGTTAGCCACCCAAGTATTTGACCTCTAGAGGTGATCCACTAAGGAAGAATAAGGATTCAAGAAGTGGGTGATGGCAAACCCTAGTTTTCCCTTTCTTCTAATTTCTTAGATCTAGAGAACTTGTGAGTACTCTCCCAAAACTTATGAAAGTGTGTATAACCTTAATCTATAATAAGACTTCTCTTATTTATAGATATAGTCAACCCTCCTAACACCTTTAGGAATATGATTTTTAATTAAACTCCTAATCTAATTAGGAACTAATATAAGAGTACTCCTATTAATTAATTCATAAACCATTCAGGAACTAAATAATAATAATAATAATAATAATAATAATAATAATAATAATAATAATAATAATAAGACTCATTTTATTAATTTATAATTAGTATTTTTAAAATACTAAATAAATATTAAGCTATTTAATTTAATTTATCATCATAGTATAAATTAAATATACTTAATCTATTATTACGATTACGCTATTTACTTCTTAAATAAATATTTTTCTTTTGCGGCGTGACCCTTTAGGTTCTCCATATTAAACCAGTTATAATATAAATCAATTAGAACAATTCTAATCTTATTTAAATAAATAAATTAAAATATTTAAGTCATTTAAATAAATAATATTTAGTCCACAATAAGGGTAAGCCCCATAGCGATCAACAACTTTTCAGATAATATAAATTTTAACATTTAATCATAAAAGAACTTTTCAGTGAATAGTTACCGTACAATTCAATCATTCTGTCATACAATGTCCCAATCAAATATAATATATGAATTTACCGTAAAGTCTTATTTTATTTGATCATATGCATTTCGATTCTCTAATGCACAACTCTATTTAATGTAAATTAGAAACTCATTTCTAATTTATATTCTGTCTTGGCTAAGGATTACTGAGTTGTCATTTATTAAATCGCATAGAACATTCTCTCCTTTTACTACAAGTGGTAGATTCTTTATTGACCATTCACCAATCTCCGTCTACAACTTATTATACCTATGCATACCCTTTGATATACCTTAAAGGTCTTAAGGAATATGTCAAAGTATAACTTATCATACACAAGATACTATGATGATCTCAAGTTCAAGGATTACTTGTACTATTATCACATTTGGAATTTCTATTGACAACCGAGTAAAACTCTATTAGGTATTCCTTTAGCCAGTCATGTTAAGTGAACTTATTCTCTAATAAGCACTTAGATACTTACTTTAGTGTCTCTACACAAATGATTATGAAATCAATCATCCTCTTTATAAGAGCAAACATAGTATGTACTAATCTATCCAGATTTACTAATCCCCAATTTTAGTGCACGATTAAAAATAATTTTAGTTTTGAGTTATCTTGAATTTAGATCTCATTTGCATGATCATCATCATGATTTTAAAATCATTGCTAAAAAACTATGGATTTATTGAAAGTAGTATGCACACAAGCCAATTATATTTGATATGATGTAGCATGTACTTTGTAATCTTATTAATTTATTAATAAAATTTTATTTATAAGACATTTTCTTTATCCATATTTAATAGATGATATTAATTGTGATAAACTCATAGTAATTGAGCAATGCTTTTAGAATCATGATGATGATCATGCTAATGAGATTTAAATTCAAGATAGCTCAAAACTAAAATTATTTCTAATCGTGAGATTACTAAAATGGGGAATAGTGAATCCAAATAGATTAGTACATACTATACTTGCTCTTATGAAGAGGATGATTGATCTCATATTCATTTATGTAGAGACACTAAAGCAAGTATGTAGGTGCTTATTAGACAATAATTCACTGAACGTGACTCGCTCAAGGAACACCTAATGGAGTCTTACTTGCCTGTCAATAGAAGTTTCTTTTGTGATAGTAGTACAAGTGGTCCTTGGACTTGAGATCATTATAGTATCTTGTGTATGATGAATTATATTTTGGCATATTCCTTAAAATCTTTAAGGTGTATCAAATGGTATGATTGAATATAATAAGTCATACACAGAGATAGGTGAATGATCAACAAATAATCTACCACTTCTAATAAAAGAAGAAAATGTCCTATGCGAATCGATAAATGACAACTCAGTAGTCATTGGCCAAGGTAGAATAAAAATTAAAAAGTAGTTTCTAATTTACATTAATTAGATTTATTCATTTGAGTTTCGAAATGTATATAATCAAATAAAATAAGACTTGACAGTAATACCATGTCTTATATTTGATTGGGATATTGTGAGGTAAAATGATTAAATTGTACGATAACTATTCACTTAATAGATTTTTTTGTAATTAAATGTTGAAATCTATATTATCTGGAAAGTCGTTAATCGCTAAGAGAACTTACCCTTATTATGGAATAAATATTATTTATTTAAATAAATTAAATAGTTTAATTTATTTATATAAATAAGATTAGAATAGTTCTAATTAATTTATTCATTCTATAACCGGTTTAATATGGAGAACCTAAATAGTTACATCGTAAAAGAAAAATAAGTATTTAAGAAATAAATGACATAATTGTAATAAATGAATTAAGTATATTTAATTTATACTATGGAGATATAATAAATTAAATAGCTTAATATTTATTATTTAATATTTTAAAAATACTAATTATAAATTAATAAGAGGGGTCTTATTGTCATTATTACTATTACTATTATCATTATTATTTAGTTCTTAAATGATTTAGGAATTAATTAATAAGAGTACTCTCATAATTGATAATTAAGTTCCTAAATAATTTAGGAATTATAATTATTATATTAAATTTATTAAATTCCTTATTAAATTAGGAGTTTAATTAAAAATCCTATTTTTAAAGGTGTTAAGAGGATTTACTAAATATATAAATAAGAGAAGTCTTATTATGAATTTAGGTTACACACACTTCCATATTTTTTAGAGAGTATTCACATATTCTCTAGAGAGAGAAAATTAGGGTTTGTCATCACCCACTTCTTAAATTATTATTATTCATTAGTGAATCACCTCTAGAGGACGAGAAACATTTGGAGGTAAACTTAGATCCGTTGAAATTTTGAGTTCTACAAGGGTATAATTATATAATTTCTTTTTTATTAATTAATAGTTGAGTATAAAGGTCGATCTTAAATTATGATTTATAAATTTATTTTTATCATGTTTTCGCTATTTTATGCAATTTGATTGTATGTTTATAAATTTTTACAAACCAATAGTGGCATCAAGAGCTAAATTTTATGCGAATTATTAATTATTTTGATTTTATATGTGTATGGATATATGTTTAAAATAATTTATTAAGCATAATTTATTGTATAAAATTATAATTTTTTTTAAAAAAAGTTTCGTTTCGGATGTTTACCGAATTAAGCATGCCGCTGCCGCACGGTTTCTGGTAATTCACATGTATATAATTCACTTATATATAATATATATTATCTCGATGGTCATGTTCAGTTTTGGTGAAAGCCGAAAGTATTATATATGTACAGCCCTTTTCGGTGTATATATATGTATATATGATATATTGATAAAGCTTGTCCCGAAATAAGTGTCGCAATAAAGCAAACATAGCAGTTTTTTTTGTTTTTTTTTTGGGTCAAACAAAGCAGCGTGCTTCGGATTGTTAAGCAACAAAAGGATTCGTGTTTTGGTTTTGATTAAAGTGAATAAAGCACCTACTGTTTCGGTAATGGTTAGTATATATACATATATGATTACCGTGATGCTTTTGGATAAATATATATAGATATTTATATTATATATATATATATATATCCGAAGAAATAAGTGTCGCAATAAAGCAAACATAGCAGTTTTTTTTGTTTTTTTTTTGGGTCAAACAAAGCAGCGTGCTTCGGATTGTTAAGCAACAAAAGGATTCGTGTTTTGGTTTTGATTAAAGTGAATAAAGCACCTACTGTTTCGGTAATGGTTAGTATATATACATATATGATTACCGTGATGCTTTTGGATAAATATATATAGATATTTATATTATATATATATATATATATATCCGAATGGTTACCAATTTGGTAATCATATGATAGTGATACCGGGATGCTTTTGGATATATATTATTAATATATATGATAATTAGTTAAACAGTTTGATAATTTTATACAAATTTTAAAATTTCAAAATAAAAGAATTTATTTTGAATAATTTTAAAATAATAAAAATAAATAGTTTATTTTTAAATAATTTTATAATTAAAATAAAAGATTTATTTTAAACATAAAATTAGATTTCATGCAACTTTAATTGTCTATTAAATAATACCAATACATATATGGAATGATTTATTTAATTCATGCGATTAATATTATTTATTAATATATATGATAATAAATGAGATTGATTATGGACTATTGACCAATATGATTGGACTTAATTTTAATTAAATGCATGAATGAATGAGTTTTATAAATGGGATATGCGTACCTCGCTTTTTCTAATTTTTTTTAATGTAAATTCTATCTCCCTCTTATGTATTTCCCATTGACTGCTAATCAAGATTTCTATTTAGTGTAAATAGTTTAGTAATAGGATTAGTTAGAATTATTTTGAAAAATTAGAGCAAAGAAGTAAAGAGCACATAAAGACTCATTTGTAATGGAGCCCGAATTTAAATATAATAGTTACATTTAATTTATTCTTACACCCCTGATTTGATCTTTTGGTTCACTTGGTGGCTCTAGTGAACCAAATTAAAATAAAAGTCCATAATCAATCCAAGTAGAATATATATATATATATATATTTATTATATATTATCCAAACATGTTTCGCATGTTAAATAATATGACGCATATTTTATATATATGTGTGCATGCGCGCTGTAATGACCCGGAAATTCATAAGACTGATTTGTATGGTCTTAGGTGATTATTGTGATTTAAGGCTACGCTAATTCTCGGATGAGGGAGTAGTGGATAGTCGATTTGGGAAAATTTTAAGCTTTTGAGGATTCGAGCGGAAAATTGAGGTTTAGATATAAAGCTAACCCTGGTAAAGTGATAGACGATCACTGGAAATGAATTAGAGTCCTGACACGAAGGGACTAGGACAGTGTTCACAAAATAATAAGGAAAACGATGCCTAGAATAAGATAATCGATGCGATTTGTCGGATTGGCATGGGTTGTAAAGACTTGGAAATGAAACAAACTCTGATATTTTATTGGTAATAGAAATTTCAAGTATGGAATCATTTGTAAGGATTGAGTCTAAAACTTAATAAGAGGAAAACAATTGTTGAGAGTTTAAAACCTAGAATTGGTTGAATGGGTATATGATAAGGCGAAGTTAGGTATCTATATGGTATATAGGTACAGTGAACCTGATGAAGAAGAATTACCCTCATATTTTTGGATTTACCTTATATTGAAATTTCGGGGACGAAATTAATATAAGGGGGGAAGAATGTAGCGACCCAGAATATTTTAATATAGATAAATGATATTATCGACAATAATTGTAAATTTCTGGGGGATTAAATTAAATCAGTATATGATGGTTTGGTTTATTTAATTATGTGTTTAAATAATTAAAGAAATTATAGGAAGGTTCAGTTAATGGATTGATTAAGTTAATGGATCAACCTAGGGTGTGTAATATCAAAGTTTGATAAGGTAAATGAGCTAGGTAATGATTTAATTATCAAGGCCAAAACCTAGCCCAATGAATAAATTTTGGTAGCCCAACTTGACGTTCATTTAATTTACTTGTTGGGAGCCCTAAATGATTTAATTATGTAGCCCAATGAGAGTTAGTGCATAGTCCATTGTATAGCCCAATTGATTTAAATGCCTAGCCCGTTGATTTAGTTAATGTTTGGCCCAATCATTTAATTAATTGAAGCCCAAATAGAATTAATTGTCAAGCCCAATATTAATTTAATTGACTAGTCCAACAAAATGAGGTAGTAAGCCCAATGGAAATGTAGAGAATCCCAATGGTAGGATTTAATTTCCAAGCACAATGATTTGGTAAATAAAGACCCAAACCCTAGCCTAATTGGTGGTAAATAAGGTGCATATATATATATAATTAATGTATATGTATATAAGCACTAATGGAATAAAGAAAAATGAAAATTTAAGGGTTTTGGGGCATGTGGGCCCCAAAATTCGGCTGGGCACAAGGAGGAGAAAGGGATGGACTTTAGGGAGCTTAATAGCTTCCCTTGGGAGCTTAATTTACTTGGGGAAGAGCAAGGAAGAGAAGTGACAAGTTGGTGATAGCTTAAAGGCTATATAGTAGCTTGTATTGGGAGAAATAATATGGATATACATTCTATATGTATATCACTAGCTAAGTAAAGGGAGTTGAGAGAGAGTTGGTCATTTAATTCATTTCCATGTGTTGGAGAAAAGAAATGAAAAGCTAGAGAGAAAAGAGAGAAGCCATGGAAGAAAAGCAAGATCCTTGATGCTTGGATGCTTGGATGAAGAAGGAGCAAGGTTTAAAGATGAAGGCCTCCTTATGGTGAAGCTTTCTATCTATGGAAGTGAATCATCCAAGCTTGGTAAAATTTCTAGCAAAAAGAAGAAAAGCTATTAAAAGGTTCAAAAGTTTTCAAACCCTTGTTTTCTTTTTCATCTTTGTGTTTTAAGTGTTTGAAGTAGTTTTGATGGTTCAAAACTAATTTCAAAGCTATAAATGTTTATATCCGTGCTAGATTTATAAATCTAGGGTTCAATGGGTTTAACATGGGTATTTATGGGTATCTATTATGAAAAGTTTAGCAAAAAGCTTGAAAACGATTTTTACCGACGGAACCCTAAGCGAACGGGTGATTCGGAGCTTTATATCTTGAAACCTAAAAGTTAGGTATGAGATTTTCTTCTTGGTTATGGTAAATATATAAGTTAAGAACAATACCTAGTTGGTAAAATGTTCGTGTGAGTTGTTATGGTCAAGATATGATTTTTAGACCAAAGAAGACCATTTTAAGAACTCAATGTGCAAACGGTCCACTTTGTGGCTATTTTTCATAACCAAAACTTTTCCAAAAATTTGATCCAATGATGGAATATTGTAGTTTAGGAAGATACGAATCCATCGATACCAATTTGAGGTCATTTGGATTTGTAGATTTCATTTTATTCAAGTTTTAATCAAAGGAGCAAAAGTTGAAAAATCAGAAAATGGCAATTCTGCAGATTCTGCAAGAGTAGGGCCGGGGCCCTTGTTTCCTTTGTAAAAGGAGGGCCGGGGCCCTAGTCCCTTTTCACAGAAAAATAAATTTTTAATCCGGGTCGGGTCGGGTCATTTTTAACGGGTCGGTTCGGAGCAGTTTGAGTCAAAATGGGTCAAAATGTTTAAAAGTTAATATAATTAATTTGGGACCCAAGTTTATTAATTATTTATTATTTATATGATAAATAATAAATAAAGTAAATAAAAGCCATTTTTATGATTAATTATTATTTAATTGATATTAAATAATATGTAGAGCGAATAAATATGATAACTAATTATTTAAATTATTTATTGTTAAATAATAAATAAAGGATGTTATGAAGTTAAAAAAAATAATTATTAAATAAGGATAATTAGTTAATTAATTATTATTTAAAGGATAATAAATAGTAATTAAAGAAAGATGAAATTGATTTGGTAATTATTTATTATTGAATAAATAAGGATGATTAATTATTTAATTATTATTTAAGGGAGATTAAATAATAATTAAAGGAAGATAAAGTTAAATAAGATAATTATTTATTATTGAATAAATAAGGATGATTAATTATTTAAGGGAGATTAAATAATAATTAAAGGAAGATAAAGTTAAATAAGGTAATTATTTATTATTGAATAAATAAGGATGATTAATTATTTAATTATTATTTAAGGGATATTAAATAATAATTAAAGGAAGATAAAGTTAAATAAGGTAATTATTTATTATTTAATAAATAAGGATGATTAATTATTTAATTATTATTTAAAGGATATTAAATAATAATTAAAGAGAGATGAAGTGAATAAAATAATTATTTATTATTTAATTAATATTAAATAATAAATGAGGTTAATTAATTAAGAAATGATTATGTAATTGATATTCAATAATCATTAAATGAATTAAGGGGAATTAATTAATTATTATTTAAATTAAATAATAATTAAAGTGAATTAAGGTTAATGAGATAATTGTTATGAAATAATAAATAACAAGTAATGCTAATTTAATTATTTATTTAACTAATATTAAATAAATAATGTTATGTAATTAAGAAAATAATTGTTTATGTAAAGATAAATAAACAAGTAAAGTTAATTAAATTAATTATTTATTTAAATAATATTAAATAAATAATGTGGGGTGATTAATGAAATAATTGTTTATGTGAAGATAAATAAACAAGTAAAGTTAAGTGAATTAATTATTTATTTAAATGGTATTAAATAAATAATGTGAAGGAATTAAAGGTAATAAAGTGTAAACAATTGACGGGTAATTGTTGGAGTGTTTAGTTATTACCAATATTATAAATATTCATTTAATGAATGATAATTAATGGTAAGTGGATAAATATTATTAATGGATTAATAATATGGATAATTGGATGAATATTATTAAGGGCTTAATATTATTAATAACCAATTAAGGTGTTGTTCAGTACGTGAGAAGCGTTGGTAATTTAGTGATGTATTATTAATGTATAATAATACTGATCGGTAATTAAAATATTATCCAAGGATGATAATATTGTCTTATAAATTTACGAGTTAATAAATAGGGAATTCTGTGTTGTAGAGTAAATTCTTTTGAGAATGGCAGCTGAGTTCCTATGTACTTTACTAATTGCCAGATAAGCAAATTAGGTCTTTCGAAGACAGTAATTCAATTCGTTGAGCGTTAGTGATGGAACGCGAATTTCAGACTGGTAGCGTAAGTCAATGCGACTATCAGGCAAGTTTTTCAGTACTATGTGTTATACTTGCGAACCTGTTTGCTATATGCATAAACTATTAAGTGTGCACTCATTTTATGTGCTAACTGATTTTAAATGTGCCTGTGTACAGTCATATGTTGTTAATAGCTGGTATATGATTAATGCTATGAATTGAATGTGTTATATGAGTTATATAACCTGGAAATATTGACATGCATAGTAAGCATGTGTAAATTGTATAAATGTAAAGCATGATAAGCATGATGCCTATGTAAATGCCAAGCATAAAGCATAAAGCATAAATTAAATGTAACCTACGTGTTATGTGGTAGCTGTTAGACTTGCTGAGCCGTCGTGCTCATTCTTGCTATAATAAACATTTTCAGCGAGGAGCGAGGAATTGATGATCCCGGTAATCGCAGAGAAGATGTTTGAGGTTTATGGTTTATTTTATTTAAGACGTTGTTTTTAGAACTGCTTTAAGATAACGTCGTATAAGCCTTGTAATAATAGTGAAAGGCGGTTGTAAATCAAGACGAGTGTTAATATTTTGTAAACTCGTGTAATTAAAAGTAGTTAGTAAATAGTCATGTCGACTTATTGATTAGGTTGCGAGCTTTTATTTGCTCACAATGGTTGTAATACACTAGGTCATCAAATATAAATGATCTGAGTTGTAGCATTTATGTAAAGATTGCGATTCTGAGACAAGGTTAAGTAAATGCTATAAAAATTTAAATTTACTGAGTTTTTCAACAACATGCCTTTATTTAAATGTTGTGGAGTTTATTCGTTGACGAGCGGGAGTCACGGTTGGTCAAAGTTGATTTTCCCCGGGGCGTTACAGTTGGTATCAGAGCTGATAGGTTATAAACCTTAGGTAGGAGTACCTTAGGCTATAACCGTAAAATGAGATAAGAAAAATGTTAAATGATCTGTTAAGGGATTAACAGCATGTGAAGATAGCAGGATGCTATAAACAAAAGATACTGTGTGGAATAGTAGTAAACTCGGAAAGAGTGGTATGCATGGTAATATGGATTTAGAGGATCCCTAGTTAGATGTTGTTGATTTCAATTGAGGACTCATAATAGTGGCTGAGTTGAACATTCCTTTGTATGGGCAGGGGAATGTGCTTGGTTTTACGTCCACTTAGCTTCCTATAATGATAATCATTGGAATCTTGTGTCGCGCTATTCGATGTATATATGGTGAGAAGGTGATTCTTTTCTCATACTCAATCGGATAGGTAGAGAATGTTAAGCCCAGGTGCGTGTTCTTAAAACTCATACTGGTGGTAGGTTCGTGACTCATAATCATATGGTGGAGCCCCTCAGCGAATGGACGATTTTAGTCTGACTAGGATAAGTTCCTCAACCCATATGATTGTGGTAAGTTCCTGAACTCACACTGTGCGGTAAGTTTGATGAACAGCGAGTGTGGGTAGAGTTAAGTAACACGATTAAAGCTATACTAAAGATAGTTATTAAGCTGGAAAGGTGAGGAGTAAAATTGGTGATTATTTAAGGTTTTAGGACATTC
Source organism: Hedera helix (assembly GCA_947179155.2). NCBI lineage: Eukaryota > Viridiplantae > Streptophyta > Magnoliopsida > Apiales > Araliaceae > Hedera > Hedera helix. The sequence continues at coordinate 12,540,378 of OX359279.1, read as the reverse complement.
TAAATCTTCTAGCTATGCTAGATCTTGAATTCTTAAAATCGTGCCCAATTCGCACTTATGTGCCTTTAAAAAGGATATTTAAAAATCTTTCAAGAAGTCGCGGCAAGCCGAGTTGTGGGACAATTCGTTATTACCCGTGGCTATAAGATAAAATCCAAAACGATTTTCAAATATTTTTGAAACGTTTAAATGAGGGTCTATGCTACTTGTTTCGGCTAGACCAGATTTATTTGAAAATATCAAAAAGTATTTTTAAATATTGTCAAGTGACCATGTGATATGGTTGCGACAAATGACGGAATTCTCAACGTGCTGTTAAGACAATGCGGAATCATGAAGTCATGGCGATGACGGAATCCTCAACGCATTGTCAAGATGATGCGGTATCATGAAGTCATTTTTATTGCACATATGTGCTGGTGAAAAGTTTTAAAGAGTTTCGATTGATATCCGAACTATTGTTAAAAAGTCTAAGCTAATTGATTCGGCTAGACAAAGGTTGAGATATATTTTTCAAGTATTTCTTGGGTGTTATGTTGGGAATCCAACAGGGAATAAATGTTATGCGTATACATGTGGTGCGGTAGGTTGATCTCCTCAGGTGGTAAGTACCCGGGTTAAATGTTATGCATATACATAGAGTACGGAAGGTTGATCACCTTAAGTAATGAGTACTCAGGGTAAGGATGTTTGCAGTCTTTGTGATTGTTAAATATCTCTAAGGTGTTCAGTGTAAATTTTTATGACGCCGGACAAATGGGCTGTTTTTTTTTTAAAGGGGTTATTTTTACTTCCTGGTTATTCAAACTCATTCACAATTATTGAACAATTGTTGAAGACTCATGGAAGATGTTCCAAGGTTCTGGACATCAATTGGGTAAAGGGGTAAGTATACTGTAATTTCGAGGACGAAATTCTTAGAAGAAGGGGTGAATGTAATGACCCGGAAATTCATAAGACTGATTTGTATGGTCTTAGGTGATTATTGTGATTTAAGGCTACGCTAATTCTCGGATGAGGGAGTAGTGGATAGTCGATTTGGGAAAATTTTAAGCTTTTGAGGATTCGAGCGGAAAATTGAGGTTTAGATATAAAGCTAACCCTGGTAAAGTGATAGACGATCACTGGAAATGAATTAGAGTCCTGACACGAAGGGACTAGGACAGTGTTCACAAAATAATAAGGAAAACGATGCCTAGAATAAGATAATCGATGCGATTTGTCGGATTGGCATGGGTTGTAAAGACTTGGAAATGAAACAAACTCTGATATTTTATTGGTAATAGAAATTTCAAGTATGGAATCATTTGTAAGGATTGAGTCTAAAACTTAATAAGAGGAAAACAATTGTTGAGAGTTTAAAACCTAGAATTGGTTGAATGGGTATATGATAAGGCGAAGTTAGGTATCTATATGGTATATAGGTACAGTGAACCTGATGAAGAAGAATTACCCTCATATTTTTGGATTTACCTTATATTGAAATTTCGGGGACGAAATTAATATAAGGGGGGAAGAATGTAGCGACCCAGAATATTTTAATATAGATAAATGATATTATCGACAATAATTGTAAATTTCTGGGGGATTAAATTAAATCAGTATATGATGGTTTGGTTTATTTAATTATGTGTTTAAATAATTAAAGAAATTATAGGAAGGTTCAGTTAATGGATTGATTAAGTTAATGGATCAACCTAGGGTGTGTAATATCAAAGTTTGATAAGGTAAATGAGCTAGGTAATGATTTAATTATCAAGGCCAAAACCTAGCCCAATGAATAAATTTTGGTAGCCCAACTTGACGTTCATTTAATTTACTTGTTGGGAGCCCTAAATGATTTAATTATGTAGCCCAATGAGAGTTAGTGCATAGTCCATTGTATAGCCCAATTGATTTAAATGCCTAGCCCGTTGATTTAGTTAATGTTTGGCCCAATCATTTAATTAATTGAAGCCCAAATAGAATTAATTGTCAAGCCCAATATTAATTTAATTGACTAGTCCAACAAAATGAGGTAGTAAGCCCAATGGAAATGTAGAGAATCCCAATGGTAGGATTTAATTTCCAAGCACAATGATTTGGTAAATAAAGACCCAAACCCTAGCCTAATTGGTGGTAAATAAGGTGCATATATATATATAATTAATGTATATGTATATAAGCACTAATGGAATAAAGAAAAATGAAAATTTAAGGGTTTTGGGGCATGTGGGCCCCAAAATTCGGCTGGGCACAAGGAGGAGAAAGGGATGGACTTTAGGGAGCTTAATAGCTTCCCTTGGGAGCTTAATTTACTTGGGGAAGAGCAAGGAAGAGAAGTGACAAGTTGGTGATAGCTTAAAGGCTATATAGTAGCTTGTATTGGGAGAAATAATATGGATATACATTCTATATGTATATCACTAGCTAAGTAAAGGGAGTTGAGAGAGAGTTGGTCATTTAATTCATTTCCATGTGTTGGAGAAAAGAAATGAAAAGCTAGAGAGAAAAGAGAGAAGCCATGGAAGAAAAGCAAGATCCTTGATGCTTGGATGCTTGGATGAAGAAGGAGCAAGGTTTAAAGATGAAGGCCTCCTTATGGTGAAGCTTTCTATCTATGGAAGTGAATCATCCAAGCTTGGTAAAATTTCTAGCAAAAAGAAGAAAAGCTATTAAAAGGTTCAAAAGTTTTCAAACCCTTGTTTTCTTTTTCATCTTTGTGTTTTAAGTGTTTGAAGTAGTTTTGATGGTTCAAAACTAATTTCAAAGCTATAAATGTTTATATCCGTGCTAGATTTATAAATCTAGGGTTCAATGGGTTTAACATGGGTATTTATGGGTATCTATTATGAAAAGTTTAGCAAAAAGCTTGAAAACGATTTTTACCGACGGAACCCTAAGCGAACGGGTGATTCGGAGCTTTATATCTTGAAACCTAAAAGTTAGGTATGAGATTTTCTTCTTGGTTATGGTAAATATATAAGTTAAGAACAATACCTAGTTGGTAAAATGTTCGTGTGAGTTGTTATGGTCAAGATATGATTTTTAGACCAAAGAAGACCATTTTAAGAACTCAATGTGCAAACGGTCCACTTTGTGGCTATTTTTCATAACCAAAACTTTTCCAAAAATTTGATCCAATGATGGAATATTGTAGTTTAGGAAGATACGAATCCATCGATACCAATTTGAGGTCATTTGGATTTGTAGATTTCATTTTATTCAAGTTTTAATCAAAGGAGCAAAAGTTGAAAAATCAGAAAATGGCAATTCTGCAGATTCTGCAAGAGTAGGGCCGGGGCCCTTGTTTCCTTTGTAAAAGGAGGGCCGGGGCCCTAGTCCCTTTTCACAGAAAAATAAATTTTTAATCCGGGTCGGGTCGGGTCATTTTTAACGGGTCGGTTCGGAGCAGTTTGAGTCAAAATGGGTCAAAATGTTTAAAAGTTAATATAATTAATTTGGGACCCAAGTTTATTAATTATTTATTATTTATATGATAAATAATAAATAAAGTAAATAAAAGCCATTTTTATGATTAATTATTATTTAATTGATATTAAATAATATGTAGAGCGAATAAATATGATAACTAATTATTTAAATTATTTATTGTTAAATAATAAATAAAGGATGTTATGAAGTTAAAAAAAATAATTATTAAATAAGGATAATTAGTTAATTAATTATTATTTAAAGGATAATAAATAGTAATTAAAGAAAGATGAAATTGATTTGGTAATTATTTATTATTGAATAAATAAGGATGATTAATTATTTAATTATTATTTAAGGGAGATTAAATAATAATTAAAGGAAGATAAAGTTAAATAAGATAATTATTTATTATTGAATAAATAAGGATGATTAATTATTTAAGGGAGATTAAATAATAATTAAAGGAAGATAAAGTTAAATAAGGTAATTATTTATTATTGAATAAATAAGGATGATTAATTATTTAATTATTATTTAAGGGATATTAAATAATAATTAAAGGAAGATAAAGTTAAATAAGGTAATTATTTATTATTTAATAAATAAGGATGATTAATTATTTAATTATTATTTAAAGGATATTAAATAATAATTAAAGAGAGATGAAGTGAATAAAATAATTATTTATTATTTAATTAATATTAAATAATAAATGAGGTTAATTAATTAAGAAATGATTATGTAATTGATATTCAATAATCATTAAATGAATTAAGGGGAATTAATTAATTATTATTTAAATTAAATAATAATTAAAGTGAATTAAGGTTAATGAGATAATTGTTATGAAATAATAAATAACAAGTAATGCTAATTTAATTATTTATTTAACTAATATTAAATAAATAATGTTATGTAATTAAGAAAATAATTGTTTATGTAAAGATAAATAAACAAGTAAAGTTAATTAAATTAATTATTTATTTAAATAATATTAAATAAATAATGTGGGGTGATTAATGAAATAATTGTTTATGTGAAGATAAATAAACAAGTAAAGTTAAGTGAATTAATTATTTATTTAAATGGTATTAAATAAATAATGTGAAGGAATTAAAGGTAATAAAGTGTAAACAATTGACGGGTAATTGTTGGAGTGTTTAGTTATTACCAATATTATAAATATTCATTTAATGAATGATAATTAATGGTAAGTGGATAAATATTATTAATGGATTAATAATATGGATAATTGGATGAATATTATTAAGGGCTTAATATTATTAATAACCAATTAAGGTGTTGTTCAGTACGTGAGAAGCGTTGGTAATTTAGTGATGTATTATTAATGTATAATAATACTGATCGGTAATTAAAATATTATCCAAGGATGATAATATTGTCTTATAAATTTACGAGTTAATAAATAGGGAATTCTGTGTTGTAGAGTAAATTCTTTTGAGAATGGCAGCTGAGTTCCTATGTACTTTACTAATTGCCAGATAAGCAAATTAGGTCTTTCGAAGACAGTAATTCAATTCGTTGAGCGTTAGTGATGGAACGCGAATTTCAGACTGGTAGCGTAAGTCAATGCGACTATCAGGCAAGTTTTTCAGTACTATGTGTTATACTTGCGAACCTGTTTGCTATATGCATAAACTATTAAGTGTGCACTCATTTTATGTGCTAACTGATTTTAAATGTGCCTGTGTACAGTCATATGTTGTTAATAGCTGGTATATGATTAATGCTATGAATTGAATGTGTTATATGAGTTATATAACCTGGAAATATTGACATGCATAGTAAGCATGTGTAAATTGTATAAATGTAAAGCATGATAAGCATGATGCCTATGTAAATGCCAAGCATAAAGCATAAAGCATAAATTAAATGTAACCTACGTGTTATGTGGTAGCTGTTAGACTTGCTGAGCCGTCGTGCTCATTCTTGCTATAATAAACATTTTCAGCGAGGAGCGAGGAATTGATGATCCCGGTAATCGCAGAGAAGATGTTTGAGGTTTATGGTTTATTTTATTTAAGACGTTGTTTTTAGAACTGCTTTAAGATAACGTCGTATAAGCCTTGTAATAATAGTGAAAGGCGGTTGTAAATCAAGACGAGTGTTAATATTTTGTAAACTCGTGTAATTAAAAGTAGTTAGTAAATAGTCATGTCGACTTATTGATTAGGTTGCGAGCTTTTATTTGCTCACAATGGTTGTAATACACTAGGTCATCAAATATAAATGATCTGAGTTGTAGCATTTATGTAAAGATTGCGATTCTGAGACAAGGTTAAGTAAATGCTATAAAAATTTAAATTTACTGAGTTTTTCAACAACATGCCTTTATTTAAATGTTGTGGAGTTTATTCGTTGACGAGCGGGAGTCACGGTTGGTCAAAGTTGATTTTCCCCGGGGCGTTACACGCGCTAAATAAGATGAGACAATTAATATTAACAAACCCCTCATAATGTAAAATAAATATTATTTATAAAATAAATTAAAATGTTTAATTCAATTAAATAAAATTAGAATTGTTCTAATTTATTTATTCTATTACTTATAATATTAAGTTGTAACGATCAAAGATATTAATAAAATATCGAATGTCGCCTCTAGCATGGTAAAACGATAGAGTATCAAATAATCATTATAAGTTTGTTGTGTCACACAAGACTTATATTAATTTTTTGAGATGTTGTTTTATCACATTTTATGCTTATAAAAGGATTGAACAATGTTGTTTTGTTGTGTCACACAAGGACAGTGTTTTTCTCTTTACTTATATGAAAGTGCTAGGTCAAATTTCACTTGGATAATTTTGATTTGGATGTGTCACACATGATCATAATAATCTAACAGGCAAAATAAAAGAGTTAAATTGTAATTGACAAAGAGTTGTCTGCCTATTTATTTATATATAGTTTGTCATGTCACATAAGGTTATATACATTTGAAATAAGATCCTTATTCTTACTAACAAATCTTTAACTAGATTTGTCGAATTATATACAGAGCGTAATATAGTTTGATGAAAATAATGTGAGACACTATTTTAAATAAAGACCTAATTAACTTGGTGATTAATAAAATGAATGCATGTTAATGTTGTTATTAATTCACTTAAAGAATATTGTTATGTTTAATTCACTAACACTGCATAACATATTAGATGCTAACAATTTAATCAAACTGAATTGTTCGGATTGATTAAATAAATTTGAGAATAGTTCTCAATGCTGAAAAGCTAGCAAATGTCATTACATTTGGCTATCCCTGCAAACATTGCAAACTAAGCCTATGCAGAATATATTGTTATTTTAAGAAATGACAAGATGATGCAAAGGTGGCTCAATGCATCATGCTCGCATCCATAAGTATCGAGTTACAATGTCAACATGAGAAAATGGATGCATCTACTATATTGCTGCACATTCAAAAGTTATATGATAAGCAAAGTAAGTCGGCTAGATATAAGATATTTAAGGAGCTCTTCCGATTTATAATAACCAATGACACTATAGCAAAGACACGTGTCCTAAAGATGATTAATTTGATTGATCAATTAGGACACCTAGGTTTTGTCAAGGATGAATAGTTGAGTCAAGATTCGATCTTGCAGTCATTCGCTGACTCCCTTTCACAAATTATTATAAACTTTAGCATTAATAAGCTTGAAGTCAGTTTACCTGATTTACTTAAATATGTTGAATACAGTTGAAAGTCACTTTCCTTCCTAGAAAGACTAAGTCTTACTAGTAGATGAATCTTCTAAGTTAAAGAAAATGGCCGAAGGTGTTTCTGGGGAGCCAGAAAAGATAGAAGGAAATAGAAAGGCTAAACGAATGACATAAATAAAAGTGATCCCGATGTCAAATGAGTTTGCTTTCATTGCGATAAGCTGGGACACTGGAAAAGGAACTGTAAGGTGTATCTTATAGTAGTTAAGCAGAAGAAACTTAGTGAAACTTCAACTGCATATATAGATTTGTTCATAATGAAATAGAACTTTCTATAAGTCAAGTTCTTCTTGGGTATTAGATACCGGCTGATGGTCTTAAATATGCAAGTCGTTGCAGAGACTAGGCAGAAATAGAAAGCTAAACTAAAGATAAGTAATCATGTGCGTGAGGAATTGAGCAAAAGGTTGCTGCATTAATCATAGGAACTTACAGTTTAGCTGTAGGGTTTTGACACATAAACACAACAGAATTTTAAATTTTTTCTGAAACCCTAAAACAGGATTCATGCGAAAACATATAAATTCAGAGGTTTAGATATATTTTTACCGATTATCCGAGCTTGAATGAAGACGATGGAATTCTGGAACGGCTTCGAATCTTCAACACAATCCAACAAAACTACGTCTTTACGGTATCCACACGAATGCCCCGCGAATTGTCCCACGATTTGCAGCAAAGAGAATCGCGGTACTAGTCGCCAAGATCTGGATCTGGATTTGGATTTACTGAGTTTTTCTCTCTAGCCTCTTTCTGAAAGCAGTTAGGGTTTAGGTTTTTATTTTCACGTACTTAAAACAGCTGATATATCATGTATATATAGCAATTAAAAGAATCAACCAAAACCTAATTAGAAAAATAAAATCCGAATTTATATATATTATATTTTAATTAAGTCTTACTTAATTAATATACATATATACAAATTATCCTATTAATTTAAATTCGTAATTTAAATACTATTAATCATATTCACATATTTAAATCCTAACAATTTAAATTAATTTCCTTTTAATTACGTTCTAAGTGTGTGACCCTATAGGTTATTATATTGACAATAATTTTAAAATCATATTATGAAATTATAAACAGTGAGTGACATCTAGTAATGCATCACTGCTACCCAAATAATAATAAGATCGGTGATTCGATGTAACCTTTTTGTGACCAATATTTCAATGTAATTTAATCCTTTAACCTTGACATCCTAGATTAAACTCGAGGCATGGAATTTGTTATACAATTCATAATTTAATCTGAGTTTTCTTGATCAATGAGTAGATTATATGAAACAAATTACTATTTGAGCATGACCATGCATTTCATAGTCCTACTCAATCAAGAGGTCTATGGATATCACTTCTAATATATAGCAGGATTAAATTCTGTAACGACCCCGAAATTCGACCAAATTTATAACCTTAAATTCGTATTTATTTTAACATTATTTACCTTACGTCCAAATTTCGGTCCGTTAATAAATCTTTAATCACCTTAATTAATCTATTAACTAATTTTAAAATCATCAATTACCGAATTTTTCGATATAAATTTTTCTTTTTCTCAATTCAATCATTGTATTAAATATTTTATCAATTAAAAACTTCATTTCTTGATCCTAGTCCCTGGATCGCAACCTTTACTTTTCTTTTCTTTCTTGTATCATAAAGCTCGGTATTCAATTTTAATATCATTCATATCCATGCAAATATTCTTTATTTCATGATTTATCATTTAAACATAGATATATAATCGACTCTATCATAATAATCATCGTGAACAATCATGGTTCATAATTTAACAGTATTCGTCCTATCCGGATCCAACATACAAAATATCAATATAAACTTAGCAAATATATTCACATTGAATTATGATGTTGAAAATATAACAATTACGTTTCCAACCTTCTAGGCAACTCATCTCAAACTTAATCCGATATTCCTGAAACTTATTTCTTTACCCTGCAAAAGTTTATTTTAAACAAGTAATGAGCACAACGGCTCAGCAAGTTCAACAGTTTATATTTCACGTAGCACATACCTTAACATACTCAGTGTGTGTCATACATCATATGCTTGTGCTTCTACTATAACAGTATATCCCACATCATTGCACAAAGTATACATAGTTGTCATGTTAACCACAGATCACATAACACATAATTTATATGCATTTAAACAAGTATTTACATATCATAACAGACAACAATTAACATTAAAGGGCTGAAGAACTTGTCTCGATTTGCGTTCATTCCGTAACACTTACAAACATCCCACATATAGTCTTGTTCGTCAATTAACATTTATGTGATCTTTATCATTCATCACATAACCTATATATCAAACTCAGGTTATATCACAATCAATAATCTTGTTCGAGAAATAACATTCTTCTAAATTATTCTACTAAACTTTAACAACGTTGCCTTTATCGTAACTTTCCCGTTACTTAATTTTTTACGTTCACTAGTCAGTCAACACACGATCCATAACATCCTAACATCTCACAAGTCTAATAAACCTTTCAAAATCTCCAAAATATTATTCTAGACTTTTCAACCCATTTTTACATTTTTCGAATTATCCGACAATTTTCTGTAATTATTTCTATTTATAAAACTATTATTTAATAGCTTTAAAAATAGAAATAATAATACAACATACTTTTATATCCTCCAAACACCATCCATATTTATCTTATATTATTATAAGATTTTTCACCAACTTTCATAATTTTCTAACATTCATAGGATTTTCTATGAATTTCCACTCTTTTTAAATTAACTTTAAATAGCCTTAAAAATACAATAAATACTATACTCTTCAATAAATTACCAAACTTTTTCATAAATTCTGGAATAATATAACAGTAATTCTGTCCAGAAAAAATTTCAGCACAAAATATTTATAGTAATTAAATTTTAATTTTAATGCACTAAAACTTCAGAAATTCACAGTAATTAGCACGTTTATCCGAAAATTATGAATCTTAAGTCCATTCCACACGAAATTTAATTCTCTACAACTTTGTAGAAGAAAATTTTTCCAGATTCTGCACTGAAATGTACAGACTCCGGACAGATTCACTTTTCACTGTGCTAATTCTTCCGAAATTCATAGAAATTAGCTCGTTTATCAGAAAATTACAAATGTTAAGTCCATTCCATACGAAATTTAATTCTCTACAACTTTGTAGAAGGAAAGTTTTCCAAATTCTGCACCAAAATGGACAGAATTAACCCTGTTCGGACTGCTCATTTTAAATTCCAATTTTCCTATTTTTAATCCAACTTTTCCCACAATAATTACTCTAAACATCATATAATCCACAAATATACCTCCAAAAATGGTAAACAACAATTATCTTAAGTATTTACTAATTTTACACAAAATAATAAATTAATTTCATAATGCATAAAAATGAACAATAAAAATAAACTTTATACCTTTATAATGCTTGAAAATCCTCCTTCCATAAGCCTTGACAATTTTCTTTTTGCTTCAAATTTCTTGTAATTTTTTTATTTTATTTTTATGATGGCGCACCCATGTTCGGAATGAGAGAGAGGTTTGTTTTGGTTTTGTGCTTATTGTATGTGTATGCATGTGTCTCCCCCCCCCCCCCCCCCCCCCATATTTGCTTATTTCTTTTCCTCTTTTATAACTAAAAAAATTTAACCACTTCGAAGAATAAAAACAAGTCCACCGACTTGCCAACTTACTTTGCCAAATCCGGATGGCTCAAACGTACATGCATAATTTTTTTTTAATGCATTATATGTGTGAATTAGTTTTAATTTACAACTTAAAGTCCACCGACTTAGCCCACACATGCACAACCAACCTTAGCCTTTTGCTTCCGGAATGTTCCAAAAATAAGCCAAAATGAAGTATTTTTATACATTATGTAATTGTTTCGTGCAATAAATATTTTATATAATATATATAAAATATTTATTTTAATTCACTAAAAATCATAATATGATTTATAAATAATATTAACACCCTTTTCGAGTACTTTATTTGATAAATTTTCTACACGCATAAAGCCATGCATGTAGCTATTTGAGGTAAAAAAAAATTTAATTTTTACCTCCAAAATTCATAAAATAATACATATAACATATAAAAATTATTTTCCATAATTTTTCACTTCGTTTCTTAGACAACATGTTACATTAACATGTTCACGTTTTCAAAATATTATCCTTCATAAAAATCATAATAATTCAATTATGCATAAACGTAATTTTTTATGAATTAAAACAATCATTTTTCCTCATTTAATTTCATTCGTTACATTTCACATTAATCTCTTTATATATAAATTACATAATTTAATATTATATAATTTATATATTTACATTCTCCTTTCTTAAATAATTTCTTAAATTCCTCCATAATTATCAATTAATTATATAACCAATAATTATACATTCATTAATTCTCTCATTATTTTAATACTCTTATATAACTTATATAATTATCCTTATATAATTTATATAATTATAATTTCCTTTATACATCACTTTAATTTCCTTATATAAATTATATAATTATTATTATATAATTTATATAATTACATTTTTTCTCAATTAATTTCTAAACTTCCTCCATAATTCAAAATCAATAATTACAATTTTACTAACTTCCTCATTAACTTTTCATAAATTTTCGGATTAATTTAATTATTAATCCCTTAATTTTCATAATTAATAACATCTATAATTATAACAATTAAGCATAAACACATATATATACGTATATAATTCATATTTCTTACATTTCCATATAACCTTATTTAAAACATAATTTCTGCACTTCCATAATAATTTAATTGTACAATTTATTGTATATTTACATGAAATTTTTCTTATTCTTAATAAATTATTTTTAAACAATTTATTTGCTTTTCAATTTCTTTAATTCCATACCATTCATCATGATCTCTGTACAGATTTAATTTACTAATTAAATCTCATCCCATACATTAAATCACATAAAATAATAATTAAGTTAACAACATTGATAATTTTATCAATTAAATTCTCATTTAATATTATTAAAGAAATCTTGAAAATTCGGGTTCTCACATTCTTCCCCCCTTAACAGGATTCCGTCATCGGAATCATAATTGCCGTAATAATCATACGTATATTATTCATAGCACCTTGCTATACCTTATCTTGATAAATCACAACTATTTTCATAATAATCATATCTTACCTTGTTAATTTCCATAACTCACATGGATAACCCCATAATGGTCATAACTATCAAAATATTTAAATTCTTAACTTAATTCACAATTTTTTTGTAGTATTACATTTCATATTTCTCTAAATTTTTTTTTTTTTTTTATTAATAACACTTTAATTCGTCTCTTGATACACTTATCAAGATAATTTCTCATTCTATAAAAAATTTCTTTCTTTAATCACACGTAACCTTACTTGTAAGACCCCGAATTTTATGAAATATAAAATTTAATTTTTCTTCATATATATTTTTCTGAAACAGTAAGTGGTTAAATCGATAAAGTTAAAAGTTAAGGATGTTATGTGCAAATTTTATTTTGTCGGACAATATTCGCTTTGTCGGGGAATATTCGTTTGGTCGGGGAATATTCGTGCCGTACGACAGCGCCGAAATAACAAATTATTTGTGGACCCCACAACGGAATATTTGTCGGATATAGAAAACGACAGAAGTAACATTTTCTAAATAAAAATAGTCAACGGTGTTAACTGTTAAAATACCGGTGATAAAAGAATAGTAGCATACGATTGTAAGACCTCGAATTTTATGAAACACAAAATTTAATTTTTCTTCATATATTTAATTTTTCTTCTGAAACAGTAAGTAGTTAAATTGATAAAGTTAAAAGTTAAGGATGTTATGTGCAAATTATATTTTGTCGGACAATATTCACTTTGTCGGGGAATATTCGTTTGGTCGGGGAATATTCGTGCTGTACGACGGCGCCGAAATAACAAATTATTGGTGGACCCCACAACGGAATATTTGTCGGATATAGAAAACGACAGAAATAACCTTTTTAAATAAAAATAGTCAACGAAATTGTTAAAATACCAGTGATAAAAGAATAGTAGCATACAGTAGTTTATGGTATTTTCTGTAGCACACGGTACTCTACAGTAACACACGGTATTGCATAGTATCTCATATTATTGGTCTGATAATTGACACCGTAACTGTTACGCATCATTTCATCGATAATTGTCACTGCATAATATTTTATATTATCAATTCAATAATTGTTGCTACACTGTTTTTAAAATTATTGAACCTAATAATTGTCACAGTAACATATGCACAGTAATTCACATTATTGAATCAATAATTGTCATGACACAGTAACGTATTTTTCTTTTACATACTTTCTGCATTATTGTTATCGCTATTACGGTGTTATTTAAACAGTTGTATTTCATTAATTAATTGACTTGATATCTAACTCAGAAAGCTAACTATATTGTATTTATAACAATTAGTCATAATAATGAATAAGTGTGAATTATTGTTGAATAATTGAATTGATAAAGTTATTTGTTTATAATATAAAGTTAGGTGATATGAAATGAATGGTGTAGATTAAAGTGTAAATTATTGTTGAATAATTTGTTTATAATATAAAGTTAGGTGATATGAAATGAATGGTATAGATTAAAGTGTGAATTATTGTTGAATAATTGAATTGATAAAGTTATTTGTTTATAATATAAAGTTAGGTGATATGAAATGAACGGTTTGGATTAAATTAGAAAATCTTGGATATGATAAGATTTTTGGCTATAAATAGAAGCCTTAACTTAAGGATTTTTCATAAACTTTCTTACTTGTTCTTTCTTTCTCTCTCTAAATACTTCTTGTGAAAGTTCTCTCTAAGTGTGCTTAAGTCATCTTGAGTATTTGTGAAGATCTATAAGTGTACGTGTACTGTTCAAGTTAATCAACCTCATCCAGTCACGTGTTAAAGTAAGGGATTATCATTATTTGATTCTCGAAAATAATATTGTTTCTTTCTTACTCATAAGATGTGTCATTTATTTCCATGTATTAATTTGTGGGAATAACCTTACGGAGTGGATTACCGCCTGTTGGTGAATAACCTTTCGTATTCATTCATTATTAATCTCTGAGAATAACCTTACGGCGCGGATTACCGCCTGTTTGGTGAATAACTCTTTGTACTCAAATTCTATTAAATTGTGGGAATAACTTATGGCGCGGATTACCGCCTGTTGGTGAATAACCCTTTGTATTAATTTCCTTCACCTTTTGTTAATCAAACCTGCTACGGTAAGGGATATTATTTTCTTTCATACTCCTAAATCGAAATTTATAACAAACTCAATCTCTCAGTCTGGCGGTAGACTAGGTAGTTCATCTGGAAAAACATCCGCAAACTTGTTCACTATAGGTATCTATTCTATTTCTTTCACTTACTTCTGGGTATCCATTATATGGCACAGATAACTTACACATCATTTGCTTAACAGTTTGTTGGCCTGCATCATCGTCAGACTACATGATTGTCTTGGCAATTTGCTACCATAAAACACTACCTTTGGCTTCTTTGGAGTCAACAGGTTTACACACTTCTTCTGGCAGTCTATAACTGCACCATGGTTGAATAACCAATCCATTCTTAGGATTACATCAAATTCTCCTAGCCTTATTGGAATTAAATCCACCATCATCTTGTGCCCTCTTATATTCATGCAACAATTTCTATGCACACACCTAACAGGAATTATCTCTTTGTTTGTTACTTCAATATTCATTGGGGATTCAAGTTTCTCTTGGGGTAATTCTAGTCGTTGCGCAAATTCATCAAATATGAAAGAACAAGTAGCACCCGAATCAAATAAAACATATGCATTTATATCGTTGACTGGGATGATACTTGACACTACGTCTCTAAAGGTCACCGCATCCTGAACCGTCATGTTGAATGTCCTTGCCGTTGGTAGGTTAGGCTGCGCTGGTCCTCCGATTGACAGCTTGTTGTTACTTCCCTTATTTCCATCGCTTCCTCCAGATCCTTTCTTTGGACAATTCTTGACTACATAATCCATAGCACCACAAATGAAACATCCTTGATTCTTTCTCGGTTTGGGACAGTTGGGCGAAATGTGTCCCTCCATTCCACAGTTGTAACAGATATTCTTCCCTTTCATGCAAACACCTTGATGACTTTTGCCACAGTTTCCACATACTGTGCTTTTCTTCTTTCCATCCCTTTGATTGTTCCCCAAATTATTGTTGTTACTATTCCACTTCCTTTTTCCAAAGTTACTTCCTCCGCTACTACCTTCGCAGTTCATACCATCGTTTTTCTCTCCTTTTTTCTCTTGGTTGTATTTTATCAGGGCTTCACTTCCGCCCTCAGCTATTATTGCTTTCTCTAACAGTGTTGTGAAAGAGTTAATCTGTAAAACATAAACTCTGTTATATATCCAAGGTTTCAATCCTAACTCAAACCTTCTTGCCTTGCGTTCTTTAGTGTCCACTTGGTGTGGAGCAAACCTCGTTAATTCATTGAACTTGACAGCATATTCTGCTACTGCCATGTTCCCTTGCTTAAGTTCTAGAAACTTGACCTCCATTCTTGCTCGCAGACTAGTTGGAAAGTAATTTTCGAAAAATAGCTCCTTGAAGCGATCCCATGACATTATTCCTTCTCCCGCTCGGTTCTTGTTAGCTTTCCACCAGTAGTTAGCTTCCCCCTTCATCATAAAGGTAGCAAAAGCTATTTTCTGTTCGTCGCTTATGCGTGCAACCTCAAAGACTTTCTCCATTTCTTCTACCCAAGTCTGGGCTTCAATTGGATCTGTGGTTCCTTTGAATTCTGGTGATCCTACAGACTTGAATTCTTTAAAACTAACTTGTGGATTCACTACTGGAGTTGGGTTGGTTACATGAGGTTCTCTCCCTTGCAGTGCTCCTACTAGGAGATCTATAAAACGTTGCATCGGGTCAACTGGACCTCTCTCATCATTTACAGACTCTTCTTGGTGTGCTGGTATTCTTCTTCGCGGCGGTAGTCTCTGATAATTAAAACTTTGTATTATTATTTCAATATTTATCTTCAAGCATTAAACATTTAATCATCTAAACATCGTAGAACACATTTTTCTTAATAAAGCTCGTTTATATTCATATGCCAGCAAGTGATACATAACATCTTACGTAACATAACATATTGCTATAAACGTTCATTATCCCACTAAACAAAAGATGGGATTTACATAATATAGCCCCTAATATAACAAAAGCTTGGGGACAATCTACACATCCCTTAACTATACAAAGGTTGGGATTTCATAACTACTACAGACATACAAACGGACTAACTATCCAAGCATGCCCCGCTGAATGGCATCATCGTACTCCTGTCGGCCTATATAATCCACCAACTGTCGACTCATGGTATGGCTGGTTTGTCCTTCCTCTGCAGGGTACCTGTGCACCATATTCAACCATCTTCCCACAGCTGTGTTGAATGCATAGCTCATGGAATCTATCTTTACCTTCTTAGCTCTGACCTTTCCCTCCAGTTGATCTACCCACCTGGCAGATCTGCTCCATGCGTCCTCAACTCTTATCTTATCAACAATCTCTAAATCGAACTCGACTTTCATGGCCTCATTCTCCATCTGAAGCTCATCTCTCTTTTGTTCAACCTCTAGATACTTCCTATTCATCTCAGTCACTTTTGTCGTTAATTGATGTACTAGTGACTCATACTGTCCCACCACGTTCTGATACTCGTGGTTCTCCTCTTATAGCTTACGAACTCTATCCTCCAATTCCATGTTCTTATCAATAAACTGAAATGCCATAGACTTGTATTGGTCTTCCATATCCTGATGTTTTTGATTTTCCTCCTCCAGGTGCATAATCCTGTCTTTCAGCTCCAGATTTTCATCTACCAGCTGCCCCACCCAAGGATTCTCAGTTGATGGCTCATCTGGTGAAGTATAGTACTGCACCTCTTCCTCAACTTCGGCTATAAATTTGCCCATATCAACTGGCTCCTCCGCGGTTACCAGCTCCTCATTGTTTTCAACCATGTGATCCTCCTCAGGATCTATCTCAGGCTCAATCTCTATCGGTTGTTCCATAACCATGTGGATATCTAGGAACGCCTCCTCAACCATCCCACTCAATTCTCTAACTGCTGACATCCTACAACCAAAACAATAATTAGTATCTTGAAGAAGTCATTTTATTCTACCACATAACACATAAGGTGATCTTTTATCCTCCAAATTCAGCTATAACTCGATATGAGTTTTATTAAGGTCATACTCCTAAGGTTTCCCCCCCCCCCCCCCAACCTAAGGTTTATAACCTATAGCTCTGATACCAACCTGTGACGCCCCCAAATCCGGGTTCTTGCAACTCCGGGTTCGGTGCTCACGATCCACACATACATACCACATAACTACCCATTCATACGCGGAAATATAAATATTACATAGACTTAAATCATTCTTACATTCATCCCAGATTTCTAACCTAAAGTCTCAGCATACAATTCATAAAGTCTACATCATAGATAAATGAAAGTAAATACAATTAATCTAGTCTTGGACTTTGCCTTTGCCTTTATCTTTTTTATTCTCTTCTAAATTCTCGGGCTTAGCTGCATTTGATAATATAAGCAAGGGTGAGAAACAAATTTACTCAACAAGTTCAATAAAGATTTATTATGAACAAAACTAAGCTTCTCAATGCCTTCAACAATTTAACAAGAATTGTGAAGTACATAAATAATAGCATTCTCATGACTGACAAATAACTGAGTTAACATGACAAGTGGTTATAAAGAACCATGAATAATAATGAGATATGAACAATAGTTCTACGAAATATTTAACATTCGAATGAATGAAAAATATTCTCACAAGTACTTAAGGTGATCAGCCTCTTGTACTTACAAATATGCATATCGTTCAGTTTTTCTACATCGGATTAACTGATAAAAATTCCCTATATTAGGGTTTTGTTCATCTCAGCTTTACTTTATGATTCCGCACCCCAACAATATGGTTTGGATTAGCTTCAAAGAATTTATTTGAATTTAATAACTTCTGCCAACATTGGTCTAACCGGATCAAATGGATTAGACCTTTATACGATAGTTCAAAAGTCAAAGAACTTTAATCATAAACCATTCAATATATGAATATTCTGACAAGATGCACAAAGTGCGAAGCATGACATTCGTACAATAAATATGTACCAATTAAGGAGTTTAGAATAAGACACTTGCCTGATGTGTTGATTACACTTAACTGTTCTACCTTGTCAACGAGTTGACCTACATATACCATATTATTAATCTACTAAGATACAGTCATAACTCGTCATTCTTGAAAGTCTAGTTAACACTTACAAGCCATCTAATCACATATGGTCACATGACTCACAATATAAGTTCTATACACATGTTCATGGATTATACCAATCATTTTGTAATTCACAATAAACCATCATAATATATCGTAGTTAAAATTTTTCAGAACTTTAATTCCAGACTTTTTTTTTCTATGGAACAGTAGCGCGCCTGCCCCATGTAGTGGCGCGGCCGCCCCAGTCCCACTGAAAACCAGAAATGCCTTTCGGCGCGGCCGCCCCCAAAAATACAAAGGGAGCGACGCGGTCGCGCTACTCCGTCAGGATTTTTCACAACTTGATTTTTGCTTCCAGATTTTTCAAACTTTAAGCATACATGATTTTTAGCTATTCAAAACACAATTTACCCTTATGTAGTGTATGTTTACCAAGGTTACAATCAACTTATAACCAAAATAACTTGTGAGAACAAAACTCTCCATGGATTTCCTTATGAATTATGGATCAATCATAGTTTCAAGATAAAATTTCATCTTATGAAAACACGCTCTTACTTTGAAAGATAGCATACAAGTTAGCTAGACATTTCACACTACGTTCTCATATTTCATAATGGTTCTTACAACACCATGTTTATCTAGCTTATGTCGCACATGGCCACAACACCAACTTTCTTAAGGTTCTCATGGGTCAACACTTACATACCAACAATCTTGTTTACCACTTAACACATAAAACCCCTTTTTATATATAACTTATAAAACATGCTTAAATTCTTGGTTTTAATTCATTGTGCTATAATTAGTCTTCACACATAACACCTATAAGTTACATCGGTATCAAAACCACACTTTAATTGCAAAATATGGAAATTATCTTCTCTTAGGACTTTTGACAAACACTTGGTAGACATATAAGAAATATAGGCTTGTTTGAGACATTTAAGCATATAATCTCCAATCGTATATCCTCCCTTATTCCACCGGGTCCTCCATAACCCTCTATACACACAAAATTCCCATAGCAATACCAATTCATGAACATATATATGAACAACAAAGGAAGAGATCATTATACCTTTGCTATCTTGGCTTGAATTCTAGGCTAATGATGGCCAAAAGAAGTCTGGCTTCTTCTTCTTCTTTAACCGTGCGCTCCTTTCTCTCTCTATATTGCTTACTCTACTTTTCTTAGCAATTGATGATGGTCTGTAATGGCACAAGGGCTGAGCATTATAGCTGAGCACCCCCCCCCCTCATTTCCATCAGTTAAAGACCCTTGGTTCTTCCCGAATGTCATGTCCTAAAGCTACTGAGATGGCCTACCTAATAGCTTCTATAGATTTTATTTTTTTTGCAGCACCGCTTTGAATTGCCCAGTCCCCTGTTTTAAGGTTCCAGTCGCTAGCTTGTCCCAAATTAAGAGTCACTCTTGGCTCAAATAATGTTACGTACCAGTCAATTGGCTGTTGAACTACTTCTTATTTTAGGATCACTAAATCACTTGGGCTTGCTGGAATTCTCTTTAAGTTGGGCCAATAATAGTCTTTTACCCCAAAATGGTCAACACACTTGGGCTACAATCTAATTGCAACCAACAAAGCAAAAGTTTGGGTCATGGACTAGGGTTTGGCTGGAAATGCACCCTCACTTGAACTCATTTGCTTGGGCTACTTTAATTTTAGTTTATTTGTTACATTGTTCCATAATACATAGCCCAAAATGCTAATATTATCATTAATATGCTAATCTAGCATTTAAAATCTCAAATTTAGTTTATCATTTTAATAACCAAAATTTAATTCATTACTCATGTAATTTAATTACACATCATTTCTAATTAATTACATGTTAGCTTTCCTTTTCATTCTCAATTTAAGTATACCTTTATAATAAAGTATACTTTCATTTCATAACATAATTAAATAAAAATTTAATTCACATAATTTCATTTAATAAAAATTATTGTACAAATTTCTTGGTCATTACAAAAATAATCACTGGTAAAGTAGAAGAATCCCTCAAGTAAGAATACCTCAAATGGTTTGGCAACTGTTTCAGCTCCAGTGTGGGTGGTTCTTCTAAAGATGACTTCTCATGGATATTTGATTTCTCAGAATGCTCTAATGGCTCATATTGCTTCCCAACCTGTATGAGTGGTGTAAATGTATTCAATAGCTGCACAAACTCAGGTAGGGCTAGAAAATATACGACTTTAGGATTAACTAAGGCCGTTGCAAGTGGATCCGCATGAAAGGTAACTTCATAAACTTCATCCACTGCTACCTCTAACTAATCAACTCTAAAACACTCTTCCACCTCTTTTGGGAACTTCATGGCTTTGAACACGCTAAATGTGACTTCTTGATCATAGACCCTCATCGTGAGCTCCCCTTTTTGTACGTTGATCAAGGTTCTCCCTGTTGCCAAAAAAATGGACGTCCAAGTACAATCGGAATTTCTTTGTCCTCCTCAAAATCCAACACTATAAAATCTGTCGAAAAGATGAACTTATCAACATTCACCAATATGTCCTCCACTATTCCTCTTAGATAAGTCAATGACTTGTCTGCCAATTGTAGAGTGACATTAGTCAGCTTCACTTCCCTCAGACCCAACTGTTGATAGATAGACAACGGCATAAGATTAATATTGGCCCCCAAATCACACAAGAATTTCCCAAAGAACTTGTCACCAATAGTACATGGTATCGTGAAACTGCCTGGATCTCTTAGTTTGGGTGGTAGCTTTTTCTGTAGAATGGCACTACATTCCTCCGTTAGTGTAACTATCTCAAAATCTTCCAATTTTCTCTTCCTGGAAAGAATCTCCTTCATGAATTTAACATAGTTTGGCATTTATTCTAGAGCATCCGTAAAGGGTATATTGATTTGAAGCTTCTTGAACACCTCTAGAAATTTTGAAAATTGTTTGTCTGCCTTAGCCTTTTGGAGTCGTTGTGGAAATGGAACTGGTGGTACATATAAGTTTAGCTCGACTCCTTCAAATTTCTCCACAGTCTTCTCCTGTTTCTTTGTCAAATCCTCGTCTTCACTGGCCTTCTGTTCAACTTTGTAATCATCATCTCGTGGCTGCTTTGATTTCTCCTCCACTGTGTCAGATAATTCTTTCCCACTCCTCAAGGTAATCGCCTTACAATGCTCGTTACCATCTCCCATTGGATTCTTCTCACTATCACTTGGTAAAGAACCTTGAGGTCGGTTGTTTAAAGCACTATAGATCTGACCCATCTGATTTTCAAGATTCCTTATCTGAGCTGCTTGATTTTTCGTAGTGACATCAAATTGATTTGCCAGCCTTGCTAACAGATCCTCCAATCGTGATAACTTATCGGGTTGTTGGGGTTGTTGATTTTGGAATCCGAGTGGATATAATTGACGTGGAGCTTAAGCCTGAGGTTATACCTGATTATTGCTCCAAGCAAAGTTTGTGTGGTTCCTCCATCCAGGATTATATTGTTTGCATTGTTGCCATATTGTTGCTGCCTGTTTTGATTTCCAACAAACTGCACGGATTCTAAATTTATTGCACATTGCTCTGTCGAGTGATCTCCTGTACAAATCTCATATACTGTCTTCATTTGATTCTTCTGCATTCCCATAGCGTCTATTTTCTTTGACATGGCAGAAAATTGTTGTCACTTGTGCCAATAAAGCTGTCATAGGATCCACATCATAAATACCTGTTGCCCTTGGCTGATGAGTTCTAGCTGTGGGCTATTGACAGTTGTTTGTCGCCATATTTCCAAGCAGGTTGTATACTTCTTCACAGTTCTTGCCCATCAATGCTCCACCAACTACTGCATCTATGCTCGTCCTAACTTGGATAAACAGACCATTATAGAAGGTTTGGACTTACAACCACTTAGGAATCCCGTGATGGGAACATCTTCGTAGTAAATCCTTGAATCGCTCCCATGCTTCATACAATGACTTTAAGTCGTGCTGAACGAAAGAAGTGATATTGTTCCGCATCTTTGCCGTCTTTACTGGTGGAAAGAATTTGGCAAGGAATTTTTGTGCCAAATCATTCCACATTATAATTGACCCTGCAGGCAATGAGTGTAACTAACTCTTGGCTTTATCTCTCAATGTGAATGGGAAAGCCTCAATCTAATAGCGTCCTCCGTCACCCCATTATATTTGAAAGTGTCGCATATCTCCAAGAAGCTGACAATATGGTCGTTGGGGTCATCGTTTGGTAAACCCCTGAACTGAACCAAGTTCTAAATCATCTGAATAGTTCCGGGTTTAATCTCAAAACTAGTGGTTGTGATGGCAGGCCTTGTGATGCTGGTTTGGAGTTCTGTCACTTGTGGCATGGCATAGTCCCGCAGTGACTTCTATCTTGATTTTCTAAAGTAGCTTGAATATAGTTGTGAATTCTACGAAACCTTCATTCTATGTCGTCTTCGTATGGCTCTAGTTCCGAACCTTTAGATCTCGTGTACATAAACAAAATACTAAGATCATTCCTTTGCAAAAAGCACAGGCAAATGTAAACCAAGGGAAAGCCTGCAAAAGCAAAGGAAAATCAAAATATTAAAATGTTTAAATTAAAACTAAATAAACAAAAATTAATAATAAAATAATTATTAGAACCGTTCCCTAACAACGACGCCAAAAACCTATTGTCCGATTTATAGATATGGAATTCACACGCAAGTATACGCGGTCAATCAAGTAATATAGTAGTAAAAATGATGTCGAACCCACGAGGAACAAGTAATAATAACTAATTTAACTATCAACTTTTATATTAATTCAATTCTATTTAAACTAAAGCAAATTTGGATTTTGGAATACCTAAAATTAAAACTAAAATTAAGCTAAATCACAAGAGTAGATTTTCAAATAATAAAAAACTTCAAGATTACAATTTCCCCAATTGTATTACAATAATATTATCAGCTTAATTCCAATTACTTAATCATATGGATTGTTAACTGAGATCACTTATCTATTTATTAATCTTTGTCGATAATTAATAAAAAAATCTACTCAAATTTATAATGCTATAATTCTATAAAAAAATACATTGAAACATGCTCATTAAGATTAAACTCTCACTATGTTACGTATGGCATATAGGTATCTTCATCCTACACACTAACATGATACTCCTCCTAGAAAGAATAAACAAAGTCACACGTTATTATACACAGATCTATTCCTAGATTTTCTCTTTCAATTCTATCTAGGAAATCAAATAACTACTGATCAGACAATTATAATTCATGGACAAGATATAACAACCAATCCAATAACTGATCAAATAATTGAAACTAAGATGAATTAATTAAAGTTTAAACAACGGTTCCATTGTAATCTTAAAGAAGAATTTAGTTACACATCATAATGAAAACCATCATCATATTAACATAGAAAATCATTCAAAGTTCAAAAGATAGGGTAAAGGAAATAGAATAAACTGTCGAATCCAAGTCGTCTCCTTAGCCTTCACTTTCAGCTTCTATGCTCTTCCTTGATCAATCTTCAAGTCTCCTTACATTAGATCCAATTCTTGCTCTTTATATCTGATTATGTGTTTCTTCTACTGTCAAATCTCCCTAGAACTCCCTCTTAAATAATCGCAACATCATACTTCCTAGCTGGGCTTGGATTCTGCAACGCAACAACTGGGCCAACTGAAGTCGCCGGACTGCACCCCGACGCAATCTCCATATCATAACACTGCGCCCCGGTGCAGTGTACTGTTCCAGAATTACAAAATTGCCATTGATTAGCGTATTTCCTGTTTTGACCTCCCGAAGCCGTTTCCTGCAAAATGATCATATAAACAAGTAAAATAAAACTAAAAACACTTAAAGACAACAAATAATTAAGCCTAAAAGTACTTAATTCGTAGGTATGAAACCCACTCATCAAATATACACAGATCACAAGAGTCTGAAGTATATTTTCACTCAAAAGAATTTGAATATGAGGCAGAGAAGATGGTTAGAACTAATTAAAGATTATGATTGTAAGATTCTATATCATTCAGGAAAAGCAAATGTTGTGACCAATGCCTTAAGTAGGAAGGGTCGGGAAAGATTAAAAATGATAACTGCTCAGAATGAGCTAATCAAAGAGGTGGAAAGAATGGAACTAGAAGTAACTTATCCGATGGAGTCGAAAGAAAAATTATATGTGGTAGAAGTTCATCCAACGTTATTGGATAAGGTGAAGGAAGTTCAGACTCAAGATCAAGAATGCGGTCAAATCAGAAAATGCATAACTGATGGATATGAGATAAGATTCAGAATAGATGACAATAGATTGCTAAGATTTGAAGGAAGAATGTGGGTGTCAATGGTATCCAAATTAAAAAAAGAAATTCTACAGGAAGCACACAGTTCAAGGTATTCAATTCATCCAAGTAGTACGAAGACGTATCAAGATCTTCGTCAACACTTTTAGTGGCCCAATATGAAGAAAGACGTGGTAGAACGTGTTAGTAAATACCTGACTTGTCAAATAGTTAAGGCAGAACATCAGAGGCCTAGTGGATTACTACAACCGCTTGAGATTTCGAAATGGAAGTAGGAGCACATTATAATGAATTTTGTGGTGGGACTTCTAACGACGCAGAAAGGTTATGATGCAATATGGGTAACAGTGGATCGACTAACAAAGTCTGCACACTTCTTGCCAACTGAGGTCAAAATTTAACCTGGATCAATTGGCAAAACTTTATGTGAAGGAAATTATATCTAGACATGGAGTTCCGGTATCGATCGTTTCAAATCAAGATCCGCGATTCACGTCCAACTTTTGGAAGAGCGTATGGGCACGCAGTTGAGGTTGAGCACAGCGTATCATCCTCAAACATATGGACAGAGTGAACGAACAATCCAGACATTAGAAGATATGTTCAGGGCATGCGTGATGGGTTTCAAGGGTAATTGGGACGACCATTTATCGTTAGTTGAGTTCGCGCATAACAACAGTTATCATATGAGTATTGGTATGCCACCTTATGAGGCGTTGTGTGGAAGGAAATGCAAAACACCTCGTTGTTGGGATGAGGTAAGAGAACGTAACCTTTTGGGACCAAAAATAGTACAACAGACTGTAGAGATCGTCAAAGTGATAAGATCACGACTTATAGCAGCACAAGACAGACAAAAGAAATATGCAGACTTGCATTGTCAGAAAAGAAACTTTGAAGTAGGGTCCTATGTGTTCTTAAAGGTATCCCCCTAGAAAAGGAAGATTAAATTTGAAAAGAAGGGAAAGTTGAGTCCAAGATTCATTGGACCTTTTGAAGTGTTGAAGAGGATAGGAGAGGTAGCCTATGCTGTGGCATTTCCTCCAAAATTGGAACATATACACAATGTATTTCATGTATCTGTACTGAGACCGTATAAGCCGGACTACAAACATGTGATCGAGTATGAGCATATCCAAATTGAAAAGGATTTAACGTATGAAAAAACTCATGTTCAGATTATTGACATGAATGAGCAAATTTTGAGGAATAAGATAATACTTTTAGTACAGGTAGTATGGAGAAACCACAATACTAAGGAAGCAATATGGGAGTTAGAAGAGAAAATGAAAAAGGAATATCTGAATCTATTCGTGTAACCTTGTAATAACGACTCTGGGGACGGAAGCCTTATAAGGAGGGAAGAATGTAATAATATACAATTTGGCATAATTATAAATTTTATAATTAATTAGCTAAATTTATATTTCAGAGGGTGACAAGTGTTCTGGGACAAGTCAATTATGGATTATTTGATTGTAGAATAAAATTCAAGCCTAATGAAACAAATTTAGATCAAAAAAGGACTTGAATTAGATTGAAAATAAGAAAGAAATGATTTTTAAAGGAATTAAATTGTCTAGATTTTGTGACAAAAGACCAAAGTGCCCTTGACATTTTATAGGAATGACTATGGTATCCTAGAATGGTCTAATGACCATTAAGTCCTTAATTGGTAATGAGAAATATCTTACTAACCATGAATGTGTTAAGCTAACCAAGTGTAGTTAGTTGCTAGAGAAATATATACAACTTATATATGTATATATCTTTAAGTATTAAGTTTAGTATGTTCATGTTATCTTTCCAAGTAACTAGGAGAGAGTTCAAAGAGAGAAAGAAGAAAAGAGGCTAGGGTTCCATAGAAAGCTCAAGAAATCTCAAGGAAAGTGTTCAAGAGAGGTAAACAAGCAATCAAAGTAGAGAACCAAGCCTTAAGAAAGTTCATAGCTAGAAGAAGAAGGGCTTAAAGAATGTAAAAAGGAATTCTAAACTTGAAACTTAGAAAGTTATGTGATTAAATGCAAGATTATGAGGAGTCATGCATGTATCTATGATTAGAAGTAAGATTTATATGTTATTTGGTTGATATTGATGAAACCCTAAGTGATGAAGTTGTAGAACAAAGGTGCTTCACTATTCATGCATGTATTCATGATTTGGAAACATGATTTAAGGATTACCATGTATTATATGTTGTTAAATATAATGAAAACCTAGATTAAAGGGTTGATCATGAATGAATCATGTGTATTTTTATGATAGATAGCATCCTATGTTCACTAATGGTTGAAAAATATGACTTGTGAAGAAAAAAATAGAATATTAGGCTATGATTTGCTAATAAACCAAATTATAATCTGTAAGGTGTTTTGAAAGGTGCATATAGAAGTGATAAGGACTTATAAAGTTGCTATATGAGTTTATGTTAATGTATATGTGGTGTAGAGTTCAAGAACTTAAGGAAAGTTTAAGGTTAAGTTTTGAAAAGTTGGCAAAAATCCCATCAAATGGTGATTTTTGGCTATTTTGTAAAATCATAGGTTAACTGAGTCTAAATAGCTAAATTTTATGTTAATACACATGCTAGTGTCATTTTTTAAGTCATTTGGTACTTATGGCGATTAAGGTTAGTTTTAAATGTTTAAAAATGTTCTGCGGTACCTAAAACGAAAACTTTGGAAATATGAAACCATTTAAAAATAATTAATATTTTTAAGGCCCATACAAGTCATATACATGTTATATGTGCTAAATGATGTGTTGGAATCAAGTTTTATAAAAAGAGGCCAAAAATAGCATGGATTTTGGAAAGAAATTTTTTTTCTGAAAAACAAGGATTGTGCCAGGGCGCAGTGTTTTGAACTGAACACTGTGACGGGGCGGGATATTCTATTCTTAGAAAAAAAATTATTTTAAATCCAAAATAAAATACTTTAATATTAAATGATAGAGACATGGTTATAAATCATAAATTGATAAAAATGATCAATATGGTAGGCATTGAGGTATAAATGAACAATGTGTTATGTATTAAGGGTTATGTAAAGTTAAATGATAACTTGTATAGCAAGGTAAAGCATGCATGTGTATGTAACTAATGCATGAATCAATATTATGGTTATATAGGACATAAACGGGATAAGATTTTACCAGTTGAGGTAAACGAGGACAAATGCAAGTGTTCTTTTCGAACTCTCTTTTGTAGTTCTTGAACAAAGATACATATTATACGTTCAAAATAAGTCATTCTAGAGTTCATTCATCATTGAACTGTTATTGAAAAAGGTCAAAGCCAATCTTAATTCCAGCTAGACATATATAATAATTCATGTTGAATTCAGACATTTATTGTTATGTGCTCCAGTTCATATTGTTGTGGAACGGAATCTATGAAATGTTGTAACAGAACAACCCTGATAAAAAGGGGGATAAAGGATAAAAGAAATATAATTTTTATGGCGTGGTTGCGTCACTAGATGTTTATGTTGTTGATAGAGTTAAATTATACGATATTTGTATTCCCTAATACTTAGTTTTTATATTTATTATGTGCTTAAATGTTTAATTATTCAGCTTATTTTGGTTTTAATAGGTTTTATAGGATTTTAGTTAATGTATGTTAATTTAGGTAATTTTATAGTATTTTTATATTTCTTTTTATTTATGTGTTTTTATTTATTTTTAGTGTTTTAGGTGTTTTATTTATTATTATGTGTTTTTAGGATTTTTAGTATTTTTATATTATTTTTTTTTAATTATTTTATATTTTATTTTGTAGGAAAAATAAGCTTGAGGCAAATCTGTAATTTCTGCAAAAAAGTGATGGCAAAAGTGTAATTCTGCAAGAAGCCAGTGGCAAAATCGTAATAAAGCAGATTCTTAGGGGCCCTGATTGTAAATATCCAGCGCGGTGGCATTTTCGTAATAACGGCAACAGTCATCCGCATTTTCGTATTCATGTTTTCAAAACTATTATTGCAAAGTTCTATGTTATATTTCTCATGTTCGTTCATTGAACGGTTATTGGATCAGCCTTATTGAAAATGATTTTCTTTCAATATTTAGAAATGTCATGTCATTACTTGTTCATGTACTTGTTGAGCTATTTTATGCTCACCCTTGCCTTTAATATGATATTTCAGCTAAACTTGAATAGGCCGAGGGGTCGCGAACAGATAAAGGAAATGGGAAGGCTAGCAAGCAGTAAATGCTTATTTATGGAGCTTATGTGGATATCATATTTTTGTAATATATTGTAATGTCCTAGAATTTCCACGTCATTATTAATTAAATTATTAATTTAATTTCCGACGAGTTAGTTTTACAAGATTATTTAAAAAAATTTTATGTGATTAATTATTTATGTGATTAAATAATTATGTAATTAATTACTAAAATTAATTAAAGGGGGTCACTAATATGTTATTAAATTAGTGAACAAACCCTAAAGTTTTAATATCAAAATAATTGATAAGTTTCTTATTAATTAAATATTCAATTAAATTGAATATAATGAGCGAATTAAATATAATAAATTAATTAATATGATTATTAATTAATGTAAATAATGTGAAATATTAATAACATTATTTATTAGTCCATTTAGTAATTTAATACTTATGGGTTAGAATATTTAATTATTTATTCAATCTAATTATTTATTTAATCATGGATTGAATAATTAATGTATAAATTATTAAATTAGCCCAACATGGGTCAATTAGTAGCCCAAGTGTAGAATAATAAAATTTGACAATTTAGTAGCCCAAACAATTTAATAGAAGCCCAATTGGTATTTTAAATTAAAGCCCAATGATTGGCTCACTTGAAAAATACTTAATTAAACTATTAATTATTAAAAAGAAAGCAATGTGACACTAATTTTGGGACAAAAAGATGTGCATCAGCCGACCATAGAAGAGAGAGAAACATGATAGTTTGTTTTTTTTATTTTCCATTTATTTATTTAATAGATTGCTTGTTTTATTTTTTTCAAGTACAATGATCATCCCTCTTTTCACCAAATGTGTCATGCAACCCATTCCTTGTGCTAGCTTGTGTAAGTATCATTGTTACTCTCATTATGACAATTTTAATAGATATAAGTTTTATATCTATCCAAATTGTAAGTATACTTACAATTTAGGAATGTATGTTGGTCATTTATTCTTCTTCCACTTTGCAAGCTAGAGAGCATTTGAGAGTGTAGAAAAATATTTTGAGAGCAAAAATACCAAGAGAATGAGTTCTTAGTTCATGTCATCTTCATTCACCACCTATTTTGGAAGAAAAAGGAGGATAGCCATTAAATCAAGGTAATGGTTATTCTAAATCTAATTTTGTTTTAAATTAAATAAACTAACATGTGTATATAAATATGTTAATATAGTTAATAATGTGTGGTAGTAATATTTATGTCATGCTTGAGTTTAATATGCTTGGTTTGTATTTTGGTATATTTTGTATGCTAAAATATGTGTTTAGTAGTGTATAAACAAGTTTTGGAATTTATGACCAAAAATATTTTTTATAAAACTTAGGTTTGATGTTCTAATATTATAGAACATTAAATCATGAGAAAAACAAAGTTTGAATCACTCAAAATGGAGTTATACACAAAAAGTTATGATTTATAGTAGTTTATGTGATGTAAAATTTTTTATAAAAAAATATGTTATTAAATCATGAAAAATTAATTTTTCATGCTATAAATTAATATAAGGTGATTGGTAATTTTTTTGGATTTTTATTGAGGAGTTAAAACTTACTTGATGGTATATTTTTATTTAAAATGTATGTGCCGGAACACTGTTCACAATCTGCTAAAAAGAAAAAAAAAATGGTTTTTCGCACAATGCGCGCAAGCGGTTTTGGCAGTCGGACGCGGAGACAAAACGGCGTCGTTTAGCCTCAAAAAAGTTACGCCGCGCGTACGCGCGGAAGCCAACAGCAGTGACTCCAAAACGGCACCGTTTTGGTCATGCTTCAGCTTAATGCGCGCAATGCGCGAGCAACTGTTTCTGCGAAATTACCAAATTGCCCCTCCGTGTTTTTTCTCGGCAAAATTACTATTTTGCCCATGGTTCAGTTTTCAACTTATTTACAGAAATGTCATTCGGGTTTAATTTAATTAATTTAAATATTTAAAAACTAATTTAAAATTATAACAAAAATAATAATAATCCAAAAAAATGATATTGGGGAGGATATTTTTAATTAAGTTTAATATTTAAATATTTTAAATATTAATCTAGTTGGCTAAATCATGGTTAAGTTAAATAAATTTATTAGTTATTTATTTTTTAAAATGTTAATAATAAATAAAGGTAATAAATTAGCAATTATTATTTAATTCCCATTAAATAATAATTAAAGAAGATATAAAAATTTATAAATTAACTATTTATTATTTAAATATTATTAAATAATAAATAAGGATAATTAAGTAATTAATTATTATTTAATTAGCATTAAATAATGATTAAGGGGAAATTAAGTTATTTAATAAGGATAAATAAATTAAATTTTATTTAATCTTAAACAATAATTAAAATT
Organism: Hedera helix; assembly: GCA_947179155.2. Lineage (NCBI taxonomy): Eukaryota > Viridiplantae > Streptophyta > Magnoliopsida > Apiales > Araliaceae > Hedera > Hedera helix. The sequence continues at coordinate 12,508,973 of OX359279.1, read as the reverse complement.
AATTAAATAATTAATTATTATTTAATTGACATTAAATAATAATTAAAGAGGATTAAAATGAGTAAACTATTATTTAACTTCCTTAAATTAAATAATAGGTAAGGTTAATTACTTAGTTAACTATTAGTTGATTAATATTAAATTAAAGAAGGTTAAAATGAATCAATAATTATTTATTATTTAATGATGATTAAATAATAAGTAAGTACAATTAGTTATTATTTATTTTAAATAATAACTAGAGTTAATTAATTAATTTCTATTTAACTAAGATTAAATAGTAATTAAATAGAGATTGAATTAATAAAATAAATTTAATTTAATTATACTTTAATTAAACAATTGTAATAAGTTGTTTAAAGGTTTAATAAGTGTCCAACGCTTAAGAAAAATATTTTCTAACTTATTAAATTATTAACCTAATTTGATTGAGGGTCTATAAGGTTAATAATATTATTTCGACTAACGTAAATTATGTGTTAGTACTTATATGATAAATAAGTACCTTAGTGAGCGTATAGTTGTGCAAATACGCCGTACTAATTATTAGACCAACTTTATTAATGTTAGGTCTTTTCAAAGCCAGTTAGTTAAAGCAAGACATATATTGTAGCTGAGCAGACAGGCAAGTCCCTTATCTCTAAACTCATTTCATTGAGCAAATTATTTATTTAAGCTTGAATTGTTATTTCCAAGCATGCTTTGAGTGGTTTAATTACTTTACAATTATTCCGCATCGATATTATTGTTATTCGCACTTGTTGCACTTGAGATTGTACAGTCATTGGCTTGTACTTAATTATTTTTCTATTGTTTAAAGAACTGTTCAAAGTAGGTCTAAGCCATTGTTCGGCTAGACATTTATGTTAAAGATTTTAAAAGCTATCCAAATCATTGAAGATGCGGATTCTTAGACTATTATGAACACCCCTTTATTATAGGGGAGTACCCTGTATCTAATATTAGGTACAAAAATACGAAAATTAAATATTATGCATACACATATTGTACTGAGGCTGATCCCCTCGGGTACATATTTCTGGTAGTAACCATTGGGTCAACCTACTATTGACTCCAGTGGATATTTATGTCTATTTGACTATCCTAATTTTAAAAGCAACTTATTATTCCTGCTTATGTTATTCACATTATTGAATTGTTCAGCTATTCCCTTTCATTCATGATATATTGTTCCTTGTTGTTATTTAAACTTGTTGAGCAAACTAGTTGCTCACTTGCTATATCATGAAACCTTATTGCAGTGCAACCCGAGACTTCGGGAAAGAACAAGGGTAAAGGAAAGATGAAGTAATAGACTTCGAGATGTAGCCCTGTAGTTAATTAAATTAACTGTTATGTAATATAAACCCTAAGTACTTTATTAAGGGTATTTGTGTACTTTTGTGTAAGGTTATCGTATCTTGGGACTAGTAACACCTTTTGAATGAACAACATATGTTTATTATTCCGCATTTAGTTATTGTATGTTGTTTAGAGGTGAATGTTTGTATTGGATCGTGATGACCGGATCCGGGTATTTGGAACCCGAATTTGGGGGCGTCACATATATCATGTACGAATGTGTTGTATGTATAAAGGTAATTAGAACCTGAGAATAGATATGTATCATTGTAAATTAAGTTTTATTTTTCAGAATGAATGGATGGGATTGAATGGTAGTGTAGCATTGTGAGCACCAGATATGTGGTTCAAGGGATCTGGATTTGGGGCGTCACACTTTCTATGGCAATTTAATCAATAAAGCGAAACATGAATCCTTCTTCAGGAATAATCTAGTTAAACTTACCTCTCTAATAGTTAGAGCATCATTTCTATTTTTGAAGTTGACTTATTGCCCCACCCAAACAAAGATATCAGAATGACAATTCAAGAACTAACCTGCCATTCAGTCTCATCAAGTTTATTGTTGTATGTTTGGAGACAAGCAACATTGGTTGCACAAAATGGGTTTATAATGCACTTTGCAGGTTCCACCTTGACAAAGATTAAAAGCTTCCATTACCACACATGATGACTATCTTGTACTGAAAATAATATTATTCTGGCTAGAGACAAGGTGCTAGAAGTTAGCTAGTGAAAGTGATCCTTTTAACGAAGAAACATTACGAAGGACTGGACCTCTTATTTTTTAAACATAATAGTAATTGATTATTAGATTTTACAGAATGAGGTCATGAATATAAATTAACTTTCTTCTAACAAAAATACATTTTATGCTTTTCTGTTTTTGCATTAAATACAAATGAATGAATGATAACATTGACTTAACACTACATCTATGCAATAACAACTAAGAAACAACTTAAAAAATAAAATAGGTAAAGTACATTAATTAACCACATAGATCATTACAATTAGAGGGTAGGTGCCTTCTAAGTGAATAGAATCAAACTAAGTAATTTATCCTCCTAGTACTCTCTATGTCCATCAAAAATTATTCAATTTCAATCTCTAGTAAATAAATAGAAATTGAGAGAGTAACATTTAGTTAGAGTCTTCTAGAAATGGTAAAGTACAAGGGTAGTTAGTACCACGTGGTGCATTTTAGTAAAGTAGTTAAAACCTTATAGAGCAAAGATTCAATCGTTTTAAATTAATGTTAATAACATTATTTCTCCATCATTTATGTAGCGAAGATTTAATATAATATCTAATTCAAACACTATATCAGATTCACTAAGATTCTCACTATTTAGGGGTTGAACTTTAAGAAGAGCCAAAAAACACATTTGTGAACTATAATTTTAACTTTAAGTGATCTAAATATAGTTGAAAATTTAATATACAAATTATAAAGAAAATAAATATATATTCAACGTATAATACAATGTGTGCTTTGCATGTTTTAAAGTCATGCTGAGTACATTGGGAGAAAACAATCTTTACAAAGGGAGTGTATTATAGTGCATTTGACTATAATGAAAATATGCTGAACAAATCTATGTATTCACGAGCATTTGAGCATGTCATAAAACAAATCCAGTTCAACAAATGAGACACTGAAAAATGTTATTAGAAATTCTCTTAAGAGGCATCTTATCCTCCCTTTACATTGTATTTCATCAATTAATCTCATAAAGTCTTCTTTAATTCAAAAAACTGTCTATAATTAACATTTATTTATAATGTATCCCTGTTGCGTGAAATATATAGTATCATCATAACTGTGTTTTTCGTTGATACAACTACTTCTTAGATTTCGGTGATTTAGGACAGGGATGAGAGCCACAAAAGCACAAAGCTTGAAAACAATAATATCAACCATTCAATATAAAAATGATGGTTTACATCAGTTATATAGACTAAAAAAAAGTAAACTTGTAGATCACATAAAAAGTAACCCAACTAATAAAAGCAAACAAATTCCTAATAATAATCTACTAAAATTAAAATATCTAGAATAGTCTACCTAATAAAATAAAATATAATTAAAAATTACATTTTACCACTAAATTAAACATAAAATATTTATTAGTAATAGTGACTAATTGCTTAGCTTTATCCGCATCATTTAGGGGAAACAAACTTAATTAAGCATAAAGGCCAGATAACATATAAAGTCCTACTATAGCATAAAAAGGAATAGATTTAAGAGAGAGGCGCACCTTCAAATCTAAAGACTAACAAGAGTTTTAGCATAACTAATAACATGGACAAAGAAAAAAAAATCAAATTACTACAATTTAAAATAAGTGTTAGTAGTAGATCCGAAAAGTAAAATAAAATCATATAAAGAGATAGTTCTTCTAACCATTTGAGAAGAAGCACAAAAATAAATGCGAATCACTTTCAACATCCCTTCCCAACCTTCTGGCTAGGGTATTCAGATTTCCCACAAAACAATTCCCATAATTGCTCAAACTTAGCATTTCTCTATGATTAATGAAGTAGCAATAATATGGGCACTAGTGTGAATGCATGAAAGAAAGGAAAATTTTGCCAAAACTGGGGGGAAAATGAGAGAGGAAGTACTTGTGATACTGAATATACATATTGGAAGCCTTCCGAATAGCAATCTTTTCAAAAGCTTCAATCGGAAGCACAAAACGAGCATTCGGAAGATTACACCAGTCGCTACTATCGGCGATTAACCCATAATTTGGAGCACAGTCGATGTCCCGAGAATACACCACCGGAGATCCTCCACACAATGGATCTCGTAGCAAGCACCACAAATCTAACCTCATAAAGTGTATGAAATTGATTAAGAAAAAAGAAGGTTACTAGAAGTAGAATATGCAGAATTAGGGATATATAATTTTGAAATTAATGAAATGAGAAGTAGAAGATGCAAAATTACCGTTGATGAGAAATAACTAAAAAGGAAAATCGTTTGTAAAAGTGTGTATGAGAGTTATGAAAAGGGGAGGGGACCTAAAAAGGTCTGGAGGGAAGGCTGAATTTTTTTGGGGGGAAATTAGATAAATTTTGGGGAATAATTATATTTTATAATATTTTTTTTGTTAAATTTTTATAATCCTACTTTGATTATCAGCATTTGGTAGTGAATTCCCCGTGTATTCATTTTACACCATTAGTTCAGATTTGGATAGCCCAGATTAGAACCTTTATATATATATATATATATATATATATATATATATATATATATATATACCACATATAATTTGTAATTTTAAACTTTAGTATTGTAATTAAAATGATTAACATATATCTTTAATAGAGTATATAATTAAAAATTTTAAAAATATTTTATATTAGTTTAATATCTATCTTTAAAGTTAGAAATATTTTTGTGAAAATATATTTTAGTAATTAAGGTTCAATTTTTTTATAAAAAAAAATAGTTAATGCAGGATTCTATAAAAAATATTTAATTAAAAATAATCACATTTAAGAAGAAATGTCTAGCATGACTAAATTCACATGCAATATCTATGTATTTTAATCTAGTATGCAACACATGATTTTTAGTTAAATTTATAGCACTAATATCATCACATAAAATAGACACGCATGAATTGATATTACATCTATTGCATTTCATAAATTGATATTATATTTCTTGCATTACATAATTAATTCTAGTATTAGTTATATCAATATAGTATTGCTATATCAATTTTATACTTAATGTATACTAATTATTGTAAAGTTTAAAGTAGTAATTATGTATTAGCTATATCAATTTCATAGGCAGAGTCCTAAACTGAAATAGAGAATGAGGGTTATTATGAAATAGAGGTTGAAACATTATGAAACAGAGAATGAGAGGTAGTGTGAGGCTAAAGAGGTGCATCTGGAAAGGGAAAAAGAGATGCATTGTCAAACAAACGATGAAGAATAGGGTACTTGTGATACAAAAAGGGAATGTGCAATATAATTTTACTATTAAATTGATTTGCCTTGAAAAAAATAATATTTATAACTAGGAATTTAATTTTGTAATATTTTTACCTTAACTTATATTAAAGTCAACATATCTTCGATAATAACATTAAAATTAAATTAAATATTAATAGTTTATTATTTAACACTTGAAGCATAGTCGATGGTGCAGTATAATGAAATAATGTTTAAAAATTATTTATACGAAAATTTAAAAAATAAGAGAATAAATATTTGATTTAAAAGATAATATTTCATTTATTCACGTTTAAAATATCGTTCAATTAATCAAAATTTTCACTACGTAAACTTTTTAGAGAGTTATACAATATATTATAACTCAAACTCTTTGTTGTGTATAACAAAATGAAATAAATACTTTATAATTATGTAATATATACTAAGGGTAAATAATAAATGATAATTATATTATTAATGTATAAAAATTATTTATAATAAAATTAAAAAAACAAGAGAATAAAATATTTGATTTAAAAATATATGAAGATTAAATTTATATTCTCTTCTTTATATAATTAGAAATATATTATTAAATTAATTTAAAAATTAAATCTATTTATAAAACTTGAAAAACAAAGAAAAATGAGTATCTTACTAATATTAATATTAAGATTTTCGCACCTATCATCAATAATTAAATATAAATAAAAAAATAATTCAATTAAATATTTAATATTATGAAGCCGATTAAATAGTATGAATTATTATCCTTCAATTAATTTAAGAATAATCTTAAATTCTGGTTTTAGATAGGTATTGATTAGCCAAGGACTTACATTTTTAGGTCGGGTCTATGCCTAAAGGATTACATTAAATCCCAATTTCTCCCATCTTCATCTCTAAACTGATATCTAGCACGTCTTCCACTGCCAACTGAGATTAAATTGGTTCCCAGCTGTCGGTGTTGGAGTTTTTCCACCATCCTTCACAGTTAATGCACCATCTCCGCTGATCTTGGAGTCCTTGCCACCATCCTTCATAGTTCACGCACCATATCCGCAAATGAAGTCAGGTATATCAAAGTCGATCTCTCTCCCTTCACTTTACAAAATTAACATTTTTTGGTGACGATATCGTGCAATTATATGTCAATTTTTTAATTACAAGAAGAGAACCCAACTGATGTAAGTCACTAAATAAGATTTTGTCATAATAGATATACATATATAGCATCTTGTATATACATACATGAATGGAAGAATCAAACAACTTGCTTTCTTCACAATTTCCTTCTCGAACCCAGCTTAAACGCTTCCCTTCAGGTAAATATTATTCGTTATTTTTTGTAGCTGTACATGTTTTTGTTTGTGCTTCTATGTTTAGGTGATGAAAAGTATAAAATTGGGTTTATCAAGTTTGTAGTCTATTCCTTTTTAGTGATTAATAATTAATAATGGGTAAGTGGTGGTAAGTTTAATTTACATGTTCAATTAAAAAGAAAAACACAATATTTGGAGTCCAGGGAGTTCTAGAAGTGATCTGGAGTATTAAAATGTGGATTTGAGAATGTAAATAGAAAAAAGAATCAGTAGGTGTGTGAGGTTAAAACAATTTAATTATTATAGTATACTACATTTTTAATCTTTGCCTGCAATTTCAGTCATTGGTTGACTCCTGGATTTGAATTTGTTAAACTCAGACTAAAACATGTAACATTGGAAATTTGGAGGAAAGTGTTAAGATGTAATGTAAATTATTTTTGCCCCACTTACTTTTTGATGTCTTGTGAGAACATTTAAATCTTGTAAGACAACAGTTTGACAATGAATTGGAGAGTTGGTCAAGCAGGTCCTTATTGCCATTCTGTTGTTGAGTTGCTCATTTTTTATAGGAAGATTCACTATTATGTCTTCCTCAAGGTCTTGGTATTTATTTTTAGTGGGTATGTAGATCAATAGATGATTATGCTCTGCTCAATAAATAGTCTGCTCTTATTGTTTCTGCGATTCCTTAGTTAAGTATAATTAGGGCATTGATATTTGCACGCACGAGCAAAATTATTCTGAGTACTCTTTTATGTCACACCCTTCCAAAACTAAATTAATTTAAGAAGTAGCCTAATTTATCCTATACTATAGCTATCAGACCATTCTTGCAAAATGATTCATAAATCTCAAGAGTTATATGTCCCATCTTTTATATGTAAACCTTGATTTATCTTATACTATACCTAGCAGACCATTCTTGCAAAATGACTCATAAATCGAAAGAGTTATATGTCCCACTTAGTTCAAACTTTTACAAATAAACCTTTTCCTAGGCTTTCTTGAACTTAAGATTTTCTTTGTTTATGATCCTTAAATGCTTTCTTTCATGTCAAGACTTGTTTTCACTAAACGATCCGCAAATCCGAATGAACATTTACCTTAGTTTATTTTGACATCTCAACTGTCTAATCATGTTAATCAACAAATTTTGGAAAGTAAACTTTCTTGAGTACGTGCACATTTTTGAACTGTAACAATCTTATCCTGGTCAGGGTGAAAACACTTTCGCGCCTTACCCATTGGTTGGTGATCTATAATGGAAGTTGGAAACTTTCCTTCCTAGTCCAACCTTCTAAATAGCCCCTTCCACTGATTGTGCCTCTTGGCTGTATTTGGCTGGCACCATGGTAACAAGTCAACTACTTGCCCAGAAGACAGTTTGACTTGCATGTGATAAGCAACATAAAGTACTAGATACAAATCTCTATAACTGAATAATTACAGCATATAACTTTATAACATCCAAAACACTTTGTAATTGGCTATGATAGTATTGTGGGCATGTTTCTTATGGTGAAACTTTGAAGAAAAAATAAATAGGAATAATAAAATAAATATTGGGATGTTACTTTTGTACTGTTGAATTGAATGATGCTTTTATTTTCATAGAAGTGAGATATTTTTTTTGCATTCTAATTCAGGTTGTTTAGTACTCTTTTCTTTGATCTGTGTTCCTTTTTCATAACCCAATCATGAGGTCGATAGATTCATTGTTTTGGGCTCGTAAATTATAATATTCTTGTAAGGTAATGTAGACTCGGTTGAGTTACTGAAGAAGACTATGTTTAATTGATATTGATAATCTTATGATTTTTGTTGGCTTGTTTTTCAAGTTGACATTACATAGGCAGAATTTTCTTTATATCCATATTTGCTTATTGTTGATGACAAATGCATGTCGTGACATGTAATGATACACCTAAAAGTCAAGCAACCTGCATACACTATTGAAACGGGAGAGTATTAGTTATTATCTCTTTATGTATTAGTTTATCAATTAGTTTGAAACAAGTATGACAATTGTATTTACTTGAAATATTCAATTTTAATAATAATAATAATGAAATCACTGAATTGAAAATTAATTATAATTTGTAATGAATTTTGATTATTAAGCAATTAATTTTTTATTTAAAACTTTATAATTTATGAAGGATTTTATTTGAGAAATGGAAAATTACTAAAGCATTCTCTAGTTAATGAGTTAGTTATTAGTGAAGGACTGTTCACAGTAGGGCAGCAGGTGCAATAAATAATTTTTCACCAAAATATTTACTCCAGTCACAACCCAAGTAAGTCATATAATGAATCACAATCTGCCAACGAATTGGCAACAAAGTTTTGCAACGACCTATAAAATTCGTTACGAAAAATAAAAACCTTTAACAAGCTGTAACGAATGGCAAATTTTATTGCTAAACATACATTTTTGGCAAATACAAAAATCGTTGCCGAATGTCCATCAAGAATTGACAACGAAAAAAGTAAATAGGCAGGGTTTTTTTTTTCTCGTCAACGAATTGGCAACGAAATTTTACAACGACTTATGAAATTCGTTACAAAAAATGAAAGCCTTTCACAAATTGTAACGAATGACAAATTTCGTTGCTAAACATGCATTTTTGGCAACGATTTTATAAATCGTTGCCCAAAAATTCATTGCCAAATGTCCATATTTTTGTAGTGTAGCAAAGGAAGGAGTTTTGGGGGAAGTAACACAAATAATAAAAGAAAATAAAGTGGGGGAAATAAAACTAACACCAAAGAATGAGAGAATAAAAAGAAAACAAAACCATGTAAGATTTGTGGGAAGAGCTCCACAATTGAAACATTTGTCATTACTTAGAGCTGAACAATTGTTGGCAAAATGTCCTCCTTGCCCACATTTATAACAGACATTCTTCCCCTTCAAGTATGACAATTGTATTAGTTATTATCTCTTTATGTATTAGTTTATCAATTAGTTTGAAACAAGTATGACAATTGTATTTACTTGAAATATTCAATTTTAATAATAATAATAATGAAATCACTGAATTGAAAATTAATTATAATTTGTAATGAATTTTGATTATTAAGCAATTAATTTTTTATTTAAAACTTTATAATTTATGAAGGATTTTATTTGAGAAATGGAAAATTACTAAAGCATTCTCTAGTTAATGAGTTAGTTATTAGTGAAGGACTGTTCACAGTAGGGCAGCAGGTGCAATAAATAATTTTTCACCAAAATATTTACTCCAGTCACAACCCAAGTAAGTCATATAATGAATCACAATCTGCCAACGAATTGGCAACAAAGTTTTGCAACGACCTATAAAATTCGTTACGAAAAATAAAAACCTTTAACAAGCTGTAACGAATGGCAAATTTTATTGCTAAACATACATTTTTGGCAAATACAAAAATCGTTGCCGAATGTCCATCAAGAATTGACAACGAAAAAAGTAAATAGGCAGGGTTTTTTTTTTCTCGTCAACGAATTGGCAACGAAATTCTACAACGACTTATGAAATTCGTTACAAAAAATGAAAGCCTTTCACAAATTGTAACGAATGACAAATTTCGTTGCTAAACATGCATGTTTGGCAACGATTTTATAAATCGTTGCCCAAAAATTCATTGCCAAATGTCCATATTTTTGTAGTGTAGCAAAGGAAGGAGTTTTGGGGGAAGTAACACAAATAATAAAAGAAAATAAAGTGGGGGAAATAAAACTAACACCAAAGAATGAGAGAATAAAAAGAAAACAAAACCATGTAAGATTTGTGGGAAGAGCTCCACAATTGAAACATTTGTCATTACTTAGAGCTGAACAATTGTTGGCAAAATGTCCTCCTTGCCCACATTTATAACAGACATTCTTCCCCTTCAAGTATGACAATTGTATTAGTTATTATCTCTTTATGTATTAGTTTATCAATTAGTTTGAAACAAGTATGACAATTGTATTTACTTGAAATATTCAATTTTAATAATAATAATAATGAAATCACTGAATTGAAAATTAATTATAATTTGTAATGAATTTTGATTATTAAGCAATTAATTTTTTATTTAAAACTTTATAATTTATGAAGGATTTTATTTGAGAAATGGAAAATTACTAAAGCATTCTCTAGTTAATGAGTTAGTTATTAGTGAAGGACTGTTCACAGTAGGGCAGCAGGTGCAATAAATAATTTTTTACCAAAATATTTACTCCAGTCACAACCCAAGTAAGTCATATAATGAATCACAATCTGCCAACGAATTGGCAACAAAGTTTTGCAACGACCTATAAAATTCGTTACGAAAAATAAAAACCTTTAACAAGCTGTAACGAATGGCAAATTTTATTGCTAAACATACATTTTTGGCAAATACAAAAATCGTTGCCGAATGTCCATCAAGAATTGACAACGAAAAAAGTAAATAGGCAGGGTTTTTTTTTTCTCGTCAACGAATTGGCAACGAAATTTTACAACGACTTATGAAATTCGTTACAAAAAATGAAAGCCTTTCACAAATTGTAACGAATGACAAATTTCGTTGCTAAACATGCATTTTTGGCAACGATTTTATAAATCGTTGCCCAAAAATTCATTGCCAAATGTCCATATTTTTGTAGTGTAGCAAAGGAAGGAGTTTTGGGGGAAGTAACACAAATAATAAAAGAAAATAAAGTGGGGGAAATAAAACTAACACCAAAGAATGAGAGAATAAAAAGAAAACAAAACCATGTAAGATTTGTGGGAAGAGCCACTTGGGAAAGTGCTTGAAGGGGAAGAATGTCTGTTATAAATGTGGGCAAGGAGAACATTTTGCCAACAATTGTTCAGCTCTAAGTAATGACAAATGTTTCAATTGTGGAGCCACGAACCATCAAGCTAAGATATGCCCAAAGAAATGAGCAGATGCCGGAGGGAGTAAGGTAAACAACCCACCCCAACAACTATATCAAAATGCCCAGGTCGTCCTACAGTTAGAACCTTTAACATGACGATGAAAGATGCGGTTGCATCTCAGGACGTAGTGTCAAGTATCATTCCAATCAACAACATAAATGTTTGTGTCATTTGATTCAAGTGCAACTTGCTCTTTTATTTCACATGAATTTACTATGAAATTAAACATGCCTAGCGAGAACTTAGATTCCCCTTTGAACATAGAAATTGCCAATAGAGAAATCATACATGTTAAAAACATAATTAAGGATTGTTGCATATAGATTAAGGGTCACAAGTTAAGGGAAAATCATATTCCCATACAGTTTGGGGAATTCGATGTAATATTAGGTATTTTCCCTTTGAACATAGAAATTGTCAATTGGGAAATCATACATGTTAAAAACATAAATAAGGATTGTTGCATAGAGATTAAGGGTCACGAGTTAAGGGAAAATCTTATTCTCATACAGTTGGGGGAATTCGATGTAATATTAGGTATGGATTGGTTGACCAATCACCGAGTGTTGATTGATTATCAACAGAAGTGCGTGTAACTGCTGACAACATCAAAGTCAAAAGTAATTTTCAATGGAAATCAAATTCTAAGAAATTCTCATTGCTTGTCAGCAATGCAAGCAAAGAGATTACTTCAGAAAAGATGTCAAGGTTATTTGGCTCATATCGTAAACACCCAAAAGAAAGTGTTAGATATAGATCAAATACCAGTTGTGAGAGAATTCCTAGATGTGTTTTCTGATGACTTACTCGGTCTTCCACCTGATAGGCAGATTGAGTTTGTCATCGACTTAGCACTAGGAACTGTGTCGGTTTCGAAGGCTTCATATAGAATGGCACATGTGAAGATGAAGGAATTAATGGTTTAACTACAAGAATTGTTGGAAAAAAGTACATTTAACCTAGTGTTTCTCCATGGAGAGCACTAGTGTTATTTGTTAAAAAGAATGATGGAACCTTGAGATTATGTGTCGACTATCGTGAATTGAACAAGTTGATCATAAAGAATAAGTATCAATTGCCAAGGATAGAAGACTTGTATAATCAATTTAAAGGGGCAGAACATTTCTCTAAAATTGATCTACGGTCGAGCTATCATCAATTAAAGGTGAGAAGTGAGGATGTGCCAAAAACAGCTTTTCACACGCTATGAGCATTACAAATTCTTAGTAATGTTTTTTGGATTAAAGAATGTCCCAGCAGCATTCATGGATTTGATGAATAGAGTTTTTAGGCATATTTAGACATGTTTGTAGTAGTATTCATCGATGATATCTTAGCGTATTCAAAGATACTGGAAGAACATGTTGAATACTTGAGGAATGTGCTAGAAACCCTAAGAAAAGAGCAACTCTACTCTAAATTTTTGAAGTGTGAGTTTTGGTTATAAAAAATTCAGTTCTTGGGCCATTTGATTGACAAGAACCAAATTTCAATAGATCCTTCAAAGATTGAAGCGGTGATGAATTGGAAGTAACCAAAGACACTGACTGAAGTAAGAAGTTTCTTAAGATTGGCGGGATACTATAGACGATTTATTCAAGAATTTTCAAAGATAGCAACTCCATTAAGAAATTTGACAAGAAAAACTATAAAGTATGTATAGACAGACAAGTGTGAACAAGTTTTTAAAAGCTGAAAAAGAGACTAAACTTGGCACTAATATTATCTTTATCATATAATAGTGGAGGTCTTGTAGTCTATAGTGATGCTTCACATAAGGGAATAAGTACATTTTGATACAACATGGAAAAGTAATTGTTTATGCTTTGTCACAATCGAAAGATTATGAGATAAGATATCTTACTCATGATCTAGAATTAGTAACGGTAATATTTGCTCTTAAAATATGGAGGCATTACTTACAAGGTTCTAAAAGGCGCTAGGCGGGAGGCGGGCGTCCGGAGGGGGCCTAGGCGGGATTTTTTATTTTAAGCTAATTTTAATATTTATCTTACATTTATTCAAACAAAACAATAATATAATAGAAAACAATCTATAATAAAGATAATAAAAGCTTTTGCTTAAAGTTTAAACACATATCCATATTACTAATGTCAAAGTTCAAATAGAAACATGCAATTGTTTAAAGTGTGAAAAGTGTGAAATTATAAGAAAATGATAGTGAGTATGAGAAAGTGAAAGAGGCAACTAAGAAGGTGGACAACAAGCTCAAACAAGACAAAAATGAAGTTATAAGGTTTAAATCAAGGATATGAGTATCTTCGGTACACGAGTTGAAAGAAGAGATTATGGCAGAGTTACATAGTACTAAATTTTCAGTTCACTCGGGTAGCACCAAAATGTACAAAGACGTAAGTCAGCATTTCTGGTGGTCAAATATGAAGATGGATGTGGTTGAATTCGTTAGTAGGTGTTTGACATGCCAAAGAGTTAAAGTTGAGCATCAAAGACACAGTGGATTATGACAATCATTAGAAATTCCAAAATAGAAGTGAGAACATATTACAATGAATTTTGTAGTAGGATTTCCAACCACACGGAAAGGGCATGATGCAATTTGGGTAATAGTGGATTGACTAACCAAGTCTGCTCACTTTTTACCAATTAAGATCAAATTTACTTTAGATTGACTCACCAAGTTATTCGTAAAAGAGATTGTATCAAGGCACGGGGTTTCAATCTCAATTGTGTCCGATCGAGATCCTCGATTTACATTGAACTTCTAAAGAAGTCTTTAAGAGCATCTGGGAACACAATTGAGATTGAGTACGACTTATCATCCACGGACTGATGGACAAAATGAAATGGCGATTCAAATGTTAGAAGATATGCTAAGAACATGTATGATGGATTTTCAAGGAAGTTTTGTAGATTACTTACCTCTGGTGGAATTCGCATATAACAATAACTATCATGCTAGTATTGGAATGCCATCATATGAAGCCTTATACTGGAGGAAGTGTAAAACACCTGCATGTTGGGATGAAGTCGGAGAACGACAAATGCTTGGGCCAGAATTGGTTCAGCAAATAACAGAGGTAGTTCGAATGATACAGACAAGGTACGAGCTGCCCAAGAGCAACGGAAGAGATATGCAGACTTGCATAGATAAAAGAGAGACTTTAAAGTCGAAAGTCATGTCTTCTTGAAAGTATCCCCATGGAAAGGGAAGATTCGTTTTGGCAAGAGAGAAAAGTTAAGTCTGAGGTTTAAAGGACCATTTGAGATTTTAAGGAGAACATGTGAAGTTGCTTAGGAAGTAACCCTACCTCCAGAACTAGAACATGTTCATGATATATTTCATGTTTCAGTATTGCGTCCCTATAAACTCGACTACAACCATGTTATTAATTATGAACAAATCCAGATCAAGAAGGATCTAAGTTACAAAGAAATTCCGGTTCAAATAATCGATAGAAAAGAACAAGTGCTAATGAAGAAAGTGATACCTTCAGTTAAAGTAATATAGATGAATTAATCAGTAGAACACTACATGAGAGTTAGAAGATAAGATGAAGATAAAATATTTTCACTTATTTTCTTGATTTTGTACTGTAATTTTGGGGACGAAATTCTTATAAGGAGGGGTGAATGTAATGTTCCGAATTTATGAGAATCTTGTAATTCGACTTTATGTGAATAATAAAGGTGGTGTTATACTTCAAGAATGAGTTATGTGATTGAATTATGTTCCAATCTGTGTATATGAAAATACTTTTCGTCTTTTTGGCTGTTTTATTCATCGTTTTGAGATTTTGCATTTCACGACATAGTATTTTTGTACGAGGTATAGATGCTAATGAGCCAATAATATATTTTCTATAATAAGACGGAAAATACTATTCATTCAGGAACTGTCTTTCAATTTTGAAAAATTCACATTCCTGAATAACGTGTATTCGGATAATAAATGCATTTTCACCAATAAATTTTTCACCTAAAATATTTTTTAAAAATTACTATTTTCAAATACGGGACGAATACAGAACGAATACGGAAAGAATATGAAAGATAATGTACTATATAATACAAGAATTATTCGGAACATTATACGATATTAATATGAAGTGTAATACGAGTTGAATACGAGTATTATACGATATAAATACTAACGTATTATATTAATTACTCAAATTCGTTGAAATTAAATTAATTACTAACTAGTAATCCAACCAAATTATTTTCGACTAATCGCATTTGGGTATGACAATCCATATGATCCAAGATAGACTAATGGGAGCCAAAAAAAGAAAAACTAGTTTGATTAACTAAACTAGGAAAATAACAAGAAGTTACACTAACTAAAAAGCTAACTAAAACAAACGGATCAATCAAAACCAAGGAAACCTAACTAGCTATCCAAGTGAACTCTTTTCGACTAATCGTAGCAAAGATGATGTCACCTTAGGAAGCACAAATATGGCTGTCCAATTGAGGGCATTTTGGTCTAAGAAAAGTTAGATATTCTGTAGTTACAAAGTGTAATTTGTCAAGTTACTAAAGTGTAATTAACCAAGGCCTTAATGTGCAATTTTGGAAACTTTAAATGCCTATAAATAGCAAGCTTTCATTCATTATTTTCTAGCATTTTCTAAAGCATTTCCTAGAGCATTTTCATAAGCTATACACTTTATAGTTATAATCTGATATAGAAAAGCAAGCACTACAAGAGGTATACTCTAGTAGTTATTTTGTTTACTTTTCTTCTTATATTTAGTTAAAATATACTTTTATAAGCAGTTATAATACTCAAATTATTTCAAATATATAGTACAAATGTTCATTTTACAAATAGGTATCCGATTTATTTCAATTATAAAGTAGAAAACATACTTTTATAAGCAGTTATTATGAACAATTTTCTTTAAGTATTTAATGAAAATATTCATTTTATAAGCAATCACTATGACCATTTTTCTTAAAGTTTTTATTCAAATACTCATTATATAAGCAGTTATAATGCTAAAATTTTCTTAAAATATTTTATTAAATATTCAATATACAAGCAGTTATAATGCTCAAATTTCTTTTATATAAAGTAGAAAAAGTCTGGTTTATAAACGGTTATAATGTCCGACTTAAAACTTAAAATGATTGAATTCGTGTCTAACTAGTTTTTATAAAATATTAATATGTGGAATTTATGAATAATATTTAATCATAAACTTATCAAAAAAGGCAAGTTTTCTTCTACATTAAGTTTATTATTTATAAGCTTTATATATGATTTATACACTTTGTGCAAAAACATGTTAAAAATCTTTGTTATGAAAGTTATTGCTATTTGATTCGGTATAACTTGAGAAATGAATATGTTTATTCGTGAAATATTTATTTGAGCTTTTTAGTCAAACCAAGTAACTGTTTCTCTGTTTCTTTTATGTTTATTATATACTTAGTTTTATTATCTTAACCTTTCGATGTGGGACAAAATCCTTGAACTTCATTTAGAATTTTACTTGTAGGCTTACTTAATGCTCTTCAAAATGTGCACAAAATAATCCAACAGTTCAACACATAAGCCTTCATTATTAATAATTGGAATTTATTTTCTCTTTTTATTTATTATATACTTAGTTTCATTTTCTTAACCTTTCGATGTGGGATAAATTTTTTGAACTTAAAATTAGACTTTTTCTTGTAGGTTGTAGCTGAGAACTTCATGGCTTGTTTTTCCAGTTTCTGTTCACTTGCAAGTGGCCTTATGTACTCAAAGAAGTGAATTGAAAGAGACATATGAAAGAGACATTCCTCTAAGCTACTTCGCAATACAGAGCAGATTTAGAAGAAAAAGCATAAGAGGCGAAGCTCAAAAATACTAACCTCGAATCATCATCCAACAGAAAAGAGTTGCTCACTGAATTGTTTGAATCTTCAGTCATCAACACCCCCATGCTGGATATAACCTGAAATCTTACTTTAATTATTCTATTACAAAAGTATTTGAACAATGATATTTCTCTTTAAGAAGAAAACTGGAAGCTAGTTTGAACGGCAATAAGTTAAAAACTTACATCCGGAGACACGTTATGCATTCCATATTTGTCATCCCAGTACATTGTACTAAGCCGATATATTTGCTGTATACTAAGCACCTGTGGAACAAAAGATGAGACTGGTTATGATCTAAGGATGATCTGAAGGTGGGCAACGTTAGTTTATTATAAATCAGACCAAAAATATATTACTAACGGGGCAAAAACTGAAAGAACGAAAGAAAGAGAGAAGAGAACCACAATTTTGTGATAGTGAAGTAAGGAGAATGTACTGTATTTCGAGCAGACTTATGTCCAAAGAGCTAAACCAACATTATGCTTTAATGTGCTGGCAAGTGTCAATAGAGCAAGCATGACAACGTACGGTGAAACCAGCAAGAGAATTTCAAATTTCTACTTATACAACCAAGACTAAAATTTGCAAAAGCTAGGTAGATTATGCAGTTCTATTTTTTGTACCAACTACATTTCTCTCTCTTTCTTAGTCTCTTTAGGTTTATGTAGACTTGGGCTCTCTACTAATTTTCATTCATGTTTCCATTCAACTTTGTTTCTTTTTCTTTTTTTAGGGTACATACATCAGTCAACTTTGTTTCATTTTCAACTGCAAGCTTTCTCTGGTTATTATCAATACCTCACCTACTCCCCACGTGATGTGTCATTGTCTTCCTTCTTCTTATTTCTCTCCTTTCTAAATTTAGTTAATTTCATATATGGTCTAAAGCTGCACAACAATACACCTAATTAATTATTTAATTACCTAGCTCGGATAGCTATATGCCTATATTAATAAAGCCAATTAAATTAAGATGATGATCAAGACACCCAAAAAGCTCCATTTAGTGCTTTGTTTGAATTTTGATCACTCCCCATTACAAGGTGGTGGTGTCCCGTAGCTATACCAAAGAAAGAGAGAGCTACTGTACTAATATACAAGTCCCTTAGTCCCGCATCGATAATCAGTGAAGAATTCACAATATCATTTGGCTATAAATAAGGCAATGGCCACTAGATAACTTTCAAACCCACTTTGGGTTATTTGCTTAAAGTTAGGCTAAGTTGTTGAGCTTGGGCTTCTATTTAACTTTGGATAAGTCCGACGTTATTTTAAATAGTGGAGTTTGGTAAGGCCTGCATGCCTTTGTAGGTCGTATTTTTTTGAGTTAAACCTGGCTTGGTCTGGTGGGTTAAAATGAAAAGTCCGGTCTGGTCTGGTCAATGATCAAAGCCTAGTAGGCCTGGGCCAGATCGGACTGGATCGGCCTGTTGTGCACTACTAAACCCGCCTGTAGCCACACGATGTCGTTTGCTAAAATTAATTCCAATATATGCGCAATGCGCGCAAACCTTACTGTTGCTGATCTAGCACATGCTAAAACGACATCGTTTGCTGCTATTGATTCCATGTGTCTTGCGCGCTAGCCTCTACTGATGCTCAAAATTACGAAATTGCCACCAGTTTCATTTATTTATCACTTTGCCATTAAGCTTTTGCATAAATTACATGATTGCCATTCCACTTTTACTTCCTACAAAATAAAATATAAAGTAAATAAAAATAATATAAAAATACTAAAAATAATAATAACACATAAAATCAATTAAAAAGCTTAACAATTAACAATTAATTAAGCCTAAGCATATTAAATAAACAGGTATAAAAATTAATTATCAAATACCCCCAAACTTAAATCTTTACTTGCCCTCAAGAAAAACAAAAATAAAAACTAAGACTAAGACTCTACTAACTAAACCAAAATTACTCAAGTAATAAATCAATATAAATTTAAATTTTGCCTCAAAGATTTTTGAAAATAATAGCTCAAAGAAAATTTTAAAATTATGCAAAGCCCAAAAAATTAACATATTTATTAACCTTATTCTAATTAAGACCCTCGTGTATGTGTGTAAATCCAAATGTATCAAACTAGCAAAAAAAATTTAGACCGCTCACATAATTAAATGTCTCATAAAAGATATATATAAAAAAACTATATATATAACAAAACTCTATACTTTTATTTTTCACATCACTCAAAGCTAATACATGCAAATATAAATTAAGGAATCAAAATTTTTTTAATTTTTTAAGCACTACTAGGATTAATAATTTCTTTTAAGCTATTTTTCTTCAATAAAATTAGTGCATTTTATGTTTCATCCCATTTCTTTTTTTTTTTTTTTTTTTTTTCAATCTCGGTGAGTACATTTTATACTTCATTTCACCAGTGAGTGCGTTTTACGCTCCACCTCGCTTCACCACATAACTCTCTTAACTTTTTTTTTTCTCCACAAGATAAATTAATTTTAATAATCCAAGAAAATTTACCTAAATCATCTCTCCTAAATTATATTTTATCATAATTTTGCCTTAAGTTACGATAAAATAAAAATTTTAAATTTAAAAATATCTATCATGAGCATTTAACCAAATAAACTTCACTTAAGTTAAAATTAGCTCAAACAAATGGACATGTGCATAAAAATTGAAAGGATTTCAAATAAAATAATAACTAACAATATGCCAAAATTCAGACTAAAAAAATTATTAAATTTAAAAAAATTATTAAATAAAAATAATTTTTTTTTATCATTGACCAAAAAATTAATTTACATAATTTATTACCCAAATGACTCGTCCTAAAAATAAAATAAAATATGTTAATTAATACACTACCCCATTTTCGTAGGAAACATGATTGCATTTAGCATGTGTAACAAACCTTTAAACCCCAAGTGGACGAGTTGTGTCTCGTGAGGGTTTGCAGTGAATTACCCACAAAATTCCAAAATTTAAACTAAAGTAACACCTAAAATTATAAAAAAAATCTTTCAAAATTTACCCACACCCCCAAACTTAAAACAAACATTGACCTCAACGTATAAAATAAAAGAAAATTAAGAGCAAATGACTCTCTTGAATATGTGGTTTTTTCCCCTTCATCTGCTAAGTTTGAATTCATGAATAATCTAAAACAAAACAAAAATAAAATATTAAAACAAATAAATGAACAAATAAAAAAACTAAATTTTATTACTAAAAATAAAATAAAATAAAAATACAAACTAAAACTTGGGTTGCCTCCCAATAAGTGCTTGTTTTATAGTCTGAACCTGACTACTCTTTTTTCTTTAATCAGGCTCAATCGCAAAAATTATTTTTCCATGTCTTTTCTTCGGTTTTTCTTTGATCTCCATGGCATTCTTGAAAGATTGCGGACCACCCCTAAACTTGAATTCATCGAAACTATATTCTTCAACAAAGTCAACTTGATAGTACTCTTTAAAATTCTGAAATTGTTGCATGGAAGGCATAAAGGCACAATCGGGTTGTTCTTAATATCATCCGAATTCAAGACTTGGTCATCCTCATCATTCTCTTCCTCTTCTCAAACTTTGTTCCTCTTATTTTTAACCTCATCATCATCTTTCTCATTCGAACGAGACCTCTTAAGATTTACTTTTTTAGCTTCTTGAAACTCCTTGCCCTTTTTTGTAATGTATTTGCCTCGCCTAACTCTTTACATTCCTCCTCAACATTTATCTCTGTATTGCTAGGTAACATATTGCGAAGATGATTGTTGACTAAATTGGCAAGTTGCTCTATTTGAATCTCATCCTTTTTCCTTTGAATCTCAATCTTACCCTTTTGCAATAATTCTTCAATGCTTTTAGTACTCCTCTCAGAAGACTCCATAAACTTTGCAAAAATCTTCTCCAAATTTGATTTTTTTCTCTTCCTGCAATGGAGGTTGTTGATACAAAAAATTGTAAGATTAAGGTTAATACGAAAATTCTAATGGGTATGATGAATTTAAAGCAAAATATTGTGCTTGATCATTATTATTCCATGAATGATTCAGATAATTCTGTCAACCCAAATGATAGTAATTTGGGGTGTAACTAGGCTGTTGATGGTGACTATTTTGAATGGACTACCTCTCAAGCACGTTAACCTGCCTTTTAAGCATCGAAAGTTGATTAACCAATGGCTCAAGTATTGCCTCCTTTGATGGATCCATCCTTTCAAAATATAATTGATAATTAATTGCAGCCATTGTACCTGAAAAGAAAAATAAAATATAATAAAAATCAAAGAAATAAAAATATACAAGCTTAAATTAAAACTAATTTAACTAAAATTAATATTGGCAAAAATTATTAAATTAATTCCACGGCAACGACGCCAATAACAACAATAAGACTCCTCTTATTAATTTATAATTAGTATTTTCAAAATATTAAATTAAAAATAATAAGCTATTTAATTTATTCTATTACTATAGTATAAATTAACTATACTTAATTTATTATTACGATTATGCCATCCATTTCTAAAATAAATTTTACCCTTTTGCGGTATGACCCTTTAGATTCTCCATATTAAACCGGTTGAAGATAGAATAAATAAATTAGAACAATTCTAATATTATTTATATAAATAAATTACACTATTTAATTCATTTAAATAAATAATATTTATTTGACAATAAGGTTAAGTCCCCTTAGTGATCAACGATTTTTCAGATAATATGAATTTCAACATTTGATCACAAAGAACTTATTCCGCGAATAATTACTGTATAATTCAATCCTTCTACCATATAATGTCTCAATAAAATAAAAGGCATGGAATTACAGTCAAGTCTTATTTTATTTGATCATATTCATTTCAATTCTTAAATGCATAACTCTAATGTAAATTATAAACTCCTTTCTAATTTTCATTCCACATTAACCAATGATTTCTGAATTAACATTTATCGAATTACATAGGACATTCTCTCTCTTTACTGGGAGTAGTAGATCCTTTGTTGATTATTCACCTACCTCTCTATGTACAACTTATTATACCCGATCATACCCTTTGATATACCACCAGACTTTAAGGAATATGCTAAAGTATAACTCATCATACACAAGGTACTATGATTATCTCAAGTCCAACGATCACATGTACTACTATCACATAAGGAACTTCTATTGGCAAACAAATAAAACTCCATTCGGTGTTCTTTAAGCGAGTCACGTTTAGTGAACTTATTCTCTAATAAGTACCTACATACTTGCTTTAGTGTCTCCACATAAATTGTTATGAGATTAATCATCCTCTTCATAAGAGTGGGTATAATATGTACTAATCTATCCGGATTCACTAATCCTCATTTTAGTGATCTCACGATTAGGAACATTTTAGTTTTGACATATCTAAAATTTAAATCTCATTAGCATAATCAACATTATCACTCTAAAAGCATTGCTCAAAACTATGAGTTTATCCATTTAATTAATCTAACCAATTAATCATGTGACACCCCCAATTTCAGGTACCACTACCTCGAATTTGGTGCTCACGCAATAATATAAACAATCTCTGCTAAACAACATGTAATACTAATGCGGAAAATAAATAAACATATGTTGTCTATTACAATGACTTTCTAGTCCCAAGTTCTACAACCTTTACCAAAATAAACATCACAAACTACAAAATAATATCAGTGTTTGCGTTACAATCTTATAAGTTCTAAACAAAATATAAATAGACTAACAGCTATCTAGATAATTAAGATTTTGCTTTCCCTTTTCCTTTATCTTTACCCGATCCTTCAGGTTTAGCTGCAAAATATTTTATGACATAGCAAGTATGAGCAACTAGCTTGCCCAACAATTTAAATGAATAACAATAATTATGTCATAAATGAATAGAAATATCAACTGAATGATTTAGTAAAAGGAGTTCAACAATGAACAATAAAATCAATGCATAAAATAAAGAAGTGACAATTGATTATTTAACTGCTGAGTGGTCAAATGGATCATGAACTACTATTGAGGAAATCAATCACTTGATTGACCCTCTTAGGTTACTTTGTCAGAATTGTACTTGAGGGGATCAACCTCTCGTACCATATGTATATGCATAACATTTATTCTATTTGTATCGTTTGTTCGATACTTAGGTTAATCCCCATTATGGGTTGTTCTTCTCAGTCTAAGAATCCGTACCACTATGTTTTGGATAGCTTTCAAAATAAATTTCACATAGGTCTAGCCGAACAATGGCTTAGACTTCTTCTTTAATCAATTCATAATTCAAGAATGGGAATATGAATTCAAATAAAATATATGATTTGCAATAATATTATTGTAGAATAACTTGTGATATAATATAAGCTTAAGATTTAAGAATTAACACAATAATATTGAGCATAGTTTGGAAGCTTGCTCAATATTTGAGTAAGGTTAAAGAAGTTGTCTGTCTGTTGACTTACGGCTAATTCGCTTAATTTAAACTTCTCTTGATGTCTTAACATTAATAACATTGGCCTATCAATTAGTATAACATATAATCGTGCACTTTAAACACTTATTTATGCTAAATAATTAATCACATAACAGATATAATTTTATATTAATCGTATAAGACATTTAATTGATCTTATATTAATGATTTAATTAATCAATATTATTTTTCTTATGTGTTAAACACTTATTAAACTCTTGAACAATTTACTATCATTGTTTAATTAAATTATTTTTATTTTATTAACTCTATCTTCATTTAATTACTATTTAATATCAGTTAAAGAGTAATTAATTAATTACCTTTAGTCATTATTTTACAATAGATAATAACTAATTATGTTTATTTATTATTTAAAGTTAATTAAATAATAAATAATTAAAGTATTAATCTTAATTGCCTTATTATTTAATATTAATTAAATAATAATTAACTTATTAATTATCTTCATTTATTATTATTTTATAATAAATAATTAGTTTATTAACTTTAAGTATCTTTAATTATTATTTAATGTTAATTAAATAATAATCAATTAATTAATTATCCTTACTTATTATTTAATCTTAATTAAATAATAAATAATTAGTTTATTAACTTTAATTATCTTTAATTATTATTTAATGTTAATTAAATAATAATCAATTAATTAATTATCCTTACTTATTATTCAATCTTAATTAAATAATAAATAATTAGTTTATTAAATTTAATTATCTTTAATTATTATTTAATGTTAAATAATAATTAATTAATTAATTAATTACTTATACATACTTATTATTTAATCTTAATAATAAATAATTTATTTATTAATTTATTCTTCATTTAATTATTATTTAATGTTAATTAAATAATAATTAATTAATCAAATACCCTTACTTATTATTTAATCTTAATTAAATAATAATTAATCATTCTTTAATTATTATTTAATGTTAATTAAATAATAATTAATTTTTTAATTATCTTTATTTATTATTTAAATAATAAATAATTAATTTATAAATTTTATCTCTTTTTAATTATTATTTAATATTAATTAAATAATAATTAGTTAATTACTTATCTTTATTTACTATTTAATTATAAATTAAATAATAAATAATTAATTTATTGACTTTATCTTTCTTATATTATTATTAAATACCTAAATCACATATTTAATATTTAATAATAATTTATTAGTAATTTTATCTAATTACTAACTAATTAATAGCTAATTAGTGCATTATTTACACCTTAAATACAATTAAAATTAATTAATTTATTAATTAATCTTACTTATTATTTAATATTACTTAAATAATAAGTAATTGGCAGTTTTATGATTTTTTCAGAAATTAAAATATTAATTTATCATTTTCTCTTTAATTAGTAAGGTTTAATCATATTTTAATTATGGAAATTACCAAATGAGATGCTAAAAATACAAATATATTTTTATAAAATACTACATGAAAAACCAAGCAACTTCCGTCAAGGACCCATCGCCGGAACCGGTCTTAATTCCTGTGAACCGGTCGCCAGAAAGTTCCGGCCAGTTCATGAATAAAAAAATCGGCAGAAACCTTACAAATTCTAGATTTTTGTCAAGTTTTGGGGTCTTGGAGAAAACCTTAATAACTTCAGTTCTATAACTCGATGGAGCTCTACTAGGTGTTTCACACACTAATGAAATCAACAAATTGAATAAAAATTTGGAATCCATAGTACTCCCTCCATACCACCAGCCATGCTCTCTAATTTATCCCATTTTTGATTTATTTTTATAGTCAAATTGGTAAATAATGGATCTTCTAGAAGCTTTAGCAATTGGATCAAGGAATGGGCTTGCAATTTATTTCATTTGGGTCATATATGATCATAACAATTCAACAACATTGGGCTACCAAAATAACTCACCCACTTCTTAATAAATTGGGCTAGCTTAATTAAATATCAACCCACAAAGCACATCACACAAATCCCTCACTTAATTAATTGTTTGGGATTGTTTAAATAATTATAGGAACATTTAAATAATCAATTTAAATTTAATTTATATAATCAATTTAGACTTGTCATATTCAATATTAATTGAATATTTAATTATGGTTCCTCACAAAATAATCTTAGGCTAGTCCGTTAATTTAATAAATCCATTAATCGGACTTCCTTTACTAAAATTAACCGAATAGTCAACAATCAAATTACCACATAAAT
This sequence comes from Hedera helix, assembly GCA_947179155.2. NCBI lineage: Eukaryota > Viridiplantae > Streptophyta > Magnoliopsida > Apiales > Araliaceae > Hedera > Hedera helix. Next base: position 12,482,899 of record OX359279.1, on the reverse strand, counting down.
GTTTAAATTAAATCACACAATAACTCATTTAATTAGAATTTAGTTTTCCAATTTTATTTATAATGTAATTCAAAATTCTTGGTTCTTACATTCTCCCCCCCTTATAAGAATTCCGTCCCCGGAATTACAACATAAGATCACTTAAAAAGATGCGGATAATTCGCTCTCATCTTTTCTTCGAGCTCTCACGTAGCTTCTTCAACTGCATGGTTTCTCCAAAGAACTTTGACCGAATGTATGACCTTATTTCGCAACGTCTGCTCCTTCCTATCTAGTATTTGAACAGGAATCTCTTCGTATGATAGATCCTTCTCGACTTGAATCGGTTCGTAGGATATTACATGCTTGTAATCAGGTTTATATGGCCGCAACACTGAAACATGAAACACGTTATGATGTGCTCAAGTTCAGGAGGTAAGGCTATCTCGTACGCCACTTCACTTATTCGCTTTAAAATTTCAAATGACCCTATAAATCTTGGGTTCAATTTTCCTTTCTTGCCAAATCTTATCTTCCCTTTCCAGGGAGATACCTTTAAAAATACAAAACTATCGACTTCAAAGTCCCGCTTCTGATGATGCAAATCGGCATACTTCTTCTGACGATCCTGAGTTGCTACCAGACAAGCTCTTATTATTTTGATCACATTTCAGGTCCTAACAATCTTAGCTCACCAACTTCATCCCAACACAAGGGCGTGCGACATTTTCTTCCATAAAGTGCTTCGTAAGGCGGCATGCCAATACTAGCATGATAACTGTTGTTGTAAGCAAACTCCACCAAAGGTAGGTGATCATCCCAATTGCCCTTCAAATCCATAACACAGACTCTAAGCATGTCCTCAAGCGTTTGAATCATTCGTTCGCTCTGTCCATCGGTTTGGGGATGATATGCAGTACTCAGCCTTAATTGTGTTCCCAATCTCTCTTGCAAACCTCTCCAAAATTTCGACGTGAAGCGCGGATCTCTGTCAGACACAATCGACACCGGTACTCCATAGCGTGACACAATCTCCTTCACATACAACTTCGCCAACTGCTCTAGACTATATTTGATCTTGATCGATAAAAAGTGTGCAGATTTTGTCAAACGATCCACGATTACCCATATTGCATCAAATCCCTTTTGAGTAACTGGAAGTCCCACCACAAAGTCCATCGTGATATGGTCCTATTTCCACTCCGGAATTTCCAATGGTTGTAGCAGTCCACTCGGTCTCTGATGTTCTGCTTTAACTCTCTGACATGTTAGACATCGGCTAACGCACTCTGCCACTTCCCTCTTCATATTTGGCCACCAAAAATATTGACGTAAGTCCTGATACATCTTGGTACTCCCAGGGTGTATCGAGTACTTTGTAGTGTGAGCTTCTTGCAAGATTTCTTCTTTTAATTCTGGAACCATCGGTATGCATATCCTCCCTTCAAACCTTAGCAGTCCTGTATTATCCACTTTGTATTTCAAATCTTCCCCTTCTAAAATTTTCTTTCTAATACTGACACATTCTTCATCTTGCTCTTGAGCCTCCTTTATTTTATCTAATAAAATTGGACTCGCTTCTACCGTGAATAGTTTCTCATTTGAACCCTTCAGATGTTTTATCTCTAACTCCAGTCTTTCCATATCTTTTATCAACTCCTCTTGAGATGTTAACATTAATAACTTCTCCCTGCCCTTTCTGCTCAGAGCATCAGCTACAACATTGACTTTACTCGGATGGTACAGAATTTCACAATCGTAATCCTTGATAAATTCCAACCATCGCCTCTGCCTCATGTTTAGCTCATTTTGAGTGAAAATATACTTCAAACTTCTGTGGTCTGTGTATATTTCACACTTCTCCCCATACAGGTAGTGCCTCCAGATCTTTAGGGCGAACACTACTGCTACTAACTCCAAGTCGTGAGTTGGATATCCCTTCTCATAGTCCTTCAACTGTCTTGATGCGTACGCAATGACCTTTCCATGTTGCATTAACACACACCCAAGTTCCTTGAGTGTCGCATCACTGTACACCACAAAACCCCCGGTATTGTCAGGCAATGACAACACCGGTGCTTCATTAAGCCTCTTCTCAAGTTCCATAAAACTCGCTTTGCATTTATCCGTCCATACGAATTTAACTATCTTTCTTGTCAAGTTGGTTAACGATGTCGCTATTTTAGAAAAATCCTGGATAAATCTTCGATAATAACCCGCCAACCCAAGGAAACTTCTAACTTCTGTCGGTGTCTTTGGCTGCTCCCAATTTATAACTGCCTTTACCTTTGTTGGGTCCACTGAAACACCTTCCTCATCAATTACATGCCCCAGAAACTGTACCCTCTGTAGCCAAAATTCACACTTTGAGAATTTTGCATAAAAATTTTCCCTCCTTAGTGTTTCCAACACCACTTTTAAGTGCTCAGTGTGCTCCTCTTTCGTCTTCGAATACACCAGAATATCATCGATGAATACAACAACGAACTTGTCCAAGTACGGCTTGAACACCCTGTTCATCATATCCATAAATGCTGTTGGTGCATTCGTTAGACCGAATGACATTACCAAAAACTCAAAATGTCCATAACGAGTTCTGAATGCCGTCTTCGGTACATCTTCTTCCCTTACTTTCAACTGATGGTAACCAGTTCTTAAGTCTATCTTTGAAAAGTACTTCGCTCCCTTAAGCTGATCAAATAGATCATCAATCCTGGGTAACGGGTACCTATTTTTAATCGTAACTTTGTTCAACTCACGATAGTTAATACAAAGTCTTAGGGATCCGTCCTTCTTTTCTACAAATAATATCGGTGCTCCCCAAGGAGACACACTTGGCCGAATATAGCCTTTATCTAGTAGCTCCTGCAGTTGTATCACTAGTTCCTTTAATTCCATCGACGCCATTCTGTATGGTGCTTTCAAAATTGGTGTAGTCCCTGGTGCCAGTTCAATTTTGAACTCAACTTCCCTATTCGGTGGTAAACCCAGTATATCATCTGGGAAGACATCCGAGAATTCTCGTACCACAGGTATTTGACCCAATTCACCCTCTACTCTTTGAGTATCAACCACATGAGCCAGATAACCTACGCATCCCTTTCTCAGCAATCTCCTTGCTTGCATCATCGTCAGACAACGATATTGTCTTGGCGATTTACTCCCCTGAAATACCACTTTCAACTTATTCGGGGTTTTCAGAGTTATACTCTTCTTCTGGCAGTCAATCAACGCCTCGTGATTCGATAACCAGTCCATACCGAGAATGATATCGAACTCTCCCAAACGAATTGGAATTAAGTTCACTCCAAGTTTAAATCCTCCTAATTCAACGCAACAATTCCTATGAATATATTCTACGGTAATAACTTCATTGTTGGCTACTTCTATATTTAAAGGATTTTCTAGTTTTTCTCGGGGTAGTTTTAATCTATTAGCAAATTCTTCAGATATAAATGAACAGGTAGCACCCGAATCAAATAATACATAAGCATTGATATTATTGATCGGAAGAATACCTGACACTACGTCATTTGATTCCACAGCATCCTGAACCGTCATGTTAAAGGTGCGTGCAGTTTGTCTGTTCAGTTGATTGACTGGTCCTCCAATGGTTAGCTTGCTATTGTTGCTTCTATTTCCATCAGCTATGTCATTCTTGTTCTTTGGGCAGTCCTTAATTTGGTGGTCCGACGCTCCGCAAGAAAAACATCCGCTCCTTTTCCCTTTAGGGCATTGGGGAGCAATATGCCTTTGCTGCCCACAGTTATAACAGACCCCCTTGCCCTTCATGCATTCCCCAGAATGGTTCTTCCCACACTTTTCACATTTGTTGCCTTTCTAGGCTTCTCCTCCAGTTTTACTGCCTCCTAACATCTGGTTATCATTCCACTTCCATTTGTTATAATTGCTACCTCCAGTTCCTTCCCTAGGCCCATCATAACCTTTCTTCTTCTTGTCTTGGTTGTATTTCACTAACGCTTCATTCTCTCCTTCGGCAATAATCGCCCTCTCCAATAATGCTGAAAATGTGTCAATTCTCAGAACAGCAACCCTACTATACACCCAAGGATTTAAACCCTGCTCAAATCTTCGTGCTTTCCTCGCCTCGGTGTCCACCTAGTGTGGAGCAAATCGAGCTAATTCATTGAACTTTGTGGCGTACTTTGCCACTGACATGTTTCCCTGCTTCAAGTCCAAGAATTTTATCTCCATTTTGTTTTTCATGCTGTCCGGGAAATAATTCTCATAGAAAAATACTTTAAAACGTGCCCATGTTACAATACCTTCTCCAGCTCTACCCTTATTCGCTTTCCACCAGTAATTCGCCTCTCCCTTCAGATGAAGGTGGCAAATGACGTCTGCTATTCATCAGCCACTCGTGCGACCTCAAACACTTTTTCTATTTCCTCAAACCACGTTTGGGCCTCTATAGGATCTGTAGACCCACGAAATTTAGGTGGTCCTACTAATTTGAAATCCTTAAAATTTGCTAAGTGTGTCCATGGCTGGTTTACAACTGGCGGTACTACTGGTTGTACTACTGGTGGTGGTCTATTTTGCATCATCTCCATCATCATGGCCACGAAAGCCCTCATTGGGTCTTCCTGCCTCTCAGCATTGTTTTCGACTTCATCTACACATCGAATTCGAGGTACACGTCTTGGCGGCATTCTCTGTTAGTAAACAAAATCTTATATTTATTATTTTGTATATTACATTTTATGCACATTTTATAAATGTTTAGACATTTAATAGTTAACGCAAAAATCAAGCTCAATCAGACCAAGTTATCATAATAATGTCGCATCTATATTCATATACCAACTGGTAGTGTGAAACACTTATATCACAGGCATATTTCTATAAACGCTAACTATCCCTCTAGTCAACAAAAGACGGGATAACATGAAACATATCCCAAAGAACAACAATAGATGAGATTCACAAGAACTACATTTCCCTAAAACACAAAAAGTGGGGATGTATCATAAACACCTAGCATCTCTCATAGTCTGAGGTTTACATCATATATATAATCCTATGAACAAAAAGTGGGTTCTAAACTGCATCTATATACAGACAGAAAAATAAAATATCAACGATCAATCCGACGGGCAGCGGCCTCATGCTCCTGCCGAGCGATCCTGTCAACCACACTGCGTCTCACTACCTGCATGCTCAAATATTCCTCTCGAGGATAATTTAGGATCCTGCTCCTCAGCCTACCAAAAACGGTATCTAACTCGAAACTAGCAGTATCAATCCTGGTAGCACTGGCCCTAACCTCAACCTCAAGCTCATCAGCCTTCCTGGATACGCTCATCCACTCATCATATATGCGGATCTTATCCGCTATCTCCATGTCAAATTCAGCTGACATCCCTGCCAACTGTCTCTGCAACTCATCCCTTTCTGCTTGGAATCCCTCAGCCTGCCTCTTAGACTGCTCCAGCTCATCAACTAGATCTACCTCCCTCTCACGCAGGTGATGTACTGTAACTCCTAACGAAATAGCAGTCTGACGGTGCCCCTGCACCTCAGTCTCCAACACAGCCACATGCTCCTTCAACCTGGTCACCTCGTCAGACATCTGATATGCCGCATATCTATATCGGTCCTCCATCTCCTGATGGGTCTGATTCTCTCCCTCCAAATGCTGGACTCTAGACTCTAAGTCTATGTTAGCACTGGTCAGCTCCTCGATAATATCGTTGGCAGTGGTGCCCATGCCGTCATCATACTTATCTGGCTGCTCAATCAGATCATCATCAGAAAATGGCTCCTCAGCTGACTCCTCCTCAGAGTCTGTCTGTTGTCCCTCAGACTCATCATCACCTTCAAATCTCATAACCCCTCCTCGCACTGGCGACTCAGCCTTTACTATATGATCCTCCTCAGCAGCAGCCTCCAACTCATACTCAACAGCAGGTGTCTCAATCACTGGTCCTACTGGCTCAGTCGGCTCAACCCAGACAATATGTTTATCCACCAGAGCATCCTCCATCAGTTTACTAGGCTCGCCTATATCTGCCATCCTACAAACACAATAATAGACAAAACAACAACATGTTAGTATCATAATAAAATATATTCATTGATGAAATGAAACAATATTTCATTATGTACAACATCGACTCGATGAATTTTCACAATTCACCTCCAACAAAACTCGACTCAAAGGATCTCCTCGACCCATCCTCCTAGCGTACTCTGATGATTGATTTTTATACCTATTTATTTAATACTTTCGAACTTGATAATTTGTGAGTTCTTTAGCAATTTATTTAGTTTTTATTGTGTTTTAATCTTGTTTAGGTTGTATATATTTCTTATATATATTTTGATGTATTTCACAATAATTGGAATAAGGGCTATGAGTATCAAAGCTTAGGGTTGCCAAATTTTGATTTTCTGTGTGCCATTGACATTATAGCCACTTCAGGGCTAATTTAGACATTGATCCAACCATCATCTCTCATTTCTTCCAACATGAAAGTTGTAGATATACTTCTCAGCTTTCCGAAACTTCTTGAATAATCTAAATCGGAGTTCGGACGAGAGAGATATGCCCAAAATACTGAAGGAGGTCAAACTAAAAAATGGTGGTAGAACTCTAGGCGCCTAGGCGCCCAAAAACACAAAGGAGCCGGCGCCTAGGCGCCTAAGCACCTAGGCGTCCAAATTATAAAGGAGTATGGAGCCTAGGCGCCCAAGCTCTTAAGCGCCTAGGCGCCCAAATTAGAACAGGAAGAAGCGCCTAGGCGCCTGGTACCATTTTCAGCTACTGATTTCAGTAGAAAAGGAAGAAAAAGCGTAGAAAAAAAGCCAAATCTCATTTCCTTTTCTATTGGGCTGAGACAGAGGCGATTCAGGCGACAGAGATGAAGAAGCACGGTGGTTTTCCACCATGGGAAACCACCATTTCTTTGATTCTTGATCCCAAATCATCCTATTTTTGGAATCAAACAATGAAGAAGATGAAGAACAACAATTGAAGCCATTGATGGAAGCCATGAATGCTTGGGTCTAGGAGATTAATGCTTGGATGACAACAAGTTGTATCTTCTTAACTCTTAGTTGTCTTTGTATTTCATTATATTGGATTTATTGTGCATTATGTAATGAATATTGGCTATGCTTCTTACATTGGAATCTAAGTATTGTTATTGAAATCCAAATAGTTGTTTAAGTTGATTTTCTCTCTCTTGATTGGCACCATATGGATTGGATTAGCATATTTTGTTCTTCATATGTATTGTTTGCTTGGTTAATCGATTAGTTTGGTTGCCTACATGAAATTGACAAATGGATTGTAGTGTATTGACCTAAATGTGATAACATGTGATTGTGTTATTCTACATAGTTGGGATGCATGATTTACGTATTGGATAGGAATATACCTGTATGTCATGTGTAACCAATTAAGAACTTGTGCTTCAAACCCTTGTTTAATGTTAATTCTCATAGAAATATAGTGGATTATTTAGACTTGGGGATGCTTGTATTGCTATCGACAGAGGCGTATAAGTACTGTAGTGTTCTTGGTTGACCATTCGTGGGTTACAGCCATATGAATGGGTTGTCATGTTTGTGCTAATTGTTAATTGTTTAGCTTTGCAATCACTTTGGTAACTTGTATGAAATCGAAAGATAGACTATGAGTTTGGGCCTGAATATGATAACATGTGTTGTGTATTTGTTCTTAGGAGCGTTTGCATAATTTGTGTGTAGGATAGACATATACCTGCATGTCATGTGTAACCAATTAAGAACTTGTGCTTCAAACCCTTGTTTAATGTTAATTCTCATATAAATATAGTGAATTATCTTGCTTGGGTTGTTCTTGTTTGAATTCTGTCGAATGAGATAGGTTTAGATGAGATATGTTTATATGTCCTTCAAAAGAGGCGTATAGATACTTTTGTATTCTCGGTTAGCCATTCGTCGTGACCGTAAGATTGAGATGAGAGTTAGGAGATGAAAATAACATATTGGGAGAAATTACAGACTTAGATTCACCTATTTTTAAATGCTTTCTAGTTTAATTGTTAATTTGTGTTATGTCCTTTTACATTCCACTTCTTCCATTCAATTAAACGTTTGAACTAAGATTGACTTAGATGCAATCGGTGTTTGGAACTCGTTAGAACTAATTCCTCGTGGGATCAACTTTTTCTTATCACTTTATTACTTGTTGACCGTGTATGCTTGCACGCTATTCATTCAAATGAATTCGAGATCGGAATCTATCTAGTAAAATAAAAGAGTTCCGATTTCGACCAGCATACTCCATATGAGTTTAATTCTAAGGTTATAACCTAGGTTTCACAACTCCTAAAGTCTATAACCTACGGCTCTGATACCAACCTGTGACACCCCCAATTTCAGGTACCACTACCTCGAATTTGGTGCTCATGCAATAATATAAACAATCTATGCTAAACAACATGTAATACTAATACGGAAAATAAATAAACATATGTTGTCTATTACAATGACTTTCTAGTCCCAAGGTCTACAACCTTTACCAAAATAAACATCACAAACTACAAAATAATATCAGTGTTTGCGTTACAATCTTATAAGTTCTAAACAAAATATAAATAGACTAACAACTATCTAGATAATTAAGATTTTGCTTTCCCTTTTCCTTTATCTTTACCAGATCCTTCAGGTTTAGCTGCAAAATATTTTATGACATAGCAAGTATGAGCAACTAGCTTGCTCAGCAATTTAAATAAATAACAATAATTATGTCATAAATGAATAGGAATATCAACTGAATGATTTAATAAAAAGAGCTCAACAATGAACAATAGAATCAATGCGTAAAATAAAGAAGTGACAATTGATTATTTAACTGCTGAGTGGTCAAATGGACCATGAACTACTATTGAGGAAATCAATCACTTGATTGACCCTCTTAGGTTACTTTGTCAGAATTGTACTTGAGGGGATCAACCTCTCGTACCATATGTATATGCATAAAGTTTATTCTATTTGTATCGTTTGTTCGATACTTAGGTTATTCCCCATTATGGGTTGTTCTTCTCAGTCTAAGAATCCATATCACTATGGTTTGGATAGCTTTTAAAATAAATTTCACATAGGTCTAGCCGAACAATGGCTTAGACTTCTTCTTTAATCAATTCATAATTCAAGAATGGAATATGAATTCAAATAAAATATATGATTTGCAATAATATTATTGTAGAATAACTTGTGATATAATATAAGCTTAAGATTTAAGAATTAGCACAATAATATTGAGTATAGTTAGGAAGCTTGCTCAATACAAATTTGAGTAAGGTTAAAAAAGTTGCATGTCTGTTGACTTATTGCTAATTCGCTTAATTTAAACTTCTCTTGATGTCTTAACATTAATAACATTGGCCTATCAATTAGTATAACATATAATCGTGTACTTTAAACACTTATTTATGCTAAATAATTAATCACATAACAGATATAATTTTATATTAATCGTATAAGACATTTAATTGATCTTATATTAATGATTTAATTAATCAATATTATTTTTCTTATTTGTTAAACACTTATTAAACTCTCGAACAATTTACTATCATTGTTTAATTAAATTATTTTTATTTTATTAACTCTATCTTCATTTAATTACTATTTAATATCAGTTAAAGAGTAATTAATTAATTACCTTTAGTCATTATTTTACAATAGATAATAACTAATTATGTTTATTTATTATTTAAAGTTAATTAAATAATAAATAATTAAAGTATTAATCTTAATTGCCTTAATATTTAATATTAATTAAATAATAATTAACTTATTAATTATCTTCATTTATTATTATTTAATAATAAATAATTAGTTTATTAACTTTAAGTATCTTTAATTATTATTTAATGTTAATTAAATAATAATCAATTAATTAATTATCCTTACTTATTATTTAATCTTAATTAAATAATAAATAATTAGTTTATTAACTTTAATTATCTTTAATTATTATTTAATGTTAATTAAATAATAATCAATTAATTAATTATCCTTACTTATTATTCAATCTTAATTAAATAATAAGTAATTAGTTTATTAACTTTAATTATCTTTAATTATTATTTAATGTTAAATAATAATTAATTAATTGCTTATACTTACTTATTATTTAATCTTAATAATAAATAATTTATTTATTAATTTATTCTTCATTTAATTATTATTTAATGTTAATTAATTAATAATTAATTAATCAATTACCCTTACTTATTATTTAATCTTAATTAAATAATAATTAATCATTCTTTAATTATTATTTAATGTTAATTAAATAATAATTAATTTTTTAATTATCTTTATTTATTATTTAAATAATAAATAAGTAATTTATAAATTTTATCTCTTTTTAATAATTATTTAATATTAATTAAATAATAATTAGTTAATTACTTATCTTTATTTACTATTTAATTATAAATTAAATAATAAATAATTAATTTATTGACTTTATCTTTCTAATATTATTATTAAATACCTAAATCACATATTTAATATTTAATAATAATTTATTAGTAATTTTATCTAATTACTAACTAATTAATAGCTAATTAGTGCACTATTTACACCTTAAATACAATTAAAAATAATTAATTTATTAATTAATCTTACTTATTATTTAATATTACTTAAATAATAAGTAATTGGCAGTTTTATGATTTTTTCAGAAATTAAAATATTAATTTATCATTTTCTCTTTAATTAGTAAGGTTTAATCATATTTTAATTATGGAAATTGCCAAATGAGATGCTAAAAATACAAATATATTTTTATAAAATACTACATGAAAAACCAAGCAACTTCCGTCAAGGACCCATCGCCGGAACCGATCTTAATTTCGGTGAACCGGTCGCCAGAAAGTTCCGGCCGGTTCATGAATAAAAAAATCGGCAGAAACCTTACTAATTCCAGATTTTTGTCAAGTTTTGGGGTCTTGGAGAAAAACCTTAATAACTTGAGTTCTATAACTCGATGGAGCTCTACTAGGTATCGATGGAATCCTAACTTCCCGAACTACAATTTTATGGGCTCAAACATCATTTTTGGATAAGTTTTGATTTTGAAAATTTGGCTTAAAGTGGACTGTTCACGCAAGAATTTGGACAGTGAGGTGTATTTGGTCAAAAATGCATAACTTGCTCATTTTAACACATTTTTGGGTGATTCCAAAGGGATTTTTTTCTTAACTTATCCATATATTCCTAGAAATTATTAAATTACAAAAATAATTTGTAGATTTTAAAATATACAATTTATTCGTACAACCTATGTTTTGTTCGTTGATAAAAATATTTTCAAGTATTTTGCTAGATTTTTCTACATAAATCCATACCACTATACATTTAAACCACATGGCATCCTATATAAACATGTCTAGCATGATTTTAAGCATAAATATCTCCAAGATAATATTTCTACCATAAAATTTAAAAGAAAACTAAGATTAGGGTTTTAAAGGAATTTTTATACCTTTTGCTTTTGATGGCTTGTTTTCTTTGCTTTCCAAAGTAGGTAATAAGTTGTGATGACATCCAAGAACACCCCCCTTGATGAAAATGACTTGACTCACTTGACTCGGTGGTGACTCACTACACAACTCACTTCCTTTTTTCTTTAACTCACCTAGTTAACTCACTAAAACTCACTAGCACATTATATAGAGAATACTTGCAATATTTTGTAAACTCTCCACCAAATAAGCTAGCTTCTATTTATAGTAGTATAAATCTATACATATAACATATATATGTATAGATTGGACTTCAACATTTTTACAAAATTTGCTAGCCAAAAAGGTTGAGTGTTCCACACACTAATGAAATCAACAAATTGAATAAAAATATGGAATCCATATTACTCCCTCTATACCACCAGCCATGCTCTCTAATTTGTCCCATTTTTGATTTATTTTTATAGTCAAATTGGTAAATAATGGATCTTCTAGAACCTTTAGCAATTGGATCAAGGAATGGGCTTGCAATTTATTTCATTTGGGCCATATATGATCATAATAATTCAATAACATTGGGCTACCAAAATAACTCACCCACTTCTTAATAAATTGGACTAGCTTAATTAAATATCAACCCACAAAGCACATCACACAAATTCCCCACTTAATTAATTGTTTGGGATTGTTTAAATAATTATAGGAACATTTAAATAATCAATTTAAATTTAATTTATATAATCAATTTAGACTTGTCATATTCAATATTAATTGAATATTTAATTATGGTTCCTCACAAAATAATCTTAGGCCAGTCCGTTAATTTAATAAATCCATTAACCTGAATTCCTTTACTAAAATTAACCGAATAGTCAACAATCAAATTACCACATAAAGGTTTAAATTAAATCACACAATAACTCATTTAATTAGAATTTAGTTTTCCAATTTTATTTATAATGTAATTCAAAATTTTTGGTTCTTACAAATCATGAATAAATAAATTTCTTTAAATAAAACTTTTATTAATAAATGAATAATATTACAAATTATATGCTTATCACATCAAATGTGATTGGCATGAGGGTACATCACTTTCAAATATGATAAACAATTCATATATAGTCAAACATAATTAAAAAGAAAGAAAATTAATATAAACTACAATTAGGTCTAATTGCAATCTTAATTAAAAATTAACCACAAATAATTCAACATATCAAAATTACAAAAATAAAACAAAAAGAGAAGAGATTCAAATTTGTGTTTTGACATTCGTCTGTCACCCGGATCACAATCTTCAGTCCCCACGTTTTTGCCTTCTATTATTGAATCTTGCGCTTTAAATGTTTGCTTCAAATCTAATAAAATATTACTCTTTACTATGTTATGTTAATTATATGTTAAACTATTTTTAATCTATTCTAATCTTCTGAAAATAAGACTCTAATAGTGTATTTATAAGTTACAATAAAAATCTGTAGCAAACGTGGGATTAAATCCAATTTGGAATCGAAAAAATAGTAAAAATTTGAAATTTTACATTTAACGCGTAGCTAAACAGAACCTTTACGTTTGACAGCTGGCTTCAATTATCCCACATGGTACAAAAACAGTGGCGTATAGGAAAAGTATTAAACCTCAACTGTCCACTGTAATGACCGAGAAAATTACGAACCTAATTTTTTTTTTTAATTATATCCATAAGAAAAATGAGGTATGAAGTATGTATATATGTGATAAGTTGTATGATGAGAGGTATTAAATTAGTTAATTAAATTAATTAACTAAAGAAGGAAAAAGATTTCAAGAGAAACTTATGTGATAAAATCACAAAGCTTGAATGTTGGCCTTGTATGACAATTAAGAAGATGTTTAGTGAACAAGTTAATTATTTGTATGAATAATGAAAAAGAAGAATTAAGTGAATTATTTAAAATAATCCAATGTGAGAATAATTATTTGTGTATGGTTAACTATATTATAAACTCAATTTGATGATAAGGGTTAGTGAATGAATTAATTTAATCAAGTCAAATTACTTGTATTAACATGTGTTAGGGTTTTATTAAAATAAACCCAAGAATTTGTAAGTAATAGTGTTATTTAATTAAGGAGTCCAATGGACTTATAAATAACAAATCTAATTAGATTATATAGTAAGTCCAAATGATATATTAAACTAGGTCCAATAAACTAACCTAGTAGCCTATATAATATAATTAAATATTGATCCATGTAATATTTGAAACTAGCCCAATACTTAATTTAATTAATTGTAGCATGTGTTAGTTAATGTTAGCCCAATGTAATAAATAAACTGAGTCCAAACAAATTAAATGAATGAGCCCAATATAATTAATTCTAAGGTCCAAAGTGGAGCCCAATAAGCTTGTATAGGTGAATATGTATACATATATTGGTGTGTGTATATATATATATATATATATATATATATATATATATATATATATATATATATATATATATATATGGATACTTATATATTTATATAGGACTTAAAAATAAAGTCAAATTGAAGAAAAAAAATGGTCAATCCCGAATTTTGGGGTCCACATGGATGGGAAGTTAGCTTGTTGGTTGATTTTTGAGTGTAAAATGGTTCAAGCAACCCCCAACCACCCTAGTCATTCATATGGTCATTCAAAAGGTCCATCAAGTGGTCATTCCATGCATAGTAAGCAAGATTAGAGCCTTAATCAACTAATATTAGTTGATTAGGAGAGCTAATGGTGAAATCCTAGAGTTCTATAAATAGAAATGTCGAACACTTGTGCAAATGTTGGTTCATTTGCTCAATTCACTAAAATTTAGAGAGAGAAGCTAGAGCATGTGTGAGAATTCTAGAAAACAAACACTTTGAGTGTTATCAAGTGTGGGTGATTTTTGGTCCATACAAGAAGATCAAAGAAGAGCTCTAACCATTTTCAAGAAGAAAATCTCCATTAAAGATTTAAAAGTTTCTTTGAACCTTAACTTGTGATTTAGTTTGTTATGTGGGAAAGAAAAACCCATGCGGTGTTAGATCTTGAATATATATGTAGATATATGGTTAAATATGCTAGATGCGTGTTCTAACATGTTTTGTATGGAAGATGATGGAAGAAATGGTAGTATGAGCATGCTTGGTTTTAAAATCCTAGTTAAATGTCTAGGTTGATGATTTATGATTTGGGATGTGTAAGTTATTTTTATAACCTAAGAGTCTTTAATGATAGGTCTATGTGTTATAAAGATAACCTAACTTAAACGATTGAAAAATATGAAGAAATAAAGAAGTTATGGCTTTTACCGCAAAATAGGTCGTTTTGAAACCCTGGATGGTTCGATCTTTAATTTTGTGTCAAAACGTTTTCAAAAATGTGATTGAACCATGAAATATTGTAAAACAAGAAGTTAGGAAGACAACAATACTAAGTTGGTGTCATTTGGATGTGTAGAGTTTATTTTATTTAAGTTTGAACAATAAAAACCAATAATTTGTGATTTTAGTTTTCACTTTGTCCTTGTGAACAATTTTTAGTCCAGTTTCGTTCGGAATTTGGATTTGTAATCTAAATAGAAGTTGTAGAGGGCAAAATTCTGATGAGAATGGACTCAAGAATCATCCCAAAATATTTTAAAATGAAGAAGTTATGGCTGTCGGAGTGTCGGAGGGTCGGGCAGTCGCATTCTCTGCCTGTTCGGCGCGCCCCGCGCCACTTCCAAGCCTCGAGTGGCACGCCCCGTGCCACTCCAGCAGAATTATGTTGTCCGGGTCGGGTCGAGTCGGTTCGGGTCGGGTTTTTGGTAAAAAATAAGTTAAAATAAGTGTAAAATGAATATGTTTGAAGACTAAACCAATACATGAAGTTTATTAATAACTAATTGGTAGTTAAATGTTTAAAATAAAGACTAAAGTTAACTATTGATATTATTTGAAGTGTACTAAAATATTAATAAATGATCAATAATATTAGTATATAGTTAAGAGGTTATTAAATGAGTAATAACATTAGTACATGAGGAAAATGTTAATAAATAATTAATGATATTAATAAGAGATTTAAATATTATTAAATAGTTAATAATATTAGAATATGAATAAAATACTAGAATATGAATAAAATATTATTAAATGGTTAATAATATTAGTAAGTTAATAAAATATTATTAAATGATTAATAATATTAGAATATGAATAAAATATTATTAAATGGTTAATAATATTAGAAAGTTAATAAAATATTATTAAATGGTTAATAATATTTGTGACGCCCCCAAATCCGGGTCCCTTGAACCTTGGGTTCGGTGCTCACTATTCAACACTTGTCAAACATTCATAAAATATAACTTCAATAACTCGCGGAAATCATACATCATTTCATTACGAAACGTACCTTCAATCCCAGGTTCCACTAACCTTAATACATCATCATTACCTTATAATACAAAAGATTTACACAAATAGTACGAACTAACTACGTCTACTCGGTCATCTTCCCTTTGTCGTGGTAATCTTTAGATAACTCGGCTTAACTGAAAAATAGTTCATGATATAGCAAGGGTGAGCAACTACTTTGCTCAGCAAGTTTAATTAAACAATAAAAGATATATCATGAATGAAAAAGACTTAGCTCTGGAAACTTCAACAATATACAATAATTGTGAAGACATGCAACTTTGAATAATATAATTCAACTGACATAACATACTACTTCATCATGCTGAAAGGGTCACAAGACCATGAACACACGTTTTGAGTATTTACAATACCCTGTAGACAGAAGTCTGTCAGTTCGTTTTGAATATTAACAATCATTTCGATTGACATATCCGGTGATGGGTACTTTAGGTGATCAGCCTATCGTACGTTTATAGAGTGCACAATATAACCATCTAGTTCGTTTTGATCGGGAATATTCCATCCGACCGTAAGCTATCTGCTTACAATGCTCTGTTCATTTCAGCTTATCCCATCAGATTCCGTACCACAACAATATGGTTTGGACTAACTTCAATAATATTCAAATTATGAATTTAAATCGTACATGGTCTAGCCGAAACAATTGGCATAGAACCCTCACTTAGAACAGCTCATAACAAGAACAGTCATAATATCACATACAATATCTAGCTGAAACAAATAGCATAGATATTTCTCTTTAAACAGTTCATAACGTGAACGGTCATGCAAATGCACCTAAGTGCGATCGTCAATAACAATATAGATATGAAATAATTCTTAATAATTATTTCATCATGCAATTTGAAATAAATTTCAGATTCTACATAAATAACTTGCCAAATAAATACAAGTTAGGGTTCAGAGAAACTTGCCTGTTCCGCTGACTACTGCTATTCAACTTAAAAATACTTCCTTTGGGTGACCTAATATTCAACAACATTGATCCTCCAATTAGCATAACACATATAGGTTTATTTAACATTAATAACCTTACCATATATGTCTTAATCATCTATCACTTAATCATAACCTTACATCTCTTAATAATATTATCAATCCCTTGATAATATTTTAAATCACATAACTATCACTTCATTGCTTTATAATATTATCACATTTGATAATATATAATACCACAAATAATATTATTAATCGTATAATAATATTTTAACCATTTATTATTTCAATAATAAATCATCTAGTTCCTTAATATTATTAACCATCTAATAATCATCTTAATCTCTTCATTATCTCAACACTTATTAACATTATTAATAACTAAATAATGTTTTACACTATTCCCAAGGATATTATTTATCAAATAATATCTTAATTATTTATAAATATTATTAACCATTTAATAATATTTTATCATCTTACTAATATTATTAATCCTTTAATAATATCTTCTTCTCTCATTAATATTATTAACCATTTAATAATATTTTAATCATTTATTAATATTCTACTAACTTACTAATATTATTAACCATTTAATAATATTTTATTAACTCATTAATATTATTAATCATTTAATAATATTCTACTCATTATCTAATATTATTAATCATTTAATAATATTTTATTCCCTTTATAATATTATTAATCATTTAATAATATTCTTCTCATAATCTAATATTATTAACTATTTAATAATATTTTATTCATATTGTAATATTATTAACCATTTAATAATATTTTAA
The DNA here is from genome assembly GCA_947179155.2 of Hedera helix. NCBI lineage: Eukaryota > Viridiplantae > Streptophyta > Magnoliopsida > Apiales > Araliaceae > Hedera > Hedera helix. The sequence continues at coordinate 12,465,260 of OX359279.1, read as the reverse complement.
TCCTTTATTAATATTATTAATCATTTAATAATATTTTATTAACTTACTAATATTATTAACCATTTAATAATACTTTAGTCCTTTATTAATATTATTAATCATTTAATAATATTTTATTAACTTACTAATATTATTAACCATTTAATAATATTTTATTAACTCATTAATATTATTAATCATTTAATAATATTCTACTCATTATCTAATATTATTAATCATTTAATAATATTTTATTCCCTTTATAATATTATTAATCATTTAATAATATTCTTCTCATAATCTAATATTATTAACTATTTAATAATATTTTATTCATAATGTAATATTATTAACCATTTAATAATATTTTAATCCTTCATTAATATTATTAATTATTTAATAATATTTTATTAACTTACTAATATTATTAACCATTTAATAATATTTTAATCCTTTATTAATTTTATTAATCATTTAATAATATTTTATTAACTTACTAATATTATTAACCATTTAATAATATTTTATTCATTATCTAATATTATTAACTATTTAATAATATTTTATTAAGTATCTAATATTATTAATCATTTAATAATATTTTATTTATTAACTAATATTATTAATCATTTTAATAATATTTTATTTATTTAATATTATTAACCCTTTAACAATATTTTACTCACTTTATAATATTATTATACATTTAATAATATTTCAATGATTTTTTAATATTATTATATTAATAATAATATTTTATTAACTTAATTATATTATTAAACCTTTAATAATATTTAACTCTTTTTATCTATTAAATCACTTATATTTAAAAAATATATTTGTTAAGTCCAAAAATAATAAAATAATTTTTGGGACATTTTCCATTTTCAGATCCGTACGGACCCGACCCGACCCGGTCCGACCCGATTCGGTTTTTATTATTATTTTTTTCCAGGAACTGTGGACTGCGCCCCGGCGCAGTGTGTTACACTACACACTGCGCCCCGGCGCAGTGTGGCAGAATGTTTTGCCATTTTTCATTTTTAAGACAGTTTTGATACCCTTTGATCAAACCTTGATTAAATGAAATATACACATCCAAATGACACCAAATCAGTGTTGATGTGTTCCTAACTTCTTGTTTTACAATATTCCATGGTTCGATCGTCTTTTTGAAAATGTTTTACACGAAAATTACGGATCGAACCATCTAGGGTCTAAAAACGACATCCTTTTCGGTAAAAGCTATAACTTCTTCGTTATTCAATATTTTTGAAAGGTTTCAAAAGGGTTTGTCTTTAAAACTCATAGATCTAACTTTCTAGACTTTTAGATCACAAAAATAACTTGTACATCTTAAATCATAAATCAACAACCTAGACATTTAACTAGGGCTTTAAAACCAAACATGTTCATACTACCATTTCTTCCATCATCTTTCATACCAAACATGTTAGAACACTCATCTAGCATATTTAACCATATATCTTAATATGTAATCAAGATCTAACATCACATGGCTTTTTATTTCTTACATAACAAACTAACTAACAAGTTAAGGTTCAAAGAAACTTTTAAACCTTTAATGAAGATCTTCTTCTTGGAAATGGTTCTAGCTCTTCTTTGATCTTTTTGTATGGACCAAAAATCACCCACACTTGATAACACTCAAGGTGTTTGCTCTCTAGAACTCTCACAATTGCTCTAGCTTCTCTCTACAACCTTCTCTCTCTAAATTTTGGTGAATAGAGCAAATGAACCAACATTTGCACAAGTGTTGGTCATTTCTATTTATAGAACTCTAGGATTTTACCATTAGTTCTACTAATCAACTAACATTGGTTGATTAAGGCTCTAATCTTGCTTACTATGCATGGAATGACCACTTGATGGACATTTTGATTGACCCATTGATTGACTAGGGTGGTTGGGGCTTACTTGCACCACTTTACACTCCAAAATCAACCAACAAGCTACATTTATATCCATGTGGGCCCCAAAATTCGGGATTGACCAAATATTTATCCAATTTGACTTTATTTTTAAGTCCTATATAATTATATAAGTATCCATATATATATACATCCATATATGTATACATATTCACCTATACAAACTTATTGAGCTCCACTTTGGATCTTAGTATTAAATTCTATTGGGCTCATTCAATTAAATTGTTTGGGCTCAATTTATATCACACATTGGGCTAGCATTTACATAATTATGCTATCTTTAATTAAAATAAGCATTGGGCTTATTTAATAAATTACATGGAGTAGTAATTAAATTAATTACATAGGCTACAAGGTATACTTAATTGACCTAGTTTAACAACTCATTTGGATTTAAAATATAATCCAATTAGATTTGCTAATTATAAGTCCATTGGACTCCTTAATTAAATTAGCTTACATAACACTATCAATTGTCAATTATTGGGTTTGTTTTAATAAAACCCTAATACATATTAATACAAGTACATTAGACTTGATTAATTTAATTCATTCACTAACCCCTATCATCAAATTGGGTTTATAAAATAGTTAACCGTACACAAACAATTATTCCCACATTGAATTATCTCAAATAATTCACTTGCTTCTTCTTTCGCATTATTCATACAAGTAATTAACTTGCTTAATAAAAATCTTCCTAATTGCCATACAAGGCCAACATTCAAGCTTTGTGATTTTATCACATAAGCTTCTCTCGCAACATTTTTCCTTCTTTAGTTAATTAATTTAATTAATTAATTTAATACATCTCATCATACCACTTATCACATATACATATACTTCATACCTCATATTTTCTTATGGATATAATTAAATAAAAAAATAACAAAAATAAAAAAAATTTGGGTTCGTAATTTTCTCGGTCATTACAATATTAGTATGTGAATAAAATATTATTAAATGGTTAATAATATTAATAAGAGAACAAAATATTATTAAATGATTAATAATATTAACAAAGGATTAAAATATTATTAAATAATTAATAATATTATTTTGAGTGTAAAATATTATTAAATGATTAATAATATTAAGATGTTGTTTGATAAATAATATTATTGGGGATAGTGTAAAACATTATTTAGTTATTAATAATGTTAATAAGTGTTTGAGATAATAAAGAGATTAAGAGGATTATTAAATGATTAATAATATTGAGTAGCTAAATAATTTATTATTGAAATAATAAATGGTTAAAATATTATTATACGATTAATAATATTATTTGTGGTAATTATATATTATCAAAGGTGATAATATTATAAAGTAATGAAGTGATAGTTATATGATTTAAAATATTATCAAGGGATTAATAATATTATTAAGAGATTTAAGGTTATGATTAAGTGATAGATGATTTAAGACATATATGGTAATGTTATTAATGTTAAATAAACCTATATGTGTTATACTAATTTGAGGATCAATGTTGTTGAATATTAGGTCACCCAAATGAAGTATTTTAAAGTTGAATAGCAGTAGTCAGTGGAACATGCAAGTTCTTCTTAACCCTAACTTGTATTTATTGTTGCAAGTATTTTTCAACCTTATTTACATTGAGCAATTCAATTATTGTTGAGTAAGTATCTACACTCGTAGTTATTTGATAGACCTTTGAGTGAATTAATTATCGAGAATTACTTCACATCATTATTGTATTGTATTCGCATATAGTGCTTTTGCAAATGTTATAGTTCAGTAATTTAAGAACTGTTTAAAAATGTCTAAGCTAATTGTTTCAGCTAGACAATGCATGTCTAAATTCATCAAATTGAATATTTTAAAAAGCTTATCCAAACCATTGGTTGGTGCAAATTCTTATAGTAAAACTGAGAATGAACAACCCTAGTTAAAGGGGATTTTTATTTGTCGGGAAACTGAATTTGCGCAAGAAATCTAAATGTTATGCATATACATAGGACATAAGAAGACTGATCCCCTCGAGTGTTCCGTTATTTTTAACAAGGTGTTAGACATTGTATGTCTGTTCTATCTTAGTAGCAGTTCATGGTCATTAAATGTCATTCAGCAGTAAAGAATCCATTCTTTTATTGAACATTGATTCTTGTTATTTCACAATTGTTATCTATTATTGAAACTCTCGAAGATAAATCTTTTTCATTTATGATATATCATTTCTTATTTATTTAAACTTGATGGGCAAAGTAGTTGCTCACCCTTGCTAGATCATGAACTATTTTTCAGTTAAGCCAAATGAGTTAAGGAGTACAACGGGAAAAAGGAAAGGTGAACGAGTAGAAGTAACTAGTCCTTAATTGATATTGTAAGCCTTTTGTATTATAAAGTAATGATGATGTATTAAGGTTAGTGGAACCTGGGATAGAAGGTACGTTTTGTAATGAAATGATGTATATGTTCCGTGAGTTATTGAAGATTTAGTTCTTAATTATTGGTATAGTATTGAATAGTGAGCACCGAACCTGAGGTTCAAAGGACCCAGATTTGAGGGCGTCACACCCACACATTGCGATATTGCTTATTCCTGGCCGTATTCATAAAACGTTATCATTTAATGCTTTAATGTTCCTCTCCGTGCAATGCGCGATCATCTGCTCTCCAAATTCAAAAACGATGTCGTTCTTGCTTAGCCATGTTAAGTTCCTAACATGCCAAGCGTGGTTGATTCCATTAACTGATTATTTATAGTTATGCTCCTCATCTTCTTGCTTAATTACGATTATGCCATTCAACTTTAATTTACCTACAAAATAACATTAAAAATAATAAAATTGCATAAAACTAAATAAATTGCCGACATACTAAAAAAACTTAAAAACTCATAAATAATTAGGCCTAAAAATATTTAAAATTAGATATAAAATTCACTTACCAAATATCCCTCCAACTTAACTCTTCACTTGCTCTAAAGTAAAATAAAAATTAAAACAAAAATTAAAACTAAGGAGGGTGTATTCAATTAGGATTTTTAGACTCCAATAAACAACTAACTTACTCGAGTAACAAATTAATATGAATTTTAAAATTAGCCTCAACGATTTAAAAAAAAAAAAAATAGTTCAAAGAAAATTTAAAAATCATGCAAAATCTAAAATTTTAATATATTTATTAATCTTACTTTACTCAAGACCCTTTATGAGTGTGTTAATATAAATGTATCAAACTAGTGGAGAAAAAAACTTAGATCCTCTCACATAATAAAATGCCTCATAAAATATATCAAAAATATATAACAAAACTCTATTATTTTATTTTTTACATTACTTTTCGCTAATACATGCACATATAAATTAGAGGACCAAAAGGTTTTTAAACAATTAAATACACTAGAATTATTAATATCAATTTTTAAAATTTTTTATTTTATTTTTTTCTTTCTTTTAAGTGAGTGAATTTTATGCTCCATCTTGCTTTTTTTCTCCTTTTTTTTTTCCCCAACTAGCGAGTGTGTTTTACGCTCTTTCTCGCTTCGCATGTGTTTACGAGTGAGTGCGTTTTACGCTCCATTTCAAACCATCACATAACTTTTTTATAATAATTATTTTTTTCAATTTAACAATCCTAAATAAACTACCTAAATCATCTCCCCCCCCCCCCACCCACCCAAATTATAATCCACCTGCACTTCAAGTTATAATCAAACAAAAATATAGAGTTTAAAAATATCTTACATAAGTATTTAACCACATAAGCTTCCCTTAAATTAAAACTAGCTCAAATAAATGGATATGTGCAATAAAAATAAAGGATCTTAAACAAAATAATAACCAACAAATAGTCAAATTTTAGACTAAGGAAAAATTTATCCTTTTTCAAAAATTATTAAATCAAAATCAAAATTTTATCATCGATCAAAATTTTAAATCCAAAAAATATTTCATTGCCCTAGTGACTCATCATAAAAATAAAATAAAATATGTTAATTAATAAACTACCAAATTTTCGTAGAAAACACAATTGCATTTAACATGTGCAACAAGCTTTTAAACTCCAAGGTTACCCCAAGTGGACGAATTGTGTCTCTTAATTTAAAAATAATTAATTTTTTTATAAAATTTACGCATACCCAAACTTAAAACATACATTGTCCTCAATGAATAAAATAAAATAATTAAAAAACAAAAGACTCCCCTGAATATGTAACAATTTTCTCCTTATCTGCTAAGTTTAAGCTACATTGGCATGAAAAACCTGAAACAAAACAAAAATAAAACATTAAAACAAATAACTAAATAATATAAATTTTACTACTAAAAATAAAATTAAAAAGACTAAAACTTAGGTTACCTCTTAAGAAGCACGTATTTTAAAGTCTTAGCCTAACTACTTCATTTTCTTCAATTGTGCTCAATTGCAAAAATTATCATTTTATGCAGCCTTTCCGTCTTTTCTTTGATCTCCATGGCATCATTCTGCAATTGAGAACCACTCCCAAACTTGAATTCATCCAAGTTATTTTCTTTAACAAAGTCAATCTGATAATACTCTTAAAAATTTTGAAATTGTTGCACTAAAGGCACTATCGGATTTTTCTTAATACCATTCGAATTCAAGGCTTGATCATCTTCATCCTTTTTTTCTTCTTCCCAAATCTTACTCTTATTTTCTACCTCAAAATATTCTTCCACATCAGAATGTCCCCTTTAAATTTCTTCTAACAGTTTCATGTAACTCCTTGCCATTTTTAATGTATCTGCCTCACAATGTTCTTTACCTTCCTCCTCAAGATTAACCTCTATATTGCTAGGTAAAGTTTTATGAAGGCTACGATGAATAGCGTTGGCAAATTTTCCCCTTTAAATCTCTAAATTTCGTATTGATTCTTCATTGTGTTTAATACTCATCTTGGAAGACTATAAATATTGTAAGAATTTTCTCCAAATTTAATTTTTTTCTCTTGCTGTGGTGTAGGTTGTTGATACGAGACTTCGTACAATTGAGGTTGATATAAAAATTCTGACAGGTATGATAGATCTGGAGCAAAAACTTCTTGATTATTTATCCTCTTCTCCATTCGTTAAGTGGCCTCAATAAGAAGCTTTTCCAAATTCGATTTCGGCTCTTGTGGTTGTGGAGGTGGATATGAAAGATTTAGAGCATAGAGTTTGTCTTTATTGTTGTTCCATGTAAAGTTTAGATGATTTTGCCAACCCGGATAATAACAATTTGGGGTGTAACTGTTTTGCTGTTGATAATAAGTATTCTGAATAAGCTGACTGTTAATTATGTCAAGTTTCCTAGTAAGCTCCGCAGCTTGTGCATCCAACAACTCAAATATTCCTTCCATAGTACCTGAAAAGGAAGTAAAAATAAATAAATAAATAAATAAAATACACACGTTTAAATTAAGACTAATTTGATTGAAATTAATATTGGCAAAAAATATTAAATTAATTCCCCAACAATGGTGCCAAAAACTGAAAGTAGTATGCCCTCAAGCTAATCACATTTGATATGATAAAGCATTTATTTTGTAATCTTATTTGTCTATTAATAAAATTTTTATTTAAAGGTATTTATTTATTCATGATTAATTGATTGAATTAATTAAATGGATAAACCTATCATTTTGAGCAATGTTTTAAGAATCATAATGTTAATTATACCAATGAGACCTAAATTTAAGATAACTTAAAATTAAAATGTCGCTAATCACGGGATCAGTAAAAAAGGGATTAGTAAATACGGATAAATTAGTACATACTATACTTACTCTTTTGAAGATGATGATTGATTTTACAATCATTTATGTGGAGACAGTAAAACAAGTATGTATAAGCTTATTAGAGAATAAGTTCACTGAATGTGACTCACTTAAGAAACACCTAATGAAGTTTTACTTGCTTGTCAATAGGAGTTCCTAATGTGATAATAGAGTATAAGTGATTCTCAGACTTGAGATTATTATAGTATTTTGTGTATGATAAGTTATATTTTGTCATATTCCTTAAGAATATTTGAGTATAACAAAAGGATATATTTTGGTATAATAAGTTGTACATGGAGATATGTGAATAATCAACAAACGATCTATCATTTTCAATAAAAGGAGAGAATGTCCTATGTAATTCGGTAAATGATAGTTCAGAAATTCTTGGCCAAGGTGGAATAAAAATTAGAAAGGAGTTTTTAATTTACATTAGAGTTGTGTATTTGAGAATTGAAATGCATAAGATCAAATAAAATAAGACTTGACAGTAATTTCATGTCTTAAATTTGATTGGGGCATTGTGTGGTAGAACGATTGAATTGTACGTTAACTATTTACGGAATAGGTTATTTGTGATCAAATGTTGAAATTCATATTATTTGAAAAGTCGTGAATTGCTAAGGGGACTTACCCTTATTATAGAATAAATATATTTATTTATTTTGAATTAAAGGAGTTTAAGTCATAATAAATAAATTAGAATGGTTCTAATTTATTTATTATATAACCAGTTTAATATAAAGAACCTAAAGGGTCACATCATAAAAGAAAAAAAATTATTTTATAAGTAGATGGCATAATGGTAATAATAAATTAAGTATATTTAATTTATACTATGGTAATAGAATAAATTAAAAAACATAATATTTATAATTAAGTATTTTAAAAATACTAATTATAAATTAATAAAAGTAGTCTTATTATTATAAGTAATTAAGTTCTTAAATGGTTTAGGAATTGTAATTATTATAATAATTAATTTAGTTCCTAATTAGATTAGGAGTTAAATTAAAACCATACTCTTAAAAAGTTTAGGAGGATTGAGCAAATCTATAAATAAGAGGGGTCTTGTTATAGATTGGGGTTACTCAGTTGTTGGAGTATTAGAAAATACTTCATATTTTCTCTACAATCTAAAGAACTAGAAGAGAAAGAAAGTGAGGGTTAGCCACTTAAGTTTGGAGAAACCTAAATCTACTTCTTCAATCTATATTATCTCTTGGTGGATCACCTTTAGAGGCTGCATGCTTAGGTAACTAACGTTGATTTGTAGATTTTAATACATGGATTTGAAAAAGAACACGAAGGATCAAGGGAGGTGAACTCGTAACTGTTCAAGAGTTGAATCTACAAAGGTATAATCTCTTCTCATTTCTCAATTAATAAATATCGCAAAAGAAAGATCATAGAATTTGGTTTGTAATTTTTTTTTTAAATATGGTTTATGCTTGCTTCCGTTACCTTACCATCAATTTGATTGTATGTATGTACAGTTTTTTACAAACCAACAGTGGTATCAAGAGTTAAACTTATGCGAATGATTAATTATTTTGATTCTGTATATGTATATGTATGTGTTTAAAACAATTTATTGGGCATAATACATAGTATAAAATCATGGGTTTTGAAAACAATAGCAAAAAGTAGAGTTTTCTTCAAAAAATCGCGAAATAGAAAAAGCTTTCTACCGACGAGCGCCAGGGCTGATTCAAAATCCGCTGGGGCGGGTTCAATGTGGTTGGGTGGAGTCTTTTAGTTCAAAGGAATCTGCCGGGGCAGATAACTCTAGAGAGGAGTTGGTTAGGGCGCGTTCAGATTCCACTCGTGCCATTGTCACCATATTTTATTTTTCATTTTTTTGTACAATTTTTCAAAAATTAAAATAAAGGGTTATTTTATATGATTTTATAATTAAAATAAAGAGTTTATTTTAAACTTGAAATTGGATTTCATGCTACTTTAATTGCCCATTAAATGATATTGATATATATATGGAATTAATTCATGAGATGAATGATGCATATGATTATATATATGATATAAATTATGTATTGATACATATGATGATATATATGTTAATACAATGGATTGATTATGGACTGTTGTAATGATTATGAAATTTCTCAGTAATTTTTTTCCTTCTAATTAAATGAAATTATGTGGAATTATTTTGTTCAAGGATTGAGGAGATAAAAGTATACATAATAATAAGTGTATATTTAATTAAATAATGAAAAGAAAAGCCAATATGATTTAAATTGAAGACGATGTGTGATCACTAAAAGAAGACGATGTGTTGCCTAATTAATCAAATTAATTGTTTTAAGTAGGAAACAAAAAGGATTACCATGTGAATTAAATAATTTAATTAATTTCATGGGTTATTAGCTAAATTTAGGTTAGTTAAATTAATAACTTAAATGTGGGCCTTTAAAGGCTAATTTAGTATGTTGATTAATTACACACTAAGCTTAATTAATTAGGTAGTAATGCTCAATAATTGTTTTAGGACCCAAATTATTAATTAACAGTTGGGTTAGGAACTATGGGGACAATTAAATTAATTAACTAAGATTGGGCATTTTTTAAGTAAGCCCAATCCTTGACCCAATGTCATTATTTTTCAGCCCTATTTCAGCAACTCTGTTGCCATATTTGTGAGTCAATTTTGGCCAGTCTCGTTGCATTATGTAACCCAAATTGATCAACCCATAGTCAGATTAAGGATGAAAGCTTAAGATTAACACAAATTGAGGATCATCGGGCTTGATTTAAACCAACCATTTTAGCAGCCCAAATTGAGCAGCCCAATAGATTATTTCCAGCTCAACTTCAGCATCCCAAATTCTTTTGTATGCAATAACAATTAAACCAAATGTGACACTTAATTTGGGACACTACTTCGGTTGGAATAGGGGACAAGGAGCTTTATATTCCAGAGAGAAGTGACTGTACGGGAAAGATAGATGTGCCATTTTGGCATCTCAAGAGGGTCACCTCGGCAGCCATTTTAGGGGCAGTGGGAAGGTGATGGTTACGGGGATACTTTAGGGGGCTTCTATAGAGAGGTGCAGGGGTCATGTAGAGCTGCAATGGGTGGGAGGGGGGGGGGAAATCAGTTGGATACTTAGTTGGTAAGAGAGGAGTGTCACTCTATATTAACCCAACCTTGTAAGCTCTGAAAACATTTGCTCATTAATTTTGCTAAGGTATATTAAGAGAAAAAGAAAGAGGAGCACAGTGGGCTGTGAAGAATGAGATTTGCATTAGCCAAACTCATAATCACCAAGACCACTAACAATTACCAAGAAGACTTTGAAAGGTTTATTAATTATCTACTCAAAACTTTAAGTTAGACTTTATATTTGTTAATCTTATGTGATTGTTGTGGGAGATTGCTGTGAATTGAGGGACCATAAAGGATCTATGGAGAAATAAAGATGATTGTCACGAGATGAATTTGTATGCTTATATGTGATTTATGTGTGTATGTGGTTTAGTGGCTTGAAGAGTAAAAATGACTGCACACTAGGTGCTTGTTAAAAGTCCTAAAAGAAGTCAAATTGCTAAAATTATGATTATTCAAGTATGGCTTTCAAACCAATGAAGTTCTATGTTGGTAAATTATGAAATCTACGGACTATGTGCATTGTATGGATCAAAAGATAATGTTTTATGTCAAAACTATAGCTATTAAATGTTAGTTCAACAAAACGATTTGAATGGTGTTTATATTCTTGGAATCCATGTATGTATTATGGTATCATAAAATGTTAGAAATAAATGTAGGTGAAAGTATGTGATTCTTGAGGTTTTAACATGAAGGGTGACTATTGAATAATAAGCCATGTTTTGAAAACCTAAAAAGAGTCATTTCCTAAACTTTGATTATTCAAAGTGTTCAAGTTAAGGAAATGAATTCATGAGGATATATATATGATATCAAATGGGCATCAAAATCAGAATTTAAACTTGTGTGAAATGTTTTTCTAAGTATGAAACTCAACTAGTATGCTTTGTTTTCAAAAAGGTCTAAAGAAGAGGAATTTTGAGTACGTGTAGATCAAGAACTAAATTAAGGGGTTGAATTGTAAAGGAATACCATGAATTCTGTTTTTGATGAATTTGAGTGAAAGTATGATGTCTTTGATAACATATGTGGAAGTGTTAATGCTTTAGAAAATTCATTCAAAAGTGATTTATAAGCGTTTTGAAAATCAAACCTCTAAGTTTTGAAAATGTGGATCTTAAATGTATTATCTTATCTAGTAAGTGTGTATCTGTTATACGAGGCAAGTTTTATAATTGGTATATTTGAAAATGGATGGAAGGTTCTATTGTTCAAAGCTACAAATCTATTTTTTTTGGGTCTGCAAAGGAATGCCCCGGTGCTAGAAGCAAGACAATTTGCATCGCCCTGACACTATGCTCTCTGGACTTCAGCACCCCGACGCCGTTACTTTGTTCATTTTAGGTGTCCCGGTGCCCAGTAGTAGAAAATGAAAAAAAATATTATTGCTATTTTCTATAACAGGGTCCCAACTAATATGTAATATGATGTTAAATATTCAAAATGATTGATTTGTATATGTATAAAGTACATGATTAGATTAAACCAATATGTATGATATATTAATGTGAATGTTTGCAAAAAAACAACCAATGTAGTCTGTAGTAAGTGTGTATCTGTTATATGAGGCAAGTTTTATAATTGGTATATTTGAAAATGGATGGAAGGTTCTATTGTTCAAAGCTACAAATCTATTTTTTTTTGGGTCTGCAAAGGAATGCCCCGGTGCTAGAAGCAAGACAATTTGCATCGCCCTGACACTGTGCTCTCTGGACTTCAGCACCCCGACGCCGTTACTTTGTTCATTTTAGGTGTCCCAGTGCCCAGTAGTAGAAAATGAAAAAAAATATTATTGTTATTTTCTATAACAGGGTCCCAACTAATATGTAATATGATGTTAAATATTCAAAATGATTGATTTGTATATGTATAAAGTACATGATTAGATTAAACCAATATGTATGATATATTAATGTGAATATTTGTAAAAAAACAACCAATGTAGTCTGTATTGAAGAATATAAGTTAATCAACTTGAGGAATAACCAATGTTAGTGAAAATGTGTAGATATAATATCTATATGTATACATTCAACTAATGAATAACCAAAGTTAGATGTTAGTGTTTGACCAAGGTTGGCTTAGGGTTAAAACCCTAGGTCTTGGGGGGAGATGAGAACTAACCATACAAGAGTTAGTTGTAGGAATATTAGATATACAATATGTATGTAATATTTTTACTAGATAGCAAGAGATAGATAGAGAGTTAGCCATTTGTGATGGTAAAACTTTCTAAGTCTTAAAAAGTTAGAGAGAAAGAAAGAAGAAAGGGTAATAGAAGAGAGAAAGCTTGACAGGAAGACAGAAAGAAATGAAGATCAAGCCTTAAGGAGATTAATAATCCATCTAGCAAGATAGATCATTTAATCTATCTAAGAAGTGAAGAAGCTCATTAGGTTTAAAAGTTTCTAATCCCTAAAACTTTAGTTTAACTTATGTTATTGTTATATCTAGGTTGGTTGTGGGAGATTGTTGTGTGTATGGTGGAACATAGTGGTTTCGATGATATAAGGATGTATGAATGGTAGATTTGTTGGTAAAAATGTGTTTGATGACATGGTTTTGCAAGAAAAACTAAGAAACCTAAGATCTAAAAATGTTTTAATAAAAACCTAGTATCAATCTTGTGGTTTCAATGAAATCACCTTTCTGTGTGGAATGTTTTGAAAATCTATGAGTATTTGTCATAGATATAAAATTTTGATAAAGCCATGTGTTGGTCACATGTTTATGCCTAGGAAAGTTAAGAAAATCAAAGAATTATTTTCAAAGTTAAAAACCCTAGATTTAATGTTATTTTCTAAAAAAAGTGTTGGCTTGTAATAATCCATGAACATGCAGTCAAATTACATATAATTAGCGGAAGTATGGTAAAATCATAATTTAAAGATTTACTACAAACCATAAACCATGATCGACCTTTATACATAACTATTAATTTACAAGAAGGAGATAAAAAATTATACCCATGTAGATTCTAGCTTTCCATAGATATGTATTCAACTTCAATTCCTTCGTGTTCTTCTTGAATTCCACTGATTAGATTTCTTTGATCAACGTTAGCCACTCAAGTGTTTGGCATCTAGAGGTGATCCACCAAGAAAGAATAAGAATTCAAGAAATGGGTGATGACAAATCCTAGTTTTCTCTCTATTCTAATTTTTTTGATCTAGAGAACTTGTGAGTAGTCTCCTAAAACTTATGGAAGTGTATGTAACCTTAATCTATAATAAGATTTCTCTTATTTATAGATATAGTCAACCCTTCTAACACCTTTAGGAATATGATTTTTAATTAAACTCCTAATATAATTAGGAACTTAATTAATTTAATATAATAATTACAATTCTTAAACTATTTAGGAACTTAATTATCAATTATGAGAGTACTTTTACGAATTAATTCCTAAACCATTTAGGAACTAAATTATAATGATAATAGTAATAATAATAATAAGTCACTTCTTATTAATTTATAATTAGTATTTTTAAAATACTAAATAATAAATATTAAGCTATTTAATTTATTTTATCCTCATAGTATAAATTAAATATACTTAATTCGTTATTACGTTTATGTCATTTACTTCTTAAGTAACTATTTTTCTTTTGTGGTGTGACCCTTTAGGCTCTCTATATTAAACTGGTTATAGAATAAATTAATGAGAACTATTCTAATCTTATTTATATAAATAAATTAAACTATTAATTTTTTTAAATAAATAATATTTATTCCATAATAAGGGTAAGCCCCCTTAGCGATCAACGACTTTCTAGATAATATATATTTCAACATTTAATCACAAAAGAACCTATTCAGCGAATAGTTATCGTACAATTCAATCATTCTATCTCACAATGTTTCAATCAAATATAAGACTTGGTATTACTGTCAAGTCTTATTTTAGTTGATTATATGCAATCCGATTCTCAAATGAATAATTCTAATTAATGTAAATTAGAAACTACTTTCTAATTTTCATTCTGCCTTTTGTCAAGAACTACTGAGTTGTTATTTATCGAATCTCATAGGACATTCTCTTCTTTTATTAGAAATGGTAGATTCTTTGTTGATCATTCACCTATCTCCATATACAACTTATTATATCCGAACATACCATTTGATACATCCTAAAGGTTTTACAGAATATGTCAAAATATAATTTATCATACATAAGATACTATGATGATTTCAAGTCCAATGATCACTTATACTATCATAAAAGAAACTCCTATTGACAGAGAAGTAAAACTCCATTAGGTGTTTCTTGAGCGAGTTACGTTCAGTGAACTTATTCTCCAATAAGCACCTACATACTTGCTTTAGTGTCTCTACACAAATGATTATAAGATCAATCATTATTTTCATAAGAGAAATCATAGTATGTGCTAATCTATCCAGATTTACTAATTCTCATTTTAGTAATCCTACGATTAGGAACAATTTTAGTTTTTGAGCTATCTTTAATTTATATCTCATTAGCATGATCATTGTCATGATTCTAAAAGTATTGCTCAACAACTATACGTTTATGTTATATATTAAATATGGATAAAGAAAATGCCTTTGCATAAATAAACTTTTATTAATAAATGAATAAGATTACAAAGTACATGTGTCATTATATTAAATATGATTCTCTAATCATAAAGTTTCCACACCCTACGATTGATCAACCAAACATTACCTCCTCAGTCATAGAGTCCCAAAACCCTACAATCGATGTACAAAACACTAACTCACCATTTGAAGAATCATCTATCCTTGAAGAGATTATAACTACACCTTATCCTGTTCATATCTCTTCTTAACTTCCTACTTCACCTGTGCATTTACAATTAAGTTCGACATCTCCTCAATATTCTCCAATCGTAGAGTTTCAACACCCTACTATTGATGTTCAAACTACTGATCCTGTTGACTCCCCTATATATCAAGAAATATCTCATACAGGTATCCTTTCTTCTTTTAATAATAAATATTTTGATCTTACTCTTACTTTATCAAATGTCTCTTAAAGTAATAAAACAAGAACACAACCTGTGTTGCAATAAATTCTTGAATGCGTCTATGTGTTACCTTCTAAACAGTAATTAACTGATTTGATGGGACTTATGGCTAACAATTTCAACATAGATCTTGAAGAAAATTCTCTTGATCTTCATCAAAAGTTGAACACAATATAACCACTTCTGCATCACTAGTTCCTGGACAAATGGGAAGAGAGTTTACTAATAAAATGCATGACATGTTTAAGACTATGGCAAAAAGTCTCAATCAAAGAGATGACATTTTTTTCAAGAAAATCACTGAGCATAAAGCAACTATTCTTGAGCTTCAGAAGTCAAATGACATGTCTATTACATTCCTCTCCAACAAAATCATTGATCTAAGCATCTCTCACACTGAATTTAAGCAACTGGTCGCCAAACAAATGGAAAACATGACGAGTCTATGAAGAAAATAGACGATGCTATGGCACTTATACTTCAACATATTGAAAACATTGTAGAACGTCTAGAAGAAAACAAGGATGACATAACATCTTCTTGGAATCAAATGTAAGAACTTGTCACTGGTGTCCAACATTTATTCGAGAAAATCATTGAATTAGTCGATGACAAAAAAAAGGGAGAGATCATCGTCCTCCTCAAGGTCGTTCTCAGGGGGAGAAAAGTCGATATCAGGGTGAGAGAAGTAGTAGACAACAATAATCATCAATTCAATCTCGATCTCCTCCACCTCCTCCAGTTATACCCTTGGATCGTGGACAATCATCTTCATGAAGAGGAGAATCGTCGAGTGGAGTATCTACGTTAGGCACTCAACTTCCAAATGACCCAATGTTGCTGAATAGATTATCTCAAGGGGTCCATATTGACGGAGGAGAAAAAGAAGAACCTATATACTTGCCTGATCTTGGTCCAAAAGTATTTACCGAAAAGCTTTAAAGAAGAAGTGATGAAGGAAGAAGAACATATTTGACAAGAAGAGAAACTGAACGCAAAGATCTTCCGAGGAGTAAAAGAAGGAGAAATTAAACTAAAGGGGAGAATAGAAGAACATCTGACATGAAATACACTTGTCTGCTTAATTTTGAACTTTTTGCAAGATTAAATCAAAATCAATAAATTCATCTTTTCTCTTTAGAAATACAGTTCCTCACAGTATCATAAGTTATGTTTAAATTCAAGTATCATGCATAGTAAAATTTATGAATGTTTGAAACTACTGATTTTGTCATCATCAAATAAAGGGAGATATTATTAGTACAAATGCATATTTGAATAATTTGATGATGAACTGAATTGATTGATAATGTATATTTGTAACTAGTAATTTTTGTATAATCCTTTAATGAAAATTATTATACATGGACTTAGAATAGAAGATCAAACTTATTAGGTTGATCTATAAAAAAAAATTGATTGTATAGATTATAAGAAATCAAGAAGATGTTCTATAGCTGTACGATAGCAGAGTTGGTAAAGTAATAAGATAACCACGGAAGATACTCTGTTCGTAAAGTAAGACAAGCTCGTAAAGTCAACTTTGAAGAATTACAAACAAATTGAAGATAGTAGAACAACCTCAGAATTCGTAAAGCAAAGTGAGTTGTTGTAGAGCTAGCTATAAGATCGTAAAGTTATATCAAATCGTAGAACAGATCGTATAGCCAAGTAAATCTTCTACAAGTTTCAATGAGCTATACAATACGTAAAGTCTAACCAGGTCTGACAAAGAACTGATAATGAGAAGGATTGGTTTTTGAGAATCTCAAGACAATAGCTGAGCATCAGACGTTTCAAAAGAAAGAAGAAGATGTGTGTAACATCTATTTTGACCATACAACGTCAGCTCACGTGGTTTCAATATTTATCAATCTGATGTGAAAATAGAGCCGAAAGCAAGCTAACACCTATTTCTTAACGTCAACATTAGAGATCTTCAAGAATCAGAGCATTAAAAGAGCAACAACTTCTTGTCAATGGAAAATTTTCAAGATCTACTATAAAAGGACGAGGAGATTTAAAAGAAAGAAAGAGAACAAGAAAGAGATTACACGTCAAATTGCTGTCAAAGTTTAATGTGCTTTACTCTACGATCAAGAACAATTTGTTCTACAACTAAATTATTAAAGATTGGACTTAACGCTACTTAACAGCTACTTAAATCACACATTCTTCTTGTGACTTAGTGACCTCAGTGGTGCCAAGTCAGAGTGACTTGAAGAGTTCTTAGTGAACTGGAGAGTTCTTAGTGAACTGGTCTGAGTGACTCTAGTCGAGACTTAGTAACTCGAAGGAATCTTAGTGATTCAAGCTTATAATAGATCTTAGTGATCTGGTCTTAATGACCCTCAGATATCCTTAGTGGATTCCCTACCAGAGTGCAGAAGAGTGGATTAGGAGATTTTTGTACTCCAAATCATTTAAAATTTCTCTATGTCATTTTACTATTCATGCACTTTACTTTATATACTGTTCATAATTGTTTGTGATCGTCTTCCACACAAATCAACTGAACTCAAAACTAAAAATTTTCATTGAAATCTTCTAAGGGGATTTCAAATAAATATTTTGTTGTGCTTAAACATATTAACTAGAATTAAAAGTAGTTTTTTTTTTAAAAAAGATCTATTGCCCCCCCCCCCCCCCCCCCTCCACCCTCTATATCATTTTGTGCCACTGGGATATGACACTCTTCAACTTTCACATATAAATTTTAGCACATCTTTCACATTTCAAGGTTATCTTTTACTTTACTATTCATAATAATTATTATATTTATCCACCTTCTGCATTATTTACTTAATGTATTAGTATCATATATATTTATGTATACAATGTTTTTCCCTAACGTATTAATGAGTTTGTCTAATTTATCAGTATCAGCGACTTTTAATTACATAACGTTTCATTATTACTCTTACTACTATGATAATTATTGGTTCAATACTGTGCAATACTACAGTGATACAGTGTGTTACTATTCCTTTATTGCAGGATATTTTAACAGTTAAAAGTAACAGTTAAGCCCACAATTTTTATTAATGGTTATTTTGTTGTTTTCTGTATTTGATAATTATTTTATTGTGAGGTCGACCAATGATTAGTTATTACGGCACCGTCGTATGGTACTAAATATTCTTTGGCGTCTTCGCCGATATATTTTTTGTTCTTTACAATTTACACATATCACCCTTAACTTTAATTTTTTATCAATTTAATACTTTACTGTTTTAAAATAATATCTATAACACAAATTAAGTTTTATTAATAAAAAGTAGGGGGTCTTACGGTTAAAGGCTACCTGATAGTTTAAATTTTGGCAGATTATTTGGGCTGCAAAAATTCCTGAAAAAGTTCGGTTTCTCTTATGAAGCGGATTGGGCGAACAATTTGACTATAGCTGAAAATCTCCAGCCAAGAAAAGATTTTCCTTCTGCCGAGTGTCCCCTAAGTCATCATAGATGATGGGGTAGCTGCTGTTTTTCAAAATAAGAATCTCATTTTAATTTTCAATTTTTTCTTATATAATGATTTGTTGTCATAAATGAATAGAGGTGATGAATTCTTATTTACGAAGTTGTAGAGTTGGTCATCTTTTTGAAAAATTATATAAGATGATAGGTAATCGAAAACTTTACCTTATTTCAAAAAATATCTTGATTTCCTCTTGTGGATTTCCATTTTAATTATTTTTTTCTACCTTCTTTTTCTACGTACAAGAAAGATTGATTTGTTTTACTCCCAAAGATAGAACTCGACCAAAGATAGAACTCAACTCAGCTCTAAATGCATATATCAAAGAATCATAATACTTTTCTTCTTCTATAATTTACTTTCGTAAACGAACTTTCATTCTAAAATAGGTAACTTTTTATAAAAAAAACATTTTTTTGCAAAATATAATTTACTTAAAAATGTCGATGCGACTTTCAACTCTCAATCACCATTCACATTAGATCATGTTTTGCTACTTTTCTTTTCTTTTTAATATCTCTCTCCCTCTCCTAGCTCATCAAGTGATGATTGATGACAAACTCCAACAGTTGATCTTTTCCAGAATGATGGTTATCACATTAAATCATTTCCTACTTTTCAATTTTTTGACAGTCGGTAATACATTTACAACAGTATTGCAATCATAGCATATTCGTGAACAAAATGCACTGTTTGGGATCTGGTTATGATGAAATTAACTTCATGATAAGTTAGATAGTGAACCAATATAGTGTTGACAAATAGGTCGGGGTTTGTTTTCTCTCTGCGTGTTAGTACTATATTGATCTATTATCTAACTTAACATAAAATTAATTTTAAACTAACCGGATTTTACTATTTACAACCTTATTTAAATTTTGAAGGAAACAACGAAAAAGAAAAGGCGAAACAAAGGGAAGCATCCTTAAAAAATAAGAAAGGAAATTAATGTTTCCACAAGAGAAGTTGATAATTCTACAAAAAAAATTATCACATAAATAATAAATAAGACCCGTCATCATGTGAGTACGCCTTGCATTCCCCCCAAGAAATGACAATTCCCAAAAGAAATTCTAGAAAAGCTTGAATGCAGCCGACCGCCCTTTCCCATCTCAAAGATTGTGATACAAACATTATGAGTAAAAGCAGAAAGCTCAAGCAATTCCTCTGTCCAAAGTGCTCTCCAACCTTTTCACAAATGGTGCTGAATGACAGTTCACTCTTTTCTTATCCTGCAAAACCAAAACCATTTATCAAAAGCCTAATTGACATATCAAAATGCATAGCCTAAAATCCTCACACTTACACTACCTCTCTGAACTTGGTTGACATTCTACTGCGAGATGAGCCCGAATCCGAAGAATCAATTTTATGCCCTGTATGACTCCAGTAACTCCCAACAGTACCTATTATCGGCATCTCATCCGGACTATAGCGACTAGACGATCTTTTCGGAGTCGAAGATACAGAATGCTCTTTAATTTCATCAATAGTCAATGCTCCCAAAATTGGTTTATCCTCAAACTTACTTGAAGAATTTGACGACCACGCAATAGAATTTGGACTTTCCTTGATCATGGGTAACTTCCCAGATTCAACCAACCAGCTTGAAAGGCTTGTATCAACAGCAAATTCAGAATCTTCTGCCTTCAAATGATTGGCCTCATGTTGTTTTGAATTGGGATTCAACCTCTTGAAACTAGGCTCTTCACTAAAGGGTATTATTATATTGACTCCTTGTCCCAAATTAACATTCTCCTTCTCATCATCACTGATTTCCAAAGTTGCGCCGATTGCTGTTGCTTTGACATCTTTCTTCCATGGAGTAATATTCTCAACTGGGTTCAACACAGAATCAACAAACGAAGTTCGATTTTGATATCCAACATTTTGATTCAACCCAATTGTTATTGCACTATTTACTTCCTTATCATCAATTTCAGCTCCATTTTCTTGCTTTCTTGATTCGATTGATAAAGAAAATAGTGACTCAGAAGACTCTTGTTGATAAAAAAGATCACCATTTTCTTCCATTTTTTGTAATTTCATAGCTTCGGATTCATTTTCACTACTTGAGCAATTATTGTATTTATCCATTGGCGGGTAAGATATCATACTCGACGAGTTACTAGAATCTGAAAAGCTCTGAATTTGAATTTTCTTTTTTTCTTTCTCCCAAATTTTGTCTGTACAATTTGCTATATCTTGATTTCCTGTATTTTCCTTCATTTCTCTTTCGATTTCTTTCTCAATCTTATCATTTTCCACGGGAAATTCCCGAACTTCTTGGATTGAAGCCTCCTTATAGGATTTGACATCTGAATCGATTGAAACTTTCAGTCTGGGATAGTTCAATTGATCATCATACTTGTCTCTACAATTACCAAACAGGAAAATATCCCGGAAATCAAATTAAGAAAAAGAAAAATAACCCAGAAGAGAAAAAATCAATTCAAGAAAAAGAAAACTAAACCAGAATAAAATCAAATCATGAAAAAGAAAAACAAAGCAGAAAAAAAAATCAAATGAAGAAAAAGAAAAATAACCCAGAATAAATTTAACTTACTTGGATTCAAGAGTGGGTGGATCTGAAATGACAGAGTTTGATACTTCTACTGGCTTTGTGGGTTGAAGGGGTCCCCATTTTACATCTCTCTGATTGAAATAGAATGAAAAAAGAAAAAAAAGATATAATCTTTATAAAATTGAACACCATGATTGAGCTATGATTTGGGGCTTACCTGATGTCTGGGAAAAGATGAATTAAGTACTGCTTTGGGTGCTTTTCGATTTTTCGGAATACCAAAGCAAACGCTAAAACACCTCATCTTCAGCCGATTTGGGGGTCTGTAAAGTGAATTTGCTCCACATTGGGCACTGAAAGTTCACCGAGAAAGAGACAGAGATGAGAAGGAAAGGTAGGGGGCTTTTAATGGGTTTGAAAAATATGACCGTTGGCCATTGTGTTTTCGTGGCACCGACTACTTGGTGCAACAAAATCTAGAATATAGTAATTATTAATTATGAAAATTATAATTTATGATCTTTGTGTATACATATATTAATTACATATGATTTTCTTCCTGCTATCTCTATTATAAAATTAGAAATACTTTTTTTTAATAATGTATTCTAAAATTAGAGATCATTTCTATTTTTGGGTTGTAAAAAGACGTGAAATGTTTATTATGATATTATTTTATATTCATCTTTAATTATATTTATATTGTATGAGATTGAATTATATATATATATATATATATATATATATATATATATATATATATATATATATATATATATATTTTAAAGTCTAGAAAACACTTTACACCCCTGACAGACATGTCGAGATTTGCAACCAAACTTCTAAACATGTCTAAATAGTGAAACAAAATGCATTGACCAAACTTCTTTTGGTGCAGTAGTTAATCTCAATTTTTGAGTAACAGGAAATTTTGAAATTATCCCTGTCAAATGCACGAATATTAAATTTCTTCTAAATTAGCAACAAAAAAAAAAGAAAAAAATGCATTGTCAAAACTTTAAACCGCATATTGCACCTCCGACTTTATAGGCTTGAGGATTGCACTTCTAATGTTCTAAAGTTGCCTATTTGTACCCTAATGTTGATTTAGTGAAATAAACAACACTTTCTTAAACTAGCCACAAAAAAAAAAGGAACAAAATGCATTGTCAAAACTTTAAACCTGTCAAAAATTCAAATGTGATAGTATGTTTTAAAATTTAAAAAAAAAATTGCACTTCCAATGTTCTAAACTTGCCTACATGTACCCCCGACTTTGTCTCTTCTCCCGTTCCTCTTCGGTTTGCCAGTATTACCAATTAGTTCCCGATGGGATTCCCCAACCTTGGATTCAAAACCCTCTAATTCTATGAAACGCAAGGAGGGCGACCGTCCTTCTTTCTTTCCCAACTGAAAAAAAGAAGTTTCTCGCCCATGACTCCCTAGAATAAAAGGAAAGAGAGGTGTAGATGTTGATTTATTGAAACAAACAACACCTGCCGAACTCCCAAGCAGTTAAAAGTGATCGTAAGTTTTAGTTGTAGTCTACGACTAGAACTTACGTTAACTCAAAATTTTACACTTTTAATAATTACAACTTTTAATTGTTTTTTATGAACCAAAGGCTTGTTTTTATCACAAAATTGGCCGAGCAAGTAAATTAATAGTGGGTGACATAATTAAAATTATAGGCGTAAAAAAAGATGATTGAATATTTAAAAAGCACCCCAAATTAAAAATCTGCAGGGTAAATTGAGGTTAACCAAAGTGTAAATCCTCAACATCAATTGAGGTTTGACAATCCCAAGGGAATTAGCCGCACCTATATGGGCGGCTAAGCCTTTGCAGCCACCATAGTGAAAGCTAAAGCTCTTGCATGGCGTTTGGTGACGATTAACCCCAGTAAATTACAAAAGTTTTCTCAATTAGGACAGGAGCTACTATCCTAACTTTCCTATAAATACCAAGTATTTTTGGGTATTATTTACATAGAATTTAATAGGAGAAATTATAGTTCTTTAATATTAAAAAGACATAAGGTATAGACATAAGGCATCACTTTATTAGGGATCATTTTTTAAATGGTAATATCACTTTACATTATATCCCAACAGATGAATAACTTGCTGATTTGTTTACAAAACTTTTAGATTAATTTAGATTTAATAAGCTAAGGAGTGAACTAGGCATATTAAACTTAAGTTGATTTTATATTATGCTTTATGAGTCTAATCGTATAGGTGAAGATCGTAGAGCTAAGTGGGTCGTAGAGTGAGTACTCTGCGAAGGACTACTCTATGAAAGTTGAAAACTTATATGCCTCTACGAATTTGAGATGAATATCATCTAGTAAAAGACAAAGGGTCAAAAAAATGAGTGACAAACACAACTGGACAAAAGTGAGTTAAAGTCAGACGAACGAGCAGAAGTGACTAATGTAAGTTGACTCCGTCGCCTGACGAACAAATAAGAATTCAACATGTGTCCCACTCAGCCTAAAAACAAGGGAAGTGTTTTATATTTCAAAGTTTTGACTTCTTGAATTTTGTTCGCCTTTTTCCGTTCAGAAAATACTTCACGCAAGTGCACGTGGTTTAAGTGTAGTATAAGGCTAGCAATGTATCGTTCCCACGAGGAATTGTAAATTAAGCATTGAATAACTAGTTAATAATTGAAATAACACCAATTGAATTTAGTGGATTGAAAATATTGTTAAGTAATGAAGTTAATTTCAACAATTAAATTATTCGAAACGGAATTCTCTAGAATTAAAGACGTTTAGGGTTTACAACTTAATCATTTGTCATCGACTGAACCAAGTTATCCCTATGAAGTTAAAATACACGCACGGGATTGCTAATTGAGAACTCTTTAAAAAAAACTGAATAATATCTTTCGATTATTATTCAGTTAATCTTCTCCAATTCTACCGATTATGGAATAGATTGAAGAAGAACATCTCTTTTAAACCAACAACCTATATTTCTATGATTGCTGAGTTTAAAAATATAGTAAGCTTCGGTTCTCTACCAATTACAGGTGGCAATTGAGTATATTTCTATCTCAATCACAATTTATATTAACAAATAAGTCACATGCTACCATACAAGGGTCTAATTTCATACATAATCTTTCAATTCTATATGAAATACCAAGTTAAATCACTGGCCAAGTAATTAAAATCAACAAACAGTCATGGTAGTCAACCCACATGTATATAACAAGCACAGGTAATAACTTGCTTCAGTTTATACAGATAATTATATTGCAAACCCTAAACAACAGAATTAGCTCATGATCAATCTAAGAAAATATACACAAGAGTGAATTCTAGTCATAATAAATTGATAATAATTGAAGTACAAGAGTTCAGAGATAAACTAAATATATATTCTTGCCCTTCTCTGCACCCAGATTGAATTTCTTCCGTCAACTGCAGATTTACTTCTCTTCCCTCAGTTCGCTCTGTGTATCTTTTTCTCTTGCTCTCCGTGTCTCTCCTGTCTATCTCCCCTCATTCTTCTTTTCTCTGACTTTCCTTTTTAGAACACTACTCCTCAAATCCCCCGCTGCCTCGCATGTTAACCGCCCGAAACTGACTTAGCAACTGCTCAGCATCGTGGGAGAAATCAGTCGATTGAACGTGACGCAGCTGCTTTACCCATCACGCAGATGCGTTGAAATTGACTCACGCAGCTGCTTCACCCTTAACGCAGCTGCGTTGAAATCGCCTAACGCAGCTGCTTCAAAAGTCACGCAGCTGCGTTGAAGTCACGCAGCTGCTTCAATGTGTCACGCAGATGCGTCTGATCATTCTGGAAAAGACAGCATCTTTGACGCAGCTGCTTCACTTCCTGATGCAGCTGCGTGAACCTGGCTTTGAAATTACTGAAATGCCCTTGCAAGCTATTTTCCATGCAAACCTAAAACAAATGCACCAAAATGCATAAAATTGAAATAAAAACGCTTAAGAACTACAATATATAAGTTAAGAAGCGAATCTTTTGAGGTACAAAATCGGCTCAACAAATGCCCCCAAACTTATCTAATTGCTTGTCCTCAAGCAAAAATAACTTAATAAAACTGAAATCTAGACGCAACCATGAATTTTTGTTGCCACATACCAGATTCAGGCCTCAAGCAACTCGTAATAGCCTTACAGAACTTTCAAGAACTACCGAATTCACAAATCTCACAGAATCGACAATCAAGCCTTATTTAAGGTTCCTAATTGTGCGTGTGTGTTTCGTAGTTTCAACTAATCAGAAAAATTAGATAAACTTCTTAGATTAATTACAAGCAGAATTTCACTTTGCTTTCACGTCCTTACTTTTACATCTCTTAACCAAGTCAGGCAATCACATAAATTAGGGATCATACTACTATTCAGAAATACAAGAGTGAATGCGTTTTACGCTCCATTTCACCCCTAATTCATTAACAAGGACTCGTGCAATACACAATTCCATTAGGCTGTTCAATGCTACCCTTGTAACGAGCTTTTAACCAGTGACTCCCAAACCAGTTGGTTTTAGGGCACTAGATGTAAAGACATCCCTAAGGATTTACTTGCTCGAATAGCAAAGGCCACAGAATTCTGACTGAGTAAATTATTTTCATGTTTTTTTTTTTTTAATCAAATGATCCCCCCAAACTTATGTAACACCTTAACTCAGCATACGAGAATTTGCAAGTAAGAAATGAAATTCACACATGAAACTCAAAAGAAAATCGATCTTGTAAGTTTTCTAATTCTCAACTAGTCAAAACAATCAAATTTTATGCTTATTAAAACATAGGAACCAAAAATAACGCAAGACTACTCGATTGTAAGATTGAAATTCAAAATGTTCATTCATTTATCATTAAAGGCTAGCAAATAGCAACATTCTTATCATCGGCCTTGCACTAGTTTTCATGATTACTTTAACATTGCTAATTAGAATTTAACGACAACTACAACTAACCGTTTTCGTAGGTTTCACGGTTACACTTAGCACGTGTAACAAGCCTTTTAAACCCCATAATTACCTTATGAGGACGAGTTAAGTCTTGTGAGGGTTTGCAATGAATATACCCTCAAAATTCATCTACATTCCTAATTTTTTTTTTTTAAAGACAAATAAACAAATAAACAGGATTATCAAACTTTCCCCAAACTTATTAAACTCAGTGTCCTCAATGAGAATTTGAGCAGAATTGAAAGAACGGGACTTCCCTTTTAGAACACTACTCTTCGACTTCGTCGTCCGGTGAATCAGGAGGTAATTCCAGCATTGTCGGAGGAGCTGGAAAATTCAAGGGCTCACGACCAGCATTCATTTCCAAGCGATTAAACGCTTCTGCTAGAGTCAAGGAGAATGCTGCTTGGTATTACATCATAGAACCCATTGTCTGTGCCAAATGGGCATCCCGTCGAGCTTGTCGACGAGATTCTCTCCAAAGCTGCCTTACCTCCGCCACTAATGTGTCAATTCGTGTTGGACGATGAAGCTGCATCATGCTCCGGCTCTGCTGCAAATAATTCCTCAGTGTCCGGGGAATGTGGATCACCCAAAAGAAACCACGCTCCTTTTGGGTCAGGAGGTGCCCCATTCCATTGCTTGAAATTCTTGATGATTTTAGAGTCGATGGGGACTTGAGGATGCTGGACTGGTTCACTTTCATCCCATTCTACTCCCGATGCTTCACAAAGTCCACAAATTAACGACGGATGAGGTAGGCCCCAGACTGGTTTCCCTTTTATAGCATACTTGATCGAGCTGTTGATCACTTGTCCCTTATCAATGGTTTTCTTATTGACGATGCAGAATAAGAGGACTGCTCGTTCTTTAATTACCTCGGTGAAATGGGTTGTTGGCATTAGTTTAGCGCATAGGAAATAATACCATACCTTCCCATATCGGCTCAAGTATGTGTAGTTGAAAGTCTTGGGTTCACTATCTCTATACTTCCATACGGCATCTGGTTGGCACAATCCTCTAATAATCTCTTCATAATTGACTGGCTCCCTAACAAATGCTGAATACTCATCCGCTTCTGGGAGCAATGGAATACCATAAAACTCGTTAATTTTTGCAGGAGAAAAGGAGACGACCTCATTATGTTTAATCACCTTGGCATTAGCATAAAACTCTTTGACGATTAAAATGACGGCCGGATTAGGCTGATGAGGCAATGTTCCCCAATTCTGGTTGATCATCCTTCATAATTCGCCATCCAAAGGTCCTGGATCAAGACCCCACTATGGTATAAGCTTCTTGGCATCAACATGTTCTTCATAGAACTTGGCCGATTCAAAGCTCACAAACCGGCTTGAATCATATGGAGGGGTGGACCTGGAACTCTCTCATCGATGACGTTTTGGTGCCATTGTTCTCACAACCTTCCAAACTTGTCGAAACACAAACCAAATCCAAGAACAACTTTGCTTTTTCTTTGAGGACTTTTAACAAACAGTTGGCGGGTACCTTGTTGACAACCCCCAAACTTATAGGTTTGATGCTTGAATAAACCCCCCACTAGTACTTAGAATTCCCAAACACAACAATTTGTATATATGCATGAATCAATCACTATCCCCGACAAATTATATGAAATGTGTCAAAGTAAATTCTTACTTGAATATGTATGAGAAGACACCGAAACTTGGTGTTGCTTTAGGAGTAGAAGGAAATGGAAGTTTTGTGATTGTGTTGTAAGCCTGAGAGTTCTATTTATAGGTTCCAAAACGCATCATTCAACTTCTTGTGCATGTATAACGGACGTAACTGAGGGTGGAAGTGAAAGGGCTTCACGGAAGAAACGTAAGCTGTCAAGAGAGGCAGATGAAGTGGCACACTGTTTATACAGTCGTCAGTTTAACTTTAAAATTCCCCGTCACGCAGTTGCGTAAGATTTTGACGCAGCTGCGTCAGGTCTGATTTTATAAGGTGTGACGCAGGGGCGTTGCTTTGAACGCAGGGGCGTTGATTTGAATGCATCTGCGTTGGATTGTAACGCAGGTGCGTCTACGGTTGCAACATTTCCAGTGAGTTCTGACGCAGGGGCGTGCTTCCAGACGCAGGGGCGTCAAGTCTCACGCAGCTGCTTCAATTCCTGACGCAGGTGCGTCAACGCCTCAAACGAATTCCCTTCAATTACAGTAAGTTCTGACGCAGGGGCGTCCTTTCATACGCAGGGGCGTCAACCACTGTTTCAAAATTTTCAACTCCTTGAATCTTCCGTGAAGGTTTGACAACATTGAAGTATTGTACCTGACATACATTATTCAAATTATATGCAACACAAATTATAAACCAGAAATTTTCATAAACTCAACAAATTATTTTCATTAAATTAATCAACTTAAAAGAAATGAAATTTGGGTTGCCTCCCACACAGCGCTTGTTTTATTGTCATCAGCCTGACATTACTCCCTGTTTAAGTTGAGAAAGAGACCGAGGATTTCATCCTATTAAAGGTGTCTCCCCAGTAATGTTTGAGTCTTTGCCCATTCACCTTAAACGTAGTCTCTGAATCATTGCCTTTTAACTCCACCGCCCCATACGGATAAACAACATGAATTGTAAAAGGACCTGACCACCGTGATTTCAGCTTTCCCAGGAAAAGTCGGAGTCGGGAATTAAACAATAACACCGATTGACCTGGTTCAAACTTTTGGTCCACAATGTGTTTGTCATGCCAACGTTTTACCCGTTCCTTGTAAATTTTTGCGTTTTCATAGGACTGAAGTCGAAACTCCTCCATCTCATTTAGTTGTAGCAAGCGTTCCTCACCAGCTCGGCTAAAATCCCAATTTAACTTCCGAGTTGCCTAGTATACATGATGTTCTAATTCCACCGGCAAATGACAAGCCTTCCCAAAAACCAACCGATAAGGCGACATTCCAAGTGGTGTCTTAAACGCTATTTTATAAGCCCAGAGTGCATCATCGAGCTTAACGGACCAATCCTTACGATTAGGATTTATTGTCTTCTCCAAGATCCTTTTCACTTCTCTATTTGAAATCTCCGCTTGTCCACTTGTTTGTGGGTGGTAAGCAGTAGCAACTTTATGCTTGACTCCATATTTCGCTAATAAGGCGTTAAATTGTCTGTTGCAGAAGTGAGATCCTCCATCACTGATTATTGCTCTAGGTGTCCCAAATCTTGTAAAGATATTACGTTGCAAAATCTTAGTTACCACCTTAGCATCATTAGTGGAGGTTGCAATTGCTTCCACCCATTTAGACACATAGTCGACTGCTACAAGGATATAAAAATTGTTAAAAGACAAGGGAAAAGGTCCCATGAAATCGATACCCCAAACGTCAAACATTTTAACTTCTAAAATAGAATTAAGGGGCATCTCCTGTCTTTTCGAAATATTACCTACCCTTTGGCATCGATCACAATGTAGAACAAATGAATAAGCATCCTTAAATAAAGTAGGCCAGAAAAAACCTGATTGAAGAACCTTAGCAGCTGTTCTTTGGCCTCCATAATGTCCTCCATATCCCGATGCATGACATTGCTGGAGAATGCTTCCCATCTCTGCTTGAGGAACACAACGTCTTACTAACTGGTCGGCACAACTCTCGTACAAAAATGGCTCATCCCACAGATATTGCCGTACATCATATGGAAACCTCTTCCTCTGTTGACTTGACAGTTTTGAAGGTATGACCTTCCCAACAATATAATTTACCAAATCGGCATACCACGGTACCTCAGACGTAATTACAAACAACTGTTCGTCTGGGAAGCTATCATTGACTGCCATCTCATTGTATCTGGGCTGCTCCATTCTAGACAAATGATATGCTATCTGATTTTCAGTTCCTTTTCTGTCCCGAATCTCCAGTTCGAACTCTTGAAGTAACAAAACCCAACGGATCAATCTAGGCTTAGCATCTTTCTTTGCAACGAGGTACTTAATTGTTGAATGGTCCGTGTAGACAATAACCTTCGTTCCAATGAGATATGGACGGAACTTGTCGAAGGCAAACACTACAGCTAACAACTCCTTTTCTGTGGTTGTATAATTTAGCTGAGCATCAGTTAAAGTCTTACTGGCATAATAAATAGCTTGAAACACCTTGTCTTTACGCTGGCCCAGAACTGCCCCAATCGCGAAGTCACTTGCATTGCACATCAACTCAAAAGGATGACCCCAATCTGGAGCTACTACCACTGGTGTTGTTATCAATTTCCGCTTCAAAATCTCAAAAGTTGTGAGGCATGCTTCATCAAACTCAAACGGGACTTCTTTCTCTAGTAAACTGCACAACGACTTTGTAATCTTAGAAAAATCCTTGATGAACCTTCGGTAAAACCCTGCATGACCCAAGAAGCTACGAATACCCTTAACTGAATTTGGAGGAGACAACTTTTCAATAGCTTCAATCTTCGCTTTATCAACTTCAATACCTTTTACTGACACCGGAAGTCCCAAGATAATTCCTTCTTGAACCATGAAGTGGCACTTCTCCCAATTTAAGACCAAATTCATTTCCATACATCTTCTCAGCACCAACGTTAGATTCTCCAAGCAGACATCAAATGAATCACCAAAAATCGAGAAGTCATCCATAAAGACTTCTAAATTCCGCTCGACCATATCCGAGAATATAGCCATCATGCACCGTTGAAAAGTTGTTGGAGCATTGCACAAACCAAACGACATTCTCCTGAAAGCAAATGTTCCATATGGACATGTAAAAGTCGTTTTCTCCTGATCTTCTGGTGCAATGGCTATCTGATTGTACCTTGAATACCCGTCTAACAAACAGTAATATTCATGTCCCGCAAGTCAATCCAGCATCTGATCAATGAACGGCAAGGGGAAATGATCCTTACGCGTGGCTTTATTCAACTTTCTATAATCCAAGCACACTCGCCACCCTGTAACAGTTCTCGTCGGAATCAACTCGTTATTCTCATTAGGAACAACCGTCATGCCCCCTTTCTTCGGGACACAATGAACCGGGCTTACCCAAGCATTGTCTGAAATTGGGTAGATAATCCCAGCATCTAACCACTTAATTATTTCTTTCCTCACCACCTCCTTCATAATTGGGTTTAACCTTCTCTGTTGATCAACTACTGGCTTTGCATCATCTTCCATTAAAATTTTATGCATGCAAAATGATGGACTAATACCTTTGATATCTGCTAAGACCCATCCAATAGCTGATTTACAGTCCCAAAGCACCCTCAACAATTTCTCTTCTTGAACTTTGTCCAACGATGCTGAAATAATGACAGGCAAAGTAGACGCCTCACCCAAATAAGCATACCTAAGGTGGTTAGGCAATTGCTTCAGCTCCAAGACTGGTGGCACCTCAAAAGAAGACTTCCCATTTGCCTTTGAACTTCCCGAGTAATCAAGTTCCTCAAAATGTTGCCTGAACTTTGTAAACCTCGGTGCAGCATCCATTAATTGCACGTACTTCATCGCTTGCTCACACCTCGAAATTTCCTCAATACTGATTGACTTCTCTAGTGGATCACTGATACTGTTTCCCAAAAACATCTCGTTCACGAATTCATCCACAATATCAACTCTTAAACACTCAGCATCCTCATTAGGAAATTTCATTGCCTTCAGCACATCGAACGTCACTTCTTGGTCCTGCACACTCATCGTCAATTGCCCCTTCTGAACATCTATCAAAGTTCTCCTGGTAGCAAGAAACGGTCTTCCTAGGATGATAGGAATATCTCGATCCTCCTCATAATCCAAAATAATGAAGTCCGCTGGGAATATGAATTTATCAACCTTAACTAACACATCTTCCACTATACCTCGTGGATATGTAAGAGATCTGTCTGCTAGCTGGAGTGTTACGTTTGTAGGAGATGCTTCCTTAAGACCCAATTGTTGATAAACCGAGAAGGGCATGAGATTTATACTGGCCCCCAAATCACATAGGCAACGACTGAAGTGTTGACTCCCAATGGTACACGGTATAGTAAAGCTTCCCAGATCCTTTAATTTTGGGGGCAACTTCTTCTGTAAAATGGCGCTGCACTCTTCAGTTAATGCAACGGTTTCATAATCGCCCAGCCTCCTTTTCTTGGACAAGATGTCCTTCATAAACTTCACATAACTCGGCATCTGTTCCAATGCATCTGCAAAAGGAATGTTAATTTGCAGCTTCTTGAAAACCTCTAAAAACTTCGAGAACTGCTTATCAACCTTCTGTTTCTGCAATCTCTGTGGAAACGGGATGTTAGGTATCTCATTAGGTTTCCTATCCATATTAACCCTCTCTGTAACTTGAGACTTTGAAGTACCCTCGTCTTCTTTCTCTTTTTCCAAAACTTCGCCTTGTTTTTCTTTAGTACCATGTAATTCTCTACCACTCCTGAGTTCAACAACCTTACAATGCTCTTTACCATCTCGCTTCGGGTTTACCTCTGTATCACTTGGAAACGATCCTTGAGGTCTATTGTTCAATGCATGAGCTATTTGTCCCATTTGGTTCTCCAAATTCTTTATAGCTACAGCCTGAGTCTTCACCGTAGAATCAAACTGGTTAACCAACTTAGCCAGTATATCTTCCATCTGAGCCAACTTATTTGGCTGTTGAGGCTATTGATTCTGCTGACTGTGAAACCCCGGGGGATATGCGTTTCTTGAACTCTGTCCTTGTTGTTGAGATTGATTGTTGCTCCAAGAAAAATTTGGATGATTACGCCACCCTGGATTGTAACTATTAGAATTCCCCCCTTGCTGACGATTATAATTGGACACAAATTGCACCGACTCTGGATTAATTGCGCACTGATCAATCGAATGACTCCCGGCACAAAGTTCGCAAATTATCTCCACTTGTTGTACCTTCTGACTTCCCATTGCATCTATCTTCTTAGCCAGGGCCGACACTTGTGCTGACAAAGCTGTAACAGAATCTAACTCAATAACTCCAACTGCCCTGGGTGGATTCATTCTTGTTGTCAGCCATTGGTAGTTGTTTGATGCCATGGTTTCTAGTAAGGCATATGCATCGTCACAACTTTTGACCATCAGACCACCCCCCACTGCTGCGTCTATACTTGATGTCACTGCTTGTACCAGCCCATTATAGAATGTCTGCACTTGAAGCCATTTTGGAATTCCATGATGCGGACATTTCCTTGACAACTCCTTGAATCTTTCCCATGCTTCGTATAATGTCTCTGAATCCTGCTGAGCAAATGTAGTGATCTCAAATCTTATCTTCACTGTCTTTGCATAAGGGAAAAACTTCGCCAGAAATTTCTGCACCAAATCATCCCATGTAGTAATTGATCCTGGGGGCAATGAATGAAGCCAACTCTTTGCCTTATCCCTCAAAGTAAACGGAAAAAGCCTCAAACGAATCGCATCATCCGAAACCCATGGATACTTGAAGGTGTCTCATATTTCCAAGAAACTCCTCAAATGCATACTAGGATCATCATTTGATAACCCCCCAAACTGTACAGAATTCTAAACCATCTGAATTGTTCCCGGCTTTATCTCAAACTGTGTCGTAGTGATGGTTGGTCTTGTAATACTCGACTGTATCTTAGTCATCTGCGGCGTGGCATAGTCCCGTAAGGACTTTTGCCCATCTTCCTCTGCCATTCTTACTTGCTCCACTTATTCCTGATCCTGGTGTTGCGTTATTTCTTGAATATAGTTCCGAATCCGACGTAACCTTCTTTCAATCTCGTCTTCGAAAGGAACTATATCCTTACCCTGTGAACGGGTTTGCATATACAACCAAGATCACCTGAAAACGAAGGGTAATAAACTAAAAATTTATTAACCTTCTCAAGAACATACTTCAATTAAAACTAATATCAACACTTTAAATAAAACAATGTCCCCGGCAACGGCGCCAAAAACTTGTTCGCCTTTTTCCGTTCAAAAAATACTTTACGCAAGTGCACGTGGTTTAAGTGTAGTATAAGGCTAGCAAGGTATCGTTCCCACGAGGAATTGTAAATTAAGCATTGAATAACTAGTTAATAATTGAAATAACACCAATTGAATTTAGTGGATTGAAAATATTGTTAAGTAATGAAGTTAATTTCAACAATTAAATTATTCGAAACGGAATTCTCTAGAATTAAAGACGTTTAGGGTTTACAACTTAATCATTTGTCATCGACTGAACCAATTTATCCCTATGAAGTTAAAATACACGCACGGGATTGCTAATTGAGAGCTCTTTAAAAAAAAAACTGAATAATATCTTTCGATTATTATTCAGCTAATCTTCTCTAATTCTACCGATTATGGAATAGATTGAAGAAGAACATCTCTTTTAAACCAACAACCTATATTTCTATGATTGCTGAGTTTAAAAAGATAGTAAGCTTCAGTTCTCTACCAATTACATGTGGCAATTAAGTATATTTCTATCTCAATCACAATTTATATTAACAAATAAGTCACATGCTACCATACAAGGGTCTAATTTCATACATAATCTCTCAATTCTATATGAAATACCAAGTTAAATCACTGGCCAAGTAATTAAAATCAACAAACAGTCATGGTAGTCAACCCACATGTATATAACAAGCACAGGTAATAACTTGCTTTAGTTTATACAGATAATTACATTGCAAACCCTAAACAACAGAATTAGCTCATGATCAATATAAGAAAATATACACAAGAGTGAATTCTAGCCATAATAAATTGATAATAATTGAAGTACAAGAGTTCAGAGATAAACTAAATATATATTCTTGCCCTTCTCTGCACCCAGACTGAATTTCTTCCGTCAACTACAGATTTACTTCTCTTCCCTCAGTTCGCTCTGTGTATCTTTTTCTCTTGCTCTCCGTGTCTCTCCTGTCTATCTCCCCTCGTTCTTCTTTTCTTTGACTTTCCTTTTTAGAACACTACTCCTCAAATCCCCCGCTGCCTCGCATGCTAACCGCCCGAAACTGACTTAGCAACTGCTCATCATCGTGGGAGAAATCAGTCGATTGAACGTGATGCAGCTGCTTCACCCATCACACAGCCGCGTTGAAATTGACTCACGCAACTGCTTCACCCTTAACGCAGTTGCATTGAAATCGCCTGACGCAGCTGCGTTGAAGTCACGCAGCTGCGTTGAAGTTACGCAGCTGCGTTGAAGTCACGCAGCTGCTTCAATGTCTCACGCAGCTGCGTCTGATCATTCTGGAAAAGACAGCATCTTTGACGCAGCTGCTTCACTTCCTGACGCAGCTACGTGAACCTGGCTTCGAAATTACTGAAATGCCCTTGCAAGCTATTTTCCATGCAAACCTGAAACAAATGCACCAAAATGCATAAAATTGAAATAAAAACGCTTAAGAACTATAATATATAAGTTAAGAAGCGAATCTTTTGAGGTACAAAATTGGCTCAACAAATTCCCCATCTCATTTATTATCATATTAACTCTACATCTATTTCTTAAAATTTAACAATAACCTTTTAAAGTTCTATGTTATTCAAATCCTTACTTTTCAGAAAGCTTCAAAATCTAACTTGATCTCTATAATTTTTAGTTCATATTAACTAAGAAATCATTACATTTTGTTAGTTCTCAATGACATGGAATATATCTAGAAGGGGGGTTGAATAGATTCTTTAAAACTTTTTTTTTGTTGCTTCGTTTTTAAGAGATAATGAATTCTTAATCAATTTGTTTAGCACTGCGGAATATGATTTAGTTACCCCTTCTTGATTTGTTAAAGTAATAATTCAACAAGCAATTATATATCAGATATACCAGTTAAAAGACACAAGATGAAAGACACCAGGTTTTAAGTGGTTCAGAGTTCACAAGACTCCTACTCCACTGATCTGCTCTTCAAGCAGCAAATTCACTAAGGATACTTTTACAATTTCTGAATCACTAAGATTCCTTCAAGATCAGCAGTCTTGGAACTCTAGTTCACTAAGAACTCTATAAGTCTAACAAACTTAGTTCACTAAGAACTCTATAAGTCTAATAGACTTAGATACTCTAGTTCACTAAGAACTCTTCTCGAGTAGTGTAGATTTAGGTGTGCTACTGAGTTGCGTTTAGCATAAGTTTCTGAAGAACTTAATAGCGATGCAAGATTCTTTTTAGTTTGATCTTCTTGAACTCTTGCGTATTTCTTTCTTTCTTGTGTAAAATCCTTTTTTTCTTCTTCAGATCTGGGCGCTTTATATGAGAGCTTCTGTTTTCTTCCCATTGGAATGTCTGCCCTTAGCTTTAGTTTCTGCCCGTTACCTCACAATGTAGAGTTGCTGAATATTATATTTATTTAACTCATTAATACTCTGATGAGGTATTAATTGATCTGCTATTTTAGTCCATGGAAGGTGTTTCCCTTTTTTCTTTGGGACAAACATGTCTGTCGTAGGTTTCTACCAACTTTCATAGAGTCGTTTGGTCCTTCCACATTATAGGACTGATAGGACACAGTCCTCTGACTTTACTGCCTTGAAAGTCTTCTCTATGTTGCATAGTGCGCTTGGGTCAGCCCTCTGATATTTCTGACTTTGAGCTTTTGGCAAAAGCTCTTCTGTCACATCGATGCAGATTACTCTTTTCAACGAAGTTGCTTCTGTCTTAGTACAAGAGAAGAGTCAAACGATGATTTAGGTTTAGATTGTAGTATTGCTCAAAAGGTCTCTTGCTTTTACTTAACTCTACGATTGTCCTTGCTTCAGTGACTACTCAGTGATAAGACAATTTTTCTGGAGGAAGTAGAGTTTTACTTTATGGCTACTCTGTTGGTCGTAGAGTCTTCTTGGAATGGGATCGTAGAGTCCATTCTACGAGCGGTCTTAGTCGTCCAGTCTTCTTTGAGTGAAGTCGTAGAGTTCACTCTACGAACATACCAAATCGTTGAGTCTTCTTTGCGTGAAGTCGTAGAGTCCACTCTACGAACAGACTGAATCGTTGAGTCTTCTTTGCTTGGAGTCGTAAAGTCTATTCTACGACCAGTTTGATTGAACAGATATAACATAAGATCAACCTAACAAATTTGATCTTTTTTAACTAAGTCCTTGTACATCATAAACAATCAAAGAACTTCACAACTCAATACATTTATATTCAAAAGATCAACCCAACAACTTTGATATTATCTAACTAAGCCATTGTACATTATGTACCATCAAAGGACTTTACAATCCTGTTATTGACTGCATTCATCAACTTAATTTTTATCATCCAATTAAACATGCAATGTTCAACAATCTCCCCCTATTTGATGATGACAACATAAATAGCAGACAGTAATTTGAACAACTTAATTAGGCAAAATGAATATGAATAATTGAATGCCTAACATACAATGAGCAACTGTGTTTTTTAATGAAAAATATGAATTTATTGATGTATAGTCAGTTATACAATGAGTGTAAGTAAAATTTTTTTTTAAAACATAACTTATCTCCTTCTACTAGGAGGTCTCCTTCTTTTGTATTTATGCCTTTGTTTTCTCTCATCTTCCTCCCTTTACCTGAAGAATGCTCTCCTTTCCTCTTCTGCTTTTCTCAGATCCTCTTCCCTCTGCATAGCTTCTTCTTCTTTAACTTGGAGCCATGCTTATGAGCTAGATGGCCTCGCAGTTAAAGATTGTCCCTGATGACTTGGTGTAGATGGTCTTGCAGTTGAGGCCTGTCTGGGATGAATTGGTACTGGTTCAAACCTAGGAGGTTGAATTGATGTTTGAACCATTCTCATCCCTTGAGGTGCTCTTCCTCTTCTACTTTGACTTATAGCTGGTTCTGTAACCAAATTCTTCTTCTTCTGATAGCTGTTGCACACCCCGAATAAGTTCTTGAAGTTGAGTCTGAGTGACAGCTACATCATTGCGATGTTCTTGAAGTCGTTCTTCAACTAGGATTGGTTTCATTTCCACCACTGATAGAGTAGTATCTGATCATTGAGTTTGTTCTCTGATGGATTTCTTCAACTCGAGGAACTGGTTAACAAGATGAGCAATAGATTTCTCACTGATTTCTTGAAGAATTTTAACGCACTTCTGATGGTTTTCTATTACTTCCATAAACTTTTTGTCCCTATTCTCGAGATTTTCAGAAACTGCTGCTGTTAACTGCTTCAATCTTGTGGAGAATTGTTTTCCCAAATTTTGAG
The DNA here is from genome assembly GCA_947179155.2 of Hedera helix. Classification (NCBI taxonomy): domain Eukaryota; kingdom Viridiplantae; phylum Streptophyta; class Magnoliopsida; order Apiales; family Araliaceae; genus Hedera; species Hedera helix. The sequence continues at coordinate 12,426,345 of OX359279.1, read as the reverse complement.
AAAGTTCTTTGGCAACAGTAACAACATCGTTTATTCTCCGTTGAGTGTTGTGGGACTTAGATGCCAGGTCTTTTTGTATCTCTGTGTGTATATGGCTTGTCAAGTCAATTAACCTCTCAGTAATGGAAAACAGATATATCTTATCCATAATTTCTTGAAGGAGTTGAGTTGTTTGCCCCTAGTCAGTCGTTGAGCTTGGAATGTGAAAGTATTCCTAGCCAGAGGTGGAGGGAATGTCTTCGAGTGTCAGGAGAGGTCTTGGAGGTCGAAAAGGTTGAGTATGAGGCATTGAATGAGTCGAAGGCGGGGTTTGAGGAGAGTCTTGAGGACACTCTACGTCTTGATCATTTAAGCTTTATTGACCACCAGCCGTAGAGTGTGAGGACTCTACGACTGGGGTAGTGTTGGATGTAGAGCTTGTTCGAGTGCTTACGTTAGACAGCTCCTCAAAATGATTGAAGGTCCAGGAAGGTGTATGATTTTGTATAAATGTGAGAGGGATGAAGTGTACCTTTTGCCCTATTGAAGATAAAAAGAAGCTATTTGAGATTAGCTTTTGGGCAAAATGTAGGTTGTGAGGGTAGCCTTGAGCCAGAATCACCACATTGGGATATGCTTTGTAGGTCCAGAACAGTTGATCCCATGTATTGTACACCAAGGCTCGGTGGAATGACATCAGTGGCAAGAACTTCAGCAAGCAGTTATAGTTAAGATGCCTTTGTTCATTTCTTCCGACTACCACTATTTCGATGTCATTCTCTTCATCAATATTCATTGTGGCTGAAGGGATTGAAATGTCTTCTTGATCCTCCCCTTCAGTCTGAGCAGTTGTTGGCTCAAGAACTACTGATTGCTCCCCCTCAACTGGATCATTGTCAGATTTTTGAGGTAGCTCTCCCTCAGCTACTGAATCTTTTTGAGCTAATTTTACTAGCCTTATTCTCTTTCTACTTGGCTCTTTTGAAGTGGCCTCCTCAGCCTTATACTTGCTGCGAGTTTCTCTTCGCAGATCTGAATCTTCATCCTTTGAGACACCCTGCTCTTCAGGAGCAGCATCAAGGGCCTCATTTGATGAGCCTTGAGGTTCTTCAATCTCAAGAGCTTTCTTTCCTTTCCTCTTTCTGATGAGACCAGGAGATTTCTTGTTGACCTCCTGTGATTCTACTTCTGTAGGTAAGTTCTTTAACAGTGAGGGCTCTGCACCACTCTGCGTTCCTTCACTATCCCCAGACCGGGATAGTTTTCTATTTTCAACTAGGTTTCTTTTCCAGTTTTCGAACAATCTCTGAGTCATCCTCTTATTGGCATTGAGGACTTCTCCTTCATCGTGCTCAATCTTGTCCCCTAAAAATGCTGATAAATATCCCATAGGGCATTTTTCTGGTGCCCTTCGCCTTCTCTGCATTTTGGATCCAATTCCCGATCCATTCAACTAATAGGGAGTCATAGTTGATATTCATCTTCTTTAATATGGCTATCATTATCTTCAGTTGGAGCTCGCTAACAGAGTCGTGGGCAGAGTCCCTACAGAGGAGACACTTTCCAATGATGTCCGTCGAAAATTTATATTTCTGGGGAAATTCTTTCTTCTTCAATCCTTTCAACTCCGGATTCTTTTTGTGGTGCATTCTTCTCATGCCCTCTTATGTGCTCACCATATTGAGAGTTGTGAGGCCCTCATGCTTGAAACTTAGGGCTAGATTTATCTCTTCAGAGGTGAGGTTGAACTGAACCCCTTTGACTATTGTGGTTAGGGTTCCATTTGCATAGGATCCATTTGTATAGAACTCTCGGACTAGCTTTGTTAGAATCCTCGTATTTGTTCCCAGAGCTTCTCGAAGGCCAGCCCTTTCTAGCAACTGGATTATCCTTATGAACTGCTTATCTACTGTCATGAATGCTTCGAAGTTGAGCTCGTTTCCAGAAATGACTTAAGCAGGAGTCATTGGATTGATTTTCTAAAACAGGAAGAATGGATTTAACTGAGTATTGAAATTTTAGGGTTTTGAATTTTCGAGAGAGAGAGGTAGAGAGGTTTATGTTTTTTATTTTTGAAGAATAATGAACGACGCGCAGTTTTCAAAATATTTAAAACTTCCCTCTATGTTTGCTGAGATGCGTGTCAAGTTCTGATAGGAGCACTTTTAGTTGGTTGATGACCATTTTTGACCTTAGTCTCCCCCTGAGCTTTACGATCTTTCTTGACACTGCCATCTTTTGTTTTGATGGTCGTTGAGTTAGCTTTACGACTAGGGAGTACTCTACGATCCTTGGCTTGGTAACCGTTGAGTGAGCTCTACGGTTTGTAGTGTACTCTACGATTCTTGGTTTGTCGATCGTTGAGTGGGCTCTGCGACCTTATGCGTACTCTAAGATCCTCGGCTTGGTGATCATTGAGTGAGTTTTACAAACTTGTCCTTACTTACTTCCTTGAACACTTTTCTTCCTACAAAGTTAGTAGCTTTCAAAACATGGAATATATATATATATATCAAGAGTCTAGATTTAGCATTCCTAACTCACTTATTAGTTTATTAAATCTTGATTCATCTAAAGGTTTTGTAAACACATCTGTTAGTTGATCTTCAGTTGGGATATAGTGAAGTGATATATTACCGTTTTGTACATGATCCCTAATGAAATGATATCTTATATCTATGTGCTTAGTTCTTGAATGCATGACAGGGTTATGTGTTATAGCAATTGCACTTGTATTATCACAATATATAGGAATAGATTTAAGCTCAAACCCATAATCAGCAAGCTGAGTCTTCATCCATAGGATTTGTGCACAGTAACTGCCTACGGCTATATATTTATCTTCTACAGTTGATGTAGATATTGAGTTTTGCTTCTTACTGAACCAAGATACAAGTCTGCTGTCAAGCATCTGGCAAGTTCCACTTGTATTTTTTCTGTCTATTTTGCATCCTGCATAGTCAGCATCTGAATATCCTACTAGATTAAAGGAAGACTCCTTGGGATACCATAATCCTAAATTTGGAGTTCCTTTAAGGTATTTGAAAATTCTTTTTACAGTTATTAGATGAGACTATTTAGGGTTAGCCTGAAATCTAGCACATATACATGTAGCAAACATTATATCTGGCTGGCTAGCAGTTAGGTATAAGAGTGAGCGTATCATACCTCTATACTGAGTGATATCAGTGTTTTTACCATTCTCATCTTTGTCAAGCTTAGTCGCAGGAGGCATAAGAGTTTTCATGACAGTTGTAGATTCCATGTCATACTTCTTTAATAAGTCTTTGATGTATTTGGCTTGGTTTATGAAGATGCCTTCATCAGTCTGCTTTACTTGAAGTCCGAGGAAGAAGTTGAGTTCTCCCATCATGCTCATTTCAAACTTACTCTGCATAAGCTTGGCAAACCTTTCACACAATTTTTTATCCGAAGAACCAAAAATAATATCATCCACATAGATCTGAACTAGCAGTGTTTTATCCTTATGTTTTCTTAAAAATAGAGTAGTATCTATTCTTCCTCTAGTGAATCCTTTTTCAATAAGAAAGTTAGTTAAGGTTTCATACCATGCTCTGGGAGCTTGTTTTAGACCATATAATGTTTTATCTAATTTATAAACATAATTTGAAAAGGTTGGATTGATAAAACCTGGAGGTTGTTCCACGTAGACTTCTTCTTGAAGTTCTCCATTCAGAAATGCACTCTTGACATCCATTTGGAAGACTTTAACCTTCATGTGTGCAGCATGGGAAATGAAGATCCTTATGGCTTCCAATCTGGCTACTGGAACATAGGTTTTATCGTAGTCAATTCCTTCCTCTTGAGAATAGCCTTTGGCCATCGGTCTGGCTTTGTTCCTTGTAATCACCCAATTTTCATCCATTTTGTTCCTGAAGACCCATTTTGTGCCAATGACTAGTTTATGCCGAGGTCTGGCAACTAATCTTCATACTTTGCTTCTTTCAAATTGATTTAGCTCCTCTTGCATGGCCTCTATCCAACTTAAGTCTCCTAAGGCTTCTTCGATCTTCTTGGGTTCCACTTGTGAGAGAAAGCTTAGGTAAAAGTATTCATTTGAAGTTACAGCTCTTGTCTTGATTCCGACGTCTGGATTTCCAATTATTAGATCTTGAGTGTGATCATTGGTCCACTTTATTCTGCTAGGAACATCTGTTCTGGTGCCTTCTTGTCTGAGTTCCTCCAAATCAACTTCTTGTCCTGATCGTAGAGTTCAATGTCTGGTGTGGTGTGCTCTAAGATTTCCTTTACTTGCTCAACGATATATGTTGCTGGTTCCATGATCGTAGAGTCAGACTCTACGATCTTGAGTTCTTCGATCGTTGAGCTTATATTTAATGAATCGTTGTGAGTTGATCTTTTCTTTTCAGGATCTGATTCATTGAATGTGACATGGATAGAGATTTCAACAGTTAAGGATTCCTTGTTGAATACTCTAAATGCTCTGTTATCCGTTGCATAACCAAGGAATATTCCTTCATCTGACTTTGGCTGGAATTTGGTTAGATGTTTCTTGTCGTTGTTGAGCACGTAGCAGAGACAGCCAAATGCATGAAAGTAGCTTATGTTTGGCTTTCTTCCTTTCCATAACTCATATGGAGTCTTCTTTAATATTGAGTGTATGAGTGACCTGTTCTGAGTGTAGCATGTCGTGCTGATGGCTTCAGCCCAGAAATCAGGATGATAGGCTGCTGCAAGAAGAGTTCTTACAGCTTCAATCAAAGTCATATTCTTTCTTTCTGCTACTCTATTCTGTTGAGGAGTCCTTGGGGCTGAGAAGTTGTGAATGACTCCATTTTCTTCACAGAACTGGTCCATATCTGAAAAGTCAAATTCTCTTCCATGATCACTTCTGATGGCCTTGATCTTATCACCTTTTTCATTCATGATTAGTTTGAAGAGCTTGATAAAATGTGAAATAGTTTCATCTTTAAAGCTTAGAAAGGATACCCATGTGTATCTAGTGTAGTCATCTACTATGACTAAAGAATATCTCTTTCCTCCAAGGCTTGCTGTTGGGATAGGCTCGAATAAATCTATGTGTAGCAATTGAAGGGCTCTATCATTTGAGTTGAGTGTCTTGCTCTGGAAAGAGATCTTTGTTTGCTTTCCAAGTTGACATGTTTTGCAGGATTTTTCTTTGATAAAGTTAAGCTTTGATAATCCTCTTACTAGGTATTTGGAGGCAAGCTTTGACATATTCTTGAAGTTAAGATAAGATAATCTTCTGTGCCAGAGCCAGCACAAATCTTCAGAGGCTTTAGCAAGGAAACAAACTACTTCATCTGTACTTAATTTGGCAAGATTGATCATGTAGACATTTCCTTCTTGAACTCCTACTAGCTTTAGAGAGTTAGTCTTCAAATCTCTGACTTAGCATTGGTTGTTGAGAAAAGTGACTTGATGCCCTTTGTCACATAGTTGACTGATGCTTAACAGGTTATGCTTTAGTCCTTCAACATAAGCAACTTTGCTGAAAGATATTGCACCATTTCCAGTTGAGCCATATCCTCTGATTTTTCCTGAATTATTGTCCCCAAAAATGACTGCAGGACCATCCTTTTCCTTGTAATCTATCAGAAGAGCTTTATCTCCATTCATGTGTCTTGAGCATCCACTGTCAAGATACCAGATTGATCTCTTTACCTGCATAACAAATCAATCTTCATTTTGGTACCCACAATTGCTTGGGTCCTGTTTTGTTAGTACCTTTTGGGACCCAGATTTGTTTGATTTTAGGTCTTTGCAGTTCATGATAATGATAGCCTGATAAATCATAACTATGATTGATATGATGATTATGTATGTATATATGTAAATTCCTATTTGTCCATGACTTGTGAGAATTATAATTGCTCAAAGTCCTTCGGTTGAGCTTATCTACATTCTGCTTCCATGCTACTCTACGATTCTCATATTTCGTGGAGTGATAATAAATTCTACGGTTTCTGTAAGGATGGTTCGTAGAGTAAGTTTTGCTAGACTTTATGATCCTTTGAGGTTCAGTTACATATGTTCACTTGTTCTTCAGTTTTCTGAACCCCAGACTAGTACGAGTTTTATTGACTAATATGATAGCAGGATTAGCTGATTGTGGACAGCTGGGAGAGATTGAATCTGAGGATTTGATTAACACAATTCCTTTATTAGGATTAAAGGATTTGCTTTCATTTATTTTCTTTGAATTCTCCATATTAGGCTCTGAGAAAGAATTCTCAAAACCTAATCCTGATATGTCAGCCATATTTCTTTGGCTTGAGATCATGGTATCCATAGACAAACTTGAATTGTTCCATATGAAAATTGTCTTTTCTAGTTTATGAATTTTGGATACTAGTGAAGACTCTTTCTGAGTGCTTAATTCAATTTTCCTTTTTAACTTTTCATTCTTAGTCTCAAGACTCAAATGAAGTTTAGCAGTTTGAAGTGTGACTTCTAATTTTATGCTAATTTTCTCTTTATCTTCTTTTAGATGAGAGTAATCTTTAGATAGCCTTCTAAACATCTTCATGTATTTGTGTAGTTTTACCATTAAGTCGTGCATGCTTTCTTTACGATCATCAGTGCTTAATTTAGGAAAGTAAAAGTCAAATACCTCATTTATGTTGAATTTCTCTTTGCTTTGTCCTTCCTCGTTTGCCATTAAACATAGTTTGGCCTTCTGTGGCTTTTCATCGTCACTTGGCTCAGAGTTTAGTTCTTCTTCTGAGTCACTTCAGGAGCCTTCAACTATGAAGCTTTTGTCTTTCTTCTTTTGCTTATGGAAGCTCTTGAATTCTTTTTTTGAATTTGCTTTTGTTCTATCCCTCCCCAGCTCTTCTTTTAAGGGTTTAGGGCACTTAGTAATGAAATGACCTGGCTTTTTGCAATTGTAGTAAAGGTTATTTGTTGGTTCTTTACTGCTGTTTCTTCTGAACTTCTGAGGTCTGTTCCTGTTGATGAATCTTTTGAATTATCTGACTAGCATGGCAGCACCTTCATCATCATTTAATTCATCATTATTAGAATCGGAATTATCCTTGAGATTGCTTCTGTGAGATAAAGTTGAAAATTTAAGAGCAATGTTCTTCTCTTTCTTTCTTCCCTCAAATAGGGTCTCTGCCCTCTGATTCAGCTCCAGCTCGTAGGTGAGAAGATTTCCATAGAGCTGTTGTATAGTCATCTCATACAAGTTCTTTGACTCCCTGATGGCTGTGATTTTGGCATCCCATTTGCCTGGCAAGGATCTCATGAATTTGATGATGAGATCTCTGTTTGGATAGACTTTTCCAAATGATCTGAGAGAATTTATCAGCATGTTGAATCTCTCATAGGTGTTTGTAATGTTCTCCCCTGAAATGTGCGTGAACATTTCACACTGCTAAATAAGCAGTGATTGTTTATTCTCTCTGACTTCTTCTGTTCCTTCGTGCATGATCAACAGAGTCTACCAGACTTCTTGAGCTATTTTACAGTTGACAACATTTTTGAACAGCTAATCATCTAGAGATTGAAATAGGATGTTTTTGGCCTTTTTATCTCTTTGAACATCCTTCTTTTCGTTGTCGGTCAATTGTTCTCTTTTCTTTGCTACTAGCTTGTCTGGATCTTCAATTGTTAAAGCAAGCTTCATTGGTATGAATGACTGTGACGACCCAAAATCCGGGTCCCTTGAACCTCGGGTTCGGTGCTCACTATTCATCACTTAACAAACATTCATAAACTAAAACTTCAATAACTCGCGGAAAACATACATAATTTCATTACCAAACGTACCTTCAATCCCAGGTTCCACTAACCTTAATACATCATCATTACCTTATAATAATAAAAAAAAAGGTTTACACATATAGTACGACTAATTACGTCTACTCGTTCATCTTTCCTTTGCCGTGGTACTCCTTAGATCACTCGGCTTAACTGAAAATAGTTCATGATATAGCAAGGGTGAGCAACTACTTTGCCCAGCAAGTTTAAATAAACAAGAAATGATATATCATGAATGAAAAAGATTTATCTTCGAAAGTTTCAACAATAAATAACAATTGTGAAATAATAAGAATCAATGTTCAATAAAAGAATAGATTGACTCTTTACTGCTGAGTGGTCTCAAAGGACCATGAACTGCTACTAAGGTAGAACAGACATAGTGGACTTAACATAACCATCTAACCCACATACTCCAAGAGTTGGGTTTTACAAACACATAGTATCTCTTACTCCTCTTATTCACTTCTTGTTCCTCTCATACAACATATTTTACCTTCCTTACCCTGGAACTTAATAACTCGAATACCGTCTTCTTCTTATGTTCCCTTACACGTACTTGATTGTTAAGTAGTGTATCACTATTCTTCTTTAATTTCTCATAATCCAGAAAATTCACTATCATGCTAAACATTTTCATTTATTCCTCATCATATCCTCCATTAATCTTATACCTATCATCGTATTCTTGATAATTTCTCATGCTGTTTATCAGCTTCTTCCTTTCTTCTTCTTTCTGAAGTCTCCGTATCTTTAAACAAATACTCATCCCTTCTCTGATAATGATTCTCTTCAAACCTAAGTAACTGTGGTGCCACATACATGATTACCCACCTTATCCTTCTTCAAATCATAGCTTGCTCCTCGATGCAAGACATCACTATATAACACAAATTACCAGTAGTATTCAAGAGAACAATACTGTCCACACACAATTCTCAATTCACTGATAACTCTTAAATCTTTATCTATGACCTTGTTCTAACCTCCACCACAAATTGTTCATCGAATTTATCACACAATATGAGTTCAGGAACTTACTACAATCTCATGGCTTGAGGAACTTATCCTAGTCAGACCTTAATCGTCCATTAGCTGAAGGGCTCCACCGTACAATTATGAGTCACGAACTTACCATACATGTGAGTTTTAAGAACACGTACCTAATCTCAACATTCTCTACATATCCGATATACTATGAGAAAAGACTCACCTTCTCACCATATATACATCAAATAGCGCGACCCAAGATTTCAATGATTATCATAATTAGAAAGCTAAGTGGTTGTCAAACCAAACACAATCTCCTGCCCATACAAGAAATTGGTCAACTCGACCACTATATTACTATAGGAAGATAAGCTGTTCTAAAACCAAGCACTAATTCCCCGCCCATACAAGGAATCGCGCAACTCAACCACTAATATGAGTCCTCAAATAAATCTACAACCTCTAATTTTCTTATTAACTTAATATGAATTTTCTTAATTCATACTTTAACACATAACTCCCCATGAGTTCATCTTCGTAGATCATTTCACGATCTTATTATTGTTCTTTTTACTACTCAACAATCTTCTTGTAAGATGTCTTCTATCACTTCTTCGATATCCTCTTTCAGATATTTCTTATACATAAATTAATTTCTTCCTTGCCTCTGGATTTCTCCAATTTCATTGATTCATTCATCAAAAGCGTCTACTATTAGACTCATCAATCGTTCGTAAAGAATTATGGTCTAATTCCTCAACTTTCTTCCCTATTGTCTAGAGTATTCTTTCTTTAGAACTTTCTCTTGACATTAACGTTTGGCATAATACGGTAGTATTATTACCTCTCTATAAATTTTAGGCATATACTTTTAATGCCAACACATAATCCATCACTTAAAATTTGTTAACATATCCTTCCTTGGTACGTAGTACCCCATCATTTATACAGATACACACATTTAAGCATTCTTTTGCTTACTAACCATACACACAATTATCAGTCACCTATCTTCAAATCGTTTGATAGCCTAAACGCTATATCTCGATCTTCACATTCAACCTACATTCTTCAAACTTTCATACTATCGTCATCTTGTCTTTCTATCATCCATTTGCATATTTAATAAACATTTTAATATGCATCACATTAGTACTTAGTACTATACTTGTTATCAGCACCATGCTAAATACAATACATATCCCGTTCTCAACTCCAAAGTTGAAATTTTCAAAATTTTATAACTTCTTCCAACATTCTCATAGATAAAATATAACTTAAAGATTAGAAAATCATCCGATTTTTAATCTTCTAAAATAACTTCCGAAAACGTAATTCTTCAAACATATTCTCTAAAGTCAAACTTCCAAAGATATATACTTCCAAAGTTAGACTCCTCAGCATACACTATTATCATTCTTATGTAATTCTTTATCATGCTTATCTCTTTCTACAATCATTCTACTTTTCCTCAATCACTTCATCATTATCTGCTTTTATGATTGACTCCAAAATCTTCTCATAATTCTATGATTCATTTAACTCTGCAACAACTTATTTGTTTAACCCATCATTTCATCTCTATTTACTCTGATCATCTTTACTACCACCGATCCATATAGATCAATCTTCTCAAGATATCCTCAATGTCCTCGAATCATTCTTTAACATCATTTTCTTCTATTTTACCTTAGCCATATTTACATCTAATCACTTCTTCTTATCTAGTCTCCATAGATTAGGTATCTCTCAATCCTTACTCTATTTTCTACATCATTGCTTAACTCTTACCTTCGGATCATTGCTTAACTCTAACCTTCGAATCATCATCTGAATTCCTCATACTCTTTCGATCTAATAACTGATCTTTTTTTTACTTACACATAACTTTTCTTATTTAATGAATCTCCATAATTCATATCCTAAACTCTTTATGAGTTTTCTTGTCTTCTCTACGGTCATAATCCTAAGGTTTTTCCCCCACCTAAGGTTTATAACCTACAGCTCTGATACCAACCTGTGACGACCCAAAATCCGGGTCCCTTGAACCTCGGGTTCGGTGCTCACTATTCATCACTTAACAAACATTCATAAACTAAAACTTCAATAACTCGCGGAAAACATACATAATTTCATTACCAAACGTACCTTCAATCCCAGGTTCCACTAACATTAATACATCATCATTACCTTATAATAATAAAAAAAAGGTTTACACATATAGCACGACTAATTACGTCTACTCGTTCATCTTTCCTTTGCCGTGGTACTCCTTAGATCACTCGGCTTAACTGAAAATAGTTCATGATATAGCAAGGGTGAGCAACTACTTTGCCCAGCAAGTTTAAATAAACAAGAAATGATATATCATGAATGAAAAAGATTTATCTTCGAAAGTTTCAACAATAAATAACAATTGTGAAATAATAAGAATCAATGTTCAATAAAAGAATAGATTGACTCTTTACTGCTGAGTGGTCTCAAAGGACCATGAACTGCTACTAAGGTAGAACAGACATACAATGACTGACACCTTGTTAAAAATAACGGGACACTCGAGGGGATCAGTCCTCTCATGTCCTATGTATATGCATAACATTTAGATTTCTTGCACGCATTCGGTTTCCCGACAAATAAAAATCCCCTTTAACTAGGGTTGTTCTTTCTCAGTCTTACTGTAAGAATCCGCACCAGTCAATGGTTTGGATAAGCTTTCATAATATTCAATTAGATGAATTTAAACATGCATTTGTCTAACCGAAACAATTAGCTTAGACATTCTTAAACAGTTCGTAAATTACTGAACTATAACATTTGCAAAGGCACTATGTGCGAATACAATAACCAATAATGAGGTGGAATAATTTTAGATAATTAATCCACTTTAAGTTCTGTCAAATAACTACGAGTGTAGAATTTGCTCAACAATAATTTGAATAGCTCAATGTACATAAAGTTGAAGGAAACTTGCAACAATAAATACAAGTTAGGGTTAAGAAGAACTTGCCTGTTCCGCTGACTACTGCTATTCAACTTAAAAATACTTCCTTTGGGTGACCTAATATTCAATAACATTGATCCTCCAATTAGCATAACACATATAGGTTTATTTAACATTAATAACCTTAACATATATGTCTTAAATCATCTATCACTTAATCATAACCTTAAAACTCTTAATAATATTATCAATCCCTTGATAATATTTTAACTCACATAACCATCACTTCATTGCTTTATAATATTATCTCCTTTGATAATATATAAATACTACATATAATATTATTAATCGTATAATAATATTTTAACCATTTATTATTTCAAAAATAAATCACTTAGCTCCTCAATATTATTAACCATATAATAATCCTCTTAATCTCTTTATTATCTCAACCACTTATTAACATTATTAATAATTAAATGATGCTTTACTCTATCCCCAATGATATTAATTATCCAATAATATCTTAATCGTTTATAAATATTATTAACCATTTAATAATATTTTATCCTCTCAATAATATTATTAATCCTTTAATAATATCCTTATCCTTAGTTAATATCATTAATCATTTAATAATATTTCAATCATATGTTAACATTATTAATAATGTCTTACTCTTCAAATAATATTATTTATCAAATAATATCTCCAATAACTTATAAATATTACCATCCATTTAATAATATTTTACACTCAAAATAGTATCATTTAATACTATTTTCTTCTCTCATTAATATTATTAACCATTTAATAATATTTTAATCCTTAAATAATATTATTAATCATTTAATAATATTCTACTAACTTACTAATATTATTAATTATTTAATAATATTCTATTAACTTACTAATATTATTAACCATTTAATAATATTTTAATCATTCATTAATATTATTAACCATTTAATAATATTTTACTTATAATCTAATATTATTAACTATTTAATAATATTTTATTCATATCTAATATTATTAACCATTTAATAATATTTTAATCCTTTATTAATATTATTAATCATTTAATAATATTTTATTAACTTACTAATATTATTAACCATTTAATAATATTTTAATCCTTATTAATATTATTAACCATTTAATGATCACTTATTAATATTATTCATCATTTAATAATATTTTAATCATTTACAAATATTATTCACCATTTGATAATATTTTAATCTCTTATTAATATTATTAACCATTTAATAATATTTTAATCACTTATTAATATTATTAACCACTTAATAATATTTTAATCTCTTACTAATATTATTAATCATTTAATAATATTTTAACCAATTGTTAATGTTATTCATCATTTAATAACTTTTTAATCATATACTAATATTATTGATCATTTAATAATATTTTAATAATCTTCAAATAATACCAATAGTTAACTTTTTAATTGTGTTAATATTAGTCTTTATGTTACATATTTAGCTACCAATTAGTTACTAATAAACTTCATATATTGATTTAGTATTCAAACCCATTCATTTTACACTTATTTCAACTTAAATTTTCATTAAAAACTCGACCCGGACCGACCCGACCCGGACTGAACCGACCCGACCCAGAAAACTTACACATTCTGTTTTGAAAGCCGGGGCGCTCAACTGGGCGCCGGGGCATCCAAAACAGAAGCAAAATCCTAAAAATGGCTGTTCGACCCTCCGACGCTCTGACAACCATAACTTCTTCATTTTAAAACATTTTGGGGTGAGTCTTGAGTCCATTCTCATTAGAATTTCCCCCTCTACAACTTCTCTTTAGATCACAAATCCAAATTCCAAACGGAAGTGGACTAAAAACTGCTCACAAGGACAAAGTGAAAACTAAAATCACAAATCCTTGGTTTTAATGGTTCAACCTTGAATAAAATAAAATCTACACATCCAAATGACACCAAATTAGTGTTGATGTGTTCCTAACCTCTTGTTTTACAATATTCCATGGTTGGATCGTCTTTTTGAAAACGTTTTACACGAAAATTACGGATTGAACCATCTAGGGTTTAAAAACGACATCCTTTCCAGTAAAAGCTATAACTTCTTCGTTATTCAATATTTTTGAAAGCTTCAAGTTAGGTTTTTCTTTAAAACTCATAAATCTAACTTTCTAGCCATAGAAATTAATTTTCCAACTTGTATATTTCAAACTACAACATTAAATAGCACATAGCTACCTAAGGTTTTACCGGTAACTATCCATATAGACATTTCTTCTAATTTTATGTCTTTCACACATACCAAATCATGATTTAAGCATATCAAACCATGTATCTACCAATTTATCATAGCTTAAAACTTCTAGACCATCAAAACCACTTTTGATCGGTTAAAAACATATTTTGACCATTTAAAACATATATAGCCTACAAAAATGAAATAAAGATGAGATAGAACACTTTTGAACCTTATGTTCTTCTACTCTTGGCTAGAGACTTTGTTGGTGACTCCTCCTTGATAAGTCTTTAGCAATCTCCTTGGTGAAAAACCAACTCTCAAGAGCCTTCTCTATTTTCTCTAGAATGCTCTCTCTATTCTCTCTTGGAGTTCTTACAAAATGACTAACAAACCTAGCAAATGAATGGAGCATTCTATTTATAGAAACTCCCTAGACTTGCTTAACATCTACTAATCAACCAATGCTAGTCAATTAGGAGCTTAATCTTGCTTACTATGCATGGAATGACCACTTGATGGACTTTTTGATTGACCCTTTGATTGACTAGGGTGGTTGGGGGTTACTTGCACCATTTTACACTCCAAAATCAACCAACAAGCTAGCTTTATATCCATGTGGGCCCCAAAATTCGGGATTGACCATTTGTTTCTCCAATTTGACTGTATTTTTAAGTCTTATATAATTATATAAGTATCCATATATATATACACCAATATATGTATACATATTCACCTACACAAACTTATTGGGCTCCACCTTGGATCTTAGAATTAAATTATATTGGGCTTATTCAATTAAATTATTTGGGCTCAATTTATATCACACATTGGGCTAGCATTTACATACATGTGCCACTTTTAATTAAAATAAGCATTGGGCTTATTTAATAAATTACATGGACTAGTAATTAAATTAATTACATAAGCTACTAGGTAAACTTAATTGACCTAGTTTAACAACTCATTTGGATTTAAAATATAATCCAATTAGATTTGCTATTTATAAGTCCATTGGACTCCTTCATTAAATTAGCTTACATAACACTATCACTTACAAATTCTTGGGTTTGTTTTAATAAAACCCTAACACATATTATTACAAGTACATTGAACTTGATTAAATTAATTCATTCACTAACCCTTATCATCAAATTGGGTTTATAATATAGTTAACCATACCCAAACAATTATTCCCACATTGGGGTTATCTTTAATAATTTACTTGCTTCTTCTTTCTCATTATTTATACAAGTAATTAACTTATTCATTATAAAACTTCTTAATTGCCATACAAGGCCAACATTCAAGCTTTGTGATTTCATCACATAAGCTTCTCTTGCAATCTTTTCCCTTCTTTAGTTAATTAATTTAATTAACTAATTTAATACCTCTCATCATACAACTTATCACACACACATACTTTATACCTCATATTTTCTTATGGATATAATTAAATAAAAAAAAAAATTGAGTTCGTAATTTTCTCGGTCATTACAATGACCCATTGAGTACTGTCTCAAATAGCTCATCATCTATTGCATCCATGTAAGCCTGCATACGAACTTTCCAATTAGCAAATTTTTCTTTATTGCACATTGGTGGTTTGTTACCTCCACTGAGTTCTGATCCGTTCTTGTTATGTGCCATTAGATCTACTCAAGCTTGTAAGGCTTCAAATGTGATAACCTGCTCTGATACCAATTGTTAGTTCCCAATGACACGAAAGATATCTAGAGGGGGGGTTGAATAGATTCTTTAAAACTTTTCCTTTTTCTTACTTTGTTTTTAAGAGATAATGAATTCTTAATCAATTTGTTTAGCACTGCGGAATATGATTTAGTTACCCCTTCTTGATTTGTTAAAGTAATAATTCAATAAGCAATTATATAGCAGATATAGCAGTTAAAAGACACAAGATGAAAGACACCAGGTTTTAAGTGGTTCAGAGTTCATAAGACTCCTACTCCACTGATCTGCACTTCAAGCAGCAAATCCACTAAGGATACTTTTACAATTTCTGAATCACTAAGATTCCTTCAAGATCAGCAGTCTTGGAACTCTAGTTCACCAAGAACTCTATAAGTCTAACAGACTTAGATACTCTAGTTCACTAATAACTCCTTCTCGAGTAGTGTATATTTGGGTGTGCTACTGAGTTGCGTTTAGCATAAGTTTCTGAAGAACTCAGTAGCGATGCAAGATTCTTTTTTGTTTGATCTTTTTGAACTCTTGCGTATTTCTTTCTTTCTTGTGTAAAATCCTTTTTTTCTTCTTCAGATCTGGGCGCTTTATATGAGAGCTTCTATTTTCTTCCCGTTGGAATGTCTGCCTTTAGCTTCAGTTTCTGCTTGTTACCTCACAATGTAGAGCTGTTGAATATTATATTCATTTAGCTCATTAATGCTCTAATGAGGTATTAGTTGATCTGCTATTTTAGTCTATGGAAGGTGTTTTCCTTTTTCCTTGGGGACAGACATGTCAGTCATAGGTTTCTACCAACTTTTATAGAGTCGTTTGGTCATTCCACATTATAGGACTGATAGGACACAGTCCTCTGACTTTACTGCCTTGAAAGTCTTCTTTCTGTTGCATAGTGCGCTTGAGTCAGTCCCCTGATATTTTTGAGTTTAAGCTTTTGGCAGAAGCTCTTCTATCACATCGATGCATATTGTTCTTTTCAACGAAGTTGCTTCTGTCTTAGTACAGGAGAAGAGTCAACGATGATTTAGGTTTAGATCGTAGTGTTGCTCAAAAGGTCTCTTGCTTTTACTTAACTCTACGATTGCCCTTGCTTCAGTGACTACTCAGTGATAAGACAATTTTCCTGGAGGACGTAGAGTTTTACTTTACGGCTACTCTGTTGGTCGTAGAGTCTTCTTGGAATGGGATCGTAGAGTCCATTCTACGAGCGGTCTTAGTCGTCCAGTCTTCTTTGAGTGAAGTCGTAGAGTTCACTCTACGAACATACCAAATCGTTGAGTCTTCTTTGCGCGAAGTCGTAAAGTCCACCCTACGAACAGATTGAATCGTTGAGTCTTCTTTGCTTGGAGTCGTAGAGTATATTCTACGATCAATTTGACTGAACAGATATAACATAAGATCAACCTAACAGATTTGATTTTTTCTAACTAAGTCCTTGTACATCATAAACAATCAAAGGACTTCACAACTCAATACATTCATATTCAAAAGATCAACCTAACAATTTTGATCTTATCTAACTAAATCTTTGTACATTATGTGCCATCAAAGGACTTTACAATCCTGCTATTGATTACATTCATCAACTTAATTCTTATCATCAAATTAAACTTGCAATGTTCAACACATTCAACTAAGTCGTCTCTAGAAACCAGATGTGCTTCAACAAAATTAATGATGCAAATGTCAACATCCAAAGAATCCTCTCTACCATCTGAAGAGCATGCCTTGTACTGTTCCTCTATGAAAAAACCAGAATCTACTCAACGCTTGTAAAAGAGTTTTATCTCAAAAGGAAGATATATAATGAAGAAATAGGGACAGAAGGGAAAGGAAAGTCTTTCACCCTAACTCCAACGACTCTGGACTTTGCCCTAAGATTGATTAGTGAAGGAGAATCTAGGCTCAAGTCAATTGATGTTAAGATTGGTCTCAAGGAATTGAACTACAAAAACTACGCAACAGTCATCTTTAGATGGATCTATCCAATTCATGATCCCTCCTAGAGTATATGATATCAAATTTTCAACCAGTTTCTAAAGAATGAGTATTTTTCCATAACAATACATTTAGACTACCGTGAAGATCATCCATAATACCCATCTTGACAACATTAACAAAGCAATTAGCAGGATTGGAAAAGCAGGATGGTGAGAATGTTGATAAAAATAAATCAAGGAAAAAGGATGAAGAATCCCCAAAGGATATTACATTGAAGATTTTCATCAACAGATACAGAGATATTGATGATGACATATATACCTAAAGACAACAAGAAGTTGGTTCAACTATTGAGGGAGAGTCTCTAGCTAAGGGGGGATTCGACTGAAGGAACTAAGGGGGCATCTAACTTCCCACATTGATCAAGTCCCAGTCGGATCACCTAAGCATTCAAAGGCATTCCAAAATTTAGCTAAAGAATGAAGGAAGTAGTAGAGACAAAAATAACCAACATTACTCACTAAGGATACTTTATATTAAACATCACAAGGCCATGGAGAATGTAACGATACACAAATTCCGAATATTGTAAATTAATAAGTTATTAATGGAAGCTAAATATTTTGGAAGGTGACAAGTATTTTGGGACAAGCCAATTATGGTGTATTTAATAGTGGAATTAAATTCAAACTTTATGAAACAAGTTTGGATCAAAATGGATTTGAATTGGGTTAAAAATATGCAAGTATGAATTACTTGAAATTAAATTCTCTAGCAAATTGGAAAAAAGACCATGCTACCCTTGGAAATTTAAATAAAGACCATGGTGTCCTAAAATGGTGTAATACCTAATATATCCTTAGTTGGTCATGGGAAATGTGATGAATACCCTAACCATGCATGGGTTAAGCTAACCAATGCATGGTTAGTTGCTAGAAAAATAGATATAATTTACATATGTATGTATTTAGTATGTATTAAGATAGCACACTTCATTTTTCATTTTCCAAACGTGAGAGAGCAAGAAAGGAAGAAGAAGCTAAGGTTTCAAGAAATCTTAAAGGATTCAAGAGAAAAGTAATCACGAGTTAAGGAAGTAGCCATCAAAGTGGATCATCAAGCTCTTAGGAGGTTTATTATAAGGAGAAAGAAAGCTATAAGAAGGTATAAATGAGTTCGAGCTATAGAACTCCTTCTTTATGTGTTTAAATCCAAGTTATAGTTAAGCCATGCATGTATCTTGGGCTATATGTGTTTATTATGTGAATTGTTGTAAGTATGGGTGCTTTCATGTTTGGTTTTGAATAAAACCTAAGTTCCAAGTTGCTAGAATAAAGGTGGTGAACTATTCATGTTCATATTAAAGCTAGAAACCATGATTTATTGGATAACTATGTGTTATAGGTTGCTAGAAGTGATAAAAAAAATATCTTGAAAGGTTGAATGTGTTGGAAGCATGCTTAATATTATGCTAGATAGCATTAAAAGATCATTATTGGTTCAAAAACATTATCTGTGTAGAAAAATTACAATATTAGGCTATATGTTGCATGTAAACCAATTTATAGTCTGTAAAGTGTTTTGATAGGTGCATGTAGAAGTTACACAAGCATGCGAAGTTGCTAAATATATATGTGATAAGTTATATGTGCATGGTGTACAAGAATTCAAATGGTATTCAATAGTTGAGTTTTGAAAAATTGGCAAAATCCTAACAATATATGATTTTTGGCTAGTTTAGGTAATTAATGGTGAAATGAGGCCAAACATGTAAGTTTTGTGTTAATACACATGTTAGAGTTGATTTGGAAGCTATTTGATGCGTATGGCGACAATTGTCCATTTTAAACGTTTTAAAACGTTAGCTGATGACCAAAACGATTTAATTGGAAAAACAATCCCATTTTAAGATTTCTAAAGGTTTTGAAGGCCCATACATATCAATTACGTGTTTTATATGTTAAATGATTTGTTGGAACTCAGAAATGTTAATTTGGGCCAAAAATAACATTAATTTTTAAAAGAAAAGCTTTTCAGAAAAACAAGAAGGGCGCCGAGGTGCCATCTTTTACACTGAGAACTGAGCCGGGGTGCAGTTCTACTGAAATACCACACCGGGGCGAGATCAGAGCAAGGTGTTTAAGAAGAAACACTGCGTCGAGGCGCAGTGTACTGAATTTTAAAAATTAATTATTTTTAATTCCAAAATAAAATGTTTTGATATAAAATGATAAATACATATGTATAAATCATAAATTGATAAAAATGATCAATGTGATAGATGTTAAAGGTAAATGAACAATATGTTATACATTAAGGGTTATGTAAAGACAAAAGGTAGCTTGTATTGCAAGTTATAGCATGCATGTATGTGTAACTAATGCATGAACCCATATTATGGTAATGTAGGTTATAAACGGGGTAATATTTTACCAGTTATGATAGGCGAGGATACAGGCAAGTGTTTTATCTGAACTTTTAATTGCAAATCCTTGAACAGTTATTCACGTTATGCATTCATATGCTCATGTAAAGTTCATTCACCATTGAACTACTCTGAAAAAGGTCGATGCCAATCTTGATTCCGGCTAGACACATATGATGATACATGTTGTAGTCAAATGTTTATTGATATGTGCCTTAATCCACATTGTTGTGGTGCGGATTCTATGATATGTTGTAACAGAACAACCCTGATAAATGGGAGTAAAGTATAAAGTAAATATAATTTTATGGCGTGGTTACGTCACTAGATGTTTATGTTGTGCACAATATTAAAGTACGATGGGTTGATCACCCAGAGTACACATCTAAATTAAACAGTAGTCTTATGACTACCCTGGGAAATATCAGTCTATTTGATTGGTATTGTTCTTAAAGAGTTCTAGGTCTTGTGACCGTACAGCAAGCAAGCTTTATGTTTTCAGTTAATCCTGTAAAGTTATGCATGCTTTTCATGTTCACACATTGAACTATTATTGGTCAACTATTGGAAATGATACATTACATTATTTGACCCAACTTATCATAAATGATTTAGTTTACTACAAACAATTCATGTTCATTGTAGATGATTTTCTTTCATAATTCTGAAATATCATGTCATCATTGTTTATATACTTGTTGAGCTATTTTATGCTCACTCTTGCTTTTAAACATGATATTTCAGCTAAACCTGAGCAGGTTGAGGGGTCGGGTACAGACAAGGGAAAAGGAAAAGTCAGCAGATAGTAGATGTACAGTGATAGGGTCATGTATATGTAAACATTATTTTTGTAATATGTCAGGTACAGATGTATGTATGTATGTATGTATAAAGGTATGTAGAACCTGTGATAGTTATGAATGAATGTAAATTAAGTTTTACTATTATTCAGATTAACTGGTTGTGATAATAGAGTAGAGTAGTTTCGTGAGCACCGAACCCGTGGTTCAAGGGACCCGGATTTGGGGGGGTCACAGAGATGCTTCAAGAAATCAATGCAAAATCTATGAAATCTCTCAGAGAAAAAATCTTTGAGATGAATGAAAGCAATCTCCAGCCCAAATCATCAGCTCAAAAGTCACTTCAAAAGACTGATGATACTATAGCAATGGTGTACCAAAAGCGTCTATGGACGGATAATAATCATGAAAGACTTGGGGGGAAGGTCACCATCACTCAGAGGTAACTGGAAGCTCTAGTATAAATCATTTGAGAGCTAATTAAAGAAGTCACGAAACTTTGGAGTGATGCTGCCAAAAAGAGGGAGAAAAGCCAAGATAATATAATTCAACAACCATCGGTTGCCTCTCCTCCTCCAATTGCTATGTCCTTACCTCGGTCTTCTGTCCAATATATTGGATTGTCGAGTGGAGTAACGTACACTAGCAGAAGGACCTCTGCAATCAATGACCCTATGTACATCAACATAAATCTTCAAGGGGTTCATACTATAAGAGAATAGCAAGGGATTCCTCCTCTCGGGCCACAAGAAACATATGCAAAATTGAGGCAGAAAGAAGAGGAATGCAAAAGGGAATATATGAGAAGGGTAACTCAAGAGAAGAAAGATCCTCATTGGTATCGCCGATTGTCAAGTGCCAGAAGCTTAACAGAAGATAGATTTTTACAGTTTTATATAGTTGTAATAAATTATGATAAATTATTATTGTATTCTTTTATACATTTACAAATGTTGAAAGTTTTTTTTGTGAACAACACTTGTACAAATCTTTTGTAAATCAACATTCATACATCAATAAAATTCATACTTTCTTTTAGAAAATACAATCTTTAGCAGTATCTAGGATCATGTTTAATTATGTATTGTCTACATTAGAGTTATTGATGATTGTTGAAAATTACTTATTTTTTTCATAATCAAATAGGGGGAGATTGTTAGCGCATTTATGTTAATCTATTTGGATTCAATAATGATATGATGATATGAGCTTAATGCATATGTGTAAAAAAAAACAAGTAATATTGTAAAGTCCTTCAGAGATAATCATTATAAAAGGAATTAGGGATCAAATTTGCTAGGTTGTTTCAAATCGTAAAATTAAGACTTGTTATAGAATAAATAGTCCAAGAGACCGTAGAGTAGAAGACTTAGTTACTATAAGATCACAGAGTAAACTAAGAAAGTCTGACAGAGTTGTCGAGTAGAAAGTGAAGGCACTCCGATGTCATAGAGTAAAGTTGAGTAACTTCAAGATCGTAGAGTAACACAAAGATCACAAAGTGTCTGAAGGAAATTCCAAGATCGTTAAGCGACTACTAACAAAAAGCCAAAATACAGTGTCACCATAATCGTAGAATGAATATCTAAGGATTGACTCTAAACTTGTGATTGTAGAGTGCAATTCCTGACTTGTGATCGTAGAATGCAACTCTTGACTTTTAATCGTATAACGCAAATCCTGACTTGTCAGTGACCGTTCTAATCAAAAGTTTCTTCAATACACCTCCACCCTAAATATCCTCGAAGTGTGTTGACAGAAAAAAAAGAATGTTCAATCAACCATAATTCTAATCGCTATATTTAGAAACAACAATCTGCCATAGCACATAGACAATGGCTTGACACAATTGACAAACATTGGCAGCTATAGGAGACTACTAGTCAGAAGATGTCATTGTTTTACTCAAGTGGTAAAAATGGTAACTTCCAACGGGCATTTTCTAAAGGAAAATCTATAAAAAGATTGTTGTTTCACACTTCAAAAATGAGAATTAAATCAAAAAAAAAAGAAGAGTAGATTCAAAGTATTCAAGCATACAAAGTCTAAGATCTCAGAGCCTACCCTATGATTCAAAGGCTATTCTATGTTTCTGAGAAATCAATCATCGCTACTAAATCCTTTTAAAGAAGAGTTTAACATAACTTAGTAGCACCCCAAGCACAACCAAACAAACACCAATTAGATCTTAGTGATCTTTGAAATAAGAGACTTAGTGATTTGCCTGATTCTGTAAGAATATGTTCTCTTAAGTCTGTATGACATATCAAGTCTTAGTGACTTGTGTGATACTTAGTGGATCACAGTATTGTAATTGGTTCAGAGATAACCTGGTCTAAGTGATCTTATCCTTAGTAGATCATCCCTGCTTGGTGGAATTGAAGAGATGATTAGGAGTAATTTAGACTCTGAACCTCTTAAAATTAATATCTTCTTTATTACTTTTTATAATTGGCATATCACTTTTATATTAACTACAATATTTATTGAGATTTGTTTTCACAGTCTTTATCACTAAATTTAGAATTGAGGTCTTTAATTTATCTTTGTAGAGATTTTTATAAAACGCAATTAAGCATAACTGAAATATGTTAACTGGTAAATTATTGTGACATCCCCAAATCTGGGTTCTTAAACAACGGATATGGTACTCATA
This sequence comes from Hedera helix, assembly GCA_947179155.2. Taxonomy (NCBI): domain Eukaryota; kingdom Viridiplantae; phylum Streptophyta; class Magnoliopsida; order Apiales; family Araliaceae; genus Hedera; species Hedera helix. The sequence continues at coordinate 12,402,890 of OX359279.1, read as the reverse complement.
GTACTAACCATCTAACACAACTAACTATATAAATATAACTTAACTACATAGAGTAAATATAATAATTACTTAACATTCCTTGCATTATCCCATGTGTTTAACCTTTAATAATACAAAACATAACTATCCCAAAATATTTACATCATTTAATATATTAAATTAAATACATTTCATAAACTACTCCTCACTTTTCCTTTGTCCATATCTTTCTTAGAACTTTTGGAAGTCTCGAGCTTAGTTGAAAACATTTAATTTAAGTAAGGGTGAGCAACTACTTTGCTCAGCAATTTAAAACATGCGATAAATAATAAGTTATGAATAAAGAACAATCTTTGTGAAATCTTCAACAATTGAACAATAATTGCGAAGTAATACGAATGGTAAAACATTTCATCAATAAGAATCTTTTCTTAACTATCATGTTAAGTGGTCATAAAAGACTGTGAACTCTTACAAGGTTTGACAGTAATTCAACTGATAACCTTTAGAGTATTTAACAAACAAAAAGACTGCAAACACTTTTAACAAATACTTAAGAGGGCCAGTCTATTGTACTCTATGTTATGCATAACATTCAATTCTTACGCATATAAAGTCGGTTACCAGACAAAATACCCCTTTATTAAGGTTGCTCATCTCAGTCTTAATATGAATTCAATATCTCATTTCAATATCAATCTAGCCAAAACAAATGGCATAGACTTACATTATCAAAATAGCTCATGCATAATAGAACTTCAAATGCTTAACAGTTTAATAATTGAACGAATCTTTCTAGAAACACATAAGTGCGAACAATAATATTCAATTTCAATACGAAATAATTTCAAGAATTATTTCAGTTAGAAAACTTGTCTGATAAGTCATCTACATGTATCTCTGTCGTCCTTCATATGACTTGCATAATTATTATGGTTGGCATATATGTTGTGCTATTTATATATGTGGTCAAATTTGCGCAAGTATACACAGTCAATCAAGTAATATAAAAATAAGAAGGTTGTCGAACCCACAGAAAACATTTAATAATTACTCTAATTATCAATTCAACTTAATTTAAACGATCACTTAATTTGATTATAAAAATATTAAAAATTAAAACTAAAACTAAAATAATCTAACAAGAACAGATTACCAGATATGTAAAAGCTTAGGATAACAACTTCCCTAATTACATCACTAAAATGTCATCATCTTAATTCCAATCAACTAATCTTATGGATTGTTAACTGAGATTGTCTACCTATTAATTAACATTTTTCAATAATTAATAAAAAAAACCTATTTCAGTTATGTTACTATCTTAATGCAAAACACTTAAAATAGATTCATTAAGTACAAACTTTCAATCATGTTACATGTGGCACATAGATATTTTCATCCCATGCACTATTATGTTATATTTCCTAAAAAGAATAAACAAGTTTACATGTTATTATACCCAGATCTATTCCTAGACTTTCTTTTCTAATTACATCTAAGAAATTAGATAATTGTTGATCATAAAATTATAAATTAATACAATAAAAAATAAAAATAAAAAAATCCAAACAGATTAATTAAATGAAAATCAGACGAATCAATTAAAGCTCAACAATTGGTTCCATTAAAATACTAAATAAAGGTTTAGTTCCATATAATATTGCAATTAAAAATTGAATTCAACAAAGAAATAAACATCACAAAGATTCAAAATAAAAGATAAAAAGAAAGAAAGAACTACGTCGAGTTTCCTCCCTCTCTAGCCTTCAAGTTGATTTTCATGTGCTTTTTCTATGAATCCTTTAAGTCTCCAAAAATGGTTCTCCAATCCTTGTTATATTCTACCTTACGTTCTACTGTCTAATCTCCTTTAAAACCCTACTAATAGTCTCTTAAAAATACTGCAGCAATAAAGTCCTGTTTGGGTTCAACTTGGAAAAGTCAAACAAAATCAGTCAACTGAAGTTGCCGGACCTCGTCCCAGTGCAATATTTGTACTAGAAGATCGCAACCCGGAATAGTTACTGTTCACAGAATTACGAAATTGCCATTAATGTTGATTTTTCCCATTTTGTCCTCCCAAAACCGTTTTTTTGCAAAATAAACATAGAAACAAGTAAAATAGAACTAAAAGTACTCAAAGATAGCAAAGAATTATGTCTAGAAATACCTAATTCATAGGTATGAAACTCATTCATCAAATACCCCCAAACTCGAGACTTTTCTTATCCTCAAGCAAAAACACTAAAAAGAAAAATAAGCATACTAACTATATAAATGCAAATGCATGATCAACTAATGACTTGAACAACAAATCAATATAATCCATAAACATTAGGCCTTAGAGATTCTTAAGTAATAACTCAGCAAAACTTCAAACTCACGTATAGTAAAAAATCTAACATATCACCAATTTCATCTCACTCTCAACCATTTTCATGTGAACCCAATATATATCAAACTAGATAAAATTTCAATCCAATTCATGAATTACAGTGCATAATAAAAGATATTTAATCATATTTAGCTTTTTATTCCCCCTTTATACACTTGTTTTCATATTTTTTTTTATATCTTTATTTAACGATTACGTCTTACGCTTTATCTCGTATATTATTATCCCAGCGTGTGCAATGCCCATTTTTCTTAGGCTTTTCAAAATTATCCATGTAACAAACTTTCCACCAGTGACTCCGAAACCAGTTAGCTTTAAGGTACTAAGTGTAGAGACACTCTAAGGGCTTACTTGTTCGAGCAATAGAGGCCACAAAAATAGACTAGCCAAATTATGCTCATTTATGTCTAATTTTCTTTATATATATATATATATATATATATATATATATATATATATATATATATATTCTATTCAATTTATTTATGACAAACATCGAAGCAGTTACTTATTTCTCTTTTTATGATTTATGTTCCAATAAGTGACAGAGATCTCTATATCCTTAATGAGCACCTAATCCACAAAATTGAATAAAAACCTAACCAATTCAATACATCGAATGTGCAATTTAAAACCAAGGGTCTCAAGCTAAAAAAACTAGCAAATCATTAAAATTTCTAACTTAGCAGTCCTTATCCATCTTACTATAATTATTAGACAATGTATCAATTTTTTTATCATTGGTCTTCATTAAATTTCATACATTAATTCATTGTTCAAGTGTCCTTAAATGCTATAATATATGATCCTAATTTTTTTTTCATTTTTTAATATATATAAATGTAACAAACTAAATAAAAAAAGAAAAATATTTTTGTGATTTTTAATTTTTTTTTTAATTAAAATATGCAATTTAAATGAAAATGTACCTAAAATGTCATGAAATATGCAAATGTGCAAAAATGTGCAAATACTAAAAAATGCTATATACATGCATAATGTACCCCACCCTTAAACTCAAACTAAACAATGTCCTTATTGGAAAATAGATAAAGAAATAGAAAATAAGAGTACTCCCCTAGTAAATCAAGCGCCATCATCTGATGAGTCCTCCTTCTCCTTGGACTTTGAAACTGGTGGTGGGAATACCGATAACAATGGTGGCTGTGGAATCTGAACAGGTGGCTCGGCTGGATACATCTGTAAAAACATCTACATAAGTGTCAAGCTGCAGGTATGTGTGTAAGAGTGCATAACCTCATGCGTCTCTGCAATCTTATGGATCCGCCTTACCATTTCTCTTCGCCTCCGTCTATATAGCTTGTCATAAGCTCGTGAAAAACACGCAGAGGAACTACCCAATGCGTCATCCACAGGCTCATCCTAAGGCTGTGTATCTAAAGGAAATGTGAATCTCAGACCCTTCAAATGCGACTTATCACCTGACCGAACATGGTATCGATGTATGAGATTATGATCGAGTAAGGTGGTCGGTGATTGCAACAACTCGTCCACCACCACCCCCCCCCCCCCCCAATCGGACTCCAGCGTGTCGACATAATTCAGTAATGAGAAATGGATGTGGAATTCCCCTGGATGTCGCACCTTGAAAATTTCTCTTTATGGAAGCCCTAATCACATTCCCTACATCTATGCTTATATCCATAATGATGGCATAAAGAAGAATCGCTCTATCCTGCATGACATCACTTACATGCATACACGGCATCAACTTAGCGCACAAGAATGCGTACCAAATCTTACCATACATATTCAACGCCTTGAACGGGAAAGAACTCAGCTCATTGGTATACTTGTTGATTTCCCATTCAGTTCCCGGTTGACACAAGTCGCCCACAATATTATCATATTTAGGCCCCGCAGTGATGTACTTGGTAAGTTCACTAACGTCGTACCTTCTTATATTGTAATATTCGTTGATCGCTACTCGACTGAAGCAAAGTTTCTTACCCCGTACCATCACTTCACACCTCGGAGTATCTTTGACGTTTGCATTAAATTCCTTGATAATTAATATCGTCGCTGGATCTAGGTGAACTGTAAATAAGTCCCAACCCTTGCCCACAATCATTTCTACCATATTTGCATCCTCAACGCCATCCGATCTCAATCCACACTCGAGTATCAAGGCTCGACTTGCCAAAACATGATTGAACTTGTCTTCCGCCTCGGCACTCACAAACTTATGTCTATCAAACGGCCGAGGCGGAGTAGATGACGAACCTTGTGTTCTTTGCTTCTTTGATGCCATGTCAAATCAAACTAACACCGTAAATTGCACAATTGCCTTAAATGTACGCAACTGAAACTAACAGCCCTCCTTTAGTGCACTAACTGTGATGATCCCCCCTTCACTTATTTATGGTTTTCGATTTTTAAAACCATTTAAATCTTAATAAATTCATTTTAATTTAGAATTAGCTTATTTTTGGACAGCATCCTATGGATAACATGATCTACGTACCCCCTAAGTTTTAGGAACCCCAAAATTTTTGAACTAAAAATTTTCATGTTAATGTAGCATTTTTCAAATTATGCCTATGTTACTAATAAATTCATATAAAAAAATCAATTCCGTAGCAAATTGTTCAAATTATGTAATATGTTATATAACTTCAATATCTAAAACTTTGCTTTTTATTCCCTGATCAAATTCTAAACTTATGATTTTATATGATTTTTGTAAAAATGTGTCAGAAATCTATTTTTTCTAGTTTTTCAAATTTACCCTATTTCACTAGAAAAATCACTGCAAATAATCTACAAGGAATCTCAGGGTGATTCTGGTGTGTATGAGCAACTAACTTCCTGAGCTTAATTTCTACATAAAGATCATGTTATAAATCTTTTCTAGTTGTGAGTTATGGCTTTTACAAAATTCGGACAGAATATAAAGTTTTCTATCCTGCAGTTTATTTTCTGTTTGATTTAGCCTGCTTCGAAAAATCACTATAAATAATTTATAAGGAATTTTGAGTTGATTCTTTTTGTTACGTATAGGTAATTTACAAGGCTACGTTTTGCCAGTGACCTTGCTCAAAAACTCAAAATACACAGAGTTATGCAACTTGCAAAAATAATAAAATTTTTGGGTTTTACAGTGCTTATTTTCCAGATTTTCATTTCTATATCCGCTAACCTTTTGAGTTCTCTAACATGATTTTTGATACTAAAAACACATCATAGGTAACTTAGTTAAACTACGATCTATCTACATATTCACCATACAAACTTAAATATCAAACAAAAATACATAACATAAGCTAAGGTTCGGAGATTATACCTTCCTAGCTTGCTTATCTTCCTTTCCTTCTTCTTGTTTCTAATTTTTCTTGAATTTTTCTCACACCCTTACTCTCTTTACAAGGCTTTCTTGTCTCTTCTCTCTTTCTCTCTAAGTATGCTGGCTTCTTTTCTCTTTTCAAGCTCAAGTATACTTGGTTGGTATTTATAAACACTTGGTCAATTTTTTGGTCAAGCTTCGCATTTAAAAAAAATCTTGGGAGGCTTCTGCTTTCCCTTATCTCCCATCTTGGTCGAGCTTTACATATGAAACATGTACCAAAAAAAATTTCTTTTCCCAGCATACTTCCCAATTTGTGGACTTTTCAACCATTTAAATGTTTGACTTAGTTAACATGGCTTCACTTCCAACTTTGCATTAGCTTTGAAAGTTTGACTAAGCTTACCTACAAATATTCACCCTTTGGTAAATACATTTTCAATCATATATAACTCTCTTATATATCCATTTTCATTCTCATACGGTACCATTCTTTATTTCTTGCGTTTCGATTTTTCAATGTAATCGTTTACTAGTTCATAATTCTAAATAAAATTCAATTTTCATTTCTCCTAATATTATTTACATTCGTAAGTTCATTTACATTTATAATTTACATTGGACAAGCATCTAGGGTATTTCATATACAATGAATCAAGGAGCTATCAAAATTAACTCAATAAAAATTATGGGTAAACTCATATATTAATTACATTATATTTACGTGTCAATTCAAAAATATTGATTACATTATGTATGATATGATGACTCATTGAGTCAACTCAATATTTGTTAATTAATTACCAATTCATCTCCTTACGGAAAAGCTATCCAAATCAACTTAGATATTGATTACATTATTACTACGAGTCAACTCAAAATATTTATTACAATATATGTGATGACCAATCACGTGAACTCACAATTTTGTTAATTAATTACTAATTTATCTTTTATATGTACAATGAATCATAAAGCTATTCAAATCAATTCAACATAAATTATGAATTAACTCAAATATTGATTACATTATATTTATGAATTAATTATAATGAGCTGTTATAATCCACTGAGTCAACTCACTTTTTTTTTAATTAATTACCAATTTAACTCTTCTACTTCTTTTTTGGTGCAAACCAATTTATCTCCTTATGAACTTTTATATATAACTAGCTAAGTCCCGTGCAAAGCACGACTTTATTTTTTAAATAAATTATATTTAATTTCTTTTTTTTAATAAATATGATGATTATAAAATATTTTTTGAATTTTAAATTAACTTAATATTACTATTAGAATGACTATAATGCTGTTGGGAAATAACAATTATCGAAGACACGCAATTGAGTGTTAGTAATGTGTTGCTTTTATGTTATTTTTAGTTTAATATTCAGTTTCTATATAGTTTTCAAATTTAATATTTTATTTTTATTTTTAATCTTTGGAATTTATTTATAGTTTTTTAGAGTTAAAAAATGATTAGAACCAAAAATTCTAAACTTGGTGTTTAAGAAATTCTATATGAAATAAAATTGTTATTGAATAATAAACTACCATCATGGTTTTTAGTTTTAAAAGTTAATTAAATTTTAGTAACTAATATATAAGTGAGGGATTTTTTTAAAAAAAAAATTAATTAATTAAAGATCTCCTATCTAAAATAAAAATGGTAACTAGAGTTTAATTATTAATATATTTTGTAATATATATTACGCATTTTAATAGTAACTATTATTTGTTCATAATATTTTTTTATATTTTCAATACATAGTTATTTAGAAATAAAATTGTTGTAAAGTAATAAGTTACTATTATGACTTTTAGTTTTAAAAATTTATTAAATTATAGTCACTAATATATATATAAGTCATAATTATTCTTTACATTAATTAACAAAATATTTCATACATAAAATTAAATTTTAACCATTATTATATTTTATAATATATAATATATGTAGACACCCAAATTTTGCACTTGTGTACTGACCTTGATAGGAGGGCAAAATCGTCATTTGACCCAACACATGAACAGGAAAGGTGGACCCCAACCCGAAGTCACCACAACGGCCTACGATCAAAGCCGTCAAACGAACAACGAGCGTCAAGTCATCTGAGGCAAGATACGCAGTTGATTCAGACAGAACCCGATTCGGTCACCGAAGACGGCAAATGACCACTACGTTTGCGACAATCGAAAGGGGTCTCGCTCTTTGGAAGCCCGGCACCAGATATATCTATACATCAGGTAAAAGTCGTCCAAAATAAAACAGTAGAAATTGACGATTCAAGGCTGCGTGGCACGAAAATCGAGAAAAGCCAGCAGGGTAGCCGCAGATGCATCTGCGGCCACCGACAAGCGGGACACTTGCACGGCTCGAGGAGACAACCCGGAAGCCGAGGATTCGGCGTGGGCGGCCACAGCAGGCAGCCGCAGATGCACCTGCAGCTGACTTCAGTCACCTATACAACGCCATTTTTGATCTGCAGAAGAAAAAAGGAATAAATTTTCTTATGAATTCAAGAGAGAGAAAGGCGAGGGAGGCGAGTTTAGGCTCGGGTTTTGCTTAGATTATTGTGAGATTTGTGTTTTCTTGTCTAAATAGTCAAGTATTGCTCGATAGTGAAATATAAGGCGTCCGTTGGTGTATTTCAAGGTGAAAAAGGGGTGTTTCGGTTGATATTTTGTTTATATTGTTATTATAATATTGTGTTTTGGATTGCTTGATGTAGTATGTTGTTGTGTTGTTGTGAATCCCTGGATTAGGAATTATTAGCGAGGGTTCCGTCAGAACGTATTTTCCTCCTAATGTCCCGATGATATCCGTACGGTGATATGTAGTTCGTTGTGTTAACGGGTAGTTTGTCGTGTTGGGATTGTGATTTTTGATTTGTGTAGCATAGTGTTACGTTTAGTATTGTTTATCTTGCTCTGGTATGGTTGTGCAGCGATTTGGGTGATTGTGAGCCTAGGGAGGAGATCCTCGTGGTCAAATCCAGATGATGGACAACTTTGGTGTATGTAATCGTTGCGAAGGTCCATTTTGTATATATGTAAATATTGGGCCTTAAAGCGATATCGAATCGTAATCGGGTTAAGGCCCCGTAATAGTAAAATACGTGATTGTGGGTGTTTGGGGTTATTTAGACGGCTCACATGCCCATGGATAGCCCCGACACGTTTTGAATGCTTGTTTTGATTTACGACACAAAAAACGGTTTTCCAAAATAAGGCAAACGATGAAGATTTTATAAAAGTGATCAAATTAGGATATTAGATTCACGAGGTTTAAAAATTAAGAGTTTCAGCGAACTTTGATCCTTGTTTGACGAAAATGCTCCATTTGGTTTTGAAATGTCATAAAAGATGTTTTCATAAAAAATAGAAAAAAAAAACGTTTTCATTAAACTTTGTGCATATGGTTAAAGAGTTCTAGAAGTTGCCTTCATTTTATTTGAGTTAACTATTAAAAGGCTATGTATAGTCTCGATTCTTATTTGACAAAAGTTTAAAAAACTATTATTTTCTAAAAATGACATCTAACAAAAAACCTCATCATTTTCGAAATTAAAATCAATCTTTATTATAAGCGAAGCCTTGTCCTTTGGGGCAAAAGACGTCTAAACGCTTTCCCGACAAAACACATTTGCCATATAAAATCAAAGCAACTTTTATGCAAAAATTCACCACAACCATCACCTAGGCACGCACGCACACATACGCAACTCACACATTTTTAGGATTTAAAGGATAGGAAAACATCGAGATAGCCGTAACCGTGTTTCACGGAAGTCGGGGGGTGCCTAACACCTTCCCCTCGCTTAAGCAAGCCCCCGAACTCTATGAATCTCGGTTCGCGGATCAATTGAATCGGAGTCACATATGAGCCATCGATTACGAAAACAAAATTCGGATGAGTTGGTACATCCATTTCAAATATACCAACTGGCAACTCTGGTCAACTGGCTCATTATAAAATCGACTTTTCGAAACCCCGTCGACACTTAAGCCGACCATTTTCAAGAAAAATCACATCTTAAATCTAGAGGCTAAAATTGGAAAAGGGCTTTTTAATATAAAAAACGAAACGACGACAAATCCCGGCGTCGACAGCTGGCGACTCCGCTGGGGATGTTAGAGGGCTTAAGCCACGTTTAAAATCTCGATGTTTTCATATCCTTTAAGAATCTAAAAAATGGGTGTGTGTGCTTTACTTGCAATTAATCTACCTTTTGTGCGTGTATGAATGAATAAGCGAGTGTTGTGTTTGCTTTACGAATTCTTTACTTTAATGTCATCATTTGCATACGGAGAGGAACGATAAATGTATGATGAATGAATGTTGAGCAGTTCCTCCTCCTGAGGCAAACCCGTCGGATGTGGATTACTGGACTCAAAGGGGTGCTCCCCGACGAGGCTCAGGAAAAGCATCCACTCAGATCCAATCCAATTGAAAGATCGGATTTATTCCCTTCTAGTATGTTGCGAAGATCTGGGAACCTTCATGCCAAAAAGCCCGCGAGAGTAACTTAGGGTAGGTCAGCCTCAGATAAACCCAAACGCATGGAAGTCTCTTCATGCCCTTTTACGTTTCACGCACATGACATCATGCTTAGTCAAACATTTTGTACCTCTCGTTTTGTCAAAATAAAAGTACTAACCTCTGTTTTACAGGGACAACTTGGAGAGCATCATAACTGCACAATGTCATACCTTGGTTAGAATAAAAAGATACTGACCCTATTTTGCAGAAAAAGATTACAAAACCCAAAAATGCAAAAAAATTGCTTTAGCATGCATCTGCCCATGTCGTTTTCCAGAACTAAACCTTGGCGTGTTTTATTTGCAGGATTGCTCCCCAAACTCATCTCCGATCCAAGAAAGCCAGAGAGTCAACAGTCGAAATGGCTGAGAACCCTAATCCTAATCCGGCTCCCGTATCTCGGGAAGAATTCGATGCTGTGAGAAATCAAATGACAAAGCTGACCATGTTGCTCAAAGAACATTTTAAGCTAAAATCAGGGCAACAACCCGAGGACCCGCTAGGGCCATCATCTCAAAGGAACGAGCTGACCCCAGAAACTCCGAAGGTTGAACCGCCGAAGAAAGTTATTATCATCCCAGAAGATGAGATTGCCAGTAGTGTCAGCAAAAAGATAAAGCAGATGGAAGAGGCCATAAAAACTATGAAGGGGATCGGGTCGTATGGCAGTGTTAACTACTCCGATTTATGCATTTTTTTGGGAACCAGATATCCCGAGAAGTTCAAACTCCCCAAATTTGAAAAGTATAACGGGTCGGGGGATCCGTACACGCATCTGAAAGTATACATCGGGGAGCTAGGAGGATATGTTGAGGACGAATTGTTGAGAATGCAATTATTCCAGAAAAGCCTGACAGGGGAGGCTAGGACATGGTATGCGAGATTGGATAATGCTAAGATTCACAATTAGGAGGAGTTGGCCCACACCTTCCTAACGCAATATAGCTTTCAATCCCAAATGGCCCCGGACCGATACCAGATGACAAAAATCAGGAAGCAGACCAATGAATCCTTCAGAGACTACGCTCAACGGTGGAGGAGGATGGCGGCCCAGGGAAACCCACCCATGAGTGAGGCAGAGATGGTTATGACATTCATCGATATCCAAGAGGCCCCTTATTATGAAAGGGTGACAGCGGGGATAGGGAAGCCTTTTGCGGAGATGATCAAACATGGGGAGATGGCTGAGATGGGTTTAAAGTCGGGAAAAATCCGAGACTTCACTGCTCTCGAGGCTGTTGCTGAGCAAATCCAGAGTGGAAACTATGGCAGTTCTTCCCGGAGACCCCAGAAGAGAAAAGAAGAGGATGTGTCCCTGGTCTTGCAAGGGCTATCAGGGAAAGTAATGACCAGCCCTCCGGTCCGCATGCAAAGAAATGAGGCCCCACGTCCGTCAAATTTCAACAATCAAAGGTATGAGGGGCGCAGGAAATTCGAAAAGCCACAAAAGAGAGAGTTCACCCCATTGGGGGATTCATTGGAACAAATATTGGCCCTGTTGGTAAGCCAGAAAAAAATTACAGAGCTAGCACCTCCCTCGGACCCTAAGGGCAAGAGCTATGACCCCAGTAAAAGATGCGCCTATCACTCGGGGTCCCCGGGGCATGATACCCAGGACTGCTGGTCACTAAAACACAAGATCCAGAACGTGATTGACAGCGGAGAGATCGTGGTGGAACAACCGGAACCCCCAAACGTAAAGGTCAACCCTCTTCCCGAGCATAATGGGGGAGGCGTGAACGTAGTGGAAACCGGTGGGGCGGAAGGTCCCTTGAAGAGGAGGTACGTGAGAAAGGTATATGAAGAGATTGCTATGATCAATGCTCAGGAAGGCACGCGAAGTGAGCCCATCAAGTTACCTGGGATAATTCGAGGTACCAAAAGAGAGCCTATCCGGTTGTCAGCTCCAAGACCCCTTGTTATAACAGCTAGGTCACAATTACCGATTACCAGCTTGAAGGCTGTTCCATGGAATTATGGGGGGAAGACCGAGGGGGAGGCCAGTTGTGCATCAATCAGTTCCAGGGGAAATCCATTGTATCTACCAAGGCGAGTCCTTGAGAGCACGAAAAAGGAAAATGGGAAAATCTTGGAGGAAAAAGCCTTGGAGTTTTGGGAGAAAATGAATCGCGGCAAGGCAAATGTGGTTAAGGCACTGGAGGTGCAGCCACCCCTGACATCCATCTTAGACCTGGTATTGGCGTCCAATGATCACCATCAGGTATTAAGCAAAGTCCTGGAAGAGGCTCATGTCCCCAAGTCAATTAGTACGGAGAGATTTGGCCACTTGGTGGGCCACCTGTTGGACAGCAATGTAATCTCATTCACCGATGACGATATCCCCGAAGAAGGGAGGGGGCACCAGAGGCCATTACACATTGCGGTCATCTCCTCCGGATATGTGATGAACGGAGTCTTGATTGATGGTGGGTCAGCCCTGAATATTTACCCATATAGTACTCTAGAGAAGATGAAAATCAACCCTAAGCGTCTGCGGGCCAACCAAGTGGTGGTAAGGGCATTCGACGGGTCTCGAAAGGACACGGTAGGAGAGATTGAGCTACCGGTTGAGATCGGGCCTTATACTTTTGACATTACCTTCCAGGTGCTAGATATCACGGCCAGTTACAGCATGCTACTAGGGAGGCCCTGGATTCATATGGCAGGGGCAGTTCCCTCCACCCTGCATCAGCAAATGAAATTCATCGTTGAGGGGCACTTGGTAACAATTGCAGCAGAACCTGATTACCTTGTTCCCTCTGTAAAAGGCATGTCTGTGATCTATGTAGACGAATCGGCCGAACCAATAAGCTATCAGGCATTTGAAATTAGCACCCCTCAGTACAAGCAGTTGGGAGCTCCGAGTTTAAAGCCTAAAATGTCTCCCGAACTCACCTTCGTTGCCCGGGAAATGATGGCGATGAACTTCTAGCCAGGGCAGGAGCTGGGCAAGAACAGTCAAGGAATCACCGAGCCCATCCAGATACCAGCACAGTCGGGCAAGGCAGGGTTAGGATATTACGAAGGTGTAAGGTCGAAGAATTCATACAAGAAAATTCCCACTCAGATAACCGGAGGCCATATTCCAAAAACCAACAGTGAATACTCCCCGAAGATGGTCAAGCCTGCATCTGAAGCGGAGGATAAGGTGGGGGCTCCCCAAGCCAAAGGATTGGTCCAGCAGATGGAATTCTTGCAGGAAATCATGGAACAGTTTGAGAAAAAGTGTCATCTCCCGGGACAGTCAGGACCCAATGGAAAGGGAAAGGAGAAGATGTCTGAAGGCAAGCAGATCATGCCGTTCATCAATTGGGCTGGGTTAGAAGTTCCTGAAGAAAGTTTAAATGAAAGCCGAAGCCAAATCGCCGCAATCATTGAGGAGGTGCCAGATACAGAAATCCCCTCCATCACTAGCTCTAAAACCGAAGTGATCCCTAAGAATTGGACCGTGCAGCCAGTAGTATCCAGAAAAGGGTAAATGCAGGAATGTCCGGGAATCCTGTCCAATAGGGGGATCAAGGGGTTTTTAAGACGGTGTTTTTGTTTTATGTATCTGCACGTCTATTTCATATTTTTGTCATGATTATTGAAAAAGGAAGTCATGTACTTAATGTTTATATATATGACAAATATTTTTGTTTCATGTCAGGTGTACCGATTTGAGTCATTCTAGCCTAACAAACGATTTTCCAAATTTGAAAGACGATTATGATTTTGATATAGAACTGGATTTCGATTTGATGGGAATTGAGCAGGACGAAGCAGGTGATGACGATGCTCCCGACGAGATCAAAGAGTGGGTCGAGGATAAACCCAAACCCAACCTAGAGCAAACCAGTACCATCAACATAGGAACCCCTGAAAATCCCAAAGAGCTGAAAATTGGGACAGACCTGACTCCCGACCAGAAAACAGAGGTAGCTGAACTATTGAGCCAATATGAGGATGTGTTTGCTTGGTCACACGAAGACATGGTCGGTTTGTCCACGGATATTGTGGTACATCGATTGCCTATCAAGGAGGGTTTCAAGCCAGTTAAGCAGAAGCTGAGAAAATTGAAACCAGAGTGGAGCTTAAAGGTGAAGGAAGAGATAGTCAAGCAATTCAAGACTGGAATCATCATGTTGTCCACCTACCCAGAATGGTTTTCCAATATAGTCCTAGTGGCGAAGCCCGGAGGAAAGGTGAGAGTATGCATCGACTATAGGGATCTGAACAAGGCCAGTCTCAAGGATAACTTCCCAGTGCCTTTCATACACATTTTGGTGGATAATACGGCTCAGTATGAAATGTATTCATTTGTCGATTGTTTCGCGGGATATCACCAGATAATGGTGGCGGAAGAGGATCTAGAAAAGACCGTCTTCATCACCCCCTAGGGCACATTTTGTTATAGACGACTTGCGTTCGGCCTCACAAATGCAGGGGCCACTTATCAGAGGGCAATGATGGCCCTATTCCACGACATGATGCATAAGGAGATAGAGGTTTACGTGGATGATATTATTGTAAAATCAAGGGCGGAATCTGACCATGTGACGCACCTCAAGAAGCTATTCGAGCTCAGGAAGTATAATTTGAAGCTCAATCTAGCAAAGTGTGCCTTCGGAGTTCAGTCAGGTAAACTCCTTGGATTCTTGGTGAGCAATCGAGGCATCGAACTGGATCTGGCTAAGATCAAGGCCATTGTGGATATGCCAGCACCTCGTACAGAGAAAGAGATAAGGGGATTCTTGGGGAGGATAAACTTCATCAGTCGGTTCATATCCCATCTGACAACCACCTGCGAACCAATCTTTAGACTGTTAAGGAAAGATGCCTCCCGAAAGTGGAACAGTCAATGCCAAAAGGCCTTTCAGACTATTAAGAAACAATTAACAGAAGCGCCAGTGCTGGTACCTCCAAAGGACGGGATTCCCCTTTTCCTGTATATATCCGTGAACGATATGGCGATGGGTTGTATGTTGGGGCAGAAGAATGAATTCGGCAAGGAGCATGCCATTTATTACCTCAGCAAGAGATTCAGCAGCTGTGAACAGAATTACACACAGATCGAGAGAACATGTTGTGCCTTGGCATGGGCTGCTATGAGGTTACAGCATTACCTTCATGGTCACACTACCTATTTGATCTCACGAATCGACCCCTTGAAGTATATATTTGAAAGACCAATGCTGAATTGTCGATTGTCAGGGTGGCAGTTAATCCTCCAGCAATTCGATATCCTTTATGTTACCCAAAAAGCCGTGAAGGGGCAGGGGATTGCAGATCAATTATCAGAGATGCCGACAGGGGGAATGGAGCCTTTAGAAACTTCCCTACTGGGTGAAGACATATTGTGGATCCAACAAACGAGGTGTGATGACGAAGTACAGTTTTGGAAAATGTATTTCGACGGTGCCATGAATGCTGAAGGGGCTGGAGCGGTCCTGGTTTCCATTACGGGCGAACAATACCCTATTCTCACCAAGCTACAGTTCAGTAACTCAAACAATACAGCTGAATATGAAGGATGTATATTGGGACTGAGATTCACCCGCAATATGGGAGTGAAGAGATTAGCCGTATTCGGAGATTCAAAATTGGTAATCAGGCAGGCGACAGGAGTGTATGGCACTAAGGAACTTCGGTTACTTCCGTACCACCGGTGCGTAATCCGATTGATGCAAGAATTTGAAGACATAGCCTTCCGACATATCCCCAGGGGGCGGAATGACTTTGTCGATGCATTGGCCACCCTGGCTTCGTTAGTCCACTTACTCAAAAACAAAGCCACTCCCCAGATTGAAATAACAGCGCAAAATGCTCCCGCTTACGAAGAACATATATCGGAGTTATCAGAAGACGTGTTTCAGCCAAATCAGCCCTGGTATCATGACATTCAAAAATACTTGAGGGATAGATCCCTCCTCGACCAGGCGAACCGAACAGAAAGGCAGAGAATCCAGAAGATGGCGATGAAATTCTATTTAAGCGGAGATTCCCTGTATAAGAGGGATGTAGGCTTGGGATTATTGCGATGTGTGGACGAGACTCAAGCACAGAAAATCATGGGCGAAGTGCACGGTGGAGTATGTGGGCCGCATATGAGTGGACCGATGTTGGTCAAGAAAATTCTGAGGACGGGACACTACTGGCTATCACTTAAGGTTGACTGTGACGATCATGTCAAGCGATGTTTCCAATGCCAAGCGCACGGTAATGTGATGCATGCGCCTCCTAATGAACTGCATTGTATGACTTCCCC
This sequence comes from Hedera helix, assembly GCA_947179155.2. Lineage (NCBI taxonomy): Eukaryota > Viridiplantae > Streptophyta > Magnoliopsida > Apiales > Araliaceae > Hedera > Hedera helix. The sequence continues at coordinate 12,386,419 of OX359279.1, read as the reverse complement.
TTGGCCTTTCTCCATGTGGGGTATGGATGTAATCGGACCCGTGGAGCCCAAAGCAAGCAACGGCTACCGATTCATTTTCGTCATGATTGATTATTTCACTAAATGGGTGGAGGCAGCTTCTTTCCCCAAAGTAACGCAAGAAGTTATAGTCAGTTTCATCAGGAGCAATGTCATTTGCCGATACGGACAACCTGAAATCTTGGTGTCCGACAATGCCAAGAATCTAAACAATGCCCTTATGAAGGAGTTATGCGCCCAATTCAAGATCAAGCATCTCAATTCTGTCATTTATAGGCCCAAAATGAATGGGGCCGTGGAGGCGGCAAATAAGAATATAAAGAGGATTATGGCGAGAATGTCTGCCAATCATCGGGGATGGCCAAATTTGCTGCCCCTCACGCTGTTTGCATATCGGACATCAGTTCATACATCCACGGGGGCAACCCCTTACGCCTTGGTATATGGAATGGAGGTCGTTTTGCCAGTTGAAATGGAGATGGCGTCCCTCCGAATTTTGCTCGATGCACGGATTGACGAGGAGGATTGGATACAAAATCGATACGACCAATTAGCCTTAATAGATGAAAGGAGGGTGGCGGCTATATTACACGATCAATTGTATCAGCAACGCATCTCTCGATCGTATGACAAAAAGATTCGGTCCCGAAAGTTCAAGGAAAATGATTTAGTGCTAAAAAGGGTCATGCCCTGTCAAGACGAAGCAAAGGGGAAATTCGCTCCAAATTGGGAAGGACCCTTTGTGATCAAGAAAGTCCTATCTGGAGGGACCCTCATCCTACAAGAAATGGATGGCGAGGTATTTCCGCAGCCCCTGAATTCTGACTCAGTGAAGCGGTTCTATGCTTGAAAAAAAAAATTCTCCCTTGTAACTCGAACTACGTAAGACCTAATCTCCTGACTTTGTGGGAGTACGTAGGCAGCCATCATGGCGCGGTCTGTTCTATACAAAATAATAAACCTTGTCCCTATACCAAACCCATTTCCAGAAAACCCCGAAACCCTACTTTGACAAATACATTCCAAATCTTACCCAAACCTAGCCATATAATCAGCCCAAAATCTAAGATTCACTCCGATGAAATCATAAGGTCGTGCAGCAATATCTGTGGAGTCCCAATCAAGGCTTGAGGAAAGAAATAAGGCAATATACCAAAATCATAATCGGCTGGATAAAATAAGGATCCAATGAAGGGCGATGATGCACCAAAAAGGGAAAATGACTAAACCATAAATATTTCTCTATATATACAAAACATTTCGATTACAAAGTCTGTCTTTTAATTAATAAATGATGAAACTGACATAGTCCGTGCAGGGAATAAAAGCATCTACAGGTCAGAAACCAGCTGGAGCAGGATAGACAGAATAGCCGAGGCATCATAAACCTCAGGCTCAGCCACGATCTGCTGTCCCATCATGTCAACCCGAGTCAAAAGAGCAGCAGCGCCGATAACAGTCGCAGAGTGGGCCTCCATGATAACTCTAACCTGCTCAATGATACTATCTCTGGCAGAGAGGGCGACATCCCGGGCTAGTACAACAGCATCCCGATCAGCGTGGGCGGTATCCCTCTCAATCTCAGTAGCCCTCAAGGCTGACCGGAGACTGGTATCATCAATCCTTAGTCTCTGGATCTAATCCGCCAAATCAGGACAAGGGACATGCACCGCGGCAGAAGCATCCTCAACATCAGATCTAGGCGCCAACCCTGAAAGCTCCGAGGGAATGACTGCATCTGAACTGGTCTCAACTGGGAAAGATCCTCGAGAACCATCCAATATCCTAATCGGGTCAAAGTCGACAATCTCAGAATCTCCTCGCGACCATAGCATATAATCGGGTGTCTGACCCGGATGACTATCCCCAAACTTGGCTGAGACTCGATGTGACCAAAGATCATATACCCTCTGCATCTCCCTCTCCGTCTGAGTCGATATGAGAAATCGGTAGTCAGCTGCTCCCGCAAAGGGATGAAGATCCTGCATCTGGTCAAACTGCCCCATGACAGCTAAGGGGTGGTAAGTCGTCACCCCCCTCAAGCCGAGAAGAGGAAGGAAATCAAGTGGGGGCACGTGGGTCAAGAAGCTCAGGAAGGAGCAACAACCCGAGTAGATCAGGAGATGGAAGGGCTCCTCAAGGGCCGATAAGAACTCCCTCCATGAGACCTCATCAGTGCATCGCCAGGGGCGGAATGAGAACTGCGTGGCCAAGCTGTGGCTGAAGCAGAAACCGTGTCGACGAAACTGCCCGATGGGTCTGAGGTGGCTCATGAACCATATATATATCAAAGTGGAGCTTCCCCTGAATATGCGGCCAGGGAAGGAATGACAATACGAGGCCGACAGGTAAGTCTCTGCTAGTATCATGGGAGGGATAGTATGATCCTCCTGGAGGGCCTGAACCGCTACGATAACCCGCATATCCAGGAGGTCATCCCCGGCAGGCATATATATAAATGATATGATACAGGCCATCAAAACATCCACTCTCAAAGCGCCCCAGCGCTCCTCAGACACTGAAAAATCACTGAAGAATCGAGAGAAGCTATCCACCGAGCCAAATCTGTCGACCAGGAAGGGTAAAGGAACAAGGTGACTCGAAGAGGTCACAGATAGCAGAGCTGCCCTCCGCAAGCCTGTGAAAGTCAGGAACTGACGGTGCATATGGCCTAAGGTAACCCGTGCGCAGGGACCATCCACCGACAAACTGGTAAAGCGAGCATACTCCTCAAGAGTGGGGGTCAAATACTCTAGCCCAAACCTGAAAACATGTATGTCCGGGATCCAACAACTGAGAATGCCGTCAACAAAGCCCGGCCGCACCTGGAATGACAAAAGATAGAAGGAGTGTCCCAAAAGACCCTCTGCGATGATTCGGTCGGAGGGTAGCAAACTATCCAGCCACGAACGGAACCGGCTAATAATCCCTGAGGGGGCGCGAGGGCCCACGCAAACCACATCTACGAATGACATCTGTAAAAAGCAGTATCAAAAGACTATACAGGGGTCAATTTTCTTTATCCACGTATATAATAAATCATGCATCATACAAGCTATAATGGAATAAATGGATCATCAAAAATAAATGATTGTGCATAAAATAAAATAAGTCTGCACATAATCCATGAAATGAGAAATGATAATAAAACGAGCAGGTTTGAATACAGAGGTCCTAGCCTATCAAAATCTAATCAGTGAACTTTATGCCATCAATGAAGGCATCATCCTCAAACTGATCTGCAGGCAAATCCCGGGGAATGGAAGCCTCATCCTCAAAGTTCAGGTCTGGGCAGGAATAAGGCGGAATTGGGGCATCCGATGGGCTGGAACCCGCACCAAAATTTAATCCATGCGGGTCTGCGACATAAGCCTCCTCTAGATATCGGCCCAAGCTCCGAACAAAAAGGGATAACTGATCCACCTGCCGAGTGAGGGAAGCAATCTGGTCTGAATGGGTGGGGGCCCGGACACACTCCATCCAATCTGTCATCATCACCGACCCATGAACCAGGTCTCCGAGGAAGAAGGTGGCCCGGGTCTGAGGCCCGATAGTGCGGGGTCTCCACCAGGCACTGAAGCTCTCGCTCATATGAGGACCGGCAGACAGCATATATCCATCCTCCCCGGCCGTCAGGGCCTCTGGAAGGTGGGCATCCGCGAACCAAAATCTCTGTGAGGGAGGGGCGAAAGGGATACGAGCCTCCCCAGAAACACATCTGATGGCGCGCTCCCCCAGATACAGCTCCCATCCACCATAGGTCAGAAATGGAATACGACGAGTGGACAGGGCAAGCTCCAGATCCGCGGCATGACCACCGGCGAGGCCAACCGCCAAATGATCCGCCGTGTAGGGAACCCAAGTCACATCCGCGGACGAGATCAGCTCTAACTGCAGCCGACAGTGAGCAAAGATATCTGACACTAGGGTCTCCTCAAGAGTACTATGATGCCATCGACGACCCCAGGGATAAGTCTCCGGACCGAGGGTAGTAACTGGCCGCAAGCAGTGTAGTCTCTCGTAAGCCCAGAACTGTTAAACAAAACAGGAAAACCATAAGTAGCAGGAAGGGACAAAGAAATGGAACAAATCAAGGACGATACAACAAAAAGGACCTACTAGCAGGAAGGGGTAGAATCCGAGCCAGGCATCCGTCTGTCCCTCTGAGCGAAGGCGAAGACCCTGGAGGAAGTAAGCGAAGGTGAAGGAGCCCCAATCATAATCCCCGATCCGGTCAACCTCCCGGGTAGCTCCAACGATACTGAAATGGATAGTCGAGGAGTTGTTCCCCAGAAAACAGCCCCTCATAATGGTCAGAAGATGAAGCGACTGTGTCTGGTGGAACCAGCGCTCAGATAGGGCCCTCATATAACCCCATGGACACCGGCGAGGGGCGATAGTGAAGAAATGTCTAAAACCCCAAGAATCTACCATCCCCCTATAGTCAGAATGCAGCGCATGGTAGAGAGTGTAGATGCTGAACCAGTTGCCCCGAGGTTGGGTAAACTCAGGAACCTGTGACAGCCAGCAAAAGTCAGGCATGGCAACCATACGGATTTGAATGAACTTAAACAACGGATATACCTCGTTAGCCGCAAGGTAGGCTGAGGGGTGACTGCTAAGATCAGGACCGAGCAGATCCGGTATCCTGGCACGGGCCCCTGGTAAGGTCCGACGCGTGGGGGGAGGGGCCGCTGTGCCCGAAGGACCCGCCTCTGCCTCAGCTGGGGCATCCTCACCAACGTCAAGCTGAACTAGGCGAATGACAGACTCCGCCAATCTACGAGAATGACGGGTCAGGACTGGAGCTGGAGCTGAGGTGGCCGCTCTACGACGACGGACACCGGCAACCCGGGGCACTGTGGAGCCACTGGGAGCATCAGGATCCATGACTGAAACGACATCACGAAAAGGAGGTACATCCTTAGCCCGTTATCTTTCAAAAAAATCTTATTGCATATTGCTAGAGATAATAGGGCAGCATAGCATGTTTATTTTACAATGATATGAAAATTGAAAATGCATAAATAAGTTCCTAGGGGTGCGCTAGATTTCCCAAAATTTTGGCAGAGTTTCGTTTGTAAAATGGACATCCCATGCACGATCAAGCATGTTTTATCAAGTCAGGCAACCAACAAATGCAAGTGAAAATGATGCATCATGAGCATAAAATGACTAAAACAATGGTTTTTCAAAGTAAATAAAACATGTCTGCAAGACCCATTATGTATCTATGCTACGTTCAACACAAATATCTCATATAGGCATGCATTGCTAAAATTAAAACATTTAAACAAGTAAATACATAGCCAAACGAAAGCAAAAATCACAGAAAAATGAGTTAAAGCGTTACCCAAAGTGCGTAGACTGATTTAATCGGAGCAGATTTTGCAAAAAAGTGTCCAAAAGATGAAAAAGCCAAGTGGGGACGAGGAAAACCGAAAACGAGGGAGAGAAAAGTCAAAGAAAGTGACAGATCTCGGGGGGTCGCGATCTGAAATAGGAATCGATCCTAGCCGCAGATGCACCTGCGGCTGGTCTCGGTGCCCCTTAAACTGCCCTTTTGTTTACCCCGAGCCAACGTGAAACTTGTTACGATTTAAAAACAAAATTTTAGAATTTGATCAATCAAAAACGACCCGTCAGAGACGATACTTGACCACTCAAAAAATGACCCGTCAGAGACGATACCAGACCACTCAAAAACGACCCGTCAGAGACGATACCTGACCAATCAAAAACGACCCGTTAGAGACGATACCTGACCACTCAAAAACGACCCGTCAGAGACGATACCTGACCACTCAAAAATGACCCGTCAGAGACGATACCTGACCACTCGAAAATGACCCGTCAGAGACGATACCTGACCACTCGAAAATGACCCGTCAGAGACGATACCTGACCAATCCCAAAGTGACCGTCGGAGACGAAACCCAAGCAATATTCATTCGTAAACTTTGAATCGACCCCTACACGATCATGTTGAATGCGACATTTGCATCATCTTAATATATGTGTTGCATCGTTAAACACGTACTGTCATTCCCATGCATCAGGTGCCTACTTCTTTATCATGTTCATTTCATATGTCATTCCATAAACATGATAAAGATGGGCAGTTGTAGACACCCAAATTTTGCACTTGTGTACTGACTTGACAGGAGGGCAAAATCGTCATTTGACCCAACACACGAACAGGAAAGGTGGACCCCAACCCGAAGTCACCACGACGGCTTACGATCAAAGCCGTCAAACGAACAGCGAGCGTCAAGTCATCTGAGGCAAGATACGCAGTTGATTCAGACAGAACCCGATTCAGTCACCGAAGACGGCAAATGACCACTACGTTTGCGACAATCGAATGGGGTCTCGCTCTTTGGAAGCCCGGCACCAGAGATATCTATACATCAGGTAACAGCCGTCCAAAATAAAACAGCAGAAATTGACGATTCAAGGCTGCGTGGCACGAAAATCGAGAAAAGCCAGCTGGGCAGCCGCAGATGCATTTGCGGCCACCGACAAGCGGGACACTTGCACGGCTCGAGGAGACAACCCGGCAGCTGAGGATTCGGCGTGGGCGGCCACAGCAGGCAGCCGCAGATGCACCTGCGGCTGACTTCAGTCACCTATACAACGCCATTTTTGATCTGCAGAAGAAAAAAGGAAGAAATTTTCTTAAGAATTCAAGAGAGAGAAAGGCGAGGGAGGCGAGTTTAGGCTCGGGTTTTGCTTAGATTATTGTGAGATTTGTGTTTTCTTGTCCAAATAGTCAAGTATTCTCGTATCCTTGCTCGATAGTGAAATATAAGGCGTCCGTTGGTGTATTGCAAAGTGAAAAAGGGGTGTTTCGGTTGATATTTTGTTTATATTGTTATTATAATATTGTGTTTTGGATTACTTGATGTAGTATGTTGTTGTATTATTGTGAATCCCTGGATTAGGAATTATTAGCGAGGGTTCCGTCGGAACGTATTTTCCTCCTAATGTCCCGATGATATCCGTACGGTGATATGTAGTTCGTTGTGTTAACAGGTAGTTTGTCGTGTTGGGATTGTGATTTTTGATTTGTGTAGCATAGTGTCAAGTTTAGTATTGTTTATCTTGCTCTGGTATGGTTGTGCAGCGATTTGGGTGATTGTGAGCCTAGGGAGGAGATCCTCGTGGTCAAATCCAGATGATGGACAACTTTGGTGTATGTAATCGTTACGAAGGTCCATTTTGTATATATGTAAATATTGGGCCTTAAAGCGATATCGAATCGTAATCGGGTTAAGGCCCCGTAATAGTAAAATACGTGATTGTGGGTGTTTGGGGTTATTTAGATGGCTCACATGCCCATGGATAGCCCCGACACGTTTTGAATGCTTGTTTTGATTTACGACACAAAAAACGGTTTTCCAAAATAAGGCAAACGATGAAGATTTTCTAAAAGTGATCAAATTAGGATATTAGATTCACGAGGTTTAAAAATTAAGAGTTTCAGCGAACTTTGATCCTTGTTTGACGAAAATGCTCCATTTGGTTTTGAAATGTCATAAAAGATGTTTTCATAAAAAATAGAAAAAAAAAACGTTTTCATTAAACTTTGTGCATAGGGTTAAAGAGTTCTAGAAGTTGCCTTCATTTTATTTGAGTTAACTATTAAAAGGCTCTGTATAGTCTCGATTCTTATTTGACAAAAGTTTAAAAAACTATTGTTTTCTAAAAATGACATCTAACAAAAAACCTCATCGTTTTCGAAATTAAAATCAATCTTTATTATAGGCGACGCCTTGTCATTTGGGGAAAAAGACGTCTAAACGCTTTCCCGACAAAACACATTTGCCATATAAAATCAAAGCAACTTTTATGCAAAAATTCACCACAATCATCACCTAGGCACGCACGCACACATACGCAACTCACACATTTTTAGGATTTAAAGGATAGGAAAACATCGAGATAGCGGTAACCGTGTTTCACGGAAGTCGGGGGGTGCCTAACACCTTCCCCTCGCTTAAGCAAGCCCCTGAACTCTATGAATCTCGGTTCGCGGACCAATTGAATCGGAGTCACATATGAGCCATCGATTACGAAAACAAAATTCGGATGAGTTGGTACATCCATTTCAAATATACCAACTGGCGACTCTGGTCAACTGGCTCATTATAAAATCGACTTTTCGAAACCCCGTCGACACTTAAGCCGACCCTTTTCAAGAAAAATCACATCTTAAATCCAGAGGCTAAAATTGGAAAAGGGCTTTTTAATATAAAAAACGAAACGATGACAAATCCCGGCGTCGACAATATACTTTTAATACTAATTATGTTGTAATCATAATATTTTTTTCCCCATATTTTTAATAATTAGTTATTTAGAATCCAAAGTTTAGTAAAGTAAAATCCTAAATATGTTTTTAAAGTTAGATTTTGTTCTACAACTATTAATTATTTTTAATACTTACTAATTTCACAGCTTAACTTACTAATTGCATATAATTTAGTTTGATTTTATGATTTCATAACTTATTTAAATCTTAAATCTTATGATATTACGCGATCTTCATCATGTTATGTCGGGGTTGAAAACAGTTACAGGAATCAACCAAATTTTCATGAAGTATGTATAAGAAATTCTAAGCCTAAAACAAAAATCATATAATAAGGTTTGAACTAGTAATAATTAATCAAGAAAAGAGGTTGAATAGATTAATTTACTAAGTGAGTTTGTCAAAATATTTTTGAATATTATTGCAAATAAAGTGAATGAGGGATAAAGAGATACCGGACAAAGAACGAAACGATAAATTTAGTTCTCTATATATGTATACCTCTATCATGTATACACAACTACTCCACTTCCCAAACTCCTTTTCAGGATTTGGAATTTTTCCACTAGCAAAAAGCTAAACTTCTTACGCGATAGACAAATCTGTTTCTGTCTTAAAACGTAATATCCTTTAAGAAATGCATATTCCCTCTCCAAAGCACTGATATTCGTACTTTCATTGGTTTTGAAACTTAATGTTTTTTCTCTTCCCCACTCATTTATAAACGCAAATCTATGGTCTTTCTAAAGTCTTAGTCTTAGAACAAGAATCTCTCAATTCCTCACAAGCTAGAAAAATATTTAGCTTTACCCTTTGTTTTAACAATTTCTTTGTTTGTCTTAATTAATACTTCTTCCATAAGCAAATTGACAAAGTTTAATCACAGATATGCCAAATATATCACTTTACAGGAATTAGAATAATGACAATACAGGGTTAGTTGTTTTAAGTATATATGATATATGACAGTTAAACCAATAATCATAATAAATATAATCAATTTATAATTTATGATCAATTTAGTTTATATTTATAATGTCCTAGAATTTTCACGTCATTATTAATTAAATTATTAATTTATTTTCTAACGAGTTAGTTTTACAAGATTATTTAAATCTTTTTATGTGATTAATTAATTACGTGATTAAATGATTACGTGATTAATTGCTATAACTAATTAAAGGAGGGTCACTAATATGTTAATTAAATTAGTGAACAAACCCTAAAGTTTTAATATCAAAATAATGGATAAGTTTCCTATTAATTAAATTAAATATAATGAGTTAATTAAATATAATAAATTAATTAATATGATTATTAAATTAATGTAAATAATCTGAAATATTAACAATAATATTTATTAGTCCATTCAGTAATTTAATACTAATGGGTTAGTATATTTAATTATTTATTGAATCTAATTATTAATTTAATCATGGATTGAATAATTAATGTGTAAATTATTAAATTAGCCCAACATGGATCAATTAGTAGCCCAAGTGAAGAATAATAAAACTTGGCAAATTAGTAGCCCAAACAATTTAAATGAAGCCCAAAAGAAATTAAAAAAAAGTCCAATGTTTGGCCCACTTGGAAAATACTTTATATAACTAATTATTTATTAAAGTAAAATAGAGATGACAAACTTTTTGAGACAAAAGTTTGTCCATCAGCTAAGCATGCTTGGGAGAGAGAGAAAAAAAATAAATTTTTTTGTTTTTATTTTAGTTTATTTTTCATTTATTTAATAAATGGTTGCTTGTTTTATTTTTTTTGTACATTGACACCATCCCTCTTTTCACCAACTTAGTCATTGGCCTAAATTTCTTACATAAGTCTCCAACTACCCTCATGATGGTATTTTGATAGATATAAATTTTATATCTATGCCCATTGTAAGCATACTTACAATTTAGTAGCTTTTATTTGTCATTTATCATCTTTTATTTTCAAGAGAGCTATAGAGCATTTGAGAGTGTAAGAAAATATATTTGAGAGCAAAAATACCAAGAGAAGGAGTTTTTGGTCTATGTCTTCAAGTTTCACAACCTATTTTGGAAGAAGAATGAAGATAGCCATTAAATCAAGGTAATGATTTTACCTAAACCCTAATCTTGTTTTTTTCTTTCAAGTTTATGGTAGAAATATTAACATAATAATTTGCATCATTAAAATCATGCTATGTATGTTTATATAGTTTATCATGAGTTTAACTTATGTTTTATAAGCTATAATGTTGGAAAACATGTTCAAACTTTGAAAATCAAGTTTACCGGAAAGTCCAAAAATTTGACAGTCAGCTCCCGGAGTTACTGTTCACGATCCATAAATCGGATTTGTGATCCGTCAACTCTGGGAGATATAACTTTTAAATGCGAAGATCCTCCAACTTGATTGACCTAAATCCGATTTAAAAAGAGAGAGTTATGATTTTTCTACCAAAAACACCTACTGTGATAAGACTGTGCACGATAGTCGGCTGTTTGGAGTTACTGTTCACGATCCGTAAGTCAGAATCATGATCCGTCAACTCCGGGTGATAGATCCATAAGATACAAAGATTCTCCAAGTGGAATGACTAAAAGCCGATGTAAAATGAGCAAGATATGAATTATCTACCAAAACACCCCACTGATTTCGGGTCAGTGCATAATAGTCCGGTTTGAGGCCATTTTCAGTGACCAAAACAAATCCAAATTTTCTTTTTAATGATGAAAAATTGTAGTTCGGGAAGTCACGATTCCATCGATACCTAGTAGAGCTCCATCGGAGTTATAGAACTCAAGTTATTAAGTTTTTTTTTCCAAGACCCCAAAGCTGGCATATTCTGGAAAGCTACTGTCGGTTTTTTTGTGAACCGGCCGGAACTTTCCGACAACCGGTTCACCGGAATTCTGACTGGTTCCAGTGATGTGTCCTTGACGGAAGTTGCTTGGTTCTTCGTGTACTATTTTATAAAAATGAGTTTGTATTTTTATCATGTCATTTGGTAATTTCCATAATTAAAATGTGATTAAACCTTACTAATTAAACAAAAAATGCTAAATTAATATTTTTAATTTCTGAAAAATTAACAAACTGTTAATTGCTTATTATTTAAGTAATATTAATTAATAAGTAAGATTAATTAAGAAATTTATTATTTTTAATAGTATTCAAGGTGTAAAAAGTACACTAATTAACTATTCATTAGTTAAGAATTAGATAAAAAATTTAATAAATTATTATTAAATATTAAATATGTGATTAAGTATTTAATAATAATATCAGGAAGATAAAGTAAATAAATAAAGATAAGTAACTAAATAATTATTATTTAACTAATATTAAATAATAATTCAAGAGAGATAAAATTTATAAATTATTTATTTGTTATTTAAATAATTTTAAATAATAAATAAAGATAATTGAGCAATTAATTATTAGCATTAAATAATGATTAAATGGAATTTAAGTTAGTAAATTAATTATTTATTATTTGATTGAAATTAAATAATAAATAAGGATAAATAAATTGATTATTATTTAACCTTAAATAATAATTAAAATTAATTAAATAATTAATTATTATTTAATTGACATTAAATAATAATTATAGAGGATTAAAATTAGTAAACTATTATTTAATTTTCTTAAATTAAATAATAAGTGAGGTTAATTACTTAGTTAATTATTAGTTGATTAATATTAAATTAAATAAGGTTAACATTAAATCAACAATTATTTATTATTTAGTTATTATTAAATAATAAGTAAGTACAATTAGTTATTATTTATTTTAAATAATAACTAACGATAATTAATTAATTTCTATTTAATCAAGATTAAATAGTAATTAAATAGAGTTTGAGTTAATAAGATAATTCGAAGTTAATATTGCAATTAATTGTAATAAATTGTGTAAGGGTTTAATAAGTGTCCAACACTTAAGAAAAATATTTTCTAACTTATTAAATTATTAACTTAATATGATTAAGGGTTTATAAGATTAATAATATTGTCTTGACTGATGTAAATTATGTGTTAGTACTTATGTGGTAGATAAGTTCCTTAGTGAGCGTATAGTTGTTCAAATACGTCGTACTAATTATTAGACCAACTTTATTAATGTTAGGTCTTTCAAAGCCAGTTAGTTAAAGCTAGACATTAATTGTAGCTGAGCAGACAGGCAAGTTCCTTATCTCTAAACTCATTTTATTGAGCAAATTATTTATTTAAGCTTGAACTATAATTCCAAGTATGCTTTGAGTGGTTTAATTACTTTACAATTATTCCACATCGATATTATTGTTATTCGCACTTGGTGTACTTGATCTTGTACAGTCTTTGACTTATACCTTATTTAATGTTCTACTATTTAAAGAACTGTTCAAAGTATATCTAAGTCATTGTTCAGCTAGACATTTATGCTAAAGATTTCAAAAGCTATCCAAATAATTGAAAATGCAGATTTTTAGACTATTATGAACACTCCTTTATTATAGGGGAGTACCCTGTATCTAATATCAGGTACAAAACACGGAAATTAAATGTTATGCATACACATATTGTACTGAGGCTGATCCCCTCGGGTACATATTTCTGGTAGTAACCATTGGGTCAACCTGCTATTGACTCCAGTGGATATTTATAGTTTATAGTCTATTTGACTATCTTGAATCTAAAAGCAAATCATTATTCCTGCTTATGTTATTCATATTGTTGAATTGTTCAGCTATTCCCTTTCATTCATGATATATTGTTTCTTTTTGTTATTTAAACTTGTGGAGCAAACTAGTTGTTCACCCTTGCTATATCATGAAACCTTATTGTAGTGCAACCCGAGACTTCTGGGAAGAACAAGGATAAGGGAAAGATGAAGTGATAGGTTTCTAGATGCAGCCTTTTAGTTAACTAAATTACTTTTTATGTAATATAAACCCTAAGTACTTTATTAAGGGTATTTGTGTACTTTTGGGTAAGGTTATCGTATCTTGAGACTAGTAACACCTTTTGAATGAACAACATATGTTTATTATTCCGCATTTAGTTATTGTATGTTGTTTAGAGGTGGATGTTTGTATTGGATCGTGATGACCGGATCCGGGTATTTGAAACCCGAATTTGGGGGCGTCACAATATTGAACATTTTTTATTAGGTGAGATCAACACTTTAGTGTAAGGTCGATCTTTAACTTTTTATAAATCAAGTGTCTACATACTTATAGTTTATCACTCTTAAAGAGATGATTATATATGAATTAATGTTTCATACATGAAGGAACAATTTTCGTTCCAAAATTATAAGGATAATCCAGATAACCGCATTATCCAATCTTAAGGAATAACCTTGTATCAATTTTCTTTGAAATGACTATACTTCACAATTTATTAAGTTGACAGAGTCCAAATTCTTTTGCATAAATGGATATGTATCAAAGTTTTAAAAATGATTACTTGTTTTTTCACTTTCGATGAATTGCTGTATAAAATTTGATCAATCTATAAGCTTTTAATTGAAGCCAAATTATAAAAATAATTAATGCAATGAGTAGCTTGAATTATCAGAATAAATATTGATATGCAAGTGTAAGTGCTTTATGGTTGT